>OX104071.1:65788349-65838642 GCA_944474145.2 Dicrocoelium dendriticum | reverse complement strand
GATTGCAATTAGCACGGTCAGGGCCTCTTACACCCATCAAATGGTTCCGAAAATTCTGAAGGGCTTCGACACCAGTGGTGGCTGGAACTTGGTATTGCCACAGGTGTTCGGAAACCTAGGTCTTCGGCCACTCCCACCTGGACCCAGGTTAAATGAAGAAGACGAAGCTGTACCCAACCAGCCTCCATCGATTGTATACGGACCAGCTAGTCGTTTGACTTCAACCAGTGTTGCATGTAGTATATCAACGGTAATCTGCACCAACGTTCCAGAATCGACGTCAACTTTCTTAAAAGAAAAACAACTCGATGACTTGGACCAGTATAATCCATACGTTATACTATAGGTGTTGTAACTAAACCCATAATTTTGACACGCTTTACCCGTCACCCAATCTCACAGCATTACGGTGAACCAAGAATTTTCCGAGATGTGTTTATTTCTGCTAATGAAGCAGTAGCTGCCTGTTATCGACAGCTCGCCTCCGGAATGGGTCATGTTCCATCCGCCTATTCATGGATATTCCGTGAAGCAAACACAGACAGGCCAGGCACTATTTGGACGAAAACCGGAATGAATCCGTAGTAAAAACCATCCTTGTACACGGTGTTCTTTAGGATGGGAGAGATGATGAGCGCGAAACGTCCACTCACGACCAGGAACAATGGCGGTACATTCGCCTTTTCCCTGAAAAACGTCATAACGCAATCAATCTCGAGACTGCGCCGATCGCCAAACTACAATGGAGGTGGCCCTGAGGATTATGAAAGTTGTCCTTGAATCTAGCAAATGTCAGCAATGGTAGTGGAGGGATGGTATGTGGGCCGCAGCAGCCTTCCTTCCGAGCACCGGATCAAAGCAGCATCAGATAAGCACACACATGAAAGTGTGTTACTTAGCTACTTAGTCAAACCACTTACGAACAAGAGTTCGGATAATCAATCAACTAGCCAACAAAACTGGCAAACACACCCCATACATTACATATAAAGAGAGGCAAAAGGATAATGTTAGGATCCGTGAATCAGACACAGATGAGTTCGTCATCGCCATGCCCAGAAAAGGATCAGTGGTCGACCTTTCATCGGTCGGCACAACATTTTATCAAAAACACGCATCTCACGGTACATTGATACAAGCAGAGAAACTTTTCTGCATGTGCACCAATGCACAAGGTCTCCTAACCAAGCTTGCCGAACTGCGGCTACATCAAACGTCACATGCCCGGGACCTCATATACGTTACGGAAACCTGGTTGCACTCAGAAATTACTGATGTCGAGGTCGCTATAAATGGTATGTCTTTCTCTGAAACGATGGACATATAAAAGACGGCGGGGTAATGTTATACTACCGCAACAACCTTCGATGCGAACCGGTGGCCGAGCCGGAAACGCTGTTCATAGAGTCACTCTGGTGCAGCCTGCAACTAAAACGCAACAAAACTTGCCTTTTGGCCGTTGTTTATCGTTCCCCAATGTCCACCCCAGAGATGGACTCAAGCCTGGTATAATCATTGAGAATGATCCTACCAGGACGATACAGTCATGCTCTCATCTCAGGCGACTTCAATATTCATGATTTGGAAGTTCCGGCATCTCACAACTAGCAGTTTAAGGCCGATCTGCAAGAGTATATTGCAAGCATTCCGCTCTTCAACTATGTCAGCTCACGCACCCGATTCAGAGCCGGAAATAAATTATCTGTGGTTGAATTAGTGTTCACGGAGAAAGAGCTCATGGTTGAGAAACCAAGGCTGCAGAGACCTCTAGGGCGAAGTAACCAGGTAACCATAGTTTACGACTTCGTGTGTTATGCGGATTATCCACAAGAACATAATAACTTGTTTCGAACAATTATCCACCATGACATACTGGCAGAACTTGTGGAAAATGCCAGCTGGGAGTTTCCGGACGGCTGTTACATAGCCAGTGTTTTGTTGTAGTTTACTGGCAATTTCAGTGATCTGATTAAATCTGCATCGGTCAAGCATCCCTTCGTTCTACTAAGGCACATTCATTTATTTGGAGCAGAACCCAAAAACGTATGACAGTAAGTGATGCCGCGTGGCATGTTTATAGATCGAACCCTAGCCATGACAATTGGAGTAACTAGGTTATGCATCGTAATCATTGTGCGGGAGAATAAACTAGTTCACCAGCAGAGTCTAACGGAAAAGATTGTGTTAACAAAAAGCTTCTGTACAGACATGTGAACAGCCTGCGGAATGTGAAACGTGTTGTTCCCCCTTAATATCAGCGCATGGATATGCTCAAACCGCCGATGATGCACCCAACGTTCTACAACTAAAATATGCCCCAATTTTCCGACGTGTTACCAGTATTTGTAACATACCTGTCCATTCTCCGAGATGCCAGTATTTACACACATCACGTTTATTTCAGCGACCATTTTGAGGAAACTTGTCGTTGCGCAACCATAGTTCCCCGGACTTGACAATATTCCCGCGAAAGCGCTGCAGGTGGCAGCTACGAGGATATTTAAACCATTAAGGGGATTTTTCCCAAGATGCATGGAAGAACAACAGGTGCTTGGCATGTGGAAGCAAGAAATCATTACCCCGATTTTCAAACTTGGTAGCCGCTCAGAGCCAGCCTAATATCGCCAATTGATTCTCCTCCCGATGCTCTCAAAAATGATACAATTGATCATGACCAAAGCTGTAATGGGCTACTTCGGAAGATCTAACAACGTAGCCTAGGAGCAACACAGATTCCGTCAGCATCTGTCATGTACTACCAAACTACATATTGTCCGTTGCAGCTGGGCCGAGCTAGTTGTGAGTAGGATCTGCATTGATGTCACCTACCTAGAATTTTCAAAAATGCATTCAACCGCATGGATCACCACAACCTTCTCCAAAAGCTTCAAGCGCACGGAGTTCGAAACTCTGCCCTTGGATGGAGCGGCAACTCTTTCATTCAGCGGCGCCTGCAAGTTCGAGTTCGTGATTTGTTTTCTGATCCAATTGGTGTGAATTGCGGTGTTACGCAAAGGTCGGTGTTGTGGTCGCGGTTCTTGTTCTTCATTAACGACTTTTCGAGTGTCATCAAGTCAAATTTCTTGCTTCTTGCCGATGAAATCAAGATATGGCACGCAATCGGCGGTCAGAAATATCACAGTATGTTGAGACAAGACTTAGACTGCGCTTTTGAATGCTCAAAGGTAAATCTACTTCTGTTTAGCACGGACAAGTACAAAACCGTGCATGTCCACTACAAGCCAACCTACGCATCTAAGCTTAGAGACGACATGCTGCAAACTGCCTCACAAGAGCGAGACCTTGGTGTCGTGATTCAAGACGACCTCGGCTGTTTGGCACAGTCCTTGAAGGCGTCCAAAACCGTGAGGCAACATGTTTGTCTGATACGGAGAGCTTTCGGGAGGTTCAATCCCTCCATCTTCCCCCAAATGCTGAATGCGTATGTGAGGCCACATGTAGAGTACGCGATCCAGGTTTGTCACCGGTGGTTAAAATGCGACTTGTTTGCAAAGAAGACAGCACAGCGAAGGGCAATGAAAAATGTGAGGAGGTTTTCTCACCCGCAATACCATAGGCGACTGAAAACCATAAGAGCGTACAGCGCAAGATATCGCCGTCTACGGCGTGACTTCATCCTTGCGTACCCGATTTTGAAAAACCACGATCACGCTTGCCGCCACCTCCTGAAGTTTAGCTGCAACGCAGAATTGAGGAGTCATAAATGGAAACTTGTCACCAACGACAATCGGCTTGAGTGCCGCCGGGATTATTTTTCCCTTCGAGTTTGTCAACCGTGGAATGCTCTTTCGATTATTGTCATTTCCGCGCCCACGCTACACATTTTTAAAATATGAGTCGACAATGATTTACACAATTTACATTACTTGCTCTTATTACTATTTATTGTGTGACGACAAGACGCAGACAAACATCGTGCTCACTAACCCCACGAAATCGGGGTAGACGGATATACCTATGTGTTAACGTAGATAATATAGTGAGTCCACAGATGCGTTTCTCTTTTGGTTAACTTCATTGGGCTAACGTTATTCCCATGAACCATCTCACGGGACTTGTTACGCCTTGGCATTTTTCTGCGTATTATATCATTGTTTCAATGTTCCGTGGGTGCGTAACTTGTGCCAATTTCGAAGCACACTCAACCATTTGTTTGGAGTAAAGCATGACATTCAACACTTTTGAAACGACTCCTTTATAGTTGAGTGATATGGGCAACCTTAACGTTGATTTGGCAATCACTTTACGGAGATAGAGCTTCATGGATTTACCGCCGGTCATCTAAGTCATGAGCTTGGGCCTGTGACCAGTCAGATGACTGGATTTCGGAGACACAATGGACAAATATCGACCTTTCGTCCATTTTGCTTGCTTTGCTGACGCTCACTCCAAGGGATGTCAGAAAATACACGAACGCTGCATGGCGTATCACGAAGACGGGCTGACAAGAGGACGGTCCCCGCTTGGTCACCCGACTGAAATATCACCTGCAGTAGCTTTGGCTCGCCATAGTGAAAATAGTTTGTGTGGCAGACGATACGACATAAGCCAAGCAGTTTGGCTTCGATTCCCATAGCTCGACATTTAGTTTCCAATTGTTTCAAGTCGTCCAGTAGTTTGTCTTTAATAGTGTTTGCCTTTGACTGAGGCAATTTGAAGCGTATTATCTCCATCGAGTTCTACGTCGTCTTAGAGTCCGTAATTTTGGATTAGATAATACCTACTTCTACTGACGGGGTGGTGGGCGGTCTTCCCAGAGAAGCATTGGCATTCGTGTCAGCTGTAACACTCATTGGATTCGTTGCAGTTATTCACACTAACATTGCCTTGGGTTTACACTCAGCCACGACGGATGCGTAAGTTGTCAGACTTTCGGCAGTGTTAGGTAAACCCGAAGGCTATAGAGTGTTATGTGAGACAGACACATCCCCGGGAGAAACCGCTCTCTGTGAAATCGGGGTTGCCGGGGTGGACAGACCCTAGCTGCTAGTTCTGGTGTTCAGGGTTGCTGGCTCTACCTTGTTAACTACACCCTGGCTTTGGATATTCTGTTCTACATTTGAACATACATTTTGGCAACGGGAATCGAGTTTCGACTTAGCTGTTTTCGATGTGACCTCTAGATAAACGGTCACACGCTGCAAAATAGCTGACAGTTTGTCACATTTCTGAGCCAGCACGACGATGCACCTTACTACTTAAGCATTCATACACCCGGCACAGAAACAAATGGAATCTGGTGTGCACTGTAATTTATTCCCGTTCGCCTCAGCAAACTTCACACACCTCGGATGGTAATTCTTACTGTATTTACTGCAGTTTAGTCCAATTCGGATAGTCTTAATGCACAATTTCGAATGGCAATTACTTTGTCTGCGTCAGCGTGGACGCACTTTTGGCTAACCGTACTTATTCACTGTGGGCAATGTCTGTAGCGGTCGCAACGATTTACATAAAAGTAGCTTTTTTATCTGGTGGTGGATATTTTAGCCTACCCTTTGTGTGAAACGTCCACACATGTGGGGTAAGACGCCCATCAGTGGGCATCATACGACACCCAGTCCCTAACTGCTTAAGAACGCACCCACAGATATGCAGATAACTAGTGCTGATAGGAATATAACATCTTGTAAACCAGTCAGTGCATATACACAAGGGGGTAGTAAGATCATCACTTAACAGTACAAGGTAAAAAGACTTTAAAATTGGAAGTCAGTAATTTTGTAATTCGCGAGTGCTCAGGTTCGATAAATAAAACCAAAGATTTAATAATCACCGTCTGATTCACAAGTGTGGCATACATCGACTTTAGAAATTCCTGAATTTCAATCTTCGTAGCTCCACATTTCACACAAAACGCAGGCGACCCACTATTCACCAGGTCAAATGTGAACAAATTCCTCCCCACAGACCAAGCAGGACCATTCATTGGACTCGTATAATGAAGAGAACGGTTTTGACTTCTGCACGTTACCGGCTTTCTTCTTGTCTCCTTGTTGTTGCTGCTTTACATTTTGTTGTAGGGCACTTATAAATGTTGACGGTGTTCTTACGCTGCATCTTAACCTTTGCGACATTCTTTCTGTTTGCTTGGGATGACTGCTTTCTGCGTAACACACAAGTTTACTTAACAATGATCTCGTGGTATTACCAGAAGACAAGATTTTGAACATCAGTTGACCTTGAAGGAGCCGACCTGCTTTTAGCGGAAGTGTTCATGGCTAAAGATGAAGTCATGTGGTCATGATCTATAAATACTTAAGTCGGTATGATAATACTACATTCAGCCAACTCATCTGCTGAATCGGAGCTCACTTGGGGTACATTTGTAGGCAAGGAGACGAGGATGACTTGATCGGCACAAATATCATGTGGCTTATTAAACTGGGCAGCAAGAAAATCGCTCACGTTAAAAACAAATGGATTAAACGGCCAAATTCCGCAGGACTCAAAGCCATCTGTAGCAGGAGCAACGGTTGCCGATTTGTTAAAAGCTTGTCAAACTATTAAGGCCAGGTCACAAAAACGGAATTCTTTGACGAGGATGATTTAACACCCAGTGATCAGAAATTGTATTAAATACCGACTTCAAGGGCTTGAAAAACAATCGGAAGACTGGAGGTGATTTGTACGATTTGGTGACAATATCAACATGGTAACATGTTTAGCAGACACCAATTCTATAACAGCAAGAGATGACTTTGGTGACCATCGAGTATTAACAAAGCAGCTTCTATCCTCAACTGTTTAACATTAGCAACGAAATGTTTGAGCCATTTTATGAAGTGCGCAGCATCGGACCATATATTATTCGAGCAAGAGCCAATTGATTTAGCAGGTGCTCATTACAGCAAATTGGGATCCCACCTTTGCCACGGGAACATGAACATTGCCTGGATGTATTCGCCCATCGCATTAAAAGCAAAAATGACTGTCACATTTTTTCCGTTCAGAAATTGCCATTTTTCCTATGGTACATTTTGCTTTCCGAGCCAAAACTTTTGTTGGCTTTTGAACACACGAAAAACCAGTCTCACGCATATTCTATGTCATAATTCCTGTAAATGGGTGACATCTAAACAAGGAATGAGGACAGTTGTAAAATTTGTCCAATTTTGCCTAGCTGAATCCAGTTGCACGAGAAAGACTGAGTGCCACAGGATTTATAAGTGAAATAGAAGAATTTCGTGTCAGAAATCGCTCTAGTCAACTTTGGCCTGCAGATTTCTTCTCGTTATTGAATCGATGAGATTGACTCATCATTTCTGCGAGATCATATGCCAGACGTCGAACGTTTTTGGCCTTCAAAGTGAAAAGCAGTGCTTTCATCATCTTTAGCTTGTGACAATGTGCTTCTTCCAAATTCCGCTGAAGTTCGGTTCTGAAGCGACCCAGAAATAGTTAATCAGGTGTAAAGACCTGAAAACCAGAAAATGACAGTGGAAACTGTAATTACTTTGTTGTATCTGCATCGCCGTTAAGTTTTTCGGTCAATGTTGCACTTCTAAGTGGCCTTTTTCAAAGCAATACCATTGTTCAACTCCCTCAGTGCTAACTGCAGTTATTATGTTCCATATTCTCCTCTCTTACTGTTACGCACATACACTCGAGTCATTCTGGGATGGCTGTAATTAAATAAAGTGTTAATAGGAAGTAGAATCAGAAAAAGGATATTAAACAATGGTGGGTACGACGCCCATCGGCGTCTTATCCGCAATGGGTGAAACATAAAATAAGTAAATTCATTGCCTGCCATATGCTAGCAGAACATGACACAGGAGCTCTTTCGAGCTACAACTGAAGGCACATTTCAAAATATAATAACAAATTGCTTGTTTTACACCTTCAGGTTCTTATACACTTAAATAACATGCCAATGATTAGGTGAAAAACCACGTCAATATGTCTGAGTCAATTTACTATCAGAAAGACATTTAGTAGCGGATTTTTGTATATGAAACATGGAAGGCGAATATGAAACTGTCGTGGCCACGATCCGCATTGGCATATGGATGGGCTTCTTACTAAAAGTGGGTGTCTTACCCTACTTCACCCTACTACTTGGTTTAGGTAATTCGTTTATCCATGTGTAATGAGTGTGACAGCAACACTCCGTAATAGCCTTTCTAATACAGTTCGAAACATCATCCGCTCTTTGACTTGAGGATCTGCATACATGGAATAGTTTGAGCAGTACTGCACGTCCACCCGGAATAAGGCTAATTATACCCGATAAATTCCTAATTCCAAGTCCTCTGCAATATATATATATATATACTTATCCTTAAACCAGCACCTTGAGTTATTTTCGGCACATTGCGCCGCATCTTCTTCATGACAAATACTCGAAGATTAGTCCATTTTCTGAGGCGAGTTCATTAAATGAATGTTGAAACGGACTCAATGCTACAGATAAACTCTTCTTGTCTTCCAACCATTCTTCGGTTATCGTCAAGACTACGCACCCGCAGATCGTACCTTTCACCGAGTAATGTCGCAGGTGTGGTGCACGATCTCCGATGACACTGAGTTGCTGTGTACCCTGAATCATCTCCCGGCCCATTTACGTTTTCCTTTTATCTGAAAAATGCGTGTTGTACAGCTAAAGTCAAAAGTAATAAAGATATCGAAACTGCATTTGTTCTATTGGATGAGCACCCACCGAAAAATCATAGCCCCACATGAGGGGACTTTTAAACGGATAACACTAAATAATTGTACTAAGTGAACACAGTCGGTTTATGTCGGAAAGTGCAACTGCATAAACTTACAGATATCTCAGTGAGCACGCAACGGCAGCTTTCGACTTTGAAAATCAAGTGTTTTTCCATAGTGTATCCATGAATTGGACTCGCTTGCAGTTGCGATTGGATCATGATAAAACTCGACTAAAATGGTTGGATAGTTATAATAATTGCTTAATTACTTTAATAGCCACAGAAGGTTAATTATCTCCTAATCCCTCATCTTATCTGGATGCATTTTCATTCCATCGGAACTCTGAGCGTGTTCATGAAATTCTATCCTTGGTTTGCACGGTATAAACGACGGAAAGCGCGGTGTTATTTAGAATGCGCTAACCATGTGGGGACAGAGGCACATAAAATTGTATTTCGTGCAAACTTGTTCAAATCCGAGATCCTATTAGCGTGTACTTGCGTTCATCTAAATCCCCACGAATTCATCAAGCGATATGGTAGTGGACGGTGCTAGGAAGATACGCAAACGCGTGTGGCTGGTCAACAATGGCCTCCACACATAAACATACCTAAAAGCCGGATCCCTTTCCTAGTTATATGCATTAGTTGTCCGAACGCCTTCCTCTACTTTTTGTTATAATAAACTAGTGTGTACTTCACGTATTGTAGTATAACGTTAAATGTCGTTTGCTAGTGATCCTATCATTAGTTTACTTGTCCTGACGGCTACAACACATTTTATTCCTACTCTCAACCTTTCCATATTTTACTACTAATAAATGATTGAGCACCTCAAACAGTTTGATGAGAACATAGCAGATTTTGAAGAATCCCTGCACTATCCAACTTTGTAGTACCAATTGATCAGGCTGGTATTTTGCCTGTGTCTCCAATGTAGCGAAATATACTGGTTGTTAATTTATTTAGTGAAAAAAAGCTGTGGTAAAATTCGCAATATTACATGTGCACACTAAAATGTTAAGGGCTGCATTTGGATAGCTCAACTACCAAGCAGAGTCCATCACCTAAATAAGGCATTACACACGCAGCGAAGTACTACTTGCTAGAATGTCAGCAGTTTAGTTTTGCACGTTGTATCATTTGGAATAGCTGCTGATCTCTAAATAGGCCGATCGTATTTAGCATAAGCAATATATATTCCAACTGACGCAACGTTGGTTTCTCCTAACTGACTGAAGACAGCGGCCTCAGTTCGGTTATTTTTGGCTGTGTTGACAAGAACAGTTTGCGTTGAATCTCTTCGTTCATTTGAATTATTTCGTGGAAATTCAGCTATCGTTCCATTCCATTTCTGATTCTGAATTTTCGACTCAAAACGCTTGTGTTACCACCGCTTTGGCTCGGCGATCTTGCTATTGTTGAGTGGTGCCTAGGGTAGTAGTCGGTAATCAATGACACGTAAGTGAGGTGTCAAATACGGGACGGTATAGAAGTCGGAGACAACTGAACCCAAAGTATAATGTGCAGGCTACAAAAATGGGAAGCGAATTAATATGAGCAAGAAACGGTGCAGCGAGGTACTCACCAAAGCAATTTGTGTCAACAGAAGTGCCGTCAGTAAAGCAAGTGGACCTTTTGATGGTTAAACAACGGAAAAACCCAAAGTAGCAAAATATTGAAAGAGCGTGCATTCAGGTAAACTACACTATCGCCGTATTGTTTTCCGATTATTCACAATATCAAAGCACTCACTCTGTGGTACTTCGATCCAAAATTGTCGGATATCGCGCAAATATCCTCACGTGTGTTCCGTGTCAAATTAAATACCATATGTTTGTGTTGGATTACCAGTGGAGCATTTTCGTCGTCATCGTGAAGTCCAACACAATTTGGTCCAAAGTTTAAGTGAAAATTGTTGAAACAAGATACATCAAGAAAAAACAACACCGAGTTGTGGGCTTCATCATTCCGTTGCTAGCAACTGCTTGTGTTTGGCGCAACTACCTAGGCCGAAGAGACTACAGGGTCCAGCTCAGTCTTCCTCATCTACACGTGTTCGTACACCGGTATGAAGTTCATCTGTCGTGAAAAGCTTAGTTTCACCTGGAATAAATATTAATCTTCACTGTGTCTTACGAGCACTGACGTCCCAGTAGGTGAAAGCCGGAATGCTGAAGACAAATGAAAAGAACAGAGAACGAAAGTACAAAGGAATGTTAGGCGTTTGACTTAGCCAAGTCAACAGCTAGCCAAGACAATAATACTGCTACTTTACTTCGCCCTGAAAGATCAACCTCGTCCAGCCAGAGGCGTGATCTTCCACTCGCCGTAGTTCAGTGAATCATCACCCCAAGTGCGCTACGAACACCATGCAATCTTTTTCTAAAATCTCATTGACAGACTCCTCGACTCTTGTGAGGACTCGGTACAATTGAGGCAAATTACCCGTCTTGGAAATCAAGGTAATCAACAAAATCGGCCTATGAGAATCCAGTTTTTAATTCACACACAATAACGGAGCGCCTCTAGTACAGCTGAAAAGTCCGTCTTCACCCAAGCACACAACGGTAATTCATCGTTTCCCTTCGGAGTACTCGCTCCTTGCCAATAATGTCATGCATCAACCTGCACACTTTGACACTGCTTGGCCAACAAGCAGCACTTGCCTGAACCCTGAAGAACTACCGATCGATATTTGCTTTTTTTTATCGAAAACGCCTGCAAGATTCGAGCTCCATTCTTACCCTGCGATCTCCCACATGCGACACTGGCGGTACGTTCTCATTGCGCCTGTCTGGCGATGACGTAGCTTCCAATACAGATCAAGCTAGCATCGGCATTGTTTTGAGTCCCCGGAATGAAGCAGCCCCGATCGATTGGGTCCCTGTCAACAGCCCGATATATGCCGTTAGGCTGGCTAACTGGTTCCAGGCTTCGAAGTCGCGCGGGGACAAACGGTGCCTGTTTGGCATTGCGGCTCACGCCCCCAAAAACTACAGCCCTGATTCTGTGAAAGAGGATTTCTATCACCAACATAACGATCTTCCTCGTTACAGAAGAAGCGCGGATACTGTGACGTTTGCTGGTGATCTAAACACACAAGTCGGAAAATTGCCCTCTGATGAGCTCCATCTGGGCGGCCAACATGGCGTAGGCTCCCGTAATGATAACAGTGAGCGGTTGCTACAGCTGTGTGAAGAGGCTCATCTCTAACATGTATGTGCCCAAAGGCTCCTAGCTAAACTTACCGAACTTCGACTACGTCAGGTTCCGAATGCTTGGGACCAAAGTTCTGTTACCGAAACTTGATCACACCAAGTGGTGACTGATGCTGAGGTTGAGATAGCCGGAATGTCACTCATCCGGATCGACAGCTCCGGCGTAGGAGGTGAGGTCCTACTGTACTACTATAACGATCTGCAATGTGCAGTAGTTGCTGATTCGGAAACAAACTTTACCGACTTACGCTGTTGCAGTCTCCGACTAAAACACAACGACGCATGTCCCGTACCTATTGTTTACCGACCCAAGTACACTCCGGAAATGCATTCCCGTTTAATACGTGTTCTGAACAGAGTAACACGCACTAGGTACAGCCACATTCTCATCTCCGGGGACTTCAATCCACACGATCTGGAGGTTTCGGCACCATCCAATGTACAGTACAAAGCAGACTTGCGTCAACTTATCGCTAATATTCCCGTGTGCAATCATGTCACCACACTCACTAGATTCAGGACCGCAAACAAACCATCCATAGTGGACCTTCTGCTCACGAATGAAGAGCTCATGGTTGACAAGTTATTGATGAATAGTCCATTAGGTCTCAGTGACCAAGCAGTAATAACGTTCAACTATGTGTGTTATGCAGAATATCCATCTGAACACTCAAAACTAACTCACAATCACACGCCACACCATGTTGAAAGGATTTGTTGAAGAATCTGCTTGGGAATTCCCAAACAACAGTCCACTTGACAATGTTTGGACAGAGTTCGTTGAGAGACTCAGCGACATCGTCAACAGAGCATCAGAGTCCGAGCCCCTACGTCCCGGAAAAATGTCCTCAATTTTAAGCAGTAGGAATCGAACATGCCTGGCGATAAGGGATGCAGCATGGCGTGCCTACAAAAGTGAACCCCGACTCAGAGACTTGGGCAATTTCCTGACCCATCACAACCATAGCACTGCACTTATCCGTGAGGACAAAGTAACCTATCAACCGTGCGTTTCCAAATATTTCTGGCAAACGGCAAGCGGCTCTATAGACAGTTGAAGTGAAGTATGACATCCCTTCACTTTTCACGACAGGCGGTAGAGTACAAGTGCCGAAGAAGCAGCTAATGCCCTGCGGCTACAATACGCTCAAATTTCGAACTCGCAGTCTCTACCTGTCCCATATTGTCATACACATTACCGACTCCACTGTATACACATATAATTTTCAACCCATTAATTGTGCTAAGGCAGTTGTTCTCACTGCTCTCACTGCTCTCCGGGAGCAGACAACATCCGTCCGGAGGCACTGAAGGCTGTGGCCAACAAGCTAACTGAACCACTGTCACAGTTCTTGTAAAGGTTTTTTGATGAACAACAAGTTCCCACCATGTGAAAGCGTGGCATTATCACCCTAATTTTTAAATGCGGTAGCCGTTCAGATCCTGCAAACAATCGCCCAGGGACTCTCCTCCTTGTGCTCATGAAAGTGATGGAAGCGGTCATTGTTGAGGCTCAAATGCACTACCTGGAATAATGCGACATCTTGGCACCGGAGCAGCATGGCTTCCGTCAACACCGGCCATGCACCACCACCAACCGACGGATTGCACGAGGCAGTTGGACGGAAGTGGCTGAGGATGCAGTCGGAGTTGACGTAATCTATCTGGACTTCTCCAAAACTTTCGACTGCCTGGATCACCGCATTCTACTTCAACTGCTACAGAGCTACGAACTTGGATATCCTGCACTCGATTGCATCGGCAGGTTTCTTTACCAACGGAAGCTACACATGCGCGTTAGTGATCACACTCTAACCCGGTTGAGATAGAATGTAGAGTCTTACGAGACTCAGTGCTGGGACCGCTTTTATTCCTGGTGTTTATCAACGACCTGGCAAGCTTTAACTCCTTAAATTTCCTACGTTTCCTTGATGACGTCAAGATATGGCGGGAAATTGATAACAATGAAGAGCACGATATACTCCAACATTACCTAGATTGTATCTATGGATGGTCTAAGAGGAGCCTGATTCAGTTGAACATAGCTAAATACAAGGTGATCCATCTGCATCACCAGCCGGTGAGCGCTTACAAGCTTACAGAGCACACACTGGAGAAGGCCTCCCCGGGGCGTGCCCTAGTGTATTAGTACAGGAAAAAAAGATCTCGGGTGTTTTAAACTAGTAGAGAAGGCGACGGGAACCGACAATCAACATTTCGGCCTGCTTCGCAGAGCTTTCGGTCGGTTTTATCCCTCAATCTTTCACCAAATACTTCACGCCTTCTTGCGACCGCAGTGGAATATGCTACACAGGCGGGGCAGCCGTGGCAGAAACAGGATCTTGTTGCTCTCGATACTCCTCAATGAAGGGCAACCAAGAGCCCCAGGGGCCTCTTTCATATGCCCTATCAGCTTAGACTGAATTCTCTAGGAATGTATAGCAGTCGATATCGGGTTTTGTGGGGGATCTCGTAATCGTTTACCAAATCCTGAAGAACCCAAACCACATTTGCCGTCCACTGCTGGAGCTGAACCACAACACTAAAATAAGAGGTCGTCATCTGAAACGCAAAATACAATATAGCCAGCTTGAATGCCGTAGCAATTTCTTTTCCCTCCTTGTGTGCCAGCTTTGGAACGCCCTCCCTAATTATGTCGTCTCTGCTCCCAATCTGGCGATATTTAACAAACGAGTTGAGGATGCGTTTTCTCAGTTGCATTTTAGTTTATGACTTGTTAGTCAGTGGCTACAAAAAGCAAGCAAACGGTCTTTTGCCAAACTATCAACCAATGGATTTATAGATTAATTCTTTTAATACGCAAACATCTCCTCTATTCTACGTAAGTCTATGCTGAGTCCACCAATACGCCTTTCAGTTTATCATGCAATTTCTTTTCGCAATAATTTCCATCTCAGGGGACTCGTTAAGCAATGCCTTTTTACCCGTAATAAACCATTGTTCCATTTGTCGCGTGCACTGACTTTCGACATAGCACCGGCAGCAAAGTGGCTTGGCGTCCATCAAACTCGTACCAGTCTTGGACGCAACTCGATCACCTCGCGAATAGTTACCGCTGGGAAGGCTGTTTCCAAGGCTGTCGCTCGATTTGAATCACCAGCGCGGACTCTGATCATGCTCTTGTATGTGGCGATCTTGGGATGCGTTTTGGCGCACTTCCGCAACGTCTCTCTGAATGTCTTGACACCAGCCACCTGGCGAAGCCGTGTATTGAATGCGATTCAAAATACTCCGACACCGGGCTAAGCAAGCGACCACTGTACACCGTCGTAGATCATTGGTTTCATATTTGCCAAACGGAACTATCAGCAGACCATCGCAATGATGCTGAACCTTACCGTGGTGCGATGATTTGCGTGCCTCAGATATCCATTGAGCTATGCTGGGTTGTGCTTTTTGCACCTTCAGAGACACTTATACCAGATTGGTCAATGGTTAGAGGCCAGACAAACTCAGCCTCCTTGTCCTCCAGGTTGGAGTTTGAATGGGGGTGGCTCCTTATTTTATAAAACGGGCTCTGTAGTCCAGTGCCAAACCCGCTGCCTTGCGGTAAGGTTATTGAACCAAAGGCTTTGGTTGAGAACCCTAATGGTTCTCCTGTCTAGGCCTGGACAACCTGACAGTATTCTGCCACGCAATACAATGAACCTTTCCTACAACAATTTCTTGATGCTCTGGCAGTCGCAGAGGATAATAAACGGCGCCCTATCTGCTGCATCGAGCAGGGTGGATAGGGGTATGGATGCTACTGCTCAGGCCTTCCAGTCTTCTTATACCCCTGTTTGCGCTTCTTCATCCTTGTCGTTCCGCTCCAACTTTACTTTTACCCCCCCCCCCATTTTCAGTCCCCCAATTCTTGACCATCCCCCAGCTTACTTCAATAGTCGCTTGTCTTTTAATTTCAAGTCACACACAATCGCAGAGCCTCGCTCCAGTCCAGTCGACAAGTCCATGTTCAACCAAGCGACGTTCCCCTTGGAGTCCTTGTGTTTCGCTAAGACTGGCGTGCCTCAACGTGCGCACTTTGTTGCAGATTGGCCAACAGGCAGCACTTGCCCGCACACTAGCTAGCCTGAAGAAGGACCGCGAAACCTGGTGGTCTCACCGGGGTGGTCCCAGCCGCTTCCGTTGGTAATCATCGTTAGTTATTCAGTCTGATACGGGAAACAGGCAGCTCGAGACCTGGTGTTAGCGAGACCATACGCGACGAGAGCGGGCAGCCGATCCCCAGATTGTCAAAACGATTGGAGCGTTAGGTTGAACATTTTGCTAGGCAATTTAACAAAGCTGAATTATCGCTTTCTTCTTCCGATATTGAGCGCCCTTCTCCCTGGGCCGTCTCCCTGGATCCGCCCTCACGCGCAGAAGTCGAACGTGAGATCAGGCTATTGAAATTGCATCAGGCCGCAGGGGCAGACATAATTCCTCCAGCCCTCATCAAATTCGGGGGACCTGCTCTAGTAGATGATTTACATGGGTTGCCAGTAAACTTTTGTGAGCAGGAAACAGTCCCGACAGAATGCAACCGCTGCGTCTTTGTCCAAATTTTTAATGGAAACTCCCGTTTGGAATGAGGCAATCATAGAGGGATCAGTCTGATTTCGATTGCCTCTAAATTGCTTGCCTCTGTCATTCTCCACAGAGTGGCTGGCGCTCGTGAAAGCCAGATTCGTGAACAGCAAGCCGGATTTCGTCGAGGTCGGGGCTGCATCGACCACATCTTCACCTTGCGTCAAGTTTTGGAGCACCGCCAAGTTTATTGGCGACTCACCGTTGTCGTGTTTCTTGACATTATAGGTGCCTTCGACTCAGTCGATCGATGTGCCCTTCGGGACACTCTACTGAGGAATGGTGCGCCTGATAAATATGTAAACATTATCAAAGCGCTTTATGCGCATAGTTCGGGCAGGGTGAGGGTTTATGGCAAACGGTCGCCACCCTTCAGTATCTCCAGCGGTGTGAGACAAGGATGACTGCTGTCATCTTTCCTCTTCAAATTCGCTATTGATGAAGTCATGGAAACGGAGTTCCCTGGTCACGACATAGAAGGTGTGGAGCTGCTTCCTGGTGAGCGACTTCTTGACTTAGAGTATGCGGACGACATTGCCCTAATATGTGACAGCTCCCAAACATGCCAAACAGCACTGGACCGATTAGCACTGGCTGTCAATCGTTTTGGGCTCTGCTTTGCTCCATCGATATGCAAAGTACTTCGTCAAGATTGGCAGGGACCCAAACTTGCGCTAACGCTTGGTACTGATCTGCTAGAAGTCGTTCAGGAATTCAAGTACCTGGGCAGCTATATTAGCACCCGTGGGATTGAAGATAAGGTTACGAATCGTACAGCAAAAGCTCGAGGTACTTTTGCCAATCTCCACCACCTGTGGCGCAGACACGACATTACTCTCACCCTGAAGGGCAGGGTTTACAACGCAGCCGTCCGTTCAACTCTCCTATATAGCTGTGAAACCTTTCTCATCAGGTCGACAGACATTAAGAGGCTAGTCCGTTTCGACCATTGCTGGCTTCGCAGCTAAGCTCATGTCTGGTGGGAGCACCGTGTAAGCAATGAGCATGTTCGACGTCGCGTATTTGGTGCAGGAAGTGCGAGTGAACCGCTCAGCACCGTTATATTACGCACCAGGCTCCGATGGCTGGGCCACGTCTTGCGCATGCCAGCACACCGACTGCCGCAACATGCATTTTTTGCGCGTTGTTGATGCGGTTGAAAGAGGAGGAGGAGGAGGCCAAGTGATGACGTGGTCGAGAGAAATGAAAACCCTCACTTCCAAGTTAGCGTCGGTTGGTGCATCCCAACTGCTTGGCTGACGTCCTAAGGATGGTGAACACGTTTGGTTGGACAAATTTGCTGATATGGCTTGGAGCCGGCCCCAATGGCGTTTGTGTTGTGAGTTCCTTCGTTCATCCCCCTCCTGCTTAGCATCCCCTTCCAAGCACAATCTCACTTGTTAGGCATAATATGACTCTCTTTTAAGGCAGCCAGCTGTTAGCTCTCCGGAACGACATCCATCCGTTACTGGGGACTCAGCGGGCGTGCCACTGTTTGTTTTCCCTTTCTTGTCTTTTGTATTGCGGCACAATAGCTGAGGTGTTTTCCACCTCCAGCTAACGTGTAATGATGATGATGATGACTATCAGCAGACATGTTTTCTTGTAGTAAATCAAATTACCAACCTGAACTGTAGGTCTCTACAAAGTCCCTGGAACTTCTGCATGCCCGCCGACGTATCCCATCTGGAAGCGAACACAACGAGACTCCAAAGTATCTCTGGGCGAAACTACTTGCTAGCCTGAAAATACACCGGGAAGCCTGGTGATCTCACCGTGCATCGGAAATGGAAACAACTGCTGCCGTTGGTAATCATCGTAAATTATTCAGTCTGATACGGGCAACAGGCAGCAGGAGATCTTGTGTTAGCGAGGCAATACGCGACGAGAGTGGACAGCCGAGCCACAGCCTGTCAAAACGATTGGAGCTTTGGGCCAAACAATTTGCAAAGCAGTTTCATTGATCTGAGTTATCGCTCTCTCTTTCCGGCATTGAGAACAATTCTCCATGGACCATCTCCTTTGATACGTCCTCACGCGCAGAAGTCGAACGTGAGACCAGGTTGTTGAAATTGACTAAGGCCACAGGGGTAGACAGAATTTCCCCAGCCCACTTCAAGTTCGGTGGACCTGCTCTCATAGATGATTTACAAGAGTTGCTAATGAAACTTTGGAAGCAGGAGACTGACCCGGCAGACTGGACCCGCTCGTCATAGTCCCAATTTTCAAGGAAGGCTCCCTTTCGGAATGCGACAATCATAGAGGGATCAGTCTGATTTCGATTGCCCTAAATTGCTTGCGTCTGTCGTTCTCCACAGTCTGACTGGCGCTCGCTGTAGCCAGATCCGCAAGGAACAAGCAGGATTTCGTCGAAGTCGTAGCTGCATCGACCACAGCTTCACTTAGGGTCAGTTGGAGCACTGCCATGTTTATTGGTGACCCACTGTTGTCGTGTTTCTCGACATCAAAGTTGTCTTCGATTCGGGGATCGAGGTGTCGTTTGGGACTGTCTGCTGAGAAAAGGTGTGCCCGATAAATATGTAAACATTAGCAAAGCGCTGTACGCGCACATCTCGAGCAGAGTGAGGGTTTATGGCAAACGGTCTCCGCCCTTCAGTATCTCCAGCGGTGTGAAACAAGGTTGCCCGGGGTCACCGTTCCTCTTTAATTTCGCTATTAATAAAGTCATGGAAATAGCGTTCGCTGGACACGACCTAGAAGGTGTGGAGCTACTTTCTGGTGGACGACTTCTTGACTTAGAGTATGCGGACGACATTGCTCTCATATATGACAGCGCAAATGTGCCAAGCAGCATTGGACCGATCAGCACTGGGTGCTTATCGTCTTGGGGCTATGCTTTACTCCATTGAAATGCAAAGTTCTTCTCCAAGATTGGCAGAGACCCACCCCTGCGCTGACCCTTGTTGGTGATCAGCTAGAAGTCGTTCAGGAATTCCAGTACCTGGGTAGCTATATAAGCGCCCGTGGGATCGAAGATGAAATCACCAACCTTATAACTAAAGCTCCAAGTGCATAGGCCAACCTCTGCCACCGGTGTCGCAGACATGACATCACTCTCGCCCTGAAGGGCAGAATTTATAATGCAGCCGTCCGTTCAACCCTCTTATACGGTTGTGAGACCTGGCTCATCAGATCGACAGACATTAAGAGGCTAGTCACTTTCGACCATCGCTGGCTTCGCAGCTAAGCTCATGTCTGGTGGGAGCATCGCGTGAGCAATTAGCGTGTTCGGCATCGCGTATTTGGTGCAGGAAGTGCTAGTGAACCGCTCAGCACCATTATATCACGCACCAGGCTCCGATGGCTGGGCCACGTGTTGCGCATGCCAGCACACCGACTGCCGCGACGTGCATTGTTTGAGCGCCGGGGGTGCGTTTGGAAGAGGAGGAGGGGAGGCCAAGCAATGACCTGATCGAGAGAAATAAAAACGCTCACCTCGAAGTTGGCGACGGTTGATGCATCCCGGCTGCCTGGCTTGCGTCCGAAGGACTAGGAACGCCTTTGATTGGACACTCTTGCTGATATGACGAAGAGCCAGTCCCAGTGGCGTTCATGTTGTGAGTTTCATTGTTCATGCCCTCCCTTCTAGATTCCCCTCCAATTCCGATCTCGCACGAAATGCATAATATAATATTTAACATTATATTACTCGCTTTTGCATTTTTTGTAGCGTAAATTTGCATCTTACCTAGTTGTATGGCGGCACATTAGTTGTGGTGTGTTTCTCATCTTCAACTAGTGTACTGATGATGATGCCTGACACTTCTTGTAGTGATCTGCACCTGAGATCTTTTGTAGTACATGATGACAGTGATTACGGCGAGGTCGTCACTGGCAAAAACCAGATGATCCTTCAAGTATGCGGGTTGTGATCGTTGACAATTTTATGACCAACCGTAAGGAGTAATTTAGTCTATGGCGAATTGTGGCTGTACCGCCCCATACCTATGAGAATGGATGCCTAGTGGTTGTATGGCAATGACCTGTGTGACTTGGACACCTTTAGTTTTTCTGCAACGGTAGGCTGAATGTAAATTTTCCCTGGTACTGAATGGCGCGCGTTGATGCATTCCTGCATAAACGAACCCTTGTCTCAGTGTGAATCTCGAGGCTATCTATTGCGGGGCAGCGTATGTAAGCATATGTATTTGCAAGTGAACGTGCTGCTAACACAGCGTGGATTTGTGTAATTTATTGAATTCGTTATGTCACCATGTTTATGTGTGCTTCGGTGAAATCACTGTAACGGCCAGTGAATGCTGGAGATTACACTATTCTGCAAAAGTGTAACAAGCGGTGCACCTGTCAGTGACACGTTTAATGTGGCCACCAAGCGTATTGGAATTAAGGTCTTTATACAGAGGGAGGAGGTTAGTCTTGGTTCTTGGTGGTTAGGCACTTCGATGAAAGCGCCGTCACATTATCCTCAATCCCCCTAAGAAACACTCGAAAGATGGAAATAGATTTAAGACAAATTGATGAGCAGTCTGATATACTGAAAGATATAGTTTGCGTTGCAAAATGATAAAAGTTCGCGAATTACTTTATTGCACATCATGAAGCCAATTAGGATTCGGTAAGCCCTCAGTTCGTAAGCATACATAGCTCTTTGTATGAATGGCATAATCTGTAACGTATCAGTAAATTCGATTGCTTTTTATCTGACGATATTAAGCTGACTCACAAAGTATTGAGGGTATTTTGCCACGAGATAATTTTTTAATAAATACAGTCCTGTAGTTCATCGGTTTATATCGGAGCTAAGGTGGTTAGGATAGACACCTTATTAACGTCGAAATATCAAGAACTCGAGGGGCCTTCAAATTGGCCGTTGCTGTTTCTTCCCCTTGGAGTACTGCTTGTTACACTAGTTACTGCGCGTATATCCATTATATCGAGCTGTTCTCGGAATTTGGTTTATCTGAACCATTCTATGGTCAGTAAAGATCACTTTCTCCGCCGAATTAATGAAATCCTTTCAAAGCGCCGCACGAAGTACACCTTATGCCGAATGGGGTAAAACTCGGGAAACGCCACCAAACGAGCTTTTAAAAAATATCTTGGTAAAATGAGAAATCGCGCATTTTGGCAAGTTGGCCTCAGACACTGTCCTGTAGACAGAGCACAAATCCCGCTGATTCTCTCCAGCAATGTACATTCCGTCCTCAGTAAAATCGCTGATCTTACTGTCATTATGATGCGTAAGGAATTTGCAAATGCAGGATTGTTGATGCAGCAGGAAAGTTGGTTCCATCCTGACTTTGAGGATAAGTTTATCCAAATTAGTGACTACCGTCTCATAAGAACAGATAGACCTGGAAAGCCGTATAATCGTTGAGGAGGCGTCATCAGTTACATCAACGAACTCTGGAGCAAATCGGTTTCTTTGTTGTTTACATACTCAACGTCAAATGTTAGCTGCCATCTAATTGAGTGTAAATCAAAGTCTTAAAGCGGTTTTCTTTCTGTAGTTATTGGAAATGTCTATATAGCTCCTGACACATCATCGTCTGAATTGAAGAGGTTTGCCGCTTACTTTTGCTCAGCAATATTGCCCAAAATTGAGGGCACCCTCCATATCGTTGTTGGTGATTTCAACGAGAGTGATATAGTATTAATCAGATCACTCGGTCAAACAAATAAGGTGAACTTCGAAACCAGACCCAACGCACAGTTAGATTTTGTCTTCACAAAAGAGCAGTTATTTTCAACACTAAACACGACTCCACTAGGAAACACAGATCACTGCGGTCTGAAGGTATGCCCAGTCAAGTACTGAAAGACCAAGTTTGTCTCTTTGACAAAGAAGCTATTTAAAACTGTCAGACGGAGAGGCCGCTTGACAGAAAATATTGCGAAACTCCAAGAGACGTGGGATTCAACGGACTTTTCAGACTTCAGGAAAAAAATCTTTGTTTGGAGTGCCACCACTTGATCGAATACATTAACTTACGCTACGATTTGCATTGCCCTGTTGAGACCATCTACCTAAGGATGGATAGATTTTCTTCGTCATTACTGAAGCAACTAAAAAAGAAAGAACAAGCCTATAAATGTAAGTTAAAAGACTATCTATGGCAACCAAATCCGAGATAAAATTTTGAATGGCCTATACATTGAGACAGTTCTGGGCTCATGGACCATGGGTGTCTTACGCTGCACCACCCACAGTTCCAACCACACACCCCATATCCAGTGTAAACCCGAAGGAATAAGACCGAGAAGCATGTGGTGGAGCCACATTTCATCAACGGAGCCGGCCCCCACTCCTTCATAGGCAAACACACGCACACTGTAGTTGGAAAACAATCATACACAAGACGGTGGCTGGAACCTAGTCCGCTCCACACTGAGTGCATGGAACCGCTATTCGAACCTGGCACGACCACAAGGACCGTGCACCCCGTCCCCTCCAGCAACGACAAACTGTCTTCTGGAGCCAGTATGGACGAGGCAGCGGGTAATATATAGGTAAGCACCTTGTCAACATGCACATCAAGCGCAGCCACACGGGGGATATCAAACACCCAGAAAATTACTTGAAATGATAATATTCAATAAAATAAATCGGATAATGTATACAGAAACGATGTCATAACTCTTCAATAAATGAGCATCTGAAATAAATTGGTATGAATAAATCTGCGATAAGTTCATGACCTCGGCAAATTTATTTTAATAAAATGCCAAAAACGCGAAAATGTTATAGAAGTTAACTACAATTAACTTCAGCGACGTGTGCAAGTTTCATATGGGAATAGTTCAGGTAGATATGAATATGAGATAAAAAAGCATTAGGAGAATATAACAAGCCAACAATCTGAAATAATGAGTCTCAGCTTGCTAGCAACCGGTCGGTAAATAGAATGTAGCGTACCTTCAAAGGCTGCGCCGGTTCTCCCAACCTTCTCTGCAGGACCTGTCGTCGCTTCGGTTGTGGTCCCAAGTGGCCTCGCTCATAGCTCACTAGGCCTGCCTGACTCAGGCACTCGCGACCGCATGTGCTACAGCACCATGCGCTTGATGTCCATGCAGTACAACCCATCGACGCTTGCCGCTTCTGAAATCGCCGCTTCTTCTCTGCATACATGAGGACTTTCTCCCGAATCTCGGCAAATGTCTTCGTGATTAGATCGCGCCATGCACGCCGATCAACCGCCTTCGATTCCTATGACCTGCAATCAAGAGTAGAACGTGAGAGGCTCACTTTGATCATGTCCAGATAACGTAAATTTGGTTTCCCCATATGTCGCTTCCAAATACTCAGCTGACCATATAAGAGTTGTTTCGGTATCCCTGGCAAATGCATACGGCTCACATGACCGAGCCACCTCAGGTGTCTCAGCAAAAAACTGCACTCCACTGCATACATTCCAGTTTAGCATAACGCTTTCGTGTCCACAACTCTGTCGCAGCAAACAAGGCGCAAAATCTGTTGCAAACACTACTGATGGAACCGCTCGAGATATCGCACATCCGGCCGGTACACGGTCCACGTTTCGGTGCCGTATAGAAGAACCGACAGCGCCATGGATTTGTATACCGTCAGCTTCATGCCAACGGTAAGCTGATGGTGATTCTATACTCGGTACTATAGCTTCCCGAATGCTCCACTGCCTTCGATACTGTGATACGCAGCTCAGTGTGAAGCTGCTGGTCAGTCGACATCACACTCCCAAGGTAGCAGAAGCGGGAGTTGGTTTCCAATACTTCGTCACCAATGCTTATTTGTGACAGCATTGCAGATTGTACCTCCGGTGAAGGCTGAAAGAGACAGAAAGTTTGACTTGTGCTGATGGTAAGCCCCAATTTGGTTGCTGTTGAAGCCAGAGCATTAGTCATGTGCTGCAACTCATCCGAGCTGTGTGCAAACAACGCACAGTCGTCAGCAAACAGCAACATACGGATAGTTGTCTCACGGACTAGAGTTCTGGCACCGAAACGACGGATGTTCAGCAAGTCACCATCAATACGGTGCTCTACATGAACACCGTAAGCACAGGCCGCATCGAAAGCACATGACATCCTTGCACGAAGATAAATGTAAACAGGGTAAAAGCTAAAATATAGCCTTACTTCACACCAGAGACAACTGCAAAGGCATCCGAGGTCACTCTACTCAGCTTCACCCTCTCCCGCATACCATTGCGTAGACATTTAATTAAACTTACAATCTTACTTGGACAACCAAACATACTTAACACTAGCCACAATGCCTCGCGGTTCCCCGAATCAAATGCCTTGATGAAATCAACATAAAGCGAGTACAACGGTTGGTGTCGTTCTCTACACTTCTGCGAACTTACGAGCCGCAAGCACCGTATTTATAGTGCTGCGACCCGAACGGAATCCACATTACTCTTCCTCCATGTTCTGTTCCACAACCTGACTGACGAGACGGTTTAGCAGAATTCGGGCCATCGCCTTGCCCAACGACTCAGCAAATTGATGCCATGATAATTTCTGCAACATTACTTGCTCCCTTTGTCATTGTAAAGTGGTAGCACATGGGCATCCTTCAGCTCAGCAGGCATCTCCTCCTCAATCCACACTCTTCTCACCAAGTGGTGCAGCGTATTCTCCAACGCGGGCCCGCGGTGTTTCAATACTTTAGGCGGGATCCCGTCGGCACCGGCACACTTGTCGTTTCGCAGCTAAACATGTGCTTTCTGCGTCTCATCAAGTGTCGGCGTGTCCGCTAGACTCGTCTTCACATCGTGCTGCTTGAGGTCATTTAAAGTAAGCCAGTCGATCTCTGAACGGTTGTTCAAGAGACAGTCAAACTATTTCCGCCAGATCGGCTTTATATCTACACTCTGTGTGCAGGCAGCGCCTGAAGGATCATCCATCAGCGTCCTCAGCGGCTGCAACCTCGGTCCATACACCGCCTTCAAGGAGTCAAAGAATTCCTCGGATCGGCGGCGTTCGCATAGCATTCCATCTGCCTCGCCTTCTCCGTCCACCATACATTTATAATGCGACGGAGCTCTCGGGTCAGTCGCCGTCGAAGTTTGTGAAACGGAATCTTCCTCCCCAAGTCACTCGGGTCTGCGACGTTTGCAGCAAATGCGGCATTCTTCTTCGACGCCAATACGCCAATCGTCATATTTCTCATCAAACCAATCAGGCCACTTAGATTTTGCGCGCCTGATGGTCTCCGCGGCAGCAGCTGTCATCTGGTCGCGAATGTGGTGTCACAGGTCGCCCACTGTGGCTATGTAGTCCACATCACACACGCGCGCAGCCATCGCCTTCTTCAGGTCAATACGTTTCGCCACAGTGCCGAGGGAAAAAATGTTAAATCTACGCCAATTCATGGTGGGAGAGCAATACATGGAGTTAAGAAAATATATGTGCAGTTTGGTCCACACGAATTTGTGATCAGTGTTACACTCAGCTCTACGCAATACACGTGTCATGCGCACTGACGCATATCATACTGTCGTATGATGACATACTTGAGTTGGTGAGCGTTATCACTCCGTGGGTGCGTCCAAGTTGTTATACCACTCGCACTCAGTGCAACCTGAATGTTTTTCGTGATCGTCAGGCCGTGAGTGGCACACAGTGAGAGCAGCCTGTAAGCATTCGCATTCGCCGAACCAATGCCATGGGGACAGACAACATCTCTCCACACCGATGCATCACGCCAAACGCGTGCGTTGAAATCACCCAGCAGAAATAGTCGGTCGCTCTTCGGCACAGACCGTATCACGGAGGATAGCTGAGTGTAGAATTGATCACGCGTATCATTTGAATAACATGGTCGGATGAATAAAACAGCGCCGTTCGCCTCCTGTTTGACTATACAGCTGCTTTGGTAGCGTTGACAGAATAATCCTGCTCAACCAGTTGTTTGTAAATCGGGTTCCAACAATAGTTTGCGGCGTGGTTAAGGACCATTTCACAAACCGCACTCAGTTCACCCAAATTAATGGAGCTAAGTCTTTTGCATTGCTCTCTAGTCGAGTTGTTTTACGGGGAGCCATCCTCTCATCCGCTATAGTTTGCTTATACATTGAAAAGCTCGCCGAACCATCTACCTTTATTGGACGTAAGTATGCTGATAAGGTCATATCGGATTGCGTAACTCCAATCTCTGTAACATCTAGTTCTCAAACTTTTATAGATAAATTTGTGCTTTAGTCCACATCCCGATCCCTGATTTTGGAACAATGGAACAATGGTTTATTACGGGTAAAAAAAGCATTGATTAACGAGTCCCGTGGGATGGAAATTATTGCGAAAATCAATTGCACGCTAAAGTGAAAAGCGTTGTGGTAGACTCACCATAGATTTATGTGGAATAGCGGAGATGTCCGCGTATAAAACGCATAAATCCATAAATCCTTTGGTTAGGCGTTTGGTAAGACACCGTTTGGTTGCGTTTTGTAATCCCTGGCTAAAATGTCATAAAATGAAATGTGAGACAACGCATCGTCAACAGGTATTTTTAATATCACCAGATTGGGAGCAGAGACGACATAATTAGGGAGGGCGTTCCAAAGCTGGTACACGCGAAAGGAAAAGAAATTTCTACGGCATTCAAGCCGGAATGTCATAACCTAACATTCTTGTTGCTCCGAACTGGCAAGTTACAATTTATTTTGCACACCACTTCACAATAGGTAGTGAGTGATCAGTTCATACCCAAATCAGCAAGTATTAAATTTCTAGGGATTTTTTATTCCGCAACTTATCTTGTTTTATTGACATTGTCAAAACCTTTTCTAAGGTTAAACGGTTGTCATTCTATACTTTTCAACCCCGTGATTTGATTCTTTGATTTGTGACTACATGTATACTGTCACGTTGGCTCGACTGTTCCCTTGGAATTTACCCTGGGTTATATAAATGTACTATACATTGATTTTACGGTCCATAAAGCTTATTTCCAGATGCAACGGATTGTCTCGAGCAGTGGTTCCTAACCACCGGGCCGCGGACCGGTACCGGTCCGTGGAGCAAATTGTACAGGCCGCCCAAGTAACATTTAGATATTCCTATTTTGTTTACTGTGCTTTATTTCTCTCGGGATTGTGCGACTTTCCATGGACGAGAGATTAACCGGGACCTGAGCGGCTGCCAGCGGAAGTGGTGTTGTAGCTTTGGTGGAGAGAAGGTGTGTATCGTTCTTCTCTCTGTTCACCAATTCTTTCTCAAGTTTAAGAGTGCTTGGTGCACGTGCACCTATTGCGTGTTATTTTTGCCCTTTTTTCGTCCACATTTACTAGCCGAGTTTAAGGTTGTTTTATTTTCCAGCTTACATCTCGGTCAATTGAGCGCTCGAATTTAAGCCACAAATTAGCAAAAATAAGTACGAGATAGATGTTGTTCAAAATATTCCTTGGAGAAAAGAAAGGGCCCAGTGAAGCCAGAGAAGTAGGGTATCCAACATAATTGAAACAAAGATTTTACCAGACAATATTATGACTCGTACTTGAACTATGGATTTATCCGGGCAAGTGATTCTCACGCGTTGTTTGCGGTGACCGAATCTCGAGTGAAACAGCGAAAACTTCAACACTGCTTCGCCACTTGAACGTCAAGCACCCAGGATTAAAAGTTGCGCAGCTGGGGTATTTTGAAAGAAAAATAAGGGAAAACAAAGGAGAAAAATTTCTGGGGGCACCAAATCTATAAAGGAGAATGCACTAAGAGCGTCGCATTTGACGGCTAACGTTATTGCTAAGGCTAAAAGTCATTCCTTCACTAAAGTCATTTGCCGTCAATTTCGAGGGGAGCTTGCTGTTAAAAAGATAGCACAATGCCTTTGTCGGATAACACTGTGACTGGGCGAATTGAGGAAACAGCCGAAGACATTGCAACACTATTGATGGAGAGAATTATTACATCACGCTGGTAACACTGTGATTAAGCGAATTGAGGAAATAGTCAAAAACATTGCGAAGTAGTGTTGGAGAGGATTATTATAACACCTTGGTACACATTCCAGATTAACAAAATCTACTGATATGGACAACAAGATAATACTAGTGGTCTATGTGGTTCTCTTTATCAAGAGGATATGTACCAGGATTTGTTATGTGCCCTGTCTTTGCCAACCAACACCACGGAAGACGAACTGTCCAAGTCACTGGATGGTTATATATCAAGACAACTAAAATTGTCCTTTTATGTCGGCATAAGCACAGACGGAGCTGCTACGATTATCGGACGACTCTCTTGTTTAACTGCTCGGAGTAAGGAGGTTGCAGCTTAGGGCAAATCTACGCATTGTATCCTTCACATGGGAACACTAGCAAGCCGAAAAATATCACCGAAAATTAACAGATTGTTGATTGATGTCGAACTTATTAAACACGTCAAAACATAGGCCCTTAAAACGCGACTGTTTGGGAAGCTTTGTGAAGAGATTGACGCAGACGATAGATGCCTTCTCTTGTACACAGAAATAATATGGTTATCCAGAATACATGGATTACGAAAGCCATTACAAGGATTTCTCTTAGAAAGGAATTCACCGCTGGTAGCAAATTTCAGTGATGAAGTATGGGTGACAAAACTGGTTTAACTGTGTGTGGCATATTTATCCTGCAAAACGAACACAATCTGTTCCTTCAATGGAAAATGACAACTGTTTATAAGTTGTCAGACAAAATAGCTGCATTCAAAGCTAAACTGTGGTCCTCGGGATGGCGCATGAATAGAGGCATTTTGGAGATAGTTCAGACATTGGCGAGCATTTTAGCTTAGAAGGACCGTAAGCATTTATTCTCTAATTTTGTACACGGTCACCTGTGTTTGATTTTAAGTTCAAGCACTAATTCCCAAGCATAAAAGACCCAAGAACTGGTAGGAAATGGGTCCGTGACCAAATTGCCAACAAACCAGGCGAATCTAGTGTATCTGTGCAAGAAGAAGATCGACTGTTATACATTGCAAATGACGGCGGCCTTAAAACGACATTTGAGACAACAAGCCTACTGTCACAGCCGGAAGTGTCAGAAGTTTCATGCTTGGACATCTGGTCCAAAGTTTACACGAAATTCTGACCACTGATGCTATCCATGTTTTCTACACCATATCAAAACAATATCCTAAAGGGATTAAAAGACACCGCCTTAAGATTGCGGAATCGATAGCGATCAAGCTAACGCAACCGGAGCTTTGCAAGCAGAGGATGCTACTATAATCTCTCACGCTTCTCTGGCCGTGATAAGGATTCATCTGCATGGTACATTGATGAGACCAAAGGTGGTATCAATTCTCGGCTGACTCAATTTGCTTCGCGAAGTAGTCAGCGAGCTCTGGAGTCAAATAAGGTCAGTTTGCATCAACAACACAGGCTTTACCATTTGGCCCGATCAATGTAACTTCCGTCCGAATAAATTTATACTCTCTCCTACTTTCGTTTCAACTTTCATTAGCTTATCCTTGTAGACGTATTTGCCTGAGGTGAGTTGTCGAAAAGA
Organism: Dicrocoelium dendriticum; assembly: GCA_944474145.2. Lineage (NCBI taxonomy): Eukaryota > Metazoa > Platyhelminthes > Trematoda > Plagiorchiida > Dicrocoeliidae > Dicrocoelium > Dicrocoelium dendriticum. The sequence continues at coordinate 65,808,696 of OX104071.1, read as the reverse complement.
GACCTCTTTGGAACCGTGGTTGCTTACGCTCTTATACGCACTACCTACGAATTCTGCCGGTGTTCTAGATCAAAGTCAAGCTGGGTTACTCTTAGGTTGTCACCACAGCGCTTAAATCCCTTTATCATTTCCGACATCCTATCTGTGCGAAGCGGGGTTCGCTGAAGTGGCAGCAACCAAAACAAAACAGCGGAACAACCTGGACATAAACAGCATGCTTCGGGTATCTATCTACTACCTGAGTACACTCGATCAGGCTTGGTCCGGCCTACACAGTGCGCAAACATCCTGGTCTGTATTCTTAACAGACTCACGTCTACCGCTGATTGCCAACTTCTGCAGCATTTCGGCGTAAACAGAAGCGGACAAAGTCTACAGCTTTACTACTTCCATCAAGGTTCGTAGAATCGTTGGATAGTACATTACGAAGCCCATCTATGAAAACCGATTCCAGCCAGATCGGTAGATCTACAAAGCGGCCACCAACACTTACATCCTTCTTCCCTGCTTTCGTTTACAACAGCAAACCCCTGGCCTATCTACCAAGTCTAACTTCCGAGCGGACTTGTCAAGCCGGTCGGTCGTCCTACTCTGTCTGGTGGAACAGAACGTGTGCGCGCACAGGGACAAATGGATCGATGCGTCGCGGCACGGCGCAGAGCTGACCTCATAGCTAATGTTTGCAGAGGACACTGAGACTACCGGCCATCAGAAAGGCGACAAATACCTGGTTGGTTTGTATCGAGCTTTGCATCTGACACGGTGACCATTTTAGTCCACTGTCCACTGCCAGTTTGCCTTAACTAAATTTTACAAATCCTGAACCCTAGGGTTTAATCAGCAAATGCCTGTTAGCACCGTCAAAACGAGAAACTCTAGCTTTAGTACAAGGAAGGAAGAGGAATTCACAGAACAACTCACAAAATTCCCTGCCTATTACCAATCATTAAACAATATGGAAACTAAAGCCTGACGTTCTGTTAGTTCGCTTGCCATTAAGCGAAAGTTACCAAAGCGTAAAGTGACTGTTAAGATTCGCAAACTCCGAAAACTTCTAAAAATGCACGACATGATAATTCAACAGTAGCAAAACTATGTCCATCCGCCCTGCCAGTTCAGCCTATTAACTTACAAAACCTCCAAGATGAGGTTACCCAACTTAAAATGCTGTCGATCGATAGCTCTCTGTCTGTTCTCCGTGCACTAGAGCCTATAACTGCCTTATTGCAAAAGACAGTGAGTCCCAAAGTAGATCATTTGTTACCCGCAGGATCAGTTATCCATTCGATCGTCGCAGAAATAGTCGGCAGGATGTACCGTTCTAACAATGCAGTTGTTTTCAATGTCCTAGATAATATCCCGCTGGCAGCCTCGCGGGATATTCTACTCAAAGATGGTAACATGGTTGGCACGGAGTGCAGTTGCATAAGTCTCAATGTAAGTCCAGTGCCACTCGTGTCCACTCCTGTTCAAATTTCATAGTGCCTTAACTGCCAGTGAATTTATAGATAGACGCAATCAAATGGTTGCCAACACTACCATTAAGACCCTGATAGTAGTACTTGATAAAACAACTTTACAAAGGTTACTTCGGCATTGGGATACTGACCTTACTCTACGACTCGAGTCACTACCCTCAAGTGTGGTCGCACCTACCTCAGTTGCTAGCCTCCTTCCCAACTGCCAAACTGACACCCCTACTTTAAGGTTACCTGTCCATGTCGACGCCCATAACCAGTCCATAATATAGTGGACCTTCCCGACTCTCCACCGATGACGCTGCATGCAGCGAACATTCTAAAACCTCGGACTTTTAAATCTAAGCGCTACAGACGCTACGAAGCTGTGAAATTGTATCCAGGGGACAGTTTCGTAAGGCAGCTACAGAGCATTAACACTCAGGTTGTCGATTTGGACATAACCACCAGAGTGCCTTTCGACCTGATTGTTTTCCGTGATGACAAAAGACCAACTACAATAAATACACCGTCAGCAAATGTTCCATTAGCTAGGGATCTACATCAGGTATTCAGCACTCCATCGCCACAGAACCTGGATGCTACAGATATCACCCCCAAAAACCCAAGTCGGCTGGTACTCAGAACCCCTCTATTTCACAGAAATTTACAAGCACTCCTCCAGTTCCAGCGGTTTGGCCACCTCAAACACCATCGTCGGATAAAATTACCAACTACCTCTTACGGCCTAAGATACCTTTAGCTTACAGGGTCCTTGCTATTTATATACCTGACTCAACTGATCTTCATGACATCGTCACAACTTCCGGTAAAGTAGCTAATGTAAAATCTCTAACGTTAAACCTCCCTCGGGTGCCCTAAACGATACAAGCCTACATAACTCCAGTCAGATTTAGTTCTGTCGACTAGCCTATTTGGAAACGCTAATTAGCGAGCTAAACGCCATTCGGAAATTCCCTCACTTATCAAACGTTTACTTCAATAGGTTACTTGCTCAGCCCTATGTTTTCGTCCATCGGAAAACGTCTGAAACCTCCATTCTGTGTAAACCATGTATGCCCACTGGCACTTTCTGCAATATAAGTCCCACTTATATCCCTGATAGACGAAATGAACTGTCTATTTTCGGAGATCTGGGGAGGAAACTCAGTCTCATCCATTCCCATCAAGCCTACTGCTATTTTCTGATCCTTCTCACAATGGTCTAAAGGTAAATTTGGAAATTAGTTCAAGGATATTAACAAATTCCATCCCTGGTGAAAATAACCCCAAACGTTGATTCTTAACTTGTAATGACATCGTCAAATATCTGCCCCAATTTATTCAACCAGTTATTGCGTCGACCTATCCCGACACTTTGCACTAAAAATTTTTTTATCAGTGCTCGCTCATTTCGAAATAAAATGCCCACTATTCGCTGCTTGGTGTCTTTCTTTAAACCTGATTTATCTTAGTGACAGAGACGTAATTCACTAGCGGAACCCCACAGTAATTCCAAATCGACCATCGATCTAACTTCGAGTGCGCCTGTGGCGCTACCCACATCGGTCGAAGCGCAACTGTCGAAGCGCATTAAGGAGCGTCTACCACGCTGATTACGTAGAGGCGGTACTGGGGCTATAACTAGTTCTATTATGGCTCATCTTGTTGATAGTAGGCATGAGGTTGATCCAATCAATGCCCTTCGAATACTATACAGAGTCCATCCACTCCAGTCGAAAGGTCTCCGTCTCCGCACCCTTGCTACTGCCGAGGTGATCAGCATTCGCTTGTATCAACCGCTTTTGTGTGCACAAGAAAAGCTGATCGAAGCTGTTAAGCTACTTTGGCCAGCCAAAACTGATCCTTCTGAGAGTAACCGTAATTGTGCAACTGCACCTCTGTCCTAGTTTGCAGTTGGTTACTGGTTCATGCCTTTGATCGACACTTGATCAATCTCATTTGCACTGATACACTTTTACGCCCATTGCTAATTCACTCATATGATTGTACGGGTCTGAAGATAAATCATGGAAAACAACTGTTTACCTCCGATCTTTTGTTCTTCATAACGAAATGGAAATTTTCCTGTTACTAGATTCGTCACTATAATCTTTTTGACTTTTCGAACCTCGACACCTTGAGGTTTTTGCAGCAAATAGGTCTCTGATAGCTTTCATGCATCGCTGTTGTGCGCTGACCCTCAAGGTATTAATATTGTGCACATGAATTACATGTTGCTTTAGGTAGAACCTCGATTATATTGGGTTGCATTTACTCTTCTCCGAATCTCAGTGCAGATGCCTTACAGATTCTGGAAGACTTGATTTGCTACTTAGCAGAACTACCCGTTAACTGAGAAGGAATAAAAGGAGAGTTCATTATGCCTGATATTGACTGGAGATCACGCACCGTACCTGCTGAATTTTTTAAGCATTCTTCTTCAATACATATCTATGGATGGGCACAACATGTCCATACACCCACCAGAGGAAATCAAATACTCGATTTATTCCTTACACTAGGCCTATCTAATGTGTCTGCTGTTGTTCTAGACAAACTCCCTGGCAGCAATCTCAAGATGGTCCGAATCTCCTTCCAGAAGCAATTTTAATGCATACTCGGACTCTACCTAAAGTCCTATACAGACCATACATTTCGATACACATGGAATCGTTTTCCGCCCTTCTGCGATCTTTGCAATGAGAAAATTGCTTCCTAACGAATCAGCCGCAATTGGCTGCTGATGAGTTCTACAATAATATGGCCATTTGTATAGACGCTCTAATATCAATGAATTATCGGCGTCTTCCCAGTAAAACGAAATCAGTATCCACCCCTGAAAATTGTACATGCCAACTCACAGGGCTACGAAATTGCCATTTGAAAACGAATGGCCTCTCCCTAGTATTGCAGTAGCAAACATTCATTACCGAACTTGAAAAACTTCGGCTTATCGGGGGAAAGAATGCTGAAGGACACGCGCTCAATAGTTTTAATAAAAACCTTGAAGTTACCAAGCTGATGAAAGCAGAAATAAGCGTACGGAAACCCCAAATCTCTTGATTCATGGTAACCAACTAACTAGCAATCCAACTGTAATAAGCAACGGTTTTAATACTTACTTTTGCTCTACATTTAACGCCACTGCTGAGGTTACCTCACCAATCCTTCATCTGCTTACCGATGACCAACTCTGAACAATTGCCTTTGAACTCCGTGAAATAAATCGAATTATTTCCTCCACTAAAGTTTCAGGGTATGCTGGGCCTGACAATTTACCACCAACACTGATAAAAGACGGTGGATCCGACAACTTTCTACTACCACTGAATCCTTTTTCTCTATCTCCGAAAGCTGTTACTGTGACCTCACAATGGAAAATGGCTGTAGTCATTCCTCGCAACACGTCAGGCTCTGCGCATGAAAAGAGCTAGCACTGTACAATAAGCCATACTTCTATACTCTCTAAAATGATGGAGCGTCGCATAAAGCCCAAAACTGTTGAGTTCACGATAACACGAAAGCATATCAATACCACACAACAAGGTTTCCAAAGTGCGCCATCCTGAATCACATGTCAGATCGGGTTTCTCAATCTCCTGAAGTGCGCTGGATGGCGGCTCATCAGTAATGGTCATCTATCTCGATATACACATGACATTTGATAGTGTCGCGCATAATTATCTCTTATCCAAAATAACTGCACATGGCATAGGCAACCCTCTGGTTTCATGATTTGATTCGTACCTCACAAACAGAACCCAGGATGTTCACATTCAACACGAAACAAGCACCCCAAAGCCTGTCACCATTGGCGTTATCCAAGCTAGTGTTCTGGGACCCCTTTTATTCCTACTATATGTTAACGAAATTTTGGATATCCTTTCCTCCGTCAAACTTTTCTTATTTGCCGATAACATACAAATTGTTTACACTTTTAATCCAAGGTCAATATTATGCTAAGAGAAATCCAGCGTGACTTAAGAGCGCTCGGCTCAGGAAGCTCCAAATGGATGATGAAGTTCTTCGTTGATAAATGCCACGTAGTATCCTACAGATGTGACATCATATCAGGTTCGCTTACTATTGATAGCAAACCATTATCTCACTGCCAAAATATCCGTGACCTATGGATCCACTATTCAAACGCCCTTAACATTGTCGAACACGCTACACATACTGCAGCTGAAGCCCGTCGAAGCATTGGGCTTCTGGTCAAAACATTAAACATGAAAGAATCTATAAACCCTATGTGCAAAATAAAAACAGGTCTATTGCCTGATTATGGCTCCATAATCCACTGTAGTTCTAGAGTGAGTGATCGTATGGCATTATAAAGTGTGAAAGGGTCATTTATTAAGAGCCTACTAGGCTATTCCACCACTCTTTGTGATATGGATCGCTACATTGCCTTAAAACTTGATCCACGGTGGCTGCGAAAAATAAAAATTAACCGTTCCATCTTCTTTGATACAATTACCCAAAAATACACTCCTCACACTCAATGGTACAACGAGCAGAATTGTCAACGTATTGCACAGAAAATAGTAACAACCACAAGGTATAGTGAAGAGATCATGAACAAAATTGTCCGACGACGTTTTCCTTAACCGCTACTCCATACTATGGCAGAGACTTCCATCTGAGATAGATGAAATCCAGTCAGGGATAAAGTTCCGATATGCTATACATCCGTTTCTAAACGTAGAAACAGCCGTTGGTTTACTGGGACTTATCATAGCAAATGAATCCCCAAACGAAATTGTTGGAAGCTGGATATAACTTCGACACCTGGGTATTTTATTTCTGTTATTGCCAGACTTTGCTACCCTCCCCATGTCTATCAGTAAGTAATAGCTGTTTTCTACAGAAAAGATCCTGATTACCACGAAGTTTACGCTTATCAAAGCGGAAATATGTCCTAGAGTGCCTCTCTAGCCACCTGCTTCACCTTCGTTCTGCAAAACTAATCATTTTCTACTTTTTCCCGGAGCCCACCGCTAAAGCAGTTGTTGCACTTCTCCGTTCTCCGCGAAAACCACAGAGATAGGCCTTGCTGTAAACACTAAGAGAATGACTAGCATCCCAATGGTTCAACGTCGCCTATGTTGCGCAGACAATTGCAGTAAAGTACTTAAGATCAGTGTAACCTGTTCTAGTTACATTAGCTCATACTGTCCACAATGTGTAGGCAAATGCATCCAAGAAGTGAGACGGGCAAACAAAGTTGATGGCACAATTTGGTTTTGACCAACATGTCGTCATTCCAGTTGTCAACTATTTATCTTTGCTCATATAAAAGTGCGATGAGATGAATGAGATAGTCGCGCATTTCGTAAATACTAAGAACGATTCCACGGAGGTAAATAAGGCCACTCTATTACCTCAACCATCCAAAGTAAGATCTGAATCTAAGCCGAAGAAAAGAGCTAGACGCTCCAACCGCCCTGTAGCGTCTGTGACTCTAAATCCACTGGTTCATCTCACTCCCATAAGTGGTCAAGCCTCAAACGTGCCTGATTCCACTTCTCCAACCATAGATGCTTGATTTGGAGATACAGCCATGACACCGACAGCTCAGAGCCGAAGGCAATCCGGTGCAGATAACAAGAAGGTAACATACGCATCGATTGCCTCGACCAACACACCGACAGCGACGCACATAGCTCCATCTTCTGTACGGGGCACACGTGTACAACACAGCTTTCACTGTCAACTCCAGTGGTGCGTTCTAAACAACTCAAATTGCCAGCAAAATCTATAAAACCGACACTCGCTAGACAAAACCACGCTGCGTTAACTCTCATGTGCACCAATGTTCCCGAGTCCAAATCCAACACAATGAAAGACAAGTTGTAGGACCATCGCAACCAGTGGAGTTCCATCCGCGACGCGCTCGGTATTCCAGTTGAGCCTGAAACGGTGCAACGCGTAGCACGTCACTCGATCTTAGTGCACTCTGGTGAACGTCGAATTCTTCGAGTAACACTAACACTTCGCTAACGTTAACACTTCGAGTAACACTAACTCACCAGATGAGACAGAGGCTGTCCTGTTTTCAGCAGTTCGTCTTCGCAACTCACCGAGCAGACTACGCATATTACTCGATGTCATTGGAATGATCGCCAAAAAGAAGCAGGTGAGCAACGTGGCATTCCTAATAGTGCTAGTAAGGAAAGTATATTTGTTCATGGTGTTCTTGAGCGTCTAGATTCTTCCGATTATTTTGCGCAGACATGTGACTGAGAGCGGTGGTGCTTCAACCGCAAAGCGTTATCTGTTGACATTGTTATGGCCGAATTCTTGACAAGAGTTCCGTCATCACTAACTACAAAGACTGCTGTCCAAGACTAATGAAATTAATATTACACTCCGAGGGAATGAAACAAGTTCTGTTGGATAACTGGTCATATTTTGGAGCCAGGTTGCCAAAAGAGATTTGGCTAAAGGCAGCAAACGAACGGTCGAATGTCGGAAGCAATTAGATGGCGCTTGCAAACGCTGCAAATTATTTATCTGCACAGTCCTTCGGCGAGACCGACACAACAGCACCCAAAGCACACAAGAAGACAGAGCGCAGCACGAGCGAAACTTCTGTTCAGGAACGCTCAATAATGCACGCAACTTGACTGAAATGCATAAACCAAAAAACCATTAATGGCCGGCCACCTAACGGCGGGCTTAAAAACTAACACAAACTTGACATCCGTCAAAACCCTTTTAACAACAAAAGCCCTATCGTGCATGTACACGTAAGCCCACGGCCTTCTAAGCAAGTTAGCCAAACTTAGTGAACTCCATGCCTCACCACCGCGGGACCTCGTCATGATTACAGAGACATGGTGAAACGCTGAGCTAACCGATTCTGAGATCAATTTACCCGGTATGTCTCTACATTTGGACGGATAGAACCGGAATGGGTGGCGGGTGATTCTTTACTATAATACAAACCTCCGATGTGAAGTTGTCGATCACCCGGAAATGTGCTCTCCTGATTCGCTTTGGTGCCGCCCATGGTTGCGAAAAATGAACACATGTGTACCAGCCTTGAGTTACCACCCACATAACTGAACGTCAGAAATGGACTCAAACTTAAACACGTTTTGCAGTTTGCCTTGAACAAGGCCTACACCCACATTCTTATCGCTGGAGACTTTAACGTGCACGACATAGAACCGCCGGCAACCGACGGTACGCAGTGTAAAGCCTGCTTGCAAGAGCTAATTGCTAGCGACCCTCTGTACAACCACGTAACCACTCCCACAAGATTTGGAACTGCTAACAAGCCGTCGATACTGGATCTTGTGCTAACTAACGAATAACTCACGGTCGACGGGATAGTTACAAGCACACCACTGGGTCGTAACGATCATGTTACTTTACTCTTTGACTATATACGCTATGCGGAGTACCCTGAAAAAGAGGATGTTAAAGTGCATACTGTCACGCATTACAATGTGTTATCTACGCTTGGTAAGGATACATCTTGGACTTTCTTATCCGAATTCCCTTTCAGATGTTGCCTGGGAAACCTGTGCAAGGAGGTTTAGCACAGTGGTTACGCACGCATCGGAACAGAAGTCCTTCCAACCCAAAACAAGTATAAGTTATTTCTGAGCAGCAGAACACGTAAATGGATGTCCCGCAGGGATTTGGCATGGCGAGATCACCAGGACTGCTCGAATGCCGAAACCTGGACTGCATACGTGACACATCGTAACTTCTGTGTGAAAATGATCCGCGAAGACAAGGTCACGCATCAGCAGAAGTTAATGAAGCGATTCTGCACGAACCGCAAACTTCTGTACAGGCACGGTAACGGCCTTCGAAAGATGAAGCGGGGGATTCCAGCACTATTCACGGCTGATGGGTGCACGCGATCAGCAATGGAAGCAGCTGGTCTCCTTCGGACTCATTACTCCCAAAATTCCCAGCAGGTAACGAGCCCGAAAATTCTCCTCATTTCTATTACATCACCATCGGGATTTAGACAACATCACCTTCACTGCGGAGGTTGTGTTGAAGAAGTCGTTATCCTTGCTTATCCACAGTTATCCTGGAGCCAACAGCATCCGACCAAATGCTCCTCAGGCGGTACCTAGTGATCTAGCAGAACCACTGGCTGTTTCTATCAGCGATGTCTAGAAAAGATCCATATTCCGCCAGTATGGAAGCAAGGGTCATCACTCCCAACCATAAAGGAGGTAGCCGCACTGATCCTGCTAACTACTGTCCAATATCACTACTTCCCGTACTATCCAAAGTGATGGAATCAATCATCGCAGATGCGCTGATGCAGTATCTGGAAGGCCAAACTTAATAGCCCCAGAGCAACATGGCTTTCGTCAAAAGCATTCGTGTAATACTAACCTATTAATTGCATCTGATAGCTGGACTGATGCTGTTGATGATGGAGCAGGAATAGATGTCATCTACCTAAACTTCTCAAAAGCGTTTGGTCGCCTAGACCATCGAATTCTCCTTCAGAAGCTTCGGAACTACGGCACTGGTGACTCAATCTTGAGTTAGATTACCAATTTTCTACACGAACAACGGCGAGTTGTGGAGTCTGAGAATCACTGTCGGATGCAATCGATCTGGTATGCGGTGTACCACAAATCTCGGTTCTTGGACCTCATTTATTCTTAGGGTTCATTAGCGATTTGGCGCCAACAGTTGCTTCCGATTTCCTATTTTTCGCTGATAATATCATGATATGGCGAAGTATCAGAGGACCGGACGACTACGAATGGCTCCAGTGCGATCTTAAAACGGTGTCGAACTGGTCAGTACAAAATGCCCTACCATTCAACGTAGACAAATATCGCGTTGTCCAATTACGCCATAGACATAGCTACACCTATTTGCTTGGGACAAACGGATTGCAGACCAGCTCCAAGGAACGTGAACTTGGCGCGATCGTACAATGATGTAATTTATCAAAGTATTCATCTAGGCAGAAGTTCGATAGATGACCCAGATGTGTTTTGATTTCATCAAATTCACCCCAAGCATCCTACGGGACGTGTCAAGCACTTGCTTCTATCCCGTGATTAATCATTGTTCATTTTTCATTAAGGTATTCTCTCCACATTTGACTGGATTCATCTAAAAGGTCCCTATCTGAAAACCTACCAGGATCATCCATGTTTACGATCACTCTTTATGCTTACCTCCTTCACCATCAACCTCCTCTCCTACCGAATTCAGCTAAACTGTTGGAACATCAGTAAACTTGCTCTTCACCGCATACAGTTTTCTCTCTCACCGTAGGAATTTTTTTTGCATATACGGCATTTCTTATGGCCATAAAAATTGATTTCACACCACCAATCACTCCAATTCGATCTCCTACAACTGTTGAAGGCATCACAATTATTTCCTTTGATAATTCCTTTTAAAAGACGTGTACATTTCTGAGTGTTTATGTCCCCAGTGATAATTTGTACTACCTGTATCGGACAGCTTCGTACAAAAGTCCGTCATCTTCTCGTTACCGTTCCTTCATCCCTTTTTGTTTGTTTATTTCTCCCCTACAAATGTTGGCTACGACTGGGCCTATCTCCTGAACTGATGGATAAATGATTCCCAAAAATTCAGTACACTCATGAAATGCGAATTGTCACGAACTCACTAGCAAATATTGAAGTGCTAGGCTCGAATTATCTAAATGATGGCTAAATGTTGGAGAGAGCTTCACATATTACACAGGCCCCAGCATAAAGTTATACATATTTACAAATAAAGTGTCAACATGATGATGACAGAATTGCGTATGCCAACAGCCAACAAGAAAAATCCGAGTCAAAAAATTACATTGGCTACTTGCATTAAGGCAAAACAGCACATGGCCAGATGAGATGTGTAAATGAAGGGTGGAAGCAGTTCTCCGGAAGACGGTTCCATAAAGGGTCTCATTACTTTACTTTACTTGACGGCTATAACAAGTTTTATGCCTGCTTTAACTTCTGCATATTTTACTACTTTTAAATGATTGAGCACTTCAAACACACTAATGAGAACATAACAGATCAGGAAAAATCCCTCAACTTTGTTGTACCAATTGATCAGGCTGGTATTTTGCCTGGGTCTCGCATGTCGAGAAATATATCGTTTGTTTTGTTTTGTATTGAACAGTCCGGTTGCAGAGAAACAAGCTTAGGATTTTCATTGACTTAGCGTTCTAGTGAGTTAACATGTTAAATAACTTTAGCTTCATTTTTTGGTGTAACTATATTTTATTTTATGGGGTGTTTAAATAGAAGTAGATTAAAATCATTAAAACAAAACGATCTAAAAGATAAGCAAACAGCGCCCCCCTCAGTTGGCCGCGATAAAATTAGCAAACTTTGGCGGTTCCGTGGCGATAAAATGTTTGGGGACTACTTGTCTAAAGCGTCCCTTGTGGATTTTGTTGTCAACAAGCATCGAGACGCCTGTACAAATTTTTCTTCCAAAATTCTAAGCTAATTTCTTCATCCACTTCAATGTAACCTATCCAAAACATTCCCTATTTTTTCTACCCGCTCTAAATTTAAGATTTGCTTTTCGCATACTGAATGCTATCGCAATTCTGTGCTATCTTACCTGTGCCGCTTGGTTGTGGACCCAACCAAAACTATCAGTATGACTCGAAAGTAGTTTCGGATTGCCTGGAGTAACTCAAGTCATCTTGAACCAGGACACCCAAGTTACGTTTGAGAGTTGATCGTTGTAGTATATTGGTTCCGAGCCGGTATGAGTAGTTGTTCTGATGTCGGATGGGAAGCACTTTGCATTTACTGAGGTTGAAATGCAGTAAGTTTTGGGTTGACCATGGATACACCGTATCTAAGTCACTCTTAAGCAGATGGTGGTCGGCGTTTGTTTGGATCCTGCGCCAGATGTAGATATCGTCGGTAAACATTAGGAAGTTTGAAGCGATTCCCTGTGCAAACTCATTAATAAACACCAAAAACAATCGTGGACCTAGAACTGAGCCTTGCGGCACACCACACGCGACTTGTATGGGCTGCGATAAAGAGCTCCGAACTCTGACAACTAATTGCTGTTTAAGTAGCAAGTTGGCCATCCAACTTAAAAGAGGGTCCCCGATCCCGTAATGCTGGATCTTTGAGAGTAGTATCCGATGGTCTAGACGATCGAAAGCCTTCGAAAAATTCAGGCAGATCGCCTCAACGTCTTCTCCAGCGTCAGCTGACTCTGTCCAACTACTGCATGCGATTAGTAAATTTGTTGTGAGTGATCTCTGTAGACTGAAGCCGTGTTGCTCAGGTGTGATGATACATGTTTTCAGATAGTACGCCAATGCATCGGCAGCTATGGAATCCATGAGGTTGGAGGGTATAGGAAGAAGGTATACTGGGTGGTAGTCGAAGAGACCAGCTCCGCTTCCATCTAGCTGAATCCGGGTTATTATTACAAGCTATCACATGGTGGGAACTTGGTTCTGGTCTAAGCAGACCTAGAACAACTGAGTTAAATTTCCTGCCAGTTGGTTTTCTGCTGCTTCCAGTGTCTCTGGACGAATGGTGTCGACCCCGGCGAGCTGTGTTTGCGTAGAGATGTCAGCTTTCACAAAACAGCATCCGCGGTTAACATGATGTGGGTTAGTCCTGGCAAGGAGACGACAAAGTTTGGAAGATCGTTTGGTGGAAAGACCCTCTGAAACGTGAGAGCATATTGCATGCGCAGCGCGATTGCCACTTTCGCAGCCGTTCTTTTTGGGCCATCAGCCGCCTTGAGTGGAGGAATTCCTTGCCTCACCTTTCGTAGGCTATTAACGTGCTTGTACAGCAGTTTGTGATTAGCACTTAAACTTTTTGCCATGTACTGCTGATAGGCGTCATTGTCTTTATTTAGCAGTTGAGTGAAGTGGTTACAGTGGGCTACGTAGTTGTCCCAAGTTTCTGGTGCAGGAGAGTCTTTGTACACTCGCTATGCTGTGTTGCGTACCGTCATTTATTTTGGAATTCCGCTCCAAACAAAAGAAACGATGGTACACATATTGCAAACTCTTATCTCTGAAGCCTCTGCAATCAGCTGACTGAATTTGTTGACGAAAACAAGCCAGGAGACTTCCGGGGTTCTTCGGCAAGGAACAACCAAGCTGTAGCGCTGACGGGCTGGGCTAATCGATCATAGTTTGGTTCGCACAGGCTCATTGTTCTAATGCCGATATACTGCAAAGTAGACGAAATTGTAACTGATCACCGCTTGATCACTGCGACCCAACTGACAGTTGGCAGGTAACACAGCCATCATATGCTCTTCATTGGCAAGCACAAAATCCAGCACAGAACGCCTGTTACCAGTTCTGAACCGAGTGGGTAAAGTGATGTGGTTGTAAAGAGGAACAATGGTAACGAGATCTTGTAGATCGACTTTGAACTGATTTTTGATGGTGGCAGGAGTTCCTAAACAATGTAGCTTGAAATCACCCATGATAATTATGAGAGTGCACTTTCGCTGTACACTGCATTTTAATGCAACCGCTAGGTGGTAGTCGGTTTCGGATGTAGAGTTACGGGGCGGCACACCAAAACAACAAAACAAGCTTCTTTGCCTTTTAACTGCATGCGGCACCAGACAGAGTCGGGTAACTGCCAGTCTGAATCCTCTGCGGCTTCGCACTTAAGTTGCTTCCTTAATACCCGATTACTTCTCCACCGTTGGTGAGCCTATCGTTCCGGATCAGCGACATGCCGGGTAGCGAAACTTCAGCGTCCGTCATTTCCGTGTGCAACCATGTCTGGATGATATCAATGATATCATGTGACCCGGAAGTTTGGCGATCTTTCAGCTCGGCCAGTTTAGTATAAAGTCTCTGAGCATTCGTATACAAGCATGCCAGTTTTTTGGTTTCTGGTAGCACACAGAAGGGTGAAGTGGTCAAGTGTGAGAGAATACCGACCTATTGGACGTTGGCACTTACTCGTCTTTTTATTCTGATAATGATCCTTCGTTTGAAACTTAATCCGGCCAAGGTGCGTCCCATTCTTCCTTTAGAACTATGTCAGAGTCAATTAAAACAGCAGTAAAGTTACGCTTCCGTACATTTGTCAGCGTGCTTGCTGTTTCAGTTACTTTATTATTAAGCTGTGCAAAGCTTCTGCGACCTTTGACAGAACTTTGGAAGGAAGACGTTACGATTTCTCTGCCATCGGTCCAAAACATCAGTTATTTGTTGCTCTGACTGAACCCTTAGTTTTAGCATTCTATACTTTGGTGACAGAGGTATCATGGTGAGCGATAGCGCCAAAATATTATCCAAAGAAAGTGTTTCACGAACAAGCCGCCAGTGTTTTAAATCGTTCTTCCGGTCTCTTGAACATTGTTCGATGGATGTTCTTGCACGCCATGTATGAAGATTGTGTTTAGGTCGTCTCGCTTGCAGTGTCCTACTTCGATGTTTCTTTGTGATTGTCGTGCTTCAAAGGACATCATGATAGATTTGTATCCCACAGAACCCGTGTTTCAGCGCATTTGCGGAGAGCACAACGTTTTCTACGTCGGTGGAGCATTCTAGTGTTACTCGAATAAGCCTGGGTTCTCCTTAGTGTGGCAAGTTTGGGTGACGAATAATTCGTAATACGTTTATGGGCTAGGCCTTGATATTCCTCAGCAGGCACAATGAGTTTCATTGGTGTTGGTCGTCCGATACCTTATCCCGCAATGTTATGGCGGTAGATTCAGGGATATTTTAACATACAACAGTCCGAGCACTATTGTTGGATCCGTTTTCGTTGATATACAAGTTATGGTACTCGTTTGTTCTGACCTGCTGACAATTGTTGATTGTTTGCTTTTTGCCCCTCTATTCGCGTTAACGGTGTTTAAAATAAGAGAGGCCACAACGGTGGTCTCTCGGCGAACCTTTGCAGCAATCTCTGCATTTGTAGCTGAGGTTCCGGGTGGCTTTGTCTCGACAACAGACAGTTGAGCTACAGGTACCGAAGGTTGGTGTTCGGCTGCTTCCTTCTTGTTAATGCTAGTCAGTTTTAGTGGAACTTGCTTAATCAGACATTTCCTGTGGTGCCCGCTTTTCCTTGACGTGAGTACTGTTTGACTCTCGTAGGTACAGTCCCTTTTCGCTCGCAGTTCTAGCAAACTTGGAGAAGACAATGGAGATGTGGACTTAGCTGACTGCGGTTCAGGGAAGCGGATTGTACAGCATTCCGTTGCGTAGAAACCGCTAAACTTCCGCGGGGCATATTCGCCTGTATTAAAGCAATCTTATCGATTATCCTCTGCTTGGCTTCGAAGGTTAACCGGTCACACTTCTGAGATAGGATAAGCAAGCACTTAACCAATAGGATGGTGGAGTACGCAGTGCAACACCAAAGTGCATCTTGTGAGCAATTTTGCTTTCGTACCGGTCGTTGGGACACATTTGCACATTTCGGATGATACCAATCCAAACAGTGCGAGCAAGCCGGGCCAATTTTAACTACTCGATGACATTCTAACCTGCAAATTCCTTTCGCTTGGAGCTTTTTCGGTCTCACATTTCTGCCATTCAACCTGGTGTCGTTATCTGACCCATTGGGTTGGTTAGCGTTCTCTACTTTTCTAGCTTTGAGAGCGGTGCACATCGGTCAGACGAGCGAGGTGATTGCAAGGTAAAGGGAGCGGTCGGTGTGGTCGTGCCGTTCGTGTGATGGGTTATGCAGGCGCACTGGCTGACAAGGTTGCAAGGAACGGCGAATGACTGGAACCTGCTAACTGAACATGAACACAGCACTGAATACAGATTGCGAGATCACAAAATCTTTCACAAGTATGTTGAGAAACGCCGGATCAGAATAACCATAGGCTTTCCGGACCGCATCGAGGTTTCCGTATCGAATGCTGTCACACAGAAAGGCAATCGGCTCGATGCGCTTGAGTTATCCACTTGCGCTTAATCACGAAAGCCAGTAAAAACGGTTAGTGATTCCTCGGATTATAATCGTAGAATATATTTACACCAATGGATGCATCACTATGTAGGGCTGATAAATCCGCTGCGAATGAGCGTACAGTGACAACCCTGCCAGAGGATGGAGAAAATAGAGAGGAATAATCCAAGGAAACCAGAAGCACGCACGTCACACGTGTGTGTGGAGGACTTTGAACAACAACTCCGGGCGATTAGAATACACTCTCTCACATCCTATTGTCACCAAAAAGGTTAATTGAGTCGACCGAACAACGGACGTGTACGCTGAAGTTCATATGCTCATGGCCTGATGCTGTCATTGTCACAATCGCACCGCAAGCTGAATTGGACTCACAGTCATCAAGCAAGTACACAGTCGCTTTCTCCCTTATACATATCATTGTTACGCGCACAATATTATCATTTATATTGGTGTCTAGCCCTGTGAGTTTTATAACTAATCACTGGTGACCCCGACGTAACACATTCTACTATTAATTTTATTTTGATTTTTGGCTAACGCCACGGCTGTTGCATCACACCACGCTGAATTCGCACACTCCTCACTATCAAACAGTACCTAGTTTCATTGAACCTCCGGCCTTTTGGGCATTTTTACCCATACGTATGATTTACACTAGTCCATGCGCAGTTTGCTCTTCGCAATATCACACGCGAATAAACCATGTTTTATCATGTGCTCTCCGTATTGCCACCAGCGATTGTTGCTGACCGAGATACTTTATCGTCACCGGATGACGCCTAGCCTTCTTTGCAGCTTAAACATGTAGTCATCCGAGGAATCGCCATTTCTGAAAACAGCGCCATAAACAATTGATTAGCGGCAAATCACTTGACGGGCGCACTCCTTCCCAGTTCCTAATACGTATTTACAGTGTATTAAGTGATGGCAAACTGGACGACGTGTTAGTCAAGCGACTATTTCTGAAACCTCTTCCTATGCAGGTACAGTCTATTCTAGCCAGAAAATCTGACCATGTTCCCTTGACACATATTTTGTAAATCCAGCCTAGTACAAATGACATCCACGCCGTTGAAACGCACAGCATGCAAACTCGATTAACAACCGTATGGATGATTTAGCTAAACAGATAGCTGAACTTTGGTTAGATCGACCAACATGAAGCCGTTCTTCCAGCGCTCATTCATCTACTCGAACAAGAATCCCCATTTCGTCGCGTGCTTTAACTAATTGTTAGTACCATAGTCATTTCGGGCATTCAGTTCCTAAATACACTCAACTCTGCTCCTTCCGTCAACCACAGTCCCCAGAATTCCCGTTGTCGGGAAACAAGCATGCCAGACGATAGAGACAAGCACCGTCTTTAGCCAGCAGCGATATAACTCTCGCAGACTCACTGTTCTATTTCAGACCATCGGTTTCCGTTTTCTTATCGACAATGGTGCTGATATCAGCGAAATAACTCCATCTGGTTCTTTTGTTAACCGCAATCCATTGTTGATTTCCTTAACAGCAGCATTTGTCAACTATTAATACTACTCATCCTTAGTCTACAACGCCAATCCAGTTGGACATACATCATCGCTGAAGCATATCAGCTCATTTTAGGAGCGGAAATCCTGATACATTTTAACCCGATAGTAGATCTACGAAGTATGCTTTGGTAGATGTTAACAAGCAGCTTTCTATTCCTGGTAACATAGTGTGTACACCATCAACCTACCCCAAAAATCTCTTGCCACAGAACTCTTCTCCAGATTACAAACCTATTCATAGCTTCCCAAATAGACTAAGACGAACTTTTCATCAGCTGAATACCACACATTGTGCATGCCACTACATTATTACCGGTGATACTCCAGTTTTCTCCTCTCCGCGACGTCTACATCCTGAAAGACTCAACCTAGCCAAGGATGAGTTTCAACATATGCGCCAGTTAGGAAAAATTCGACCACCTCAAAACATGTAAGCATCACCGTTGCAAATGACAACACAGAAGACAGCATCCGGTTTGAGACTCTGTGGCGACTACAGATCACTTAACCGCATCACTATTTTGATATGTACCCAGCTCCACACATTCATGACTTTTCCTTTCCTCTTCTTCAATGTGATACTTTTTCACACATTGCTTTTTGTAGTAAGATAGCTTGTATCCTAGCGGATGTTAGTATAGAACAGTGGTAATGTTACGGAAACATTGGTTGATTAGAAAAATGTATCCCATTAGAATGAGCGGAGCAAATGTTGCAGGTCTGTCCTATTAATTTATTAGGTGGAATATTGTGGGTGCGCGTCCAGAGTGACATCAGATCTGATAAGGAATATATTGTAATATTTTGTGCTCATTTCCTGAGGGACAGTCCAACGGATCGATCTTTGCTTTGGCGATTCTTAGCGCATGTGTTTAATCAAGTACTTTGGTAACCTAACGTGTTCTGTATCCAATTTTGTCTATCCTTCGCCGATGATCATTGAGCAATGGAACAATGGTTTCTGACGGGTATACAAGCAAATGCTTAACATGTCACGTAACATGGCTACTGAAAATTACGGGAAAAACAAAAGTACGGTGTCAGTGGCAGTTCGTGTGCGACACATGAATTGCCATGGAGTTTGGATTGACTCGTTTGCGAATATTCCCGTCTGGATTTTAGGATGGTTATGACATTGTCCGCTGGTTGTGGTGCCCTAATGCCATCATCTGATGGTCTTAGGCTATATCAGTTAGTGTAAACGTTTTTGACAAGGTATACTGTGGGACATTTATTACGTGGGCGGGAAGAGCATTCTAGGGCTGTGACAGTCGGAGGAGAAAAAAGTTGTGTTGACAGGGCAGTCGGCTGCATTGCGTGGTCAACTTAAACTGATGATCCCTTAAAGATATGTTTTGACTGAGTTTCAAAAGGGAGTGACATGTGTGGTTGGGATTTCTGAAGGGCTGTGACACCATTATGGTACCTATCCGTAGATGCCAACAATCTCCGAAGTGCATTTTGTTAGTTATCACTCTGAGTGTGTTATGTAGGCGGGACAAACCTATGACGTTCTTTGTCTCTCTGCTTGTGCTGTATCGCGCAAGGTGAAGTGGTGCTGTTGCCATGGTTGCCACGCTTGGATAGCGTATTCAGCTTGTGGCCTCAAATACACTCCAAGCGTTTTCGGAAACAAGGAGACGTCATACTTCCCGAAGACTCTGCAAATGAGGTCAAAGTGCTGGTTTCCATACTTTGATGCCATTTCAGCCTGCCTTTATCACCCAAGATCTTCTTGGAGTAGCACACCAAGGTCGCAATCATGAGAAGCTCGCTGTAGAACTTGTGGTTCTAGACGGTATTTGTGAGTACTCTGGTGGCATTTGCACAGACTTTTGCGCTTAGTGGAGTTGAATTGCAACATGTTCTCAATGGACAATTTGTCAGGACTATTTGCTCAGGCCATCCTGTAGGGATGCGTGATCTTCCACGGAAGCGATAGCATGCCATGTCTTTAGATCATCTGCAAATAGCAGACATTTTGATGATAGCACGCTTGCGGGATCATTCATGAAGATCAAGATCAGGCGGAGCCCGTGTACCAAACTCTGAGGTACACAGCACTGAACTTCGACTGGTACCGACAAGGTGCTGAGAAGCCTCACCTTCAGGTGACGTTGAACGATAAACTCGCCTATCCAGCACAAAACGGGGTTCGCTGATACCATCATTCTGGCGTTTGGGCAGTAGAACGTTGTGGTCCACGCGGTCAAATGCTTTTGAGAGATCAAGGTAGAATGCGTCTATTCCTGCACCAGCAACTATATATTTCGTCTAGCTTGCACGAGCTATCAACATATTAATATTGCAGGACCGAGTTTGGCAAAATCAGTGCTGCTCCGGAACAAGAATCTTGTTACTCTTCAGCTACTCTATGAGCGTCTCAGCTACAATAAACTCGATGGTCTTGAAGAGCACCGGAATTAGTGTTATCGGGTGATAATTTGCT
>OX104071.1:65730324-65788253 GCA_944474145.2 Dicrocoelium dendriticum | reverse complement strand
TTGGTGCTGTTCCCGGCTGTTGGATAAGACGCTACGCTTCTTCAGTTTCAAATTTTACATGCACCATGAATTAAAGTGTATCGTACTAGTCAAACATATTTAACAGCCTTAAGCAGACTAACGGAATTCCAGTCGCTCACTTGTTTGTTGATCAACACAGAAGGTATGGTTGACAACAGCAACTTTAATGACATTAATATCCGACGAAGATGACAAGTAATCATCTTTCTGAGTTGTCACCGTGCCAGAATTTTCCCTCAATTACTGGCCAATGATTTGCAAATATATTTCTGGGTGTTAGGTGAGACATCTACCATAATTTTGAAAAGATGTGCAGTGTCAGTGATCCACACCGGTATCACGTATTTTTTATCTCTGCGAGTGGTAACCCATGCTTGTGGATAGTTTATCAGTGGCTTGCAGTTGACAATCCGAGGAATAATGTTATTTTTTTAGGTATTTATGCTGCTAGCCCATATGAAAGCCTGTTTGCATACAAAATCCTCCTAATGATGAGCCGCGCTAAGCATTAAGAGCACATGGGTGCTTATAAGGATGCGAAATTTTACCAACTCAAATGGTCAGTCTATTTGTTGACTTGCGTGCCTCGCTGGCAATCATTAAAATCAATTTTCTATGACATTTCCGTTCTTATGAGAAGAGCATCAATCGAAGAGTGTGCCATTTATCGAAATTATACTAACGCTGAGTTGGACTGCCGAAAATACGTTCGATTATTTGAACCAAACTGATAATGTTATATTAAAAGTTGTATAGTGAATGCAACTTATAACACTTCCTCCAAACATTGCTGTACTATATAAATACTGAACTAACTTTACGACATAACTATAACATATTAACCCTTTCAGTTTAAACACACGCATGATGCACATTAAGGTTGTCCGCTGGTCCCTTTCGAACCTGGTAATCTGTCACAGGAAGTCAAAAAGACGTGCAACTGCCAGATGGCCGACTTATTCTTCGGCACTCAGAGCACTTTCGTCCAACGAATTCAGGCAAACCAAACAATGCGCAGAGGGCTTGTGCTCAGGCAAAAGAATTATGTACTAAGGGCGAACCGTACGGACAGACCACCGAACACTTCTCGATGAGGTCGATCGCATCCCCAGACTAGTGGATAATTTTCAGCCGGGACTGACGGCTAGGTCACGTTGACTCGCAATTTTTTGAATTGAGTGGCTAGCTGCGTGCGTGGGGCGCCATTTTTGACGAATCTTCATCTGTACCGACTGAGTCGAAACAAATGGGACGCATTCATAATATTCAGTGCTGTTAAATTCTTATAACTAGCGAGTTGTTTCGGTAACTTTCTTCATCTTGGTGGGCATAGAGATAAAGACATATAACATCCTATGTAAAAAGAGTAATTCACACATTAATTATAATAATCAAATACCTTGTCAACACGCTTTGGACGCCTTGTCTGACAATAGCCGATGTACAATATTAGGCTTATTGTTGACTATCCTATGTCGCTTTCTTGTGGTATACGGCATTTTTCTTTAATTGGGGGACGCAAATCGACCTAGGCAATCTAGTAGTATGACGCCTACTGACGAACCATGGATACACACTCATGCTCTTTCACTCTCACGACGTTCCACCTTCCTGTCACTACAACGGCTTTACAGTGACAAGCCACACAAGTACCGTATCTTTTCTTTGTATTTCCCCCCAATTTTATTACCTGATCTCTCAACGGTGAACAACTATCTCCACTGGTGAATTCGTCCCACCAACGTCCGCTAACAGCCACGCAATGCTTCACAAGTAACCACTAGCCATATGGTCCTCCATTATCGCTTCTTTAACCTGGATCGCGGTTCAAGCTAGCAGCACTAAATGTGCGCGCTGTACTGCAGATCGGATACAAGCGAGGGTGACTCTCACTTTTGAAACCCTTGCAAATTATGTCTGCAGCCTGAGTGAGACACAACTTCAGGACGCAAACATAGTCTACCAGCTATCGTCACCAATCCATCCACACACTGGTTTCGTTTCCGCCTTTCTGGTGACTTGCAGTCTGCCCATTCTGGGCTAGTTGGTGTTGGGGCAACGCTCAGTGCTAGAGCCGAGGTCGCCTTCCGTGAATGGATTCCAAGCAGCAGTCGTTTCTGTGATATTAAGCTTTGTGACTTCTGCAAGCTAAGCAAACATCGAGCCGATAAGCGTGCTCTTTTTGTGATCTCTGCCTATGACCCCATTGACTGCAGCTCGGATGCAGTCAAGGACCAGTTCGATCAAAGTATTCCTGATCTGCTGCTAAGGGTACTTAAAAGGAACATCCTTATTATAGCAGGAGATTTCAACTAAAGTGTTGGTCGGCTGCTTCCATATGAACGCCAACTCGTAGGACCACATTGTTTTGATGATATGCGCTCTGAAAATAGAAAAAGATCGCTCAGTCTGTGTAGCGATTACTAAATTTTTCAATCCACTAGGAGCTTTCGTCATCCCAGGCGACATTATGCTTCCTGACGTTCTCCATCATTAACTCCCGTTGGTCGCAAATTGACCTCGTAACCATAAGTCGCAGGTAACAGGGAAGCAAACGCAATTGCCCGTCATACCGTTGTACTTGGGTGGAAACCGAGCATGCACTGGGATGCGCGAGAGTGCGTACGTTTCGGTGGCTCCCTAGGAGCCAAACAAACCCGACTGAACGTTTTCAAATTGGAAGGCCCCTCAGAGTATCAACAGAGGCTTTGTTAAATCTTTCCCCCTCCTCTTCTCTGGATGTTGACCTGCACTGATTAGATTTGCAAAACGCCATGGCGTCTGCAAATTTTTTCAGCTGCGGCCTCGTCCCCCGCTGTCATGGAACACAACGAAAGCTATCGGTCTAGTTCTCTATAACTGAAAGCGAGCATTCGCTCCGACCACAAATCCTGCTGGTCTAGATGTGCTGCTGAGGTAGAGGCCGCTGCATCGGTTGGAAGCTGCCGTATTTTGCTTCGCCTCATCTAGACCATTGGTCGCAATTCACACGACATTATTCAGAAGTTCTGTTAGATGGCACAATAATCACTAACTTGCAGAAGCGATTTGAGCGCTGGGCAGAGCACCTTGCTCATCAACTGAACTACCAGGCACAACCCTTCGTGTCATCTCTATTTCCATCGGATGGTGTTTGCCTGTTCTCAATAACCATTCTACCGAATTAGAGATCCGAAGCGCAATCCGATCACTGAAATGGCATAAAGCTCTCTGCCGTGACAGCCTTCCTCTGGCTCTTTTCAAAGAGAGCGGGAATGTAATTTTGGAAAAATCACTCTTGCTTCTCACAAAGGTTTGGACTGGTTGGAATGCCCCCAGCTCATGGGGAGACTCAATCGCTGTCCCGCTTAACAAGAAAGACCTTCGTGAAGAGTACGCCAATTACCGCGGAATCTCGCTTATCTCCGCTACTTCCAAGGTTTTGTGTCCGTCTTACTGCGCAGGTTTTCCACCACCTGAGAGAGTTTTCCCGTGAAGAACAAACCGCTTTTCGCCCAGCCCGAAGCTGCATCGATCAAATCTTTAGGCTTAGACACATTTGCGGGCTCCGCTGCGTTCACGGTAGACTAACAATCGTGGTGTTCCTGGACATCCGCGCGGCATCCGATTTGTTAGATAAAGATGCTATGTGGAATTGTCTACTAAGGAAGGGGATGTCAGACAAGTAGGTCGCTATTCTGATGGAATTCTTCAGTCACACGTCAAGCAAAATTAGGGCTTAAAGTATACACTCGTTTGCTGTCATCAGCGGTGTTCGCCACGGTTGCCCTATCTCATCTTTCCTCTTCAATTTCGTCATCGAAGTAGTCCTGCAACGAGCGCTAGAAGTTGTCCAAAATTGCGGTCCTGAGCTTCGCTCTAGTGCCAGAATCGCGGACTTGGATTGCGCAAATGAAATTGCTTTGCTTGGTGACAATCTGCGAACCATCTAAAACATGTTGAATCACTTAGCGATTGAGGCCTCAATTCTGGCTTGTATTTCAAATCAGCCAAATATCAAATGGTATTTCAAGATTAGCAAGGGGTTACATCTGCGCTCACCACTGCTAGTAACATACTGGTACAAGTGGCGTGTTCCACTTATCTAAGGAGTCGCAACACGGCAGGTAGTGGTGTTGGAGATGAGGTTTCACAACACATTGCAAAGCCCACCTTGCTTTTACCAAACCTAGACACCTATGGTGTCGTCTTGACGTCGATTATAAACTTAAGAGCAAGGTACATAATACTTCCTTCCGTACGGTCCTGCTGTGCGGCTATGAGACCTGGACCATTCTCTCCGAAGATATGGGATTTTTAGCTTTTGACAACTGTTGCCTGCGAAGGATTGCTTGCCTGTGGTGGTAAAATCCCCCAGGCAATACGGAGGTTTGTGAACAAGTGCTTGCAACCAACAGCCCCAGCCTACAAAAAGTTGTTCTCCGACACCGCATGCGTCGGCTCGACAATGTACTGCGGTTGCCAGCCTTTTGCCTTAACCGGCAAACTTTATTTGCGCTTCCCAAAAGCGATTGGAAAAAGCATCGTGGTGGACAGGCAGTGACGTAGAAGATGTGCATGAAGAAAGTAGTCGCAAGCTTCGCTTCAGTCGGATCAGCGCGCCTCCCATGTTCGGGACTATGTGACTCGGAATTCCTGTGGTTGCAAACGCTGGATGTGATGGCACGTAACAGATATCAGTAGAGCCAGCGTTGTTGTGCCGCTTTGTAGATAAAGGTTAAGTATATATTTATATATTAAAAAAGTCCAAATGATATGCGTGAAACCCAAATAGAATTGACTTTTGTTTTCTTTCCTACGCTTATTGTCTTTCCTTTTGATATGTTTCTGATGGCACATTATATCCAGACTAAATATATATATACATATATATATAGTTGAGTATTCTTGCATTTCAGGGGTTAGATGTTGGTTGTGCTCCCCGGTATGGATGCGCCTGAGATGAATGTTGACGAGGTGTCTACCTGTATAATACAATCCACCTTGTCAACACTGGCTCCAGGGGACAGTTGTTCGTTGTTGAACGAGACGGGGTGCACTATCCTCGTGACGGTACTAGGTACAAAGAATGGTTCCATTCTGTGTGGAACGGGCTACGGCCCAGCCACCGCCTTATGTACATCTGTTACACATGTTTTCCCGATTAGGCCGGGATGATTCTGTTCTGCTTGCTGAAGGAATGTGGCCCGGCTCCGTTGATGAAACGTGGCTGCCATCCACATGCTTCCCGGTCTTAATCCTTCGTCTTTACACGGGATGTAGCTGTGTGGGTGGAACAGTGGTTGGTGTAGCGCAAGCCACCGATGGTCCATCTGTAGGCGCGGTCGTCCTGTGGCTGCCCCCATGGAGGCCACAGATAAAGACAAATCCGGATAGGGATGCCGCCAATCCATATATACATATATATATATATATGCATTGATGTGTCCTTAGTTTTACGTTTTGTTACTGATTGGTCTAACTTCCATGTAATGGGTATATGTTCAGTGAGTAATGTCAAATTTTAACTTCAGTTTGTTTTCTTTCATCATGTGCTTTCTTCAAGAAGCTTACTTTAGTGATTTATCTAAACATGATATTATCAAAATCATCCTGAGAAACCAACTTTGGTTTGCCTGTTATAGTGTGTATACATCTTTATATGGGGTCACCAAGTGGTGTCACAAGTATGCTTACCATATGTCATATCTTACAATATCCCTGTCCGGCAAGATTAAAGTTAGGTTCCCCAATCATTCTTAGCGTCTGCGTGTTTTGCTTTCTCGGATTATATTATTTAATATCAATGCTATAACTGTGTAATATAAGGGAAACAACAGCAATAACATATAATATTGCATGTTAACAAGTCAAAAGACATATATCAGAAACGAGCTTCTTGACAAAGAAGAATTGCCGGAAATAGGCCATGGAATATCTATCGTTAGGATTGGTCGCATCGCCTCAAAACCCTAGTCGATTCTTGTATTTACTTTGTCAAAACACATTTCAAATGAATGTATGCGACCAAGGAAACTGACAAATTATTTGAGAATTGTTTATAAGAACGAAAGCGGAAATTCTGTGGATTTTCTCAGTAGACTGCGGAACACATATTAAAAAGACCAACTTTAAGTAGAATGGTTTCTGACAGGGCAAAACAGGAAAATGATCATACGGCGTCTTATAAAATCAGCAAATCGTTTGCTAAAACGGGAGTCCACATGATGTTGAATGAAATATTTGTCTTTAACTTCCATAGTACTGTCGGACCTGGTGTAAATGTATTCTCAAGAAGCTGTTTAAGTCAGTCCGCTCAGCAACACAACTGTATCCATGCACATGAATAAGATGGCTCAGGAGATTTAAAGTACGTTACTTACTTTACTGGATTCCAAAACCTATATTACAAGTAGGCAAAGTTACTTTATCTGATGACGACTCACTTATTTTGGGACAATTCTGGTTCAACAATGAGAATGAATCATGGAACAGCTGCTGTTTGACAGAAGAACTAACATGTATGAAAGTCTATATTCGAGGTAGTCAGTGGCAATCTGACTGATAGTTCCATCCCAATGTGGAAGATAGCTGGATATCAAACAGGCGGTGCTATCGCAATGGCCGGAAGACATAAAGGTTTCTTTGCCCATCTAAAAATATGCTCTTTTTTCATACAATTCACCGTGTGACTCATCAAAGCACCTATTTGTTCAGAACTTGGGCAGGAGTACTCAATTGATTCACTGTCCGCTGTTATCATAGTACTCAACCATTTCAAATCGCATTCTCTTCAATTTCCACTTTTGTGGTAGTTTTGGGAGGGGAACCGTGAAGATTTCCACATCATACTGGTGCATACATAGGTTAGGCGCCTCTTTAAGATCAACTGTCTTTGCCGTTTTGTTGCATATTGGGACGCCACCATCACATTCCCTTCTGGAATTGAGTAGGAAAGAAAATTCTTAACAGGTAAGCCGAACTTGCTATGCATGGCTAACTTTTCCGAAACTTTACTTAGAACCTAAAACCCTTCAAGTTAATTTGAGTAATCTCATCTCAAGCGAAGTCATATTTGCTTTTCTTTAAATGCTGGAAGTGTATAATTAAGAGATCAGATGTCAGAAATTGTCATGATGCGCGATTTTCGCTAAAGTCACGGAGGAGTTGAAGGATGATTGTTTAGGCCATCCATCTACACAAAACTGCAAAGTAAATGAAGGACTGGTTTCATAACCTGATTAACGTGGAAATTCTGATTTGAATTTTAGATCCAGTTTGATGTACAGCCCTTCAATGTGGTAATTGACATCCAGGAAATTGTCATAAAGCTTCATAGTGAAACTAGCAAGATCCAAACATATATAATATAAAATAAATTTTTGCATAAATACGAACACTCATCTTTCCTATTTCATTGCATTCTTTACAGTTCAAATATACAATAATTAATTACAATTTAAATCTTGATGTTAACCTTTGTGTGATCGCGGCTAACTTACTTGATCTGCTGCACAATGAATGTTATCTTGAGGTTGCAACTGTTCAAAAATGTGTTTTATAAAGGAAACATCAGTGACACCAACAGTAAAAATTCAATCATCAACTAAAGGTTATTTATATGTTCACTAGAAATCACATATTTAAGCCTATTAGGTGTTGTGGATTGTTTGAATTTTGGTGATCATATATAAAGTGGTCATGAGCAACGGAAATGTTAAAGAGGAGGTACGGTTGGATGATGGTTAAGAATGCCAGTTATAGACCACCAGCTGTTTCCAATTTCCTCTTAGCTCTGTTGAATGCAGTTTAATATTTTTACTGTGCGCTAGGCCCGACCAGCCGTACTCGCTCAGCCTTCGGCAGATTGTACGCCACGCAATCGGTATCGCAACGATTACATTCGCCTCATGTTCCAGCGAGCATCACATGATTTCCTTATTCTTTTTCAGAACGTTGTTGTAATAAATCCAATACTGCCTTCCGTGGACCGTTTACGGTAACGAAACATTTGCTAAAGTTACAAGACTCTCTTCTCTGTTGCACGAGTTAGCACTTCTTCCTGCTATGTAGTAATGAAATCAAGCAAGGCATTTCCCCTAGATCGTAGTCCGGCAGGACATGACAGTAGTACGCGGTAAACTCTTTCGGGCCAGAACACACAAATGAATTGTATGACACATTAGTTAAAGTATGACTCGAATAGTTATTGTTTGTTCCATGCGTGGTAAACCAGTAAGAACGCGGTGTGGCTGAGGTAACTAATCACAGTTATTGAGAGATTAATACCTCCCATTCCTTGGAAGTCATGTACCGGGAAGGAAATCTCCGACAGGTTTAGCTACTGGTTGAGAAATACCAAGAAGTGGGCAGTTGGTTGTTTGTGTCGGATCCTGTGTAGTTTGTTCCACCGTAGGCTGGATTCAATCCCATATATTTTCCTCTCTCTTTTTCCACCAAATGCGGACGTATCTGATCTGAATGCCGCCTCAAGACGCAAACAATTAATTCTAGGTCATTTTGGGTACCGTCACTTGTGACCACGATGAGGGATACTCTGACTGTTCTTGGAGTAGTCGTGTATACACAGGATCCCCTGGTTGAAATGCCACATCGTGATCCTTGTCCAACGTAGCTTTTGTGTTTTGTTTTGCATTTATTTGTGCCTGACAATTCGAAAAATACAAGCGGTCCATTATGAAGGGTTCCACCAAACACCAATTCTACGGGGATTTATTTTTGGCTGCTGTCGGAGTTATTCTGTAGGCAAAACGTAAGCGCTATAATCGCCTTTGTATGGCTCCCGATAACTGCTTAAATAGGCTTCTTTTTACTGTGCGCACCTAACTTTTGGCTAATGCATGTGCTGCGCGTGTTGAATGCCATCGGTTTGCATATAGCACACAAACAATTTAATGGCAAAACGGGACCCATTATCAGTGCAAAGAGTTTCAGGTATTCCGGAAACTACAAACGGTGATCACATTTTTATATTTGGTTTACCAGTGGGATAGGAGCTTGGATAATCATGGATCCATTTCGAATAAGTATGGAATATCATTAAGTCAATTGTTCCGTTCAGAGGGTCAACGGATTCTGCATATATGCGCTGTCATGGCTTTTCGGGACATCACCAATGATATATTAAACCTAGAATTTTATTCGATTGATACTGTTGGCAGAGACCAAATGTCTTCAGATAGTTGTGACTTCAGAATACTAGCCTGGCCACCAGCAACAGCCGCTTGCATGGGGTTTCTATCGGGTAAAACCTGGGTGTGCATTGTGAAGTTAAGTTAAAATAGACGTGCCTGCCTCCAACGGTGGAACCCAATATGAGCCCCAAAATAAAAAGCCATCATGCATATCTAGCTCATTTTTGCGCAAAAGGGTTTCAAACCAGCCTGCATTTTACTATGCCATCACAGTTTCGTGAAAGTTATCACGGAGGCTTGTTTGGGATTCCGATCGGTCTGGCAACGTATGCTGTCACCTGTCAAAGTACTAGTGTCGAGGTACTGCATCAAATGTACTAACTCCACTGGTTCTTCTACTGGCTCTCCGGGGCTCGCTTGAGGTAACCCACTCAGGTATCCGTTGTGCAGTTGTTAGAGCCTGAGATGTAAGATATTTTATATTCATACGCACTCACTATTAGGCCCCTTCGTTGCATTCTAGGTAATAAAAGTTGATCGATTACCTTGGATGCACTCAATAAGGATATCAACGTTTTGTGGTCAGTCTGGATCTCAAAATGACTGCCCCAAATGTACTAATGCAATCGCTTGAAGCCAAAGATAACTGATAGAGATTCTCGATCTAATTTTGAATAATTATTCAGCAGATTTGAAGACACGCGAAGCGAAAGTAATCAAATTGATTACACAACTCTGCATTTTAGGACGTGAAACCGCTCCAATCCCGTATGAAGAAACATTACATTGAATAGTTAAAGGATTTTCTCTATCGTAGTGAATTAAAACTGTCGCTGCTACTACAGAGCTTTTAGCACAAACGAAAGCGGGCTGATGCTCATCAATCCAAAAGCATGGAGTGTTTGTGCAGCAATGGGTTCAAAACAGCCACAACACTTGATACCCACGGTATAAGACGAGGATAGTGTGATAACATTCCTAGGAGTTTTCGGGAGCTCATCACCATTCTAAGGCTGCAATGCCTGTATACTTTGAGCTACTTTATCTTGCGAGATATGCAGAACTTTTATACGGTTTGTAGCGGCGATAACAAATAGCTTCAGACAAAAGGCGTATTTCGACTTCTTTAGTTTCAATCCATTGGTTTCCAAACGTTCAGACACCGTCCGTCAGCATTACTGTGGCCAGCAAAGAAAATATCATCCAAATAAGCTCAGGTTAAGGGTATATCCTTTACGATGTCATCCAGGATCGGCTAGAAGATGCTGTGGGCGGAATTCATTTAGATAGGAAGACGGGTATGCTGAAATACTCCGATGTGTGTAGTTATGGTGATTAATTCAAGTGAGTCATCATAAGGTTTACGTTGAGAATAGGCGTGACTAAGAGCAAGATTAGAAAAGTTTTGACTGCCCTATAATATCACGTACAAATATTCGATGAGTGGCAAGGGATACCATTCTGCCTTGGGAAGTTGATTGGCATAGATCCGAACAGTACCATCGGGTTTGAGTAGAGCAAAAATTGGAGTACCCCAATCCGATTGCTGTACGGGCGTGATTAGGCCTTAGGATTTTAGTCGCTGTAGTTGTACTTCAATTTTTGGACCCATAGCCAAAGGTAATGTTCGTGAATTGTAAAAGTTGGCATTGGTGTTTCGTTGCAGAATGTTGGAAATCTTGTAATGTTTCTACTTCGCAAGCGCACTTCAAATAAAGAGGAAAATTGGTTTAACATATCATTTAGACTGCTGTGATTTACAAGATCATTAATCTGCACCGTATCTGGAATGTCTCGGATCCAATTTCTACCTAAGTGATTTTGTATTTTTCCAGGTAGCAAGAACAAAGTTAGAGTAAATTCTCGCTAGCGGTACCAGAATTTAAGCATGAAATTTCCAAAAACCCTAATCGGATCTGCAGTGAAGGTTTGCAATTTGGAGTCACGAGGTTGCAAGAGAAGCAGATTCTTGATGGAAGCACTGTTTATAATGGTAACTGCGGCCCCCGAATCAAATTAAAAATAAATAAGTTCATTCTCGATCATCAAAAGAATACCATATGGGGGAGACAATCGTTAGGGGATACGGTATTCAAGTTGTCGTGATTCAGCTCGCCGTCTGACTCTTGCAGAACGTTTTACACCAAATGCGTGCAGCTTAGTACAGCGCATCGTTTGGGCGAGATTAGTCCGCGGGGCGGGTTGCGATCTGCACACGCGGGCTAGGTGGCCAATTTTACCACGTTTTCGTCAGATGTATTCTTTGTGGTGACATTCGGAAGCATGAGCCTGTTGCGTCCCACAGCGGCAGCACATAACCTGCCTTCGTAGTTCACCTGGAGTCTACGGTTTCCTAACTGTGCAGATAGCTAAGACCACTGGATAGCCAGTGGATTCACGTAGCTGTTACTTGGTATTCTGCCTATGGCGAAAGATTACTTAAGCGTTCGCGCATGTGGTATCTAACTCATTCAAGGATGACAATATTTATGTAAACTTCTTTGCAGAATCCCCGCGATTAAGCACTGTAGTTTCCTTCCTTGTTTAAACTGGTTGGGCGGAATTGCATTACACTTTACTCGCGAGAATGGACCGTTGGATCCTTGCAAAAACGTTGTTTACGAGCTCGCTTAGTTTCTGTACAAGCCTTGGAAAGCACTATCTCGTAGTATAAATATCTTATTGTAATCCCCACAGTGTAGTACATTTATCCAAGGCAGACGTAATAGTGTTACAATTTTCCAATTGTGGTGCACCATAATATCACCTGCCTTCATCCCCCAGTAATTGACCCAATAGTCTAAATTGTGGAGCTTTGAAAGTGAAACCATGGGGTTAAAAACAGACAGTAGTTCCAAGTAGATAATACATGATTTATTCTATCTCATCCCGTTTGATAAGGTCAACATGTCCTCGGCGGAAGACCAAACATTATCCGCTGGATTAATTCTAGGGTCCATAATGGAGCGTCGCCAAGATTACGTAGTAAGGAAGTCAAGCAAAGCTAGCCTCAGACCGCAGTCAGGCTGGAGAAGACAACTATAGGAAGCAATGTGTATCGGGCCAAACCTACGAACATGAATCTCATAACACATGATTTAAAGGATGATTCGAAGAGTTCTTGATTGGTCAACGCGAAGCAAACCAACAAGAATGCAGTGCGGCTGTGCTAAGTAATCACGGTTACCGACGGACTTTTTATTTCCGGGGTTTGCTCCGCGTTTGCTCTAGCCTTTTGTTAATGCATATGTGTTACCTTACTGGACCCATTGCTTTGTCGTTACTTCTTTTGACCACCTTAGTAGGGTTTCGAAATTAATTTCCAGATCAGTGAATGGATTATCCGGTACAGTGGCATTTCAAGGATGAAATTTGTTAACATCGTTTTAGCCGGCCATGTCAACTCATGCTAAAATCTTGCATTTAAAATATTCATTAATGTTATTCACTTCGTCCACAGAACTTTGTTAGAATGCGTATCAGCGTCCTGGAGCAGGCAGAGCAACAAACAATATACTCCCGAACATAATGTTGTGGTGCATCAGTAGTTCCTTGCCTGTTACATTTATTCAAGAGAATTCAACCATTCTATAACTGAGGCCTAAACTCCTCCAGTGCTATTTGCTCTGACAGGTTTTATTCAACTATTCCGGTTGTATATCTATCCTTATGTAATATTCCTTTTCCTTAGTTATCCTTTTCCGTGTCATGTATGTTAGGGCTGAATACTCGCCCTTCATAGGTGCATAAGGCACGCTATTGATTGACTTGCCTTGAAGGACACTAGTACCGGCAGTTACAACTCTACTGCAGCAAGCACTAACATTGGCTGCTATCGTGCAAGGCCGTTCACGCGAAAGAATTTTGCAACAAAATAGTAATAACATGTCGGATCAGGCTAGGTGCCACATGAGGAGCCTGAGAACGGAGTACGGGTTTTACAGATTCCCGGAACTGATTGTTGTTGAAGAGGGTGGTTGAAATTCGTGCAGCTGAGAAGGCGACGTAATGAAGAGCCATGCAGAGGCAGAAAGATCCTACTGACACCACAGCATGGGACTGCAACGTCACCCGTAGTTCAACACAATACGGAAATCAGAACTAGGAAATAAACGAACGGTGGAAGAACGCGATTGTAGTAAGCTACTACACGGAAAATGATGGTGGAGTATGGATTGCGTGATGCCAGCAGCCTGACAGGTAATCCTTAAGCACCAACACCGAAACCTGGTGGGAAATACACGAGCTGGATTGATAGTACGTAACTGCTTTGCACTGATATACGGAAGGCTCGCGTGTGGGCCAAAAATCAACAGCAAGAAGAAAAGCGCTGCACATGTAAGTGTTTCGAACGTACTAGCTAAAAACCATGTTATTGTTCTTTCGGTAAAGTAGTTGGATAGATGCCTGGACTCCCCTTTATTCTAGTAGGACTGCAACGATACTTTGTAATTTTCTGAGCGAATCGAACCGGTTACACCATATGTTAACGTTACTGAGCAGTAATCATGGTCAGTGTGGTTGGTGAATAATCCTAAAATAGTTCGATAATTAGCAGTAAAATTTCACAAGAGGATTTATCCTTTATTATGCTCGTTTCCATACCAAAGATCTAAAGGATGTTAGACCTAGAAAGTGAAGTAATACCTTTCATCTAAAGGACCACAAACCCTAAATGAATCTTGCACTTTAGAACTCGTTAATTTTTCTTTAGTGAATTTGTTGCTAAACAAATTGCAAACAGAAGATTATGCAACTCTTTTCAATTAGTTACCCTTTTCTTAGTACAACCGCGGCTGGAATGGATGCTAATTTAGCAATCCCCTTTATTTCTGGCTATAATGCATTGTCAGGTACTTCCCTGTATTAAGCTTATGAATACAATTCCCATTATTAAAACAACGCGCAAAAATTATGTACATTAATGACAAGCTTCAAACAAATGACAAATGTGCAAAAGTTAGACCATTTTATGAAATATTGCATGATATTTTACGAAATTCTTCTCGACTGAAGGGTGTCAGATCGTGGATCATAACGCTAATGTAATGGGCCAAGGCAATGCAGCAAGGAAAGGCTTATTAACTTCGAGTAAGAAACAGTGGGATTTGCAAACCCTTTGTTCTGTACTGCCACCATGAATCTGAACCAAGGGTCAAGGCCAAATATGGCAAAATATTAGGTCTTGAGTATTGCATTATTCTGGGTTGAGTGTGCAAGCGCCTGAAGGGATGGCCCTATCACATCATTCTTTAGAACAATTTACAGGCTTGCTATTCATAAAAGCTTTATCAAACCAATGTATAACTGTGGCAAGGATGGTTTGAGCGGACAGACTGAAAAGTTTACGAGTACGAGAGGGTTGGCAAAACTAAAAAGCTGTGCATATGACTATCGTTTTGACAGATGAGATTACGTGATTCTTTTGCCTTGGAGCGACGACTCCACTGTGCGTCTTGCGAGCAACACAGTCGGTGCATATCCCCTGACAAAAGTAATTAGGTGGTCGGCAAAGAACAATAGGCACATGCTTGGGGAAGACCATGTGTTCGTTAGCAAATGCAACACTTTAAGGCAAGGAGTGAATCTTTTGGACCAAAATGGCGGTCAGTATGGCATCATCTTTCGCAACAAGTGGTGATGGCCACTATCCGATTTGCTAACTGATGTTGCGAAGGGCGATACCTGATTTGTACAGGAAAGCACCTGTACATGATCAAGATAAGCAAGACCTGTTTTCCTACAAACGACATGTAATGAAATACTATCTGTAGATTTGTTTAAGATAAATGCCATTAAAATCTTCCACCCATTGGCAAGCGAAGAAAGTTAAGATGCAAGCAAGATATCTCGCCATAAACATTATTTAAAATAAATACCAAATAGTTGAACGTTCCATCGCTGTGGAAAGAAGGATAAGCTACACTACTCAGTGTGTGATGTGCAAATACAGCGGGCCTGAGTTACCACATACTACGTATGAGCAAAGGAAAATGTTTTTCTACATATATAGGCCACCTATAAATTTATAATGAGAAGATCTGCTATAGTATCCTTTGGATCGAATCATTAAACTGTTACTGCAAATAGGAAACATATTGTGTATTTGCACGGAAAAGCTGGGTTTTTTCCTACATGCTTAAGACTTAGGTTATTGTAACATTATCTACTGATGTCATCAAAGAGTGGTGTTATAAAACGCACTTTATTTCCTCAAAGATTCTTAATTTTTCAAAACCAAAACTCATATGCTAGTGTTCTCTGTCTGCTGCCTCTCTCAGAGAACAATCTAAGTCCGAGTTGCAAGAAACAAACGCCGATGTACTGTTACGCTACCATGTCACTGCTCCCACTCGATTCAGAAGGGGGTACAAATCAAATATTTTAGTCTTTGGGTTTACCGACGATGAACCCATTGTCGACAACATAAAAATACTCACACCGCTTGACCTTAATGATCATGCAACGCTGCCTTTTCGTCAGGTTTGATGCGCGGAATACATCAGTGGAAACAATGCGGAAATCCATGTCGTCAGCCGTTACCACCTCCTGTTTAAACTTGTAAGAAAACTAAATGGTATTTCCTAGCGGACCAGCCGTGAGTGTCGCTTGGAAGGAATTTATCACCCAGCTCATCGGTCTATTCGCAAATGCGTCGGAAACCAGCATCTTCTACTTGAAGAAAGCGAATTTCTACCTGGTGGGCTAGGAACAAAACAGAGTATTCTTGATGGATTTAGTCTGGCTAAATTATATAGTCTGTCCAACTGTGTAGGCGTGGGTTGCCTACATAACAGTGAAACCACTGCATCCAATTGGTACGTGAAGACGAACTTCAGCTCCAACTGGACGTTGCGAGGAAATCTATTGTTACTCTCAGTACCAAACAGGTACTTCAGCAATATCCGGAAAGTGCAGCTCGGAATCCTAATCCTACTTTCAGCGGATGGTCCAGCGGTTACTATGCACCAGGCGGTAAACGCGCTTCAGCAACACATTATGTGTACTTACCTGATTGAACCGTCATCTACTTCGCTTTGAACACAAATCCTACCGCCTCCCAATTTACAGAAGTTTGCCGTTCACGACAGCACATATGTTGAAGTGACTACTGTCTTTTCGCGGACACAACTCTCCTGGCGTGACAGACATACTACGGAAGACAATATAGATGTCATGAGAACGGCCCAACCGTTAGCTCGGATATTTCATGATGTCAATGTTAAATGCAGATTCTAAATTTTTAAGTTTATATACAAAAGCAAAACTTCAATAAATAAACATAGAATCACAATGTGTAAACGTTTTTACCATCACTCTTATTTACAAAGTCGCAATCGTGTGCGGCCCTCGAAGAAACCTTCAATCACTCTTTCCCGTTATTATCCAAGCAATAGAAACTAATCTCCCAGACACGCTCATGGATTAACTTTAGGGTAACAACATCATAACGTCAGAGCATCACAAATCTCCCTACAACCGCTCTATTATACCAGCATGCTGCTGTTACTCTAGTAAGCTGGACGGAAACGCCGTTCCATCGCCGAAACTGCCGAATTCTCCTTCTTAAGCTAGAAAGCTATGAAACCGGCAACCCTGTGTTTAGTTGGATAACGAAATTCCACGTTCAACTGGTGTTACATGTGTGAGTCCGCAGTACATTTTCCGACCTGATTAAATTTCCATTTGATGCGCCTCAAGAATAGGTACTGGAACCAAGCTTATTCGTTGGCTTCTTCAAAGATCTTACTAAGACAATCAAGCCGAACTTCCTACCATTTACAGACGATGCCAACATTTGGCATAACGCCAAAGTAGTTGATGAGTAAGCAACACTGTAGTGAGATCTTAACAAGGATGGACAAATTCAGTATATCTAAATGAGTTAGGTTAATAAAACGACTTACATAATTTCCACAAGTTGTATACGCTCGATATTGGCAGCTATTCTTTGTAAATAGAAGCTGTTCTGTAGTTTTCGTGCAAACTACTACGCAGCCATTTAAGTGTAATTGCACAATAACCCTTAGGTCAGCAATTCAGGTAGCCAAATGTGATATTTTTTAAAGAAAAATGCCTTTTAAAGACGGAGAATTTGATTTTAGCTGCTTTGATGAATGCTATCATGCCTAGGGGAGCCGAGTGACTCAATAACGTAAAGCGAACTAATATAAAACTCTGTTTTTTGCTAAACACGCAGACAGTTACCGCCTGGTGACTTAAAACTCAGTTTATGGGCCAGATTGGTTTACTGCTGCGCTGTTGCACCCGTCATTTTCCGCTGAGTTGGCGCTAATGTGATTTACGCGGAGCGACTTCAATCTTTTAGCCATAACCCACAGCCTCATTATTGGAAAAGAATATGCAGGGGTATTTTTATAGTCATATAAAAGTAAATATTTTGTCGAGAGTAGCAAGCTTCATACCTAGGTCAGAGGTTGTGAACTCTAAGTTGAGTTTTACTTAATAGGTACATTGAGAAGGACCCAAGTCCACTTTCTCATCGTTGTTACCTTCACCAACAAACGTGATCGATGCGCTTCGACCCGGTTATCACACTACTGTTCATTTCACTCGGCGGCTGCGCTAAAATATCTTAATCCAATGTATTCATGCAATACCTACTCAGGCCGACAACTGACTACTCAAAATGTTTATTCACCCTACGATGTGGATAATGGATGTTTAGGGCGAGTAAATGTATGAAAATGGTAAGTTTTCTAAATACCGCCAATTGTGTGTTTGATTGTAGGAACATAATGTTTAGACACAATTATTTGCAATGGTGACTCTTGCAACCATTACAATAGCTTGTTGTCTTTTGGTTAACTTTTATTTTATCAGCAGCAATTATTTGTGGGTAAAGGAAAACTACGAATATCATTGTTGACCTTGGGTATCAGTGTGGCTGACTGTCTTTCGTAAGGACAGTAGTTGCAGCACTGGGTTTATTTGCTAGTAAGATCATTTCGAATTATGACGACAGGTTACACCAGTTAAATTAAATACATTCAAGAATGCTGAAATTAAGTTTCGGTGAGAATACGGTGAAGATACTAAACTGCTGGCTACTAGGGAGAGTCACTGACAGTCATAAGTTCGTTCACCGAAGGAGACAGAGGGAAGGTGCACGATTGACCAGTCTGGGTTTGACGAAATGATCGTTTGGTGCTTTCCCGGATTAGTGGTTTGTCTAAAAGAATTGCAACCTAATTGCGACATACTGAATGAATGTGAATATCCTTTTACGACTGGCTATGCACCAAAGCATATCAAAGTATTGAGCCAAGAGGGTGAAATTTTTTCAGCCTTGGCCTCAATGTCTCCACCAAGTGAAATATTGTACTGGAGACCTATGGAACAATATGTACTCTGCACATCCATCGTATTTAATGGAAGCGCACACACGCAAATATAATAACGACTACACTTGCCAGCGGAGAATCTAAAACGGCGGTACTGTGGTTAGTGGTAAACACGAAGTACAGCTATTACAATATTATTAGCTCGTGGGGCTAGCTGCTCTCCTGTGCACAGTTCGTAACTGGCATGACAGTGGAAGATGAGCCGGGCTATATCACATGCAACTATCAATCCAGCAGTTCCCGCAGCTGTCACCCATGGCGAATTCGCACTGGCTGCTGGCATCCGAAAGTCATGGGGGCGAAACCCGGCAGGTGTCGACAGGGAGGCGCACCGCTGACTAGAACCAGAAGGTCTAAACACCGGTTTTTGGTGATTTTCAAGACTAGCCAAAGCCTCTAGACTGAAAGTGGACCGTGATGATCTATTTACTGCAAAATTGCCGGAGATTTTTTAGCAGGATGTTCATCCACAATTCGATAAGCCGCAGTAACCACATAACCCTTCTCTGCCTGAAACCGACTGCGCATTATACACTGGAAAGAAAACGCAAGTGACGCGGATCATAACACAATGCTGCGCATTAGCCTGCCGGTTGACAAAATGTACTGGAGCATATTAGTTAAAAATTTACGGGATATCTCTCGGGCTAGTTTCTCTAGCCATTATTACGCCCTGGTTTCCCATTCACCGGAAACTAACGCTATATGTTCTAGTACTATGAAGACCATAGTACAGAGAAGAGTAAAAATACCGAGCCGTGCTATACTATAAGTAAACTATCCACACTTGAAAAGTCCCATGTTGTGGTATGTATTAAATACATCAGCTAGAAAATTTCACAGTAAGCCACACCTCTATGCACTTACCATAGTATCCACGTCACACATATCTAATTATGTCTACCTTTCTTTTGCAGGGCATAGTGAGCACATTTTTGTTTGCGTCTTGTCTGCCACAGATGATCGGGAGTCAGGTCATTTAAAGTAAATATTATAATGTTTTGTAAGCCCCAAACCGCTTGTAAGCTTTGAGCTGACTCAGCTGACTCAAAATCGACAAATCGACGCTGCACTACGTTACTGGTTGCAAACAATTAATAGGATCAACAGTATAATGATTGTGTTTATGGCACAATGTATTAACAACAGTAATCAAAAACTGCCATCATGTATGTCTTCATTTCACACGCAGAACAAGTTGCCTTCTCACCACACTGCAGCCTATAACAGGCTAATACAGGACCATTTGGAACAGGGAACAAAACAATAGGCCACCCGAAGTTGATGGTTCCATACGTGTGACCACCATCGGAACCGTCGTTTAAGAAACTGTCGAAGTACTTTCGCTAGAACTACGTTATACCTGTAGCCTGCTTGAATGTACGCCTGATGTAGTAGTAATTCAGCGGTGCCAATAAAAAGTGAGCAAAAAACTAAACTTAGTGAGCAAACTTCATGGGTTTCGGCTGAAATTCAGGTTGACTGCTGACTTTGCGTTATTATTCCAGCACTATAAATTCGTCGAATAACTGAAGCATCAAAATGACATAACTCATGCTCAAAGTGTATAGAGCTTTGAACGGCCTCAGTAAATCAACTGGATTATCTAAACTATTACTTGCGCGGGGTATTTGCCGTGGCAACATTAATAATTTTATCACCAAGCCTGGTGGAACAAAACTTGATGTATCAGGTGATATTGTAAGAAGGACAACGCTGCAATAAAACGCAATCATTATCGACTCGACCATAAGCTATGTTACTACGTACGCAAGCATACATTTATAACTCGCCTTTGGTTCTCAGGACGCACAATCTCTCGTAGCTTCCGTGCGTGACGCATCAGTGTGCCTGTTCCCATGCCCGTCTGTTCAGGTTTTATTAGTCCTGCTGTCTTCCGGGCAATCATTGCCTTCCGTCTCCCTACAACATATATTTGCCGATTCAGTGGCTAATGAATCATCAGGCACACCAGCACAACGCGGAAAGCCTATGTACAGTGGAATTCAATATTACGAATATCGCTGGTCAAGCCTCCTGCTTACTCATCACAACTTGCGGGCGGTCTGATGGAAGTTCTCCCCATTGTATAAAAAGCAGTGTTCTTAGCTGCCCTCTGCTTTTGCTCAACGTTTACACACTCCCCTATAACAAGGGAGTATACATTACCAAATTAATGACTCCTTTCTTAATCCCGCAAGATAAAAATGACGCCGTCCACGAGCTTAAAAACCTTTGTCTCAACATTCACACAACAATCGTACCTAGAATAATAGAAATAATAGTGAAAGATGAACTACTTAACTTCTTGAAGAAGACCAAGATCATCAGCTATTAGTAGCGTGGCTTTATGTAAGAGCGATCCTGCGTAACACGCCCGTGCTGCGTCCTGAACCGCACAACGACTGCCATAGACAACGGCAACAGTGTTACAATCGTCCTCCAGGATATGCAAAAAGCCATTGATAGAGTGCGTCATCGCAGCTTACTCATCAAACTCAAGGCCATGGAATTGGAGATCCGATGCTTTCTTGGCTGTCTTCATATCCGATTGTTAGACAGCAGGTGGTGCGCATCGGAGACCATTTCTCTAAACGCAAAGCATTCACCAGTGGAGTAATTCAAGTAAGCGCTCTTGAACCAATTCTTTTTCTCATATATGCAAACGATGCATTCCAGAGAATAATATATGGTGCCACTTTTCTAATTGTTTATGATATTAAAGTTGTCTGTTCACAAAAAGCGCAAATATTTACACAGCCGTACCTCTCATTCAGAATGACGTATCTGCCATGAGGTCCTAGTGCCAACTGTGGCAGATATCATTTTCCGTGGACAAGAGTAATATTTTTTCTTAAAAATACCAAATACCGTCAGGCCGTCTTTTGCTGCAAGGCACATGCATCTAGCAGTGCAAGGCAGTTCTCGACTTGAACATGCGACATTTAGTGACCATTAATTTTGCTGAACAATGTGACTTTCAAGTTTCGAAGGCCATGACGTCAAACAGATACGTCATTTTTCTCACGAATCTCGCATCCGGCTTTATAAATTCAATATATTACCTAGTCTGGAATACTGTTCATTGGTTTAATTGAATCTGTGAAACCCTAACGAATATTCCCTTGAGTGGGCCCAGTGTCACTTTAGGAATAGCTGTGTGGATATTCCTCACAGATGACATACAGAGAATGCTGTGATAAGCTTGGATTTGACCCAGTTTGGCTTCAGAGAACGAAGCTGATTCTATGTATGCTTTAAAGAGTAATAAACCATTCACTTCACAATTCTAATGACGGCGTTCACATGTCTTTAAACGGCAGATGCCCCGATTCCAAAATCCACAACGATAAATAAGGACGTATTTTATCAGTTCATCTCTCAAAGATTTGAATAAACCTTCCAAGATGTACCACAATTTGTCTTAGAATAGGTAATTATAAGTTTTCGATTAGTAGGCTGTTAATCGTCCAAAAGGCGATTAATATGATAAGGAATTCACAATCCCTGAATAATGCTTTTGAGAAAGTTATTGATGGTGCCTGACAAAATTATGAACAACACATGCAAATAAATATATAGACCGCGGTCCCTTTCACTTCACTTTATTTGTTCCTGGGCTGCACATCTTTCATATGGTTGTGCAGAACCTTAGTTCAACGGCAGTTAAAAAAATACAGTTATTTTGCCTACGTTGTGTTGCCTAAATAATAAATTTGTGCAGCTCTACATTTTTGGATACTTATTACTGCAATACCATGTAAAGGTACAATATTTGAACTGTTCCTTCAAGAGAAAAGTTTCTCGCATGGTCGAGGAATATACAATTAGATGAATT
Organism: Dicrocoelium dendriticum; assembly: GCA_944474145.2. Taxonomy (NCBI): domain Eukaryota; kingdom Metazoa; phylum Platyhelminthes; class Trematoda; order Plagiorchiida; family Dicrocoeliidae; genus Dicrocoelium; species Dicrocoelium dendriticum. Next base: position 65,765,895 of record OX104071.1, on the reverse strand, counting down.
GACTAGTTTATTTATTTCTCCACTAGTGTTCGAAGCGGCTGCTAGGTGGATCCATATACCGCCTTAAAGTATCCTAAGAATTCCCTAAATTGGCGACGTACGACGTAGCACTCAATCTGCTTCGTCTACACCGTCCATCATGAATTCTTGTTGTGACGCAAATCATGAGTCAGTCGCGGACGAATTTTAAGAAAGTGACTATCCTTCTCGGGGTCGGTGGGTTCCGCCACAAGTACAGCGAACGCTGCATTCTCCCCTGACACCAACGCGTCAATCGTTGCACTGTCGTCAACAAAACGAGTAGTTAGAGCCCGATGGTTCCCCCAGCCGCAACCGTCAACTGCTCACGGATGGGGCACCACAAGTCGCCGACTGATGCGATACAATCCACATCGGAAAAGTGGGTAGCCATCATCTACCCTAGTTCCATCCTCCTGTCAGCAGTATCCAGAGAAAGATCATAAAACTTAGGCTGCAAATTCACGGCAAGAGTGCAAAAATTAATTTACGAAAATAAATGTGCAATTTGGTCAGCACCAATTTGAGACCAGTGCCACACACATCTCTACGTAATACACGTCATGCACAATCCACGCATATCACGCTGGCTTTCGATGACATTGTGGAGCGGGTGAGTATTACCACTCTGTGGGTGCGTCCCTTTAGCCATATCACTCGCACTCCATGTGAACTGTGTTCTTGTTGACGTCAGGCTGTGAACTGCGCTTAGTCAAATTAGTCGTTCCCCCTTCCTTTTGCCTGGGCCAATGTTCTACGCGACGATTATGTCTGTTCACACTGCGGCATTACGCCCAAAGGGGGAGTTGAAATCACCCGATAGGAATTGCCGATCGCTTCCCGACACTCACAGTACCACGAATGATAACTGAGTGTACTACTGATCCGTTGTGTAATCAGTATAGCACATGATGGGACCATACGTGCTTACAAAATTATCAGACTTACTTTATCGAGGTCACAGGCAAAGATCCTTTGACAATAAGTAATGACGAGCAAAAACACTATTGCTTGATAACTCCGGAGTGGGGGTTACAAAACAGGCTAAAGTAACAGGAAAAAGGGAATCTTCTGGTTTGTAACCTACCGAGTCATTCGCATGAACACATGCCGGTGTGCTCACAGCTAGGTAGCAAAGACGGCGGGTAAGCACCCTCTTTGATCTGCGTTACTTCATCTTCCGATGGAAACGGACTTTGTCATGTTATATAGATAGGATAGAGTACAATCCAACAGTTGTTTAAAAAGCGTTAATTTGGGGGACAAAGATGACGTGAGATGTAGGAGTGTTTCAGGTTCTGGAGACGGAATGAGCTGTTTCAAGAACGGGTGAGGTAACGAATCGATTTGGAAAGTGCGCATAAAGTTCTGCCGAGGCGCGTTGGTCGTATCTTGTGGAGTTAGCGCCAAACTTCCTAGTGAACGTAGAACTGGGATTCCGCGCTACACACAGCGGAGCTTGTTTACGTGCTTGCACATTCGTTAGTGATTAAACCTGAATCTGATATTTAAGTCCTGCTGGTGTTTGAGCTGGTCTACCCGGATAAATTTGACGAAATGTTTTCGCTGGTTTATATAGGCATTCCAGGCATGCGCACTCGGACTTGCTTTATAAGCGCGCAAGGCAGAATCCCTTTGAGTCATACGCCTCGTGTCCTGCTCAGTAAGAAGGACTTGAGTTGATTCAAGGAAAATAGTTTAGTTTCCAACGGATTTGCCACTAGCCCAGTGTATTGGGTAACAAATTCCTTTCAGGCGACATTGGGTGGATGGTAAGGTAGAAATGACCAGTTGGTTCCTTGAACGATTCCGGACGGGATGTATTAATGAGTGACTAAATGGGATACTTGGTTGTTTTTACAGATACCTTACGAATAGCATTTGTACCGGAGGAGCAGCATCTCGAGATGTCTACGACAAAGTGGTGCACCCATGGTTAAGGCACTGAGCACTAGTTGCTCGTTGGTGAACGCAGGGTCAAACAATGATGGTTTATTGCTAGTTATTAATCTCGTGCAACTGGGCACACAGTGACAGAGCGGTTCTGCTTCCACAATTTTTGTGTGTCTGCTTAGAAGTGTTCGCTGAGCGAAGCTGGCAGTTTGATCGTGTGTAGTCTATGCGGTGCTTTTTCGCACATTCAGAGCCATTCATACCAGATTGCGCAACGGTTAGAGGCCAGACAAACTCAGGTTCCTGGTCCTACAGGTTCGGGGTTGGAATGAGGTGCATCCTTATTCCTTAAAACGGAATCCTTGCAACCCAAAGCCAAACCTGTTGCCTTGCGGTCAGGTTTTGAACCAAAGGCCTGGTTTAAGAACCTTAATAGTTCTCCTGTCTAGGCTCGGGCAACCTGACAGCATTCTGCCCACGTAAAACTATGAATCTTTCAGCAAAATATTGCTTGATACCCCGGCCACCGCATAGGATAATCAAAGATACCCTGTCTGCTGCATCGAGCAGAATGTATAGGTGATTGAATGCTAATGCCCAAGCCTTCCAATCTTCTTATTCCCCTCTTATACATTTTTACCCTTATCATCTCGTATTAGCGTCTTTTTTATCCCCCAGTTTTCAACCCAACGATCATTGGGCCTCCCCCAGGCTTGTTTTGATAGGCTTATACCTTCTAGTTTCAACTCACATGTGGACGCCGTGCGTCATTCTTGCCCTGTCGACAAGCCCATGTCTAAGCAAGCGGTCCACCCCAGTTCCTCGGGTTCTATTTGGAGCCCCCGATCTCCCTTCCGATTGGTATGCCCCAATGTTCGCAGATCACTATAGATCGGTCAACAGGCAGCACTTGCCCGAACAATAGAGGCACTATCGATCGATATCTGCTGCTTATCAGAGACCCGACTGCGAGACTCGAGCTCTATGCTCACTTTGCGATCCCATTCAGTTGACACTAGCAGCACTTTCTCATTGTGCCTATCCGGTGACCATGCAGCTCCGAGCATCGGCCAATTCGGTGTTGGTATTGCCTTGAGTCTCCGGGTTGAAGCTACTCTGGTTGATTGGATTCCAATCAGTAGCCGTATGTGTGTGATCCGATTGGCTGGCTCGTTCAAATCTTTGAAGTCGCGCTTGACTAATAGGTGTCTATTCATCAATGCTGCCTACGCACCCACAAACTGTAGCGATGATTCGATAAACGACGACTTCGACAGCCAATTGAACGAGCTCCACCGCCACAGAAGTAGCACGGACACAGTTGTACTGGCTGGGGATCTGAACGCACAAGTTGGAAAATTGTCCACTGATGAAATGCATCTAGGCGGTCAGCACGGTGTAGGCTCCCGTAATGATAACGGTGCGCGGTCAGTTCATTTGTGTGAAGGTGTCCGCTTATTTCTTGCGAGCACTAATTTCCGGCACAGCACCTGCCGGAGGGTGAATTGGCTCCCACCAGCCTCGAACCAGCCTTGGACTCAAATCGATCACATTGCAACCAGTTACCGTTGGAGGGACTGCGTCCAGTACTGTCGCTCGATTTGGAGCACATGTGTGGACACCGACCATGCACTCGTATGTGCTGACGTGCGGATGCGTTTTGGCGGACGCCCACGATGACGCTGTGAGCGCAATGACAACAGCCAATTGACGAAGCCAAAGGTTCTATATGCCCATCAAAATAGGCGATTGAAGGTCACTGGTCGCATGTTCACCAGACCTTAATAGCAGCAGGTAAATCCTTCTGTGGTAAATCTAATAGCCCATAAAAACATTGGGTCAATTTGCATTTTCTGGAACTTATCGATGCTCGCCGGCATGTTCCGGTTGGCAGGGAAAACAATGAGACACGCAGAAAACTCCGCGCAAATCTCCGTGCTAGCCTGAAGAGAAACCGCGAATCCTGGTGGTCTCAACGTGCATCAGGGATGGAAGTGGCCGTTGCCATTGGTAACCATCGTTAGTTATTCCATCTGGTATGGGAAACGGACAGCATGCGACCTGATATTAGTGAAGTAATTTATGACGAGAGTGGACAGCTTATCCTCAACTTATCAGCCCGTTTGGATTGTCGGGCTGAGTAGTTTGAAAGGCAATTTAATCGGCCGGAATTGTTAGATTTCTCACCGGCCAGTGATTGTCCTGCTGCGTGGGCTGTCCATTTGGATCCGCCCTCTAGCTAAGGAGTCGAAGGTGAGATCAGACTGTTGAAGTTAAAGCTGTGAGACCAGATGGTCTCCCCCCAGCCTTCTTCACATTAGGGGACCTGCTCTTGTGCATGATTTACAAGAGTAACTAGTGAAACTATGGGAGCAGGAAACTGTCCCAACCGATTGGAGCCGCTCCGTCATAGTCCCAATTTTCAAAGGAGGCTTACGATCGAAATGCGGCAGCCATAGAGGAATCAATCTGATCTCCATCGCCTCCAAAGTGCTTGCCTCTGTCATTCTTCACAGACTGACGCACTCTTGAAAGCCAGATTCATGAAGAGCAAACCGGGATTTCGTCATTGTCGTGGCTTCATTGACCTGATCTTCACTCTGCGTCAGTCGTTAGAGCACCGTCACATATATTAACGGAGCACCGTTGTCATGTTCTTTTATATCAAAAGCGCATTTGATTCCGTGGATCTTTGTGCACTTTGGGTGCTCAGGAAAGGTGTGCCCAAGAATTAGGTAAATATCATCCGAGGATTATACGCGCGTAGCTAAGGCAGAGTGAGGGCTTACGTTCATCTGTCATCGCCCTACAGTGTCTCCAGCGGTTAAAGCAAGTATGCCTGGTGTCACCTTTCCTCTTCAACTTCGCTATTTCGGAAGTCATGGAAAGCGCATTCACAGGACACGAGTTAGAAGATGTGGATCTGCTCCCGGCAGAACGACGTATTGACTTGAAGTAAGATGACGATATTGCCCTAATCTGTGACAGCTCACAAATGTGCCAAACTGCACTGGACAGATTAGCACTGGCTGCCCGTCACTTCGGGCTTTGATTCGCACCCTCGAACTGCAAAGTGTTCCTCCAAAATTGGACTGGACCGCCTCCTTCGTTGACTCTTGGTATGGATCAGCTAGAAGTCGTTCGGAAATTCAACTACCTGGAAAGTTGTATCAGCGCCCGTGGGGTTGAAGATGCGATCACGAAGAGTATGGCAAAAGCTTGAAGTTCTTTTGCTAACCATCGCCACGAACCATTTCTCTGTCACTAAGATAAAGTCAGGTTTTAAAGGAGACACCAAGGAGCGAAGAGTGAGCATCGTATTTCGAAGTGAGCGTGCATTGAAAAAAGCGATTTAGTTGATAGTGTCAGGATAGGTAGACACAATAACTGGTTGAATAAGTTGGGGTAAAGATCTTACGATGTGTCATTATAAGGCTGGAGGTTTGGGGTAATTTTGAGCAGAAATGGAATTTGGTAATAGTGTAGGACTAATTTCCTAATTTACCATTGGACCATCCTGAGAAAGATCAGAAAATGGCAGTAAGCTTGATGGGAATGGATGACACTGGGTTTCTTCCCCAGGTCACCGAAACACGGCAGTTCATTTCGTCTATTAGGGATATAAGTAGGATTTATATTGCGGAAGGAGCCAGTGAGCACGCATGCTTTGCCAAAAATGAAGGTTTCAGACTTTTTCCGATGGACGGAAACATATGGCTGATCAAGTAACCAACTGAAGTAAACGTTTGATAAGTGAGGGACTTTCCGAATGGCGTTTAGCTCGCTAATAAGCGTTTTCAAAATGAGCTGGTTGACAGAACTAAACCTGACTGGAGTTATGTAGGCTTGTATCCTTTAAGGCACGTTTACCAGGTTTTGCCAGCCGTACTACCATATGTTTTGACTGAAGGACCACGTTCAACACTCTCGGGTCACTTCCATTTTAGTGCATTGGGATACGCAGCCATGACATGGATTTCGCCAACACGTCATCCAAGCAGAGGGTTTCACGAATATAATACTACTGTTCTTTATCATGTTTTGTTATTTCCTGCACATCACATGCTTCAGTTTCAGAAACCCCGTGAAGAAGTATGGTTCTGGTTGAAATTTCCTTTTGCTAGCCCTCTAAGGCGCGGTTAACTCGATAATGCTCGCCCCATGAAAAGTCTGGAAAGACACGGATGGAGCAGTGTTCATTTCTGAGACCACCTATCGACTGTAGTACTGATTTTACTTCAGTGATGTAGTTCTGAACAACGCGCAGTAGTCATGGCTCTCCGAAATGCTTAGAGTTGGAGTGTCGTGTAATACGCACTAGGTGTACAGGTTTCAGTACAACTGTGATTAGGTTACTAATAATATCCCACTGGTTGAGGTCATCCAACTTCCTGCCTCCTATTGATGTCGACTTTGATTCTGGGATATTGGGGCACAGTACGCTCAATCCAGGTAATTGTTTCTTTACACTTTTCGATATGTCGTGGTTACTGATTGAAGTAGTTGGAGATGTACCGCGGGAAATCGGTGGTGCATGCACTAAGAATACTCCGCTACGCTGCGCAGTTTCCGATCCAGTTGGGGGTGATGTTAATTTTAAATGATGGCTTTTCTTGGAGGCAACCGTAAGCCAACTTTTGCTAATACCGGCTTGCTCACTTTCTACGCACTCCGTCGGGAGTTTGGAAGTAGCTTTACGTGTAGTTACTCTGATTGAAGTGGGAACCGCTTAAGTCACATGTGAGCTACGTGTGTTATTGGGGCAGCTGTTGATGTTCTGGACTCTAGGTATCGTATTGCTTACGTTGTTACTAGCAGTTCTTCGCGGGATAGCAGCAGCACTTACGATGGAGGATTGGGTTGCAAAGTCCGCTATGCTTACCCAAACCGTAGTGATTCTGGTGATCACCATTTCCTCAAACTTGGCTAATGGCTCGTCATACTTCTGAGATAATAGGAGCCCGTATTTTATTAGTGGGATGGATGTGCATTCCACACAGAACCGCAAAGAGTCTGGTTTGTTAATAACTTTGCCTGCCTAGGTTTAAGTCGGAGGCATCTCACATGGAAAAACTTGCAACAGTTACGGCACAAAATGCCACCCTTGACAAGTTTGGTACATGATCCACATAGGATTTTATACTGTGGCACACTGAGCATCGCGCTTGTTGAGGTAATGTTACGAACCAGTTGAATGCCTCACCATCTATGGTAAAAAGTTGTTCTGTTCCTGACGTTGTCGGTTAGGTCACAGTGTTCACGTTGCTGTTGTGTGCTTGCAGACTGTCCTCTCTGGCGTGCCAATCGAATGTGTCAGCATGAACGTGGATCAGATTACACGAATGTGTGATTGAGAATTTTTCGTCGTTTAGCCTATGAATCGCGCCGGGTGAATTTGCCCTGAGACCTGTAGCTGCTTCAAGCAATGTTGGATTTTAATGAGTGACAGTTGGTTCGAAAGCGTTTGTAATGGTCTATCGAGTGAGACAAAACGATGTCTCCGATGGTTGGAGTTAGGCACTGCCCGGGGAAACACTGCCCGAAAAGAGAGAATTCAGGATGAATGTCAAATGTACTCGAGAAAAGTGTACGCGAGAAAATAGTATTACAAGGTGCAGCTTTTAAAAGCATGACGAATGAGAATAGATCCAAAGGTGTGCGACAAAATGCCGCTGAGCCACAGTGGAAAAACCACGAGTGCACAAGTGAGCGATTTGCACGTACGTTCGCTCAAGTTCACCAGAGTTAGACTGTTGACCGGTCATAACCATGCCCTTTTATGTGGTACGCCGATTGATCTATTGATCTTTGTGCATTTCGGTTGCTCAGGTATGTTGGTTTTGTAATACAGTCGTCCCAGCGCGATGTGTTCTCGCTTCCCGTTTGAAGTGGGTGGCATTGCCGTCAGGCGTTACAATAGACAGACGACGGCCTTCCAGCGTGCTAACCAAGACGTTCCCTTTGAAATTTCGTCAAGAAATTCTGTCCAGACAGAAAGCACAGTATGAGGCGTTAAAGCAAAGCTAAATTGCATCCTTTACAATACCAATGTGGTTACAGTCAACGTCTACGTACTCAATGGTTTCCACTGCAGATAAGCTGGCTCACGGGATGGAAGCATTTTATTACCAGCTGGACGATGACCTCCCTTTCGAGGCATGGTTTCGCCGCAATGAAGATTTGTTTAAACTTAATGGACGTGAGCTAGGCGATGCATCGCAGTTGCGTCTTCTTTTGAGGAAACTAGGTCCACAATATTATGAAAAACACTCTAATTGCACTCTACCTAAAAACACACGCGATATATCGTTGGATGACAGTGAATTATTGACCAGGATTTTCGACGCTCAAACTTCATTTTTTAACACAGGTTTCCGATGTTTTCAAGTTGTTAAACACGAGGGGGACAACTTTTTGACTTATGCAGCTGTTGTTAACAGGGAATGTGAACGTTGTCAGCTTAGCAAAATCACAGGTGATCAGTTGAAAGCGCTCAGTTTTGTTTGTGGATTACCTTCTCTAAAAGATGCGGAGATTTGAACACGTTTGTTATCTCGGTTGGAGTCTAATCCAGAAGCCTCACTACAGTAGCTGATACAGGAATGTGAACGTGTTACCATTGAAGGCTGACACAGAAATCAACCAACAGCACACGAGTCTTGTGTGGTGGATATCCATACTATTCCTATCCACTTCAGGCCATCGCACAATTCAGTACGTCTCTCCCACTTCGCACGCCGCGGCCGTGCGCCTAGTTCTTGTTGGCATTGTAACCAGTGGCATTTCGCTCTATTTTGTGAACTCAGACTATATGTTTGCCAGCGTTGTGGGAACATGGGACATAAGAAAACCAGATGTTTACAAGGAGCCTCTAAAGACCGTCACGAACCTTCAACAAAACTCCGAGTTTTAGACGTTGAGTTTCAAATGTGGTGTTTACAACCACTAGTTCGAAGTATCAGTCACTGCGGAAGTATGTTACAATTGTGATAAACGGTGTTTCTGTCCCGCTTCAACTGGAAACGGCCTCAGATATTACAACAATCTCTGAGTCGACGTAGAGCAAGCTCAGTAAGCCCACATGTGTTCAAAATTCACACTTCGCTCATGACGCTTCCAGTTCGGAATTACCCTTTCTTGGACAGTTCAATGTTGAGTTTGTATTTCCCGATTGGAATGCTAATTGTGTTTGTTACGTTACGCGTTATGGACATTTGGACTAGGTAGGCATAGATTGGATAGACAAACTCAGATTATTGAAAACAACTTCGAAAACATTTGTGATATCTCGGATAGTTTTTCTATGTGTCCCATGGATTTTCAGTGTTCGGTTGCACCCATTATCAAATTTCGCCTCTAAGTACCCCAATGTCCTTGCAGGGGGCTTTGGAGTGTGTTCTAAGCTAAAGGCTGTGTTGTATCCGCGTATCGGTGTACGCCCAGTATTTTATCTTAAAAGACCAGTACCATACGCTGCTGTTGAGGCTGTGGATGTCGATATCAGTCGACTGGAGTCCATGGGGGTCACCAGTTCTGTTAGCTATTCAGCGTTGGTCGCTGCTATGTAGTCATCAGAAGAGCTAATGACAGTTTGCATAATTGTGCTGATTTTGCTACCGGATAAAATAACACATTGGAAACACATCAATATCCCATACCTGTTCCCGAGGATTTTTTCACAAAGATGAATGGAGGAAAGATCTTTTTTAAAATTGAGCTTTCTGATGCGTACTTGCAATTAGTGGTTGCGGAACGCTTAAACGAACTGCTCACTAGTAATAATCATAGAAACATTTATCGTTACAATCGGTTACCTTTTAGAGTAAAATGTGCTCCAGCGCTATTTCAACAGGATTACAGTGTGCTATGGCTTAGTTGGATGACATATTAATTGTAAGCCCCATCACTGATCATTACGCCTGCCTGAACGAAGTATTCGCCAGGATAGATTCATATGGATTTCGTGTACTTCCAGAGAACTGCGGGCTCATTTTGCCCAGTATCACATACCCTTTCCCCGTGCTCCGTAGTTTCGGTCTTCCGCCAGACCCAAACAAATTTAAAGCCATTACGTTAATGCCAATCCCCGCGAACAAAGCTACTTTTCAGGCTTTCTTGGGTCTCGTTAAGTAATATCAACACTTTGTCCCTCAGATGCGTGAAATCCGGGCCCCACTGAATGCACTTTTTAGCGAACTAGTCCGTGTGGCATTGGTCATCGAAGTGTCAGAAAGCCTTTGATGACGTTAAACAAATGTTGCTTTAGCATCTCCTTTTAATTCACTACGTTGCATTATTGTCAATACTTGTCATTGCTGATGCATCGCAAAACTGTTTCGGTGGTATCTTGCTGCATCACTTCCCAGATGGACATCAAACACTGTGATGCAAGTTTCCTAAGTGTTGCCAGCAGCGGAAAAGAACAACAATCAAATAGAGAATAAATGATTTGCTCTCCTTTTTACGGTTAAGTTATTTCACAAGATGGTACATGGACTCATTTATTTTGTACATAGACCATAAACCTTTCCCATCTGTTTTTGGCACCAAACGAGGAAACCGCGTATACACGACGAACAGATTACAACCCTAGGCGTATCATTTCGATTTGTGCTTTAAAGGTACATCTTCGCTTTGTCATCCTGATGCATTAGCAAAACCGATTGCCGACTGCACCTTCAAAAACACCGGATGAAGACATTGTTGTGTCCAGCATTACCTCTTAGATCCCGAGATTAGACAAGTATTTCAACCATCTGTACGTCAACCCAGTAACAGCAGACGCAGCCTGGTAGAAGGAGCAAAATATCCCATGTTGCAAGGTATTATTGGTTACCTTAGCACTGGTTGGCCTACATGCCGCTTCGACATCTACGGTGAGCAGTTTCGTAAAAGAAAGTTCGTCTTAACCACCAATGGTGGTTGCTTGGTGTTAGCTGGCCGAGTTGTGATTCCTGCTATGTTGCAGGAAAAGGTTCTCAGTTAGTTGCACGAAAGTCACCCGGGAATCAATCGTATGAAATCCATAGCTCGAAACTATGCCTACTGGCCATCCATGGACCAGGATATTGAAAGAGTAGTTCGTTCCTGTAACAGCTGCGCTATGGCACCAAAACTACTTGTCAAATGTGAGCTTCGTGCTTGGCAACCTCCAATTGTTCCATAGTCTCGTATTCATATTCATCATGCCGGACCATTGGAGAGATTTCACCACCTGGGAATTGTCTATGCTTACTCAAAATGGCCCGAAATTTTTCAGATGAGATTCGCAACCACTTCCGCTGTTTTGTTACACCTACGCTATCTTATCTCGGAATTCGATGTTCCCACAACGACTGTTTCGGACAACGGTTTCTAATTCGCTTCTCAAGAATCCACCGACTTTTGCAACTCGCATGGTATCGAGCACATACACACTCCACTGTGCCATCCACAGTCAAACGGAAAGGCTGAACGTTTGGCCGATACGTTGAAGCGAGCATTATTTAAAATTGAAGGAGAGGGGAATATCTAGGAAGTCATGGATAATTTTTGCAAATTTCCGTACGACGCCGGGTTCAGCAGTGCCTCAACTTATATCTTCATCCGAAGTGCTTTTTGGTAGGCGTGTCAGAACGGTCCTTGATGTCTTGAAGCCATCGCTACACACAGGACAGCGCAATGTTCAAATGGAGTTGGCTTTTAAACGCGATAATGGAGCACGCCTCCGGCATTTCTTGCCTGGTGGTACTGTGTACGTAAAGAATTTTCGTGACAGAAGATCATCATGGATTCGTGATCGTGTCGTTAAACGGAGTTCAAATGTTTTGCACGGAATACAAATGAATTTCATCATATAACCTAGACAAGTAAACTTTATTAGACCCGTTCTTGAAGTGCAAGGGACGCCCCAAAACAGTAAGCTTCAAAAGCATTGCACATTTTGCTGGATACGTATCAAATTACTTCGTCGGAAGAACCTGTCGTCCAGACGGAAAAGATAACAACATATGGAAGATACTCAACCCGAAGTAGAGGCCAGTGTAGAGCCTGGAAGTTAACCTAATACGTAAAGTATACGAATGGCACGCGGCATTCGATTCAGTTCACTTTAAAGAGGGGAGGTGTTAGATGGGCTCGCGCTCGACAGTCGTTTACAGCTAGATCGTTGACATTCCTAATTGTCCTGTCACTTGACTGTGTTGGACGCATGCACGACAGTCGTTCAGGGTTAGACCGTTGACCGGTCATAAGTATGTCCTTTCATCTGGCTGGCTGCTTGATCTGTTGAGCTTTGTGAATTTCGGTTGCTCAGGTATGTCCGTTTTTCAATACAGCCGTCCCAGCGCGGTGTGTTTTGGTTTCCCTTTCGGAGTGGGTTGTGTTGTGGTCAGCCGTTATTTTACAAGGGTTCAAAATACTGTTATATCAAACTGATTCCTATCTACCACATTTTTTTCAAGATTAACATTCAACACGACAGAGGCGTTTTGCAGTGGAAACCTCAATGGCTGTGCTCCAGTTTTTCAGATTTATGTTTGCGAGTTTATTTTCCAAATTATTATTTGCCACTTTCAGTGTCGTTTACCCCTTAACCATAACTTCCGGTTGTTGTTGACATCGATACACAACAACCGTAGTGCAAAAATTCATCGGATTTAGTTAAGCTAGTGGCCGTGCGTCAGCGTCGGTTTTGTGCACATCGGTATTGTAGTGTTCCTCCTCTTTATCTTCCGGCTGCACATTCAGCTTACACTCCTTCTGATCGCACCAATTTGCTACATCATCGGAGCCACCTTGCAAAAAATGCATTTTACGGATCACGCTTCCTACAATTCCACTTGTCTTCACGGCTCACGTGTCCAAACTCCTGCGTATAACTTTATTGCATCTAGGTTAATTAACCAAGCGTGTTATTGTGCTCGATAGGTAGCTCTCTGAGCCGTCTAATAAACTCGGGTTTGCACACATAGGGAGAAACGGGACAAATTGCTATCCTTGTTTGCCAATTATCCGCATCCATCTTGGCGCATATTCAGCCAGTTTTCTAGGTTCTCCGGAAAGTCGCTTCCACAAAACGATCGGCCTTCTAGTCTGTAATTATACTGGTGTACGTTCACGTTTTGACAATCAACTTATGCCCGATACTAATCATAGTCTCATTAATGATTCCTGAATTTCAGTGACCATCATAATAGGCCCGTGAATCGAAAGGAACATCCATTAGTCCAATCATTATGCAACACAGCGCGTGCTTTCCAGACAGATATGATAAAGTCCTTAAGATGGGAGTAACGCGTTCAAATCGCCTTGGATCGTTCAATCCTGAATGTATGGGATAGTCCGTCCCAGAAACGTGGTAGCTCAACAAAGTAGCCGAAGCATTTGGGTTTTGCACACAATGTCAGATACTTGCATTCGTCAGTAGTTTAGGTGAGTTTATGAAGAAGTGCGCTATGTTAACTTGGAAAATTGCGCATTTGGTGGACAAAAGGATGCCCCCAGCGGGGGTGAATATGATCAAGCTCAAACCTCAACCGCTTTTAGGTCGAAGAAGAAACCTAAGCGTTCCAAGCACACTGCAGCGTCTGTGTCTACAAATACTTGGCTCACTTTCCTCCAAGAAGCGGAAAAGCATCGAGTGTGTTTGTTTTCACTCCTTTCAGCGGTGTAGCCCGCAACGAGTCGGTGGCGATAATGGCAGCACTGAGGTAGTGTCAGTCCCCCATCGAGAGAAGCCGGTCGTCATACGCATTGATCATCTCCATGCAAAAGTCGGAAAGCACACTTCTGCGACCGGTGGTAGCATCGAGATACATTAGGTTGACGCAGCTCCACACGCTACCAAACCAACAATACGGTATCAGTTACCAACCTCAGACATGTAGGCAACAGAAACAATCACGACGCTTTGTCTGTTGCGTGCACAGATGCTCCAACTTCGCGTCCTAGTAAAGGAAGGTGCTGCTGATGCAGGACCATAACCAGTGTAAGTCCACTTGTGGTGCGATTGATATTCGGGTTGAGCTTACCACATTCAAACGTGTCCGGCATCCACCAACTTCAGTGGACTGTGGGGAAGTTCGACGTCTCCGGTAAAACTGATTTCTGCTGACCACAGAGGTCGTTCTAATGTAGTCGATTCGGCGGTGTGTCTCATCACTTTAAATGCGCATACTCCTGGACACACTAGGGTCGAACTACCGAAACTGCTTATTGTTTGCTGAGTTTCTGAGCTGCCGACATCCTCCACAGAGTAAGCGGAAACACATGACCAGGAGCAATAGTGCTTTCATCCAACTACATAGGGAACAGTCCTAAGTGTTTGAAACCGATGTTTCAGTCCAAACTAACGACCCCACTTATTTTGGGAAAGTAGTCGGCTCTCCGGAAAATGCCACCTCCAGAAATTTGGTCAATGACAACGGGTATATGTAGGTGGATGGCTGATTACACACTGGGGACGACTAACTTGGTGAATCTTAGCGTCCACTGGTTGATGTAGGACTAACTTAACGGTAACCACAGCATTTGGCGTAATACGACTAAACATGGGGCAGTTAGGGTCCGGACAGCCATGATCAGTCGTCATACCCAAAGGAAGTTCCAGATTGAACGACACATTAAAAAGCGGCTTGTGGGCGAACTATCAATAGCTGGATAAACTTCCATTCTTAGTTCAACATCTTTAACTCCATTCTGGTTAGTAAGAAATTGTCCTGTTTGTATACTAACGCCAATGGCTTTAGTAGTACGTTGGTCGAACTCCGTCATCACCTGGCTTCAGAGCCTCGATACAAAATGTTGACCAAGCAAACCTGCCTGAGCTGTAAGACCACCGATATTGACCCCTCTCTACATCTGTGGTTCTCAAGCTTTTTGTGATTGATGCTCCTATAGCTGGATTAACTACGAACAATTACCCCCAAAAAGCTTTTCGTTTAATGCTAATTATACTTATTAATTATCACACTTTTAGGGAAAATAAATACCATATTTAATTTATTTTCTTATTCAAATAAAGAGAATTCATTTTGAAGCAATACCTTTATTAAATCAAGAGTGGACGTAAGTTAATGGGATGTTTTATAGTGTTTAGTTCCAAAAATTTCTGATTTTATTGATGAAGTTTCGAATGATGCACACCGTATGTGGTTCTCCAAGTTCATTCCCTACCTTGCCTTGGTGTGTGATGCTTGATCAAACATGATGAGCTAGCAGTGGCTTCTCATTTGTTTTAACCATCAAATCCCTTTCCTTCCTATATAACAGATTCTCCCCACCACTCTGTATCGATAGGTCTTGAACACTAAGCGCCAGTTTTATCCCTTGTACTTTGCATGCATTCGGTCGCTCATTCATCTGGTCGGCGGATCTATGCTCTCATCTTAATGTTCATTCAGCCCTGTAATTCGTCGCGGCGAACGACTGTCCGACTGAAAAGAACGACGATCGACCAGATGGAGGCACCATCTATTCATGCCACTGCGCAGGCTTATATAAGTACTTTAGGTGTTAAAAGTGGTTACAGATTATTGTCTAATTCACTGACTAATGTTTAGGCACTGCTTTCTAAACAGTAGTGGTAAGCAGTTAGTAAAATGGCTTGATATTATGGATAATATTTGGCGACAGATTCATGACAGAATCCCCGGATTTATATTTACCACATGTAAAATTCCATTTTACCCCGTTGGTGATAGTTACCCATAGGTTGAGAACCACCGCTCTACATGGTCTGTTACTTCTTTCGATAGATAGGGCGGATAAAGATGGGAAGTGATCGTTGATTGAAAAAGCCTTTGTTTTGAACTCATATTCGATCCTCAACTACGTGCTTGAAGGACAACGACATTCGGATTGAGTCTGCGTTTTACCGAGCACCAAAATCCCCTACGGAAATTGGCCACATAATACTATCCGCTTTCCGTATTTTGATAAATCAGCAATACTTTCGTAGTCTCTTCACGGTAGATTTCAACATACATGAACTGGAAATATTTGCTACCGAGAGTGCATGGCACAATATCTATCTGCATGTGATCATCTCCAGCACACACTTGTACAAACAGGTCAAAGCTTGCACTATGTTCAGAACAAGGAAAAGGCCGTCACCTACTGCTCACGTATTGCTTATGGTCGATGGGCTAAATGCGAGTAGTCCTTTGTTCCAAGCGCTCACCTGACTCAATTGCTCGATTTAATTTGCTACGCCTGTGCAACGGTTGTGCTTGCTACGCTTGTGCTCTTGAATTGTAGTGGATAGTTTTCTTATCTAGACCTAAACGAAAGCTGGATGTACACAAACGCCAGGATGTCGTCTATATGATACAGTGCGAGAACTGTGAGAAAAAGTATGAGTTAAAGGGGAGAAAATTATCTACAAGAATACAAGCGTACAGGCGTGCGTGTCGATACCATTATGCGTCGTCACAGATCTCAGCGTATCTTGATGAGGAAGGTCACAACGTTAATCGGGACAATACAGAAATTTTGGCCAACTGAAGGACAAGAAAAGGAAGAGAATTCCTCTAAGCGTGGTTCTCTACGGAGAATTCAGTGCACCTCCGCATTGACCTCGATCCTGTGTACCTACAGCTGAGAAAGCGTGAAACTGTGTGGCCGAAAATCGAACAAACAGCCACGGGCTACAAATCGACGAGGCCGAGTTCAAACTTTACGTTCCGACAACACTTTCCGTGAGATTTTCCTCTATGCAGCAGTGCACTGAAGAAGACACTGAGTGAAATGATGAAACGTCTACCATTAAATTACTCAGACCGGAGAATGAATCAAAACTTTAACTACCAAAGCGAGCTACGAGTATTCCGAATGATCACAGTACAGAATGCATTAGTGAGAGGCATATGTCGCCAGCATTCGTTGAAATAAGCTAGTTGAACGTTCATTAGTGAGTACGACCCAGCGATATCATGGAAAACATTCTTTAAAGCATTCACGTTAGCAGTGACGAATGCATCAGGAAAAAATGCTTTCCATCGTTTCCTTAAATCAGGTCTTTTTTATGTACTGAACGCATATATATATGGGCTTGGAGGATCGGACATGACAAGTTCACAAAACAATTATGTCTCTACAAGTTGGACGGCGTACCTTCCTCCACGCAACTACCTTGTGCAGTTGGTTCGTGATGACGACACACCAACAGGACCTGAAGGAATTAATCTATTCAAACCAAAAACATCTTTACAAAGTCGTGCATATACTTCGTAAGGGGCAGCTCAGAAGCCCCATCAATCACTACGGTTGGTGGTACACACGTAGGGTGATAGAGGCGGCCAACGCCTCACTCGTCCCGTAATTACCTACATTCCAAGGTGCACAAGGCACAAAGGCTATTTCTGGCTCTATCATCCCACCATCAGGTTTAGTCAGCGTTACACACGCTATAGAAATGGTGCTGAAAAGGCGGCCATTTTAGCCTAAACACTATCATCTGACCACGGAAAATAATGAGCCCTAAGCACTGTAGGTGGTAGCAATGCACCTAGCCGAGCGACTAGCCGGATGCTTTTGGCGTAGTCTAGACGTGAACATGGTTCTGTCAAATTGGAATCGCGGTATTATTACTTTGTTCTTAAAGGATTAATTCTATCTGATCCTGTTAATTACCGCCCGGTAACTGTGCGCGGCAGGCTCATAAAAGTAATCCTTACAGACGCAATGATGGGCTAACTGGAGAGCAACGTCATCATTTCGCCTGGGTAGCACTGACTTTGTCAACATAGATCATATAGCAAGAATCTGCTGATACCACGCGACAATTAGATCTAAACAGTCAAAGAGGGGACAAAAGTCGATGTCACCTACTCAGTTTCAAAGCGTTAGGTGGCTTGTACCCTCGCAAACTGCTTCACAAAATACAACCCTATGGAATAGGCGAGACAGTGTCGCGAGTAGTCATTAAAGTTCCCCTTGAACGGTAACCAGGTATTTAGTCCAAACAGCTTTTTTCACTCCATTTAGTGGAGTGCGATGTACAGCAGATTTTGGCACTTCAGCCTTGCATGTTCTTTGTTTTCGTTACCGATCTAGTGCGAGTTAGCACTTTGAAATGTTAACTCTTGGCGAACGACGTTAAAATTCGGCGTGTGATCAAGAAAATGGAGGACTGCGAGATCCTCTAGTGAAAACTCGACGAGACCTAGAACTTGTGCGTGTGGACGCACTACCATTCAATGTGGACAATTGCTGGCGTGTCCACATTTGCCATCGATATGCCTACATATGCGGGCGAGGGTTGCACGGTCTGAAGCCCAACACTTAGGAACGTGAGCACCGTGTGCTAGTACAGGACGACTATGGTTTTCCCGCAAACAAAAATTCCGTTTCAAAAGTGGTAACTAGCATGTTGACTTCATGTAGAGGACACTCAGGATTTTGAATTCAATTATCTTCTCTCTGATGCTTGGTGTCTACCTGCGTCCACACGTTAAATACGCTATTCCGGGATGTCAAAATTGATGAAAGCGCGACTTCGCAGCACTCAAGTCCCCGGCATATCAAATGATGAAAAAAGTAAGAGTTTGCACAATTTTACATATCAAGACTAACAGAAGATGATCGGAGGGTTCAGTGGACCCTACTGGAGCTTATGCGTAGACCACATATTTGTTTACCAAATATTGTGAGACCCTAGTCTCTTATATTGCCACCCACTGAAACAGCACAATAACCAATCTTGGAGATAAAAGCATGAAACTGAGCCAACCATACGTTCGCCTAGTTTGTCGACGAAGTTACTGCTCACTACGGGTTTACTAACCCTGGAACGATCTTGAACACTCATTTGTTTGTGACCTCACCATATTCGTTTTCAAGAAACCTTTAGATATCACATTGAGCACCATACAATTTTTACTTGAACGGATATTCTGGGATTTATTCAGGTTAACTGGGTTCTTTGGAGTTATAAGCTACAATGGCATCCGTATATGTATGCAGTCTGGTCAACAGACCGATTCTTATTTGTTATTATCATTAACCATAACAACTTGATAATCCGTTTTGCAAGGTACTGTCTTATCCCACAATCTTCTTAGGTTCATACCATTTCTCTATATATGCACCAATACACATTTTGTTATGTCTACTTATGTAGTATTTGAATTTGCCAAGCTACAGGATGTGTCAAGCACTTACATTCTTATCCGTCATAAGCCATTTTTCTACTGCCACAGACTCAAAGCAGCGCTCTGTTTTCACCATCCTGACGCACTGTGAAATATTACTCTTCCTGTTTTTCTAGTGACCAAAAAATACCTTGTTCCAAAACTGTAAAATATACTATGATTTCCCTTTCCCCAATTTCACTGATTCACTCGTCATTCTGAAGCCTTTAAAAATGTCAGTAGACTATGTTTTATACATCCAGATTCAAAATGGCTTCCGTATCTCATGTGCAATTCGAGGGTCGATGGTTGCAACTGTTCTCCCTTATTGTGAACATTGCCCAGTGCTAGTCCCATGTAATTCCGCAAAAGGATTCTTTCCACTTTGTGCCCAACCTAACACTTGAATCCGGGTATTCTATTTTGAAGGAAGGTGCTCATTTTGATTGTATCCTTAGAAAAAGTTCGACGCTTGAATCAATAAGATAATATTTATTATTATTGCATGGTATATTCGCACTGCTACAACCCTTTTTTCTGTGCCAATACTGTATCGCTTTATCGCTGTGCATGTTAATTGGTTCGCTTTTATAGCATTTGAATTTTGCGAGTACTTTCACTATTAACCAACGGGTACGTCAAGTCTGCTTTTCGTCCTAAGCCGTATTCTTATAATACTATCTATCCATTGTTCATATTTGTGCTACCTCTATTATTTATCACCTACAATCCGCCATTCTGACTAACTGAAAGTTTCAAACCGCTGATTTGCTGATCAACACGTAGGTAGAACATGATTATCTCATATTTGGCACGCCTAATCGTAATCGCTGTCTACCGGTGTCTGTCGGAGCACATCGATGCCGACCTCTCTTTCAAAAGCGTAATGTCCAGTTATCGTGAATTTTATCTTTGTCGATGTGCACGCAAACCAGTGGGCCGTCGAATGATTTTGCCGACAATGGGGTTTTAACTTGCTTGGCATAATTGAAATAGACTCATGCATTTTAACTTATCCAGGGTATACACCTGCTATATAGTTATTTGGCCAGCTGCTTTCATGGATATAATACAACAAACTCCACTTTCCATTCTGGCTCCCTAGATAACAATGCGGATTCCGTCGTGGGTCGCCAATGCTAGTCACTTGGTGTATCTCGGGGAAAAGATTTGGCTGGTATTATAAATTAGTGGTTAATTTGAATACAAGTGGATTAGTACGTCAGCGGTTGACAGAACTAAACCAGAACATAACAACTAAACAGGCGATATTGTCGAAATTTGGCATGAGTCCTGAATTATTTTATTTCACGCGGTTAGTCAAGCTCTACAGGAAATACGGTACCATTACCTGCGCGAAGTCCCGTTGATCTTGCTTCGCTGATCTTATAACATTGCAACATTTGTGATCTCACGAAGCATTAGTTTTACAACACTTTATTAGTCTCAGTGGGTCGATGTCAATCAGTATGCTTTTGGAATTTTTGCATACTGTTCCACAAGAACCTAATTTCCTTTGCCTGATGTGTTTATGAAACTGTCACGTTTTTACAAACACGACATGCGGACAGGTGTGTCTCCGATGCTTATCCGCACGTTGTACACACGCCAAGCTGTCCTTGGGGTATATTTTGTGACTATCACAGACGGCGAACGGGCTGCTCACATTTGAAGAAATATGGTCTAGTTTATTCATAAACATGCATTTTTATCAGAACGCAACAGCTTATCAAATACAAGAGTGAGATAAGCTCCAGTAACCGGTATGGATTTTGGAAAAGATTTAACCTTTGGAGAAAACTACTGAATATAATGATGCGTAACTACTAATGCACATGTGCCAACAGTCGAATGTAAAGTGAACACTAGCAGTTGGGTGTGGTTCTGTCGTGCAAGTGGGTGTGGCAGTTTAGAAGACTACGTGCAGAACAATAATTTTGATTATATGCAAGTAATCAGTTGGGCGTCTAGGAATTACGTTGCGGTAGAGATGCTCCCAGAGGTTACTAATAAGGTTTACGAAGCACGTATTAAGAGAATATAACCCATCGATTTCGGCAGTGGGAGAGACAGACGATGGAACATTCCGCTGCTCAGTAGCAGGCATTGATTGTAATTCCCACTGAGGAGCAGCAACAAGCCGACAGTAATTTTGCGCTTCAAGAAATATTATGTGAAAAAACTGGTGAGAATTTGTGCTGGTTTGACGGAAAGTATTGGAGCTTTCGTAAGTGCCATGAGGTGGTGTTCGTCGAGAGTAAAACAAAAGTAGCACTAATTTATGCTGTTTAATTTTATGATTGATGGACTCTTAAGATTGACGGCGTCCAATAGTTAACACAGAGAAGGAGGGCTAAAATAGGTGAGCTGTGATAAAACAGTTGAAAATCAGGACAAAGTAGTTGAAAGCTAAGCATTAACTCTGAAACAAACATTATATTCATACTAGTTGATTCGGCTGCAGGAATCAATTTTGGCTAGCATGTCACTCAGAACGGAAAATCAACGATCCATCGCTAAACGATGCGTAATTTCTATTGTGGCTTACTTGTTTACCCATTTTATTCCGCTAGTGACATACATTCGTAGGTAATTCATCAAATAAAAACCGATTAGACGTAAATTCTTCCAATTGCTACATTGTGTTCATCGTCAGCCACTCCCTGCTGTGTGGCTGGACATTGGATTCGGAAGTGTCGAAAAAGTTTTTCCGTTTGTATGAGAGATAAGCAGTAATCAGCAACTATAGTGGACCAATCAAAAAGAACTCCGATAACCCATATTACCACGCTAGGTATGTCTTAGCTACTTTACAAGTGGTGTTTGAAATCCATGGAAAATCTGATTCAGGAACTTCAGCGCTTCAGTGTCTGCCTTGTAGAATACAAACCAAGACAACTGAAATGACACTTTTGGTTTGATTAGTCAGTCCCAGCTGTCCCAGCTAGGTAGAAGAGGATTTTCACTATGAATTTACTGCTGCTGTCCTTCCGCAGACAAACATGGCAGATGTGATACCAATCTCACCCTCAATCTCTTTCATATGGTCGACGTGTAATCTTCGACCAGCTTTCGAACATTCCTATAATTGTATTTTTACTACTAAACTGCAGACTCATCTGTATGTGATTGAGTATCATTTGGGGGATATTATCATGCAACCGTAGAGCGAGCGGTTTTCCACTGCAAGACAAACGACCAGGATTTTACCCGATTTGAGCTACCCAAATTCCAATAGAGACGACTTCTTGCACGGACAATGTAGAGAGAGAGAATGGTTTCTTCAGTAGATTTTGGGTCGGTTTAGCGCGCTGGAAAGTCGGAATAACCAGACCGGTTAGCTAATTACCTTAATCTCTGCTTTGAAGTCTGCTGTAAGTAGGAACATTGTCAAGTATGAATTTAGGTTCTAATAGAAACTATTCGAAGGATAGAACTGAGTTAAACGCAAGGACGCTCCATCAGCACAGGATCTGTGGAATGAGATGAAAAGCTAAATGGTTTAACTGAAACACACTTATGTGCAAATCATACATAAAAACAACACTTTAAGAGAAATAGGGAAGAGAATGAAAGAACTAGGCTGAATTACCCGAACAGCACATTTTATTCCTGATTTGAAAATAGTAAAACACGTTTTATATAATCAAAGCACCTTTTATTTTCAATCTAGTACTCCTTACGCTGAAAGACACTCGGACAAATCACCCCGTTTAGTTATCTTAGTAATGCAGATTAATTCCGGCTATGGTTGAACACCACACCTACTCTGGATAAACGTCCTCTTGTCGCCTTCATGGAGCCCACAAATCTCCTAGTACAGCCATTCACTAACGTGTGTATTCTGCACTAAATGCACCAAAAAACAGCTGGTTCCTGTGTGCATTTGTTCCACTTGGTCTCCATTATGCCCTTGAGATTTCAACATTAAAGACACCTAAGCCTATGTACCAACATTTTACATTTACAATCAAATGCAAATGCACTTGTTGTAGCACTGGACTATCTGAATTTTAATGAAAAGGTTAAATTCACAGCTCTGCTTCTGTAGAGCAAGAGTTGTTTGGGGTATGAAGTTAATCATGGAGTTTGTAGCAATGCAACGCTAAACTTGCTTAGATTATTTCTGAGTTAGCAACGTTGGACGCATAGCAACTGAAGTCGGTTCACCTATTATAAAAGCCAGAACTGCCTTTTGATTCGTACATATTTGTCGACAGAAACTGATTTCCCTCCGTTTGAAACGCAGTGGTTACAAGGCCACAGTACGGGTCATCCTACTCTATGGGAGTGAGACTTGACCCCTTCAGTCTGAAGATCTGAATCCCAATCAAGTCTTTGATCATCGCCGTCTACGAAATATCGCTGATGTCGGCTGGCACCATCTGGATGATGCGTCTATTATGATTCATTTCGAATGGTTTATGCTTGCTATCGGAATCTCAAGGCAGCATCGTAAGGCAAACAAATACGAAAAGTTTTGATAGTAGTATGATGTATAGTGTAGTGGAACATGAGTCTTCAGCTCCATCGACTGGATTCATTCATTAAAGTTTTGAGTAGATTCGTTATGCTTTGTAAACACACGGTTACTATTATGTTGTCAATGACAAGAGGAAATTGCGACAAAATGCGTAACTAACCGGACTCATTGAAAATCTTGGGTACTTAAATTAAGTCAACTTAAGAAATTTTTTATTACACCCAAAATGGGTGCATATTCAGTCGCAATATGCATGCTTCTATCGATACAGCATTATCGAAATGCAACTCCAAATGTGGATTAATAAATCATTAAAATGCCTAGGTTGCATAGTCCACTTTTGATTCTCAAACAACCTTGTTTTGGTCTAGCTAGGTTAGCTGGACGGTAAGACGTTGTCCGGACGTATTTGGCTTTGGAAGCTACTGTGATGAACCCTCATCTAAGCATATATGGATGTGTACTTCTGTTTGACTGAACAGATCAACCTGCATTCCGACAGTACATAATGAAGTGGGTGACTTGTGTCACCAAGTACCGTTGACGCTCATCCTTGCAAGAATTGACATGCGCGGAGAAAATATATCGACAAGAGTCGGTTTAATACATCGCTACGTCGCGACAAGTGTGCTAAGGATCTGAGATCAATCTGGGGTCCTTACCCAGCAATCAAGAAAAACTCACTGCTTAGCAGTACGCTCAGTGTGGAAGAACAAAAGAGGTGATAAATCGAAGTACCAAATCAAGTGAGGTCGAGGATGCACGCGGGCATGAGGCGAAGCGTGATAACCACCTGATTATCTGAACATTTCTTTCATATGGTGTGACCATGTTACGTCGTAGCTAAGCATGGCACCAAGGCATTTATGCCGTCTGCCCCAGTGCATACAAACGAGAATACTAGGGCTTTGCACGATATGTTTCAGGGTGCCAGTAGTTCTGGTTCACGGTTCAATCTTTCACTTGTCGGGCTTGACAATTTTGTGGCAAAGGTTTCGTCACCAATGGTGGTGACCATCAGCGTACCATTAAAACAATGAAAATGGAACCATGTTTTATCACCGGATAAATGCAAGTGCTTGACACCTTCCCTAGGGGTGAGTACAATGAAGACAGAATATATGTGGTCAACTACCGAGCGTCTACCGGGATAAATCCGTTGATAAATGGCGTTAATGTTAAATCGAAATCGAGTCTAAACATACTGAAACACCGGGGTGCAGTGATTGTTAATGTAAAGCGTGAGAAAAGTAAACTTTTTTTTTTCCATTCATACGCGACCTTCTTGGGTCCATGTGACATATAAATCCGGTAGAATGGCATGGTTAACGTAATCCAAAATGGCATAGTTTAGGTAACGCAATGCTGGGTGCAAAGCGCAACATCCAATTCTTTTTCTGAAGATGTCCAACGTTGATGAGGATAAAACTGAGTCTGAGAGTGCATTCCAGGTTTGGCAAACCAAAATGGAAAACTAATTAAGTTGACACTCTAGACGGATATATTGTTCCTTCAGTTTCACTCAGTTACTCATGAGCTGCACGTTGTGGCTAAGTTTCAGCAAACGGCGGCAAATGTGGTCGGAGTCACTCAATGTTTGGTACACCAATATGAGATCTCCGCACAGCTTTCGGTAGCATCCCTAGACAATTCCCAGCAACTTCAGCCTTTGTTGGTAAGAGTGATTTCGCAGACACTTTACATTATTTGTTGCTCTTTGTTGTGTTGCATCTAATGCCTCTAGATCAGGCTTCAACCATAATTTCCAAGCTTGGGTATCGTATTCAACTTGCAGTTGCACGTATGAATCGTTAGGTGGATTGGGGAGTCAAATCCCCCGAATGCCCTTCGCAGCATGCCGACGTGCTGCTTGCCTATTTTCGCAGTTACCTCAGCCTGTTTTGAACACTTGAGTCACTCGGTACGAGCACACCGAGGTCACGCTCCTGGGAGATAGTGTGCAATCCGTGTGCCGCAAGCAAATACGTGTAGTAATGTCTAAGGCGTAATTGCCCAGTGTGACATTTGCCTTCTGAAGCAATTGATCTCGCTACATCATTTATGAACATCAAGAGTAGAAGAGGCCCAAGCACGGAGCCATTTCATACACCACGCTTCACATCAACTGCATCGGACAGAGATTCCCGGACTCTCACCTCCAACCGACATTCGTGTAGAAAATTGCCTATCCAGCTCAGGATTGGGTTGTCATTGCGGTACTACTGAAGCTTCTGAAGGAGAAATCGATGGTACGAGAGATCAAACGCTTTTGAAAAGTCCAAGCGGACGACATCGACTCCTGCTCCATCATCAATGGCTTCAGTCCAGCTACTAAGTGCAATTAATAGGTTAGTAGTGCATGAAGTTTTTGACGGGAACCATGTTACTCTGGAGCCGTTAAGTTGTGACTTTTTAGATCCGGCACTAGCATATCCGTGCTGAATGATTCCATAACTTTGGAAAGTCTTATTGGACGGTAGTTGGTAGGGTCAGTGCGGCTACGTCCCTTATGAATAGGGGTTATGACCAATGGCTTTTTTCTTACTTGAGGAATATGATTCCGTTCTATACATGGCTAATAGAAAACTGCCGGCGGTTCTGCTAGGTCGCCAGGTACTGCCTGCGAATCATCCGGTCGAATGTCGTCGACTAGAGGACAGCTGTGGATACGCAAGGATAACGCAAGGATACTTTAGGAACAGATATACGGGCACGCTGTAAGATCCGAATGAGAACACAGGAAATCTTACATCTGTCACACTGACCACTTGGTTCCGTAGGCTGGCACAAATCAACATTGGTCGAGCATTTACCACGTATTGATCACATCGGAATCAAAGCCATTTACCGTATTAGAACTCGTAAAGTTCAGCATCAATCAGAGAAGTGGATGAATGGACCTACAGACTAATTACAGCGCATGTTTACCAATTCGTAGCATCTATGTTCAATTTATAACCCTACTTCACTCAAAGTGAGCAGATGGCCACATAGGAGTCCAAAAGCAAGTGACGTCATTTGTAATTTGCGAACTTCCACAAACTCCCGTCTGCAAACAAACGGCGCCAACTATAACCCTAGCACTGGAGGATTCAAGACAGCACTATCAGCACCATAAGACGCGCAGGAGTCCAGCGTTGAACTCAGATCGGACGGCAAGTATCAAAGAGTTAATATGCTAGAAGATGAAGCCTAGGTTATACTGCCATATTTCATGCAGATGAACATTTATTTCAACTGTGAATAGGATATTTTTGTTCAGACAAGCTATTGAAATGCAGCTTTCTTATCAATATGACCGTATTTGTATTCACTAGTTCATTGTTTCCCAATAATTACATGAACGCCTATTAATGCGCTTTTGATTGTTTGCCTCTGTGCAATATTTATGTATTTTTATCGGTGTGTGCACTGGTTTTGCCTCCCATTCACAATCATTTAACCGCGAGATAGTCTTGAGTTTACGGTTTGCGTCCGAAGAATGTCTAATCTAGACCTAAATCATACGCATATCAGACGCCTGTGAAATGCTCATCGGCCCACCAATCAAAATAACATCAGATAATATTGCCGACAAGGCTTTGACATTTGTAGACTGTTTCATCCCCTAGTAGTTCTATCACATATTAATCAGTGAACCATCCGTTATCGATTTCATGCTTTGGTTGAGGCAATTTTCCTGGATGTTGGCCAGAAAATGCCACCTTGGTCATATTAATTAAATAATAGTTCACATTGGATGCTCATGAATCTCGCAGATAATAACACATGGAAAACCAACTGCATTCAACATTGGAAATCAGATGATGTTCACGCGAACGCTAGCGAATTCATTATGGAAGGTTATAATTCCTAAATAGTCCGGCGGATAAGTTGCCGTTTTGAAAGATTTGGGGACAAGGCATTAGCCATCGTACGCAATAACTACTGTATACTTGGTTCGGCTCTGCTTTGGTATGCTATCTCAAAAAGTCACAGGTTAAACCCATTTTAACCTTCACATAACATGCTAAGACTTTCAATACCGTGTGCAAGTGGGCTTGACTTTTGTTTACAGAATTCAGCTAAAAGTACTGGCATTAATTCAATCCAGGAACATATTTACGCCGTACGCAAGTAAAAACTTTGGCCTTCCACTCAAATCGCATTTACTGATGGAGTTACATCCGCCACGAAATCTCCCTCAATACTATCATCGCTAAGCGGTTGACCAGGATTCTATTTTCACCCAACTACAAAGGGAACCGTCCCAGACTTATGAAGGTGGTGCTTCAATCTGAGTTTATGTTACCGCTCGCCTTGGAAAACTGGTCCAAAATCCGCATGAAGCTGCCAGCGGAAATTCGGTTAAAGGCATCAGGTACGCTGCCACGGATTACCAACGACTCACGGGGAGCGATCAAATTGTTGAAACATCCACTCGTCCAACTTTGTGAAGGCATAGATTTATCGACTACCACAATATCCCACGAAACACGGTTGAACACGGGGGACGAGCAGGGCCCGGAAGGCCGCGATCAGTCGTCTAACCGAAAGCAAACTCAAAGACAAACGTCACCACAAAAAAACGGTTAATGGCTGACCCGTTAACGGTCGGCACAAACTCCATTCCTACCACAACCTGTGCTAGCTCACTCTTGGTTACAAAAGCACTATCCTGCATGCATACTAATGCACAAGGCCTCATAAGTAAGTTGGTAGAACCCCATCATCGTTTGGCTTCGGAGCCTCGAGACATCATTATGATCTCCGAAACCTGGCTGAGCGGCGAAATCACAGACGCTGAGATTGACATACCGGTTATGTCACTTCTCCGGAACGACAGAACGGGCAAGGGCGGTGGCGTGCTCATTTATTTCCGAACGAACCTTTGTTGTGAGCTCATAGACGATCCCCAGACTTGTGTCACCGACGTCCTTTGGTGCAAACTGTGGTTGGAACGCAACGACGTATGCCTTCTCTCTGTGGTTTACCGACCACCGAAATCCACTCCGGAAAGGGACAACAGACTTATCTCCGCTTTTCGCTTCGTGCTTAATCAGAAATACAGCCACATTCTCGTTGCAGGAGATTTCAACACCCATGATTTGGAAAATCCAGCATCCGAGACAGAAGTGTTCAAGGCATATTTGCAAGAGCTACTCTCTAGCACCTTCTTGTATAACCACGTCACCGTTCCAACCAGGTTCAGAACAGGAAACAACCCATCGATATTAGATCTAGGGCTCACTAACGAAGAGCTCATGGTCGATGGACTAAAGGTGTGCAGTCCTTTGGGCCGTAGCGATCACGTGGCTTTGCAGTTCGATTACATCTGCTACGCCGAATATCCAGCTGCGGAGCTCGAAGCGAGGCAATCTGTTACCCATTACCACGTTCTGTCTGCTCTAGTTGAGAATACCACCCCAGAACTAGCCTGGGAGACATTTGCGAACACCATCACGTCACTAGTCATAGAAGCCTCAACACCAAAAGTTTCCCCACATCCCCGCACGGCGAAATCATTCTTGCGAAGCCGGACGCGAAAATGTATGACTCTAAGGGATCGGGCATGGCGCATGTATAAAAGCAACCCCAGCGCAGAAAACTGGACGGAATACGTTTCGCATCGCAACTACTGTGTGCTTTTGGTTCGCGAAGACAAGAGAACGCATCAGCAGGAGCTAGCCAAACGATTCTGTTCGAACAAAAAGCTTCTTTACAAACATGTGAATGGACTTTGCAAGATGCAACGGGGAATCCCACCACTTAAAACGACCAATGGGTATACACATACTGCGAAGGAGGCGGCCAACGCATTACGGGCCCAGTACTCCCCAATCTTCCAAGGTGTACAAGCCTCGACGTATATTCCGCCACTAGTTACCCCACCGTCCGTTTTATCCAACGTCACGTTCACTGCAGAAATGGTGCTGCAAAAGCTGCTATTCTTGTGTCCACACAGCTCTCCCGGGGCAGATAATATTCACCCGAAAACATTACAGGTAGCTGACATCCACTTGGCCGAACCACTAGCTGCATTTTTTCAGCGCTGTTTCGATGAGAACATCGTAAATTCGAGGTGGAAACAAGGTGTAATAACGCCCATATACAAAGCAGGAAGTCGATCGGATCCTGCCAATTACCGCCCCGTAACGCTTCTGCCTGTGATCGCCAAAGTCATGGAAGCGGTGATAGCCGATGCGTTAATGGGATACTTGGAAAACTACGGCATAATTGCGCCAGAACAGCATGGGTTTCGTCAACATCATTCACGTACGACGAATCTGCTGATAGCTCGTGACAATTGGACCGAGACTGTCGATGAGGGAGCAGGAGTCGATGTTGCATTCTTGAACTTTTCGAAATCCTTTGATCGCCTGGATCATCAAATCCTGCTCATTAAACTCCAACAGTACGGTATCGGAGACTCGTTGTTAGGATGGATCGGTAACTTTCTCTCTGAACGGCAGTTAGAAGTTAGAGTTCGATCATGCTTTTCCGATCCGATTCGATTGGGATGCGGCGTACCGCAGGGTTCGGTACTTGAGCTTCGTTTGTTCCTGCTTTTCATTGACGATCTAGTAAGAGTTATTACGTCGAAATTCTTACTCTTCGCGGACGACCTCAAGGTTTGGCGGGCGATAAAGCGATCGGACGACCATGAAGTCCTACAGCGTGACTTGAATGAGGTCTGGAATTGGTCGGTGAGAAACGCTCTGCCGTTTAATGTGAACAAATGTCGCGTTGTTCATATCCGCCATCGACAAGTCCACGTCTACAAGCTTGGGGCACACGATCTGAAGACCACCACTCAGGAACGCGACTTGGGTGTGCTGGTACAGGAAGACCTCGGGTGTTCCAAACAGTCAGATTCCGCTTCTAAAAGGGACAACCAGCACGTTGGCCTCCTGCGAAGAGCATTCGGAATTTTGGATCCATCCATGTTCTCTTTGATGCTGAATGCCTACGTGCGTCCTCACGTCGAATATGCAATCCAGGCCTGGCAACCCTGGCTAAAACGTGACCTTGCAGCGCTTGAGACCCCACAGCGTCGAGCAACGAAAATCGTCAAGGGCTTGCGCCACACTCCTTACCAGGAACGACTGGAGATTCTCGGAGTGTTAAAGGGACGGTACCGGCGACTTCGTGGAGACCTCATACTATTGTACCAAATATTGAGCGATCCCAGTCACGTATTCCGCCACCTCATGAAGCTCAGCCCGAACACTAACCTTCGTGGTAACAGTTTAAAGCTGAGCCAACAGTACAGTCGTCTAGACTGTCGGAGAACCTATTTCTCCTTCCGGGTCTGCGGGCCCTGGAACGCCCTTCCAAACTCAGTTGTTTGTGCCCCCACATTAGATACGTTTAAAAAACGATTGGACGTCGCACTGAGCGCCCTGCGCTTTGTTTTATGAAAGAAAACGCTTGTATATATTTAGGCTGACCAGCCTCTTTGGATTTATACCCCAAATTCATGGTCGTAAATCTGTGCGAACCGGTGAGTACTCCATTTTTATTTGCTACCATCACCAACGATAACAATTTCTTAACCAGTTTTACGTCGTACCACTTTATCCCCCTAAAACTGTTATACTTCTACCTTTTATCTTATTGACGCTCCTTACTTCAACCACTTATGTGGTTTGCCAATCTGTTAGTATTTCTATTGCCAACCTGCGGGACTCGTTAAGTGTATGCTTTTTTATCCGTCATATACCATTGTTCCATTGTTCCCATCTCACCCACTCTGGATTACACTAAATGGTTCCGGCTTCATCAAAGCTCTTGCTTTCAATCATTTGGATCTAGCTGGTTTGGATCACTTTGTCGCTTCACACCGTTATTCTCGCGCCGTTTCCTCAGAAATACAACCGAGGAATTTTCCGAAACACGGACCACACGGCAACATTTGTGGGCTCAATCGAAAGCTAAATCCGTGGTATATCTGAAAAGTCATCCATCACGGCTGTCGACCGTTTAGCAAAGCAGCTACTGCACATTTTGTTTCTTTACCGTTAAATCGCTTTGTTTACCCAGCGAAATACAAACCAATCAAACAAGCCCCTATAGCGCTGGACGCATCAAACGTGTTGAATTTGAAAGTGTAGCCATGTCAGAGCACATCAGAGCCACAGGCAACTATAAGCGCACGCACTGAATCGAAAGGCCTCAACCAACAAATTGGTTTGTAACGATGAATAAAAACCTCAGTCCAGGTTAAACGAAAGGAAATTAATATTTGGCTATCCTTTATTCCAGAGAACTGTACAAACAGATATTCAGTGTTCCAGGTGCCTCAGCATCTTCCACAGTTGATGATACACTAAGGCAAGCCAGATTCTTTGTTGTCCTGTCTAGTGTGTAGGATCAACACGGGTAACATTATTAAGTGAAGGATCATAGAGACACGAAAGACTGGTGTCAGTAATAAAAAAGAGGAACACCAAGGTAGATGCACTGGCAGAAAGTGTGACAGAGTGCAAACCACAGACATTCCAATTCGACTCAGATTCTAAACTGAGAAAGAAGACTGTCTAACGAGTTAGAACTGCGTTACTTGTAGCTACAAGGCCTCAATAGCATCAGTTGAGTAAATATACCTAAAGCAACCACGGTCAGTGCCATATGGCTAGGAGGATCGCCAGCCCTTAAAACTGCTCCGATATCTAAGAAGGATGTGATGTCATTGGTAGTTGAAACTTGGTTGCTACCACATGCAACCGGAAACTTAGGCTTTAAGTTACCTCCAGTGGGCCCAAAGTAAAGGAATTAAGCAAAGTGGTGTTTACACAGCCTCCACCAGTCGTATGCGGACCACGTTGTCGGTTGCCCACAACCCAGGCTAGATGTATTTTACCACCATTAACCTGCAACATCGTTCCGAAATAGATCACAAATTCCTTAAAAGTAAAACAGCTCGATTGCGTGAATCAGTGAAATTACATTTTTGACATCACGGATGTTGAAGTTTAGCCAGTCAAATTGACACGCTTCAAATGTCTACCAAACCCAGAGCAATAAGGTGAACCGAGACTTCCCTGAGTTCCTTTGACTTCTACCGAGGGAGCATAAGCGGCCACATTATGGATAGCTCCCCACCGGAATTGGTCATGCCTCATCCGCATCTTTCCGGGTCTTCGGTGAAGCGAGTGAAAACAGACGGCGCACTGCTCGGAAGCATACCGGAAGGAGTCCGTAGCCAGGAGCATGCTTCTACCCGGTGTTTTCGAGGCGAGATACCAAGATGAGTGCGGAGCGAACATTCACGACTAGGAACAGTGGCTGTGCAATCGGGATATCATATCCCTGGAAGACAGTATTGCGCTTTGGATTTCAATCATACGCTGATCGTAAAATTACAAAGGAAATAGCTCGAGGATTGTGAAAGTGGTGATTTTTTCCAGCAAAGGTCAACAATAGTGTTGTGGTAGTGCTATGAGAGTCGCAGCTGTCTTGCTTACTTGCCTTAGGTTAATGCAGCGCGCCGTAGTCAAACGTACGAGAGCAGACATTTAGTCGGATCACTTCCTGACAACAGTACGAATAACCTCAATCATTTACACAACAAAAATGGCAAATACCCCATTTACATTGCATCCAAAGAGAGGGCAAAGCGATAATAGAGAGATTCCTGGATTCGGCACACTGAGTTCGCAACCTTCCCATCCAAACAATGATAAGTAGCTGATCTTTTATCGGTCGGCTAAACAATACACTCAAGATAAGCATCCTCCAACTCACTGCTCATAAAAGAGAAACTGAAATAAATATACAATAATGCCCTCGGTCTCCTAAACAAACCTGGCGAACTGCGGCTACCTAAAGCCTCATTTGCCTGGGATTGCAAATTCTACAACCAAACTTGGTTGCATCCGTAAACTACCGAAGCCGAGGTCGCGATACATGGTAGGTCCCATTCACGAAACGATCGTCTCAGCAGGAGGGTGGGGTAATTGTATACTACCGTAGCGACTTGCAATGCGAACAAGCGGACTATCCAGAAACGCTGATCATAGACTCACTCTGTTGCAATCTGTGATTGGAATGCAAGGACACTTGTTTTTAAGCAGTTGTACAACGTTTCCCAATTTTCATCCCAAGAAATGGACTTTCGGAAGACTCTTATTTTGGTAGCGTATTATTACGACGATACAATTATGTTCTTACCGCCAATTCAATGTTAGCAGTCCGAACATGTTGGTATCCATTAAGGAGAAATTCAAAACCGACCTGTGACAGCTTATTGAAAGTGCTCCGTTTTTCACTTAATTCAGTTCGCCCACCAGATTCTGTATGTGAAATAAGATATCTGTGCTTGATTTAGTGCTCAGAAGCGCAGAGCTAAATATCGAGAAACCAAAGATGCATAGCCCTTGGAGGCTGCGTATTTACTTGACAATATTGTATTACCATGTATGTTTAAGGTGCAGTATTTACAGGAAACTGGTAACTTTTTCGAACAATCAGACACTACGACGTGCTAACAAAATTTGTTGTGGCTGCCATCTGGTAGTTTGTAGTGTACCGGAAAACAAGCTCTTTCAGTATTTTGTAACATTGGATTTTGCGGTTGTTTTAACCTTAGAAACGTCCACTTGTTTTACTGACTACACATCCGTTGACACAAACCGTTCTGGTGAGTACCTCGCTGCACGTTTCTCGCTTTGTCTGATTCGCTTTCTATTATTGTAACCTGCAAAAGATACGTTGGGTTCAGTCGCCTCCGACTTCTATACTGTCGTATTTGACATGTATTACGTGTCATTGCTTACCGACTAGTATCCCAGGCTCCGCCCAACAAGTTTCCGGAAGACAGTTCCATTGATAACTTCTGTCAATTTCAGTGAGCTGATTATATTTACATCAGTAAACAGGTTCCTTCGTACTGTAAGGCCACAATCATCCTTTCGTACCAGATCCCAGATCCGCATGACAGCAGGATACGCAGTGTGGTATGCATACAGAGTGAACCTAAGCCCTTAAAAGTGGAGAAACTATTTAGTGTAACGTAATCAATGCACCATACTAGTCTGTGGAGAAAAACAAGCACAAAAGCAGAGCCTGGTGGAAAGGTATTTATTAAATACATGCTTCTGTACAAATATGTGTACACCCTACGGAATGCGAAACGTGGTGTTTACCTACTCATCTCAGAAAATGAGTGTACTCAAACCGCTGCATTTGCAAAATGCCTCAACGTTCCGATGCGTTACCAGCGTGTGCCATATACTTGCCCCAATCCCTCAGACGCCAGTTTCTACACATGTCATTATGCGTTCAGCATCCATTTTAAGGAAGCTGCCATGGTTGTACACGCATTGTTTCCCCGGTGTTGACAACATTCCCACGAAAGCACTGCAGCTGGTAGCCACGTGGAAAGCGGAGCCACAAACACAATATTTCCAAAGATGCCTGGATGACTAGCTGGATCTCAAAACTTGGAAGCATGATCTAAATACTCCGATTTTCATGGATAGTAGCCATTCATACCTGGCCAATTATCAACCAGTGATTAGCCTCCTGGTGCACACAAAGGCGATAGAATCGATCATACGTGAGCGCTCATGGGCCACTTTGGAAGGTTTAACATTATGACGCCGGAGCAACACGGATTCTGTCAAGATCGATCAGCTACATGGAAGTTGGCCTGAAACAGGCGGTAATTAGAGCGAATTGATTGTAATGTCGCTGCAATTTTCTCAAGCCTTCAATCAATTTGTTCGCGGAATAATTCTCCATAACCTGCCATCAAAAACAATTGTGATCTCGGTCCGTGACTGTTGGGCTCAGTTCTTGAGTGCCCGCAGACCCGCGATTCAAGATGTTGCTTTCCTAAGTAGTGCTTCAGTGAGTTCTGACTCCTCCATCACTCCCCGAATGCTCAATGAACAGGTGAGCCCCCATGTACCCTACGCGATGCAGGTATGGCACACCGGGCTAAAACCTAAACTGGCTGCACTGGACACCGCACAGTTAAGAGCGATCAAATAAATGTGAAGGAATGGTCGCACCTGCCATACCATCTGCGACTGAAAGTCCTTCAAATGAACAATGGATATCGTCGCTGTCTAAAGGATGATC
>OX104071.1:65615718-65729824 GCA_944474145.2 Dicrocoelium dendriticum | reverse complement strand
TTTCAACACCCATGATTTGGAAAATCCAGCATCCGAGTCAGAAGTGTTCAAGGCATATTTGCAAGAGCTACTCTCTAGCACCTTTCTTGTATAACCACGTCAGCGTCCAACCAGGTTCAGAACAGGAAACAACCCATCGATATTAGATCTAGTGTTCACTAACGAAGAGCTCATGGTCGATGGACTAAAGGTGTGCAGTCCTTTGGGCCGTAGCGATCACGTGACTTTGCAGTTCGATTACATCTGCTACGCCGAATATCCAGCTGCGGAGCTCGAAACGAGGCAATCTGTTACCCATTACCACTTTCTATCTGCTCTAGTTGAGAATACCAGTTGGACGTTTCTAGCTAACTGCACCCCAGAACTAGCCTGGGAGACATTTGCGAACACCATCACGTCACTAGTCATAGAAGCCTCAACACCAAAAGTTTCCCAACATCCCCGCACAGCGAAATCATTCTTGCGAAGCCGGACGCGAAAATGCATGGACTCTAAGGGATCGGGCATGGCGCATGTATAAAAGCAACCCCAGCGCAGAAAACTGGACGGAATACGTTTCGCATCGCAACTACTGTGTGCTTTTGGTTCGCGAAGACAAGAGAACGCATCAGCAGGAGCTAGCCAAACGATTCTGTTCGAACAAAAAGCTTCTTTACAAACATGTGAATGGACTTCGCAAGGTGCAACGGGGAATCCCACCACTTAATACGACCAATGGGTATACACATACTGCGAAGGAGGCGGCCAACGCATTACGGGCCCAGTACTCCCCAATCTTCCAAGGTGTACAAGCCTCGACGTATATTCCGCCACTAGTTACCCCACCGTCCGTTTTATCCAACGTCACGTTCACTGCAGAAATGGTGCTGCAAAAGCTGCTATCCTTGCGTCCACACAGCTCTCCCGGGGCCGATAACATTCACCCGAAAACATTACAGGTAGCTGCCATCCACTTGGCCGAACCACTAGCTGCATTTTTTCAGCGCTGTTTCGATGAGAACATCGTACCTTCGAGGTGGAAACAAGGTGTAATAACGCCCATATACAAAGCAGGAAGTCGATCGGATCCTGCCAATTACCGCCCCGTAACGCTTCTGCCTGTGATCGCCAAAGTCATGGAAGCGGTGATAGCAGATGCGTTAATGGGATACTTGGAAAACTACGGCATAATTGCGCCAGAACAGCATGGGTTTCGTCAACATCGTTTCATGTACGACGAATCTGCTGATAGCTCGTGACAACTGGACCGAGACTGTCGATGAGGGAACAGGAGTCGATGTTGCATTCTTGGACTTTTCGAAAGCCTTCGATCGCCTGGATCATCGAATCCTGCTCATTAAACTCCAACAGTACGGTATCGGAGACCCGTTGTTAGGATGGATCGGTAACTTTCTCTCTGAACGGCAGTTAGAAGTTAGAGTTCGATCATCCTTTTCCGATCCGATTCGAGTGGGATGCGGCGTACCGCAGGGTTCGGTACTTGGGCCTCGTTTGTTCCTGCTTTTCATTAACGATCTAGTAAGAGTTATTACGTCGAAATTCTTACTCTTCGCGGACGACCTCAAGGTTTGGCGGGCGATAAAACGATCGGACGACCATGAAGTCCTACAGCGTGACTTGAATGAGGCCTGGAATTGGTCGGTGAGAAACGCCCTGCCGTTTAATGTGAACAAATGTCGCGTTGTTCATATCCGCCATCGACAAGTCCACGTCTACAAGCTTGGGGCACACGATCTGAAGACCACCACTCAGGAACGCGACTTGGGTGTGCTGGTACAGGAAGACCTCGGGTGTTCCAAACAGTCAGATTCCGCTTCTAAAAGGGGCAACCAGCACGTTGGACTCCTGCGAAGAGCATTCGGAATTTTGGATCCATCCATCTTCTCTTTGATGCTGAATGCCTACGTGCGTCCTCACGTCGAATATGCAATCCAGGCCTGGCAACCCTGGCTAAAACGTGACCTTGCAGCGCTTGAGACCCCACAGCGTCGAGCAACGAAAATCGTCAAGGGCTTGCGCCACACTCCTTACCAGGAACGACTGGAGATACTCGGAGTGTTCAGCGGACGGTACCGGCGACTTCGTGGAGACCTCATACTAGTGTACCAGATATTGAGCGATCCCAGTCACGTATGCCGCCACCTCTTGAAGCTCAGCCCGAACACTAACCTTCGCGGTAACAGTTTAAAGCTGAGCCAACAGTACAGTCGTCTAGACTGTCGGAGAACCTATTTCTCCCTCCGGGTCTGCGGGCCCTGGAACGCCCTTCCAAACTCAGTTGTTTGTGCCCCCACATTAGATACGTTTAAAAAACGATTGGACGTCGCACTGAGCGCCCCTGCGCTTTGTTTTATGAACGAAAACGCTTGTATATATTTAGGCTGACCAGCCTCTTTTGGATTTATACCCCAAATTCACGGTCGTAAATCTGTGCGAACCGGTGAGTACTCCATTTTTATTTGCTACCATCACCAACGATAACAATTTCTTAGCCAGTTTTGCGTCGTACCACTTTATCCCCCCTAAAACTGTTATACTTCTACCTTTTATCTCACTGACGCTCCTTACTTCAACCACTTATGTGGTTTGCCAATCTGTTAGTATTTCTATTGCCAACCTGCGGGACTCGTTAAGTGTATGCTTTTTTACCCGTCATATACCATTGTTCCATTGTTCCCATTTAACCCACTCTGGCTTACACTAAATGGATCCGGCTTCATCAAAGTTCTTGCGTTCAATATTTTGGATCTAGCTGGTTTGGATCACTTTGTCGCTTCACACCGTTATTCTAGCGTCGTTTCCTCAGAAATACAAACGAGAAATTTTTCCGAAACACGAACCACACAGCAATATTTTTGGGCTGAATCGAAAGCTAAATCCGTGATATATCTGAAAAGTCATTGATCACGGCTGTCGACTGCTTAGCAAAGCAGCTACTGCACATTTGGTGTCCGTACGGTTCAATCGTTTTGTTTACCCTGCGAACAAGTAAACCGATCAAACAAGCCCCGATAGTGCTGGACGCATCAAACGTATTGAATTTGAAAGTGTAGCCATGTCACAGCACAGCAGAGCCACAGGCAACTATAAGCGCACACACTGACCCGAAAGGCCACAATCAACAAATTGGTTTGTATCGACCAATAAAAACCCCAGTCTAGGTTAAACGAAAGGGAGTTAATACGTGGTTATCCTTTATTCCCGAGAACTGTACGAACAGAAATTCAGTGTTCCAGGTGCCTTAGCATCCGCTTTTTAAGCGCTATAAGTTCACAGTAAACCACTTGATGATACACTAAGGCAAACCAGATTCTTTGTGGTTCTGTGCAGCAGGTAGGATCAACACACTGGTAACATTGTTACATGAACCATCACAGAGACACGAAAGATTGGTGCCATTAATAAAAAATGAGGGACACCAAAGTAGACACATTGGCAGAAAGTGTGACAGAGTGAAAGCCACGGGCATTCCAATTAGACTCAGCTTCTAAACTGAGAAAGAAGACTGCATAACGAGTTAAAACTACAAGGCCTCATTGGTATCAATTGAGTAAATATGCCTAAAACAACCACCGCCGCTGTGATATGGCTAGGCGATTCGCCCGTACTTAAAACTGCTCCGAAATCTAGGAAGAATGTGATGTCATTGGTGGTTGAAACTTGGTTGTTACCAAAGGCAACCGAAAACTTGAGCATTAAGTTACTTCCAGTGGGACCAAAATAAAGGAATTAAACGAAGTGGTGCTTACACAGCCTCCGCCGGTTGTATGCAGACCACGTCGTCGGTTGCCCACAACCCAGGTTAGATGTATTTTACCACCAGTAATCAGCGACATCGTTCCGCAATCGACCACAAATTCCTTAAAAGGAAAACAGATCGATTGTAAGAATAAATGAAATTGCCTCTTTGGCATCATGGATGTTGAAGTTTAGCCAGTCAACTTGACGCGCTTCAAATGTCTACCAAACCCAGAGCAATAAGGTGAACCGAGACTTCCCTGAGTTCATTTGACTTCTACTGAGAAAGCAGAAGCGGCCACATTATCGAAAGCTCGCATCCAGAAGGGTCATGATTCATTCACATATTTCCGGATCTTCGGTGGAGAGAGTGAATACAGACGATGCACGACTTGGAAGCATACCGGAAGGAGTTCGTAGCCAGGATCATGCTAGTATAAGGTGTTTTCGAGGCTAGAGACCATGATGATTGCGGAGCAAACACTCACGACTGGGAAGAGTGGCGATGCAATCGGGATACCATATCCCTGGAAGACAGTATTGCGCTTTCCATCTCAATGCTACGCTGATCGCCAAAGTACAAAGGAAATAGCTCGAGGATTCCGAAAGTGGTG
The DNA here is from genome assembly GCA_944474145.2 of Dicrocoelium dendriticum. Lineage (NCBI taxonomy): Eukaryota > Metazoa > Platyhelminthes > Trematoda > Plagiorchiida > Dicrocoeliidae > Dicrocoelium > Dicrocoelium dendriticum. The sequence goes on along the minus strand of OX104071.1, from coordinate 65,725,472 downwards.
CTTTATTTCAGAAATTGTCAACAATGGTGTTATGGTAGTGTTATGAGCGTCGCAGCGGCCTTGTTTCCTTGCCTTAGGTTAATGCAGCGCGCCGTAGTCAAACATACGAGAGCAGACATTTAGTCGGATCACTTCCTGGCAACAGTACGAATAGCCTCAATCATCTACACAACGAAACTGTCAAATATCCCATTTAATTTGCATCCAAAGAGAGGGTAAGGCGATAATAGAGGGATTTCTGGATTCGACATATTGGGTTCGCAACCGTCCCATCCAAACAATGACAAGTAACTGATCTTTTATCGATCGGCTAAACAGTACGCTCAAGGCAAACATCCTCCGACTCACTATTCACAAAAGAGAAACTGTAATGCATATACACAAATGCCCTCGATCTCCTAAACAAATCTGCCGAACTGCGGCTACCTAAATCCTAATTTGCCTGGGATTGCAAATTCTACAACAAAACTTGGTTGCACTCATAAACTACCGACGCCGAGGTCGCGATACATGGTAGGTCCCGTTTAGGAAACGAGCGTCTCAGCAAGAGGGTGGGGTAATTGTACAATACGGTAGTGACTTGCAATGCGAACAGGCAGAAGATCCAGAAACACTGATCATAGACTCACTCTTTTGCAATCTGTGATTGGGATGCAGCGACACTTGTCTTTAAGCAGTCGTTCAACGTTTCCCAATTTTCATCCCAAAAAATGGACTTTCCGAGGACTGTAATTTTGAAAAGATTATTATGACGAGGAGGCAACTATGTTCTTAACGTTAATTCAATGTTAGCGGTCCGAACGTTCTGGTACCCATTAAGAAGAAATTCAAGACCGACCTGCGATAGCTTATTGCAATGGTTCCCTTTTTCACGTAATTCAGTTCGCCCACTAGATTCTGTTTGGGAAATAAGATATCAGTGTTTGATTTAGTGCTTAGAAGTGCAGAGCTAAATATCGAGAAACCATAGATGGGTAGCCCTTGGAGGCTGCATAATTACTTGACAATATTGTGTCACCGTGTATGTTAAAGGTGCAATATTTACAGGAAAATGGTGACTTTTTTCGAACAATCAGACACTATGACGTACTAACAGAATTTGTTGGGGATACCATGTAGGAGTTTCCGGACGACAGTTCCACTGATATTTTACGTCAAATTCAGTGATCTGATTAGATTCACATCGGTGAATAGGTTCCTTCGTACTGTAAGAGCACACTCATCCTTTCGGATCAGATCTCAGAAACGCATGACAGCAGGATACGCAGTGTGGTATGTGTACAGAGTGAACCTAAGCCTTTACAAGTGGAGAAACTATTTATTGTATCGTAATCAATGCACCATACTAGACAGTGGAGAAAAACAAGTACAAAAGTTAAGCTTGGTGAAAAGCGATTTGCTAAATACATGCTTCTGTCCAAACATGTGAACAGCCTACGGTATGTGAAACGTGGTGTTCACCAACTCATCTCAGAAAATGAGTGCACTCAAGGCGTTGGGGGTACAAAATGCCTCAGCTTCTCGGTGCGCTACCAACATGTGTCATATACTTGCCCCAATCCCCCAGACGCCATTATATACACCCCTCACTATGTGTGCAGCGACCATTTTAAGGAAGCCGCCACGATTGTACACGCATAGTTCCCCCGGTGTTGATAACATTCTCACGAAAGCACTGTAGCTGGCAACCACGTGGATAGCGGGTCCACAAGCAAAATATTTTTCAAAGATGTCTGGATAAATAGCTGGATCTCAAAACTTGGAAGCATGGCATAAATACTCCGATATTCATGGATAGTATCCATGCATACCATGCCAACTATTGACCAGTGATTCGCCTACTGGTGCACACAAAGGCGATAAAGTCGGTCATACGTGAGGGCTCATGAGCCACCTCGTAAGGTATAACATTATGACGCTGGAGCAACACGGATTCCGTCAGGATTGATCAGCTGCATCGCAGTTGGACTGAAACAGACAGTAATTGGAGCGCAACCATTGTCATGTCCCTGAAGTTTGCTAAGGCCTTCAATCAATTTGTTCGCGGAATAATTCTCCAAAACCTGCCATCAAAAATAATTGTGAACTCGAACCGTGGCTGTTGGGCTCAATTCTTGCATGCGCACAGATCCGCGAATCAAGATGTTGCTTTCCTAAGTAGTGCTTCAGTGATTTCTGACCCCTCCATCACTTCCCGAATGCTCAATGAACATGTGAGGCCCCGTGTACCGTACGAGATCCAGGTCTGGCACACTAGGCTAAAACCCAAACTGGTTGCACTGGACACCGCACAGCTAAGAGCAATCAAAGAAATGTGAAGGAATGGTCGCACCTGCCATACCATCTGCGACTGAAAGCCATTCAAATGAACAATGGATGTCGTCGCTGTCTACAGCATGACCTGTTTCGGCGTTCCAGAGCTTGTAATACCCCAGTAAGGTTTGACGCCACCTCATGGCACTCAGCCGCAACACAGAATTGTGGCCATTCAATACTGTCGGCGGGAATGCTGCCGGAATTACTTTTCATTTTGAATTTGTAAACCGTGGAATGTCCTTTCGATATTTGTCATTACTACGCCCATGATACCCGTTTTTAAAAATCGAATCGACTAACCGTCTTACTTGATTTGCCTTCTGTTCCTTGTGTGACGACAAGATGTAGAAGAACATTGTACCCATCAACACCCACGAAATGGTTAAGACGGATATTCATGTGTGTTAACGTGGATAATATGGAGCGTTCAATAATGCACTTTTCACATTTGTACTTTTTTAAACTTATTTTATTCACACAACTATCCCACAGGACCTGTCAAACTTTGGCTTTTTACCTGTATTATACTATTTATCCAAGTAATCTAAACTTGTGGTGGTACTAGGTTATAAGTGTTAGTCACAACACATTACTATTCTTTATTTTCGAGTGCCTACATAATTGTCGTTTAGATGGTTCAGCAGCGCAAAAGCAATTTTGTTTGTGATTTTTTGTCAAGTAGAGCCAGGCAAACAACTATTGCTTGCTCTGAGGGATAAGTATGAATAATTGCGGTAATAGAGAATCACTACTTGGTTGTTCCGAATAGAATTGTCCGTTGAATATCCATACGTCTTTTGTCGAGCACGTAATTTCGATTTAGTGCAATGAAGAAGTGGCTAGACATTTATTGTCTTTGAGGAGGTTTATCGCAGCCTGACTAAGTTAAACGTTCACTGGAACCAACAAACTAGTTCTCAATAACCTGCGAGTTAAGCCACTGCGCCACGGTGAATGTAGTGAACATCGCTGACTGGTTACTAGTTACGATACCTCGCAGATAATCTTCCAATGTCGTAGATTGTTATGAGTGTCAGATGAGGTGGTTGGCCATTATATCAAAATTCAGTTGCAAGTTGCAACCATATGACGCAACCTTCTAGTTGCCCTGCTGACGGTCCACTGATGGATAGTATTCAACTTTCGTCGCGAGTTCCAACGAGGTTCGCCTCCTCCAGACTAAGTTAGTCAACCTTGACTCGGACCCGCGCGAGGTGTTATAACGGCGGCAACGACAGCACTAACAACAGCACTAACAACAACAACAACAACAACAACAACAAGAACGATCGCTACCAGCCCGAATAACACGGTGCTTCTAAAGGGAGAGTAGTTATTGTGGCTGATTCAGGACGAGGTCAGTACGCACGTTTCATTGGCTGGTCGAAAAAGCGACTCTCTTCTAATTGTTCTTTTAAAATCCAGATGGTTAATCTGCGTGTTAAGTCAGTTACCTCCCGGTTGAGTGTGGATACATATCGTACTTTTGCTTTGCGTGCTTGATACAATAAAGGGCAGCATCAACCACAGTGCTCGAGTGGTAAGTAATAATGTGCTGATCGCAGGAGATGTATTGGGCAGCATTACTAGTCTTAAAGGTGTTCAGGAAAGCTACATTTACAGAGAACTACTGGCTAAAGAACCAAAGCAACTGTTACAGTTATTGAATTAAAGTAATCTGCTATGTTATTGTTAAATTCGGGCTGGTTTCACAAAGCGGAGTATTTACCCAGAGTTAACACAAGTTACTCACAGAGAAAGCCCACAGTTGGTCAAATCGGGAAGAGTAAAAATATGTAGCCATCTCTTAAAGTTCTGGTGGATGGTGTTACCATCCACAACCCCGAAATTGAATGGGTGCTATCGGTGGAATTCTCATATCACAAGGAACACGACAAAGCAGAAAACAAATATAAAAATATTATCATGAGTATTGCACGCTTCGCTCTTGACAGAGCCTGTAAAACCGGTTTTCGACTTAGCATCAGTCTGCTTGAGCGAATCTTGCCAGCTGCTAAAGGTTGCAAAAGGATATACGCAATGGATCATGATGAAAATTTCACCCAAAATAAATATCACTACATCTGCTTAATCAGGTTAGCAGGATTTTTTCATATGCGACGATCGTTTCTCATTGACTCCCTTACTATTTGGTTCCAGCAGCTATAACCCAGAGGTAGTTTGAAGGGGTAAAACAATTATGTTTGTTACTTTGATTGTGCGATGTGATAATATTAATCACAGCTGATAGTGCACCATCAAGCATCACAAGGACAACATGCCATCCACGGGAGAGGCTCAGACTGTTATGAGCTGAATTCAAACTCGTACTTTTACGTCTCATTCGAATGATGTTTGTCTGCCTTGATAGAGGAGGGTCGACCGAGCCTATGCCCAGTTCGTCCTTTCATTTTCTCACAAAAGAACAATATGAGAATGAACTAATCCGAATTACAGGCTGCGGGTTGTAATCGACTTTGATTACACATACTTGCTAGGCTAGGTTTGTGGAGCGGTAAAATAAGCCGATGTCCTACATTAAGGTCGGGTTCCGAACTTGCACTGCTCGGTTTGTAAACTGCGGTAGAGAGTGCCTTATTCTTGTCTACTTCATTGAATGTTGATCAGGTCGATGCAACACGTTTTGGTCTTGTCACACCAGTTGCCAAGTACCTACTAAGTCAGGTCGCTCAGATTTCTTTTGGATCTCAATATATATCATAAGGCTTTTCGAAACAGTGTGATAAACTTTAGTTAGCTAAGTCGTTGAGTTACTTGTTAACTATGTAAGTAAACTACTGCTTTTCATTAACAAGATGAAAGACGATATAGTTAAGTAATATGTGTATGATCTTGGGTTTATGGTTCAACGTGGTCGATACTAAAAGAGCATAGACTCCTTCATGCTCTGTTTACAGTCCTCGATACACAAAAAGTAGCATATATATATATAAACAGAACATAATTATAAATAAATAAACATATATATGCCACATGCTGGGGCAGAAATTGCATTCATGATGTTCCTTCACTGAAGTTGAGCTAAACCAACTTGCACTATCTAGGCCGTTTTAATCTAGATAAAATTCATTCGTTTTTATTTAGTGTGTTCAATTCTGTTTCTTTGCCGCATATTCTGGGTCAATTTTGCAGGTTTGCTTTCCATTAAATTCTGTGTTGGCCCTTTGCTATCCCCAGTGGGGCTACGTTTGATGTGAATGTTGTCAAGATGCCTACATGTCTAAGGACCTCCTCCTCCATTACTGGCTCCAGGAGACTGTGAATGGATGCTGGGGTGAGACGGAGTGCACAGTCCTCGCGGCTGTGCTAGGCTCAAATAATGGTTCCATTTAGTGTGGAGTGGGCTACGGCCCAGCCACCGTCTTAGGCACGTCTGGTACGCATGGTTCCCTACATAGGTTGACAGGTATATTGCTGCCATGCATGTTGACAGAGTGTGGGCCGGCCCCGTTGATGGAACATGCATCCAATCCACATACCTCCTCGGTCTTATTGCTTCGGGTTTAAAGTGGATTTGGGGTGTGTGGGTGGAGCTCTGCGTAGTGCTGCGCAAACCACCCATTGTCCCTCCGTAGGTGCAGGCTTTCTGCGCCTGTCCTATGAAGGCCACGGGGAAAGGCAACTGGGGAAGCGGATGCAGCCAACCATATATTTCCGTCTATTTCTTTTCCTGATTTAGAAACATATTAGCATACACATAAATGATAATCCTTTCTTGTAAGTGCAACTTGAATCCCAAAGTTGGTGTTGGATATATTTTTTGGGCCGTCTGTGAATATTTCATCGGGTTAGTTGTTGGATAAGAACATGAATAATAATGCTTCTAGATTAAGGAATCTGTCAAGTTTGGTATGGAATGACGTATAATTTTCACATGTCCTGATTCTGTACGGTAGGCCCTTCCGAAGAAGGCGTATATAATGGGATAATCTTTGAAGGCCATATTTGTTCCAGCACTTAGTAGCAGTAGCGTGAATGTTTGGTTTCGGAATCTTTGATGGTTGTTGTGTTTTAGCTCTGAGATACGAAAGAGCTTCATCCTTTGCTGCAAACGTTACAGCCAGTGTGGCTCGACGTGAAATTGCTTGCAAGGTTCGCGATGGTTAAGGGTAGATGTGCTACTGAACAAAAGTTCAGTGAATGACCCATGTAAATATTCCAAATTTTTCCTGCGTAACTTCCGCATGCTGACATGTATGAAGTTGTCGTATTCGTGTGTGGGACATGTGAGAGTTTTGAATACTCCTAATTTGGTAGGGACTGTATGGATTATGTGGTAAAAGTTAGCTATGGATTTTTGGCAAGTTATTTGGTACTGGGGTTGATCAGAAAATCGGAAGTTGGACTAGTGGTGGACCCCTATTTCCCTGATAGACTATCGTTTGTACATACCTTTGGTGTTAAGTTTGATTGACGAATCGGGGATCGAACGAGCAAATGACATAAGTTCAATTCTTCTATCAAGAATATTATCAGCCAATCCTCAGTGCATCCCTTTAAGAGAGAGAACATCTTGAATAGAAATCATTGTGCTCGGTATCACATCACGCCGGAGTTTATAGACTGTTAAAAATAAAACATTAGAATGCGTGGGACAATTCGGTGGATATACCAATAAAATTGATGTAGGGGTGAAAAGCAATAGGCTTCATACAGCTAATCGGAGGACGCCGCTCTTAAGTGGGCGTATGAAGTGTGGTTGTGGTTAGGTTCGTTTACAGCTTTCTCAAAACGCACGTTCGTGGAGCTGTACTTTAACCAACATGGTAAAGCCAAAACACACACCACCTAATATGCTTCACTTGCAATACACGCCTAGGTCAAAAGAACATTTGACATTTAACCAGTGATCACCATGCAACGTCGTACAATGAACAATGAATAATGTTATACGGGTTAAGAAGCGTTGCTTTACAAGTCCAGTGGGATAATTGGTGGGGCTATCGAAATAACAATAAGGATAATAATGACAGTACAACAGTTAGTTACGGTTTGCTCCGCCGTGGTCCTGTTATCAGCTTAGATTCCCAGCACTTGCAGTTAAAATCAAATAAATCCATGGTAAACCCCAGGTGTAGGGTGGAAACGTAGCGCTGTGACAACGTGTAAGTGGATGAGTGCATCATCCAACCGTCTTTTAAATACTGTTAGTGTCGGAGAGAGCATTCCACGGGTGACAGACAAGAATAGAAAAGAAATTTCCGCAGCACTCTAGGCAGCTATACCGTGCAGCGAGTTTCAATGAGTGGCCCCTAAGTGTCGCCTGGGGACTGAGTCGTAGTAAAGGGCGGCACACATGATGTGGGTCTCGCAGAATCAAGTATGCCATAATCAGGTCGCCTCGTGGTCTGTGATAGCTTCCAAAGAATACCTTAATTGTTGCAGCCTCTCCTGGTAGGAAAGATTGCGCATTCCAATTACGTTCTTAGATGCCTGGTGTTGTGGTTGCTCCAGTGCATTAAGGTCATGTTTCAGCCACGGATGCCAGGCTGGAATTGCGTATTCGACATGGGAGCGAACATGCACACTGAGCATTTTTCGAACTATGGAACTATCGTAGAAGACAGAAGTCACGATTAAACTCCATACGAAAATCTGCCTCGACGGGGAATCGAACCCCGGTCCACGAATTTCCGGTCCGTTGCTCTACCATTGAGCTACCGAGGGCTGACGATTAGGTGCGGAATTGAACACGTGACTTCTGCTTAGTGCGCGACGTATTGCCAATGAGCTCACAGTAACTGTCCAGACAGCAGAAGTCACGTGTTAAATTCCGCAACTAATTGTCAGCCCTCGGTAGCTCAGTGGTAGAGCAGCGGACCGGAAATTCGTGGACCGGGGTTCGATTCCCCGTCGAGGCAGATTTTCGTGTGGAGTTTAATCGTGACTTCTGTCTTCTACGATACTTACGTTACTCTCAAACGTCCTTCAAATAAACTATGGAGCTGTTTAATTCTTCAAATGCCCGTCGCAACAGCCCGATGTTGGTTCCCAGTCTTCGAGGTGTTTCGGATTGCCTGGAACAACCCAAGTCATCTTGAACCAGGACACCCAAGCCACGTTCGAGAGTTGAATGTTGTAGCATTTTCGTTCCGAGCCGGTATGAGTAGCTGCTCTGATGTCGGATGGAAAGCACCTTGAATTTACTGACGTTGAAATGCAGTACGTTTTGTGTTGACCATGGATACGCCGTAGCTAAGTCACTGTGAAGCGGATGGTGGTCGGCTTTTGTCTGGATCCAGCGCCTTATCTTGATATCGTCGTCAAACATTAGGAAGTTTGAAGCGATTAACTGTGCAAGGTCATTAATAAACACCAACAACAAATTTGGACCTAGAACTAAGCCTTGCGGGACGCCACCCTCGACTTGTATTGGGTCCGATAAAGAGCTCCGAACGAGGAGCACTAATTGCCGTTTAAGTAAAAAGTTGGCAGCGCAGCTTAAAAGAGGGTCGCCGATCCCGTAATGTTGAATCTTGGAGAGTAGTATCCGATGGTCTAGATGATAGAAAGCTTTCGAAATATCCAGGTAGATCGCAACAAAGCCTTCTTCAGAGTCAGCTGACTCGGTCGAACTACTGCGTGCGATTAGTAAATCCGTTGTGCGTGATCTCTGTCGATGAAAGCCGTGTAGCTGAGGTGTGATGATATTACACGTTTCCAGATAGCACACTAATGCATCGGCAACTATGGATTCCATGAGGTTGGAGGGTCTAGGAAGAAGGGATAATGGGCGGTAGTCGGAGAGATCAGTTCTGCTTCCATCTAGATGAATCCGGGTTATTATTACAAGCTACCACATGGAGGGAACTTGGTTCTGGTCTAAGCAGCGCTAGAACAACTGAGCTAAAGTTCCTGTTAGTTGGTTTGCTGCTGCTACCAATGTGTCTGGACGAATGGCGTCGACACCCGGCGAGCAGTGTTTGCGTAGAGACGTCAGCTTTTGTAAAACAGCTTCCGCAGTAAACTTGATGTGGGTTAGTCCTGGCAAGGAGACGACAAAAGATGGAACATCGTTTGGTGGAAAAACCTTCTGGAACTTGGGGGCATATTGCATCCGCAGCGCGTTCGCTAGTTCCACAGCCGTTCTTTTTGGGTTATCAGTCGTCTTCAGTGAAGGAAATCCTCGCCTCAGCTTTCATAGGCTAGTGGCGTGCTTCGACAGCAGTTTGTGGTTAGCACTGAAGGTTTTGGCGATGTTCTGCTGATACGCGTCTTTGTCTTATTTTAGAAGTTGAGTGTAGTGGTTACGTTGAGCTAAGTACTTGTTCCAAGTCTCTGATGCTAGAGCTTCTATGTACACTCGCCATGCTGCGTCGCATACTGTCATACATTTTCGAGTTCTGCTTCTAACGAAAGAAACTGATGTATCCTTATTTCAAACTAGTATCTCTGAAGCTCCTGCAATCAGCTGACTGAATTTTTTGACGAACTCAATCCAGGAGACTTCCGGGGATACTTTAGCAAGGAACAACCAAGTTGTAGTGCCAACAAGCTGGGCTAATCGATCGCAGCTTGATTCGCACAGTCTCATCGTTTTCATTCCGACATTCTGCACAGAAGACGAAGTTGAAACTGTACACCGCGTGATCACTGCGACCAAACAGAGAGTTTAAGCCAACACATAAATCATGTACTCTTCACTGGTAAGCACAAGATGCAGCACAGACGGCCTGTTACCTGTGCTGAACTGAGTGGGCAAAGTGAGGTGATTGTAAAGAGGAACAGTGGTTACGAGATATCGTAGATCGACTTTGGACTGTTCTCTGATGGTGACAGGAGTTCATAAACAATGTATCTTGAAATCACCCATGATAATTATGTGAGTATACTTTTGCTGTAGTCTGCATTTTAATGCAGCTGCTAGGTGGTAGTCGGTTTCGGGTGTAGAGTTAGGGGGCGGCACACCAAAGCAACAAAACAAGCTCCTTTGCCCTTTAACTACATGTGGCACCAAAGAGAGTCGGGGAACTGCCAGTATGAATCCTCTATGGCAGCGCACTGTAAGTTACTTCGGTAATACCGGATTACTCTTCCTCCTTTTGTAAGCCTATCGTTCCGGATCAGAGACATGCCCGGTAGCGAAAATTCAGCGTCCGTCTTTCCCGTGTGCAACCGAGTCTCAGTGATATCAATGGCAGTATGTGACCCGGAAGTCTAGCGATGTTTCAGTTCGGCCAGTTTAGTAAAACGTTCCTGAGCATTCGTATACAAGCATGCCAGTTTCTCCGTTTCTAGGAGCCCACAGAGGGGTAAAGTTGTCACGTGTGGGAGAATGCCGACCGATGGGAGGTCGGCAGTTACTCGCTTTTTTGATGAGATAATAATACCTCGTTTGCCACTTGATGCGGTCAAGGTGCGTCCCAACCTTCCTTTAGACCTACGTCAGAGTCAATGTAAGCAGCAGTCAAGTTACGCTTCTGTACATTCGTCGGCATGCTTGCTGCTTCAGCTGTTTTAATTTTTGAGCTGTGCAAAGCTACTGCGACCTTTAACCGAAGTTCAGAAGGAAGACTTTTCTAATTTCTCCGCCATTGGTCCAAAACACCCGTTATTTGTTGCTCTGACTGAACCATAAGTTTTAGCATTCTCTACTTTGGTGAGAAAGAAATTGCTTCACGAATGAACCGCCACTGTTTAAAATCATTCTTTCCGGTCTCTTGAACATCGTTCGAAGGATCTTCCGGCACCGTATGTATGAAGATTGTGCTTAGGCGGTCTTGATTCTTCGGTGTTTTATTGCGATTGTTGCGCGCTTCAAGGGACATCAGGATAGACGCGTATCCCACAGAATCCGTGTTTTAACGCGCTTGCGGAGAGAGAAAGGTTTTGTTCGTCGGTGGAAGATTCTAGTGTTAGTCGAATAAGTCTAGGTTCTCCACAGTAAATAAATAAATTAATATTTTATTCTCGACTCTGCGGGTTCGGATGACGAGTAATCCGAAATAAGTTTGTGGGCTTGGCTTTAACACTCATCCGCAAGCAGGATTATTTCTATTGGTTCTGCTAGCCCGCAATATGATGGCGTTAGATTCAGGGATATTTGAGCATACAACAGTCCGGGCACTATTGTTGGATTCCATTTTCGTTGGTCTACAAGTTATGGTACTCGTTTATTCTGACCTACTGACAAGTGTCGATTGATTTCTGTTTGTCCCTCTATTCACGCAAACGGTGTTTACTACAAAAGAGGCAGCAACGGCGGCCTCTCGGCGGACCTTTGCAACAATCTCTACATACGCAACTGAGATTCCGGGGGTTTTGTCTCGACAACGGACATTTGAGCTACAGATGCTGAGGGTTGGTGTTCGGCTGCCTCATCCTTGTTAATGCTAGATGTCAGATTTAGTAGAATTTGCTTATCCAGATGCTTCGAGTGGTGTCTGATTTTTGCTGCAATGAGTACTGTTCGACTCTCGTAGGTACGGTCAGTTTTTGCCCGGCGTTTTAGCAAGGTGAGATTGAGACTGGCTGACTGCGGTTCAGGGACGCGAATTGTGCAGCACCCTGTTGCTTAGAAGCGGCTAGGCTTCCCTGATGCATACTTGCTTCTATTAAAGTAAGCTTATCAAATATCCTCTGCTCGGCTTTAGCGGTTAAGCGGTCTCACTTCTGAGCTAGAATAGGCAAGCACTTGACGAATAAGATGGTGGAACATACATTACAGCAATAAAGTGCATCTTGTGAGCTATTTCGTTCTCGTACCTGTCGTTGGGACACATTTGCACATTTTGGATGATACCATTCCAAACAGTGTGAGCAAGCCGGACCAATTTTAACTACTCGATGAGCTTATAACTCGCAAATGTCTTTCGTTTGAAGCTTTTTCGGTTACACATTTCTGGCATTCAACGTGGTGTTGTTACCTGACCCAGTGGGTTGATTGGCATTCTGTACTTTGCTAGCTTTGAGAGCGGTGCACACTGGTCAGACGGGCAAGGTGATTGCAAGGTCATATGAGCGGTCGGCGTGGTCGTGTTGTTAGTGGGATGGGTTATGCAGGCGCACTGGCTGACATGGTCGCAAGAAACGGCGAGTGACTGGAACCTGCTAACTGAACATGAACACAGCACTGAATACAGATGGCGATATCACAAACTCTTTCCCAACTATGTTGAGGCAAGCCGGATCGGAATAATCTTAGGCGTTTCGGACCGCATCATGGATTCCTTATCGAATGGTGTCACACAGAAAGGCAATCGGCTCAATGTGATTGAGTTATCCGCTTGCGCTTAATCACGAAAGCCAGTAAAAACGGTTAGTGATGCCACGGACTATAATCGTAGAAGATATTTCCACCTATGGAAGGATCGCTGTGTAGGGCTGATAAATCCGGTTCGAATGAGCGTACAGTGACAACGCTGCCAGAGGATGGAGAGAATAGAGAGGAATAATCCAAAGGAACCAGCAGCACGCACGTCACACGTGTGTGGAGGACTTTGAGCAACAACCAGGGCGATTCAGAATACACTCTCTCACACCCTATTGTCACCAAAAAGTTAATTGAATCGACCGAACAACGAACGTGCACGCTGCCGTTCACGTGCTCATGGCCTAATGCAGTCATTGTCACAATCGCACCGCAAGCTGAATTTGACTCACAGTTATCACGCAAATACACAAGTCTCTTTCTCACTTATACATATTATTGTTACCTGCACAATATTATCATTTATATTGGTGTCTAGCCATGTGATTTTTTTAACTAGTCACTGGTGACCCCGACATAACACATTCTACTTTTAAATTTATTTTAATTTTTCCCTAACGCCATGGCTGTTGCATCACACCACGCTGAATTCGCACACTCTTCACTATCAAACAGTACCCAGTTTCATTGAACCTCCCGCCTTTTGGGCATTTTAATCCATGCGTATATTTTACTCTAGTCCATGCGCAATTTGCTCTTCGCAATATCACATGCGAATAAACCATGTTCTATCATGTGGTCTCTGTATTGCCACCAACGATTGTTGTTGACCGAGATATTTTGTCGTCACCGGATGACACTTGGCCTTATTTACAGCTTAAATATGCTGTCATCCAATGAATCGCCGTTTCGGAAAACAACGCTATGAACAATGGATTAACAGTGCGTCACTTGACGAGCGCACTCCTTCCCAGTTCCTAATACGTATTCACAGTGTATTAAGTGATAGTAAACTGGACGACGCGTTAGTCAAGCAACTAATTCTGAAACCTCTTCTTACGCAGGTACAAGCTATTCTAGCCAGCAACACTGACTGTGTTCCCTTGAAACATAGTTTGGAAAGCCAGCCTATCACAAATGACATCCACGCCGTTGAAACGCACAGCATGCCAAACGCGATTAAAAACTATATGGACGATTTGGCTAAACAGATAGATGAACTTTGGTTAGATCGACCAACACAAAGCCCTTCTCCCAGTGCTCATTTATCTATTCGAATAAGAATCCCCTATTCGTCGCATAAATGAAACTAATTGTTAGTACCGTGGTCACTTCGGGGCATTCGGTTCCTAAATACACTCAACCCTGCTCCTTCTGTCAAACACTATCCCCAGAGTTCCCGCTGTCAGGAAACAAACATGCCAGACGATAGAGACAAGCATCGTCTTTAGCCAGCAGCGATATAACTCACGCAGACTCTCTGTTCTAGATCAGACTATCGCTTTCCGTTTTCTTATCGACACTGGTGCTGATATCAGCGAAATAACTCCATCTGGCTCTTTTGTTAACCACAATCCAATGTTTATTTCCTTAAAAGCAGCTAATGGGACCTGTATTAAAACTATTTCTGAATTAACATTACTACTCATCATTAGTTTACAAAGCCAATCCAGTTGGACATTTATCATCGCAAAGTACATCAGCCAATTTTAGGAGCGGAAATCCTGATACATTTCAACCCGTTAGTAGATCTACGAAGTAGGCTTTTTTAGAAGTTAACAAGCAGCTTTCTGATCCTGGTAACATAGTGTGCACCATCAATCTACCCCATAAATCTATTGCTTCAGAACTCTTCTCCAGATTACAAATCTACTAATAGCTTCCCAGATATAATAAGACCAAATTTTCATCAGCTGAATACCACACATTCTGCATGTCACTACAGCACCACCGGTGGTACTCCAGTTTTCTCCTCTACGCGACGTCTACATCCGGGAAAACTCAAGATAGCTAAGGATAAGTTTCAACACATGCGCCAGTTAGGAATAATTCGACCACCTCAAAGCATGTGGGCATCACCGTTGCATATGACAACGCAGAAGACAGCATCCGATTTAAGACACGGTGGCAACTACAGATCACTTAACCGCATCACTATTCCTAAGAGGTACCCATTTCTACACAATCATGACTTTCTTTTCCTCTTCTTAAAAGTGCTACATTTTCTCACTGCTTTTTGTAATAAGATAAGTTGTAGCATAGTGGATATTAGTATAGAACTGTGATAAGGTTATGGGAACATTGCTTGATTAGAAAAATGTATCCCATTAGAATGAGCGGAGCAAATGTTACAGGTTTGTCCTATTAGTTTATAAGATGAAATGTTGTGGGTGCACGTCCAGAGGGACATCTGATCTGATAAGGAAATAAATTGTAATATTTTGTGCTCAATTCCTGAGGGACGGTCCAATGGATCGATCTTTGCTTGGGCGATTCCTAGCGTATGTATTAAATCAAATACTTTGGTAACCTAGTTTGTTCTGTATCCAATTTTGTCTATCCTTCGCCGATGAGTATTGAGCAATGGAGCAATGGTTTATGACGGGTATAAAAGCAAATGCTTGACATGTCCAGTAGGATGGCTATTGAAAATTACGAAAAATACAAAAAGAACGTTGTCAGGGGCAATTCCTGTAAGATACATGAATTAATACAGAGTTTGGATTAACACGTTTTGAATATTTCTGCCTGGATTTTAGGATGGTTATGACATCGTCCGCTAGTTGTTGTGCACTAATGTCATCAGCTGATGGTCATAAGCTATATCAGTTAGTGCAAGCGTTTTTGAAAAGGAATACGGTGGGTACATTTATTACGTAGGCGAGAAGAGCATTCTAGGGCTGTGACACTCGGAGGATAAAATGTTGCTTTGACAGGTCAGTCGGCTGCACTGCGTGGCCAAATTAAACTGATGACCCCTTAAAGATGTGTTTTGGCTGAGTTTCAAAAGGGAGTGGCATGTGTGGTTGGGGTTTCTGCGGGGGCTATGACACCGTTATGAGACTTCTCCGTAGATGCCAACAACCTCCAAAGTGCATTTTGATAGTTATCACTCTGAGGGTGTTATGAAGGCGGGACAAACCTACGACGTTCTTTGTCCCTCTGGTTGTGCTGTATCGCGCACAGTGAGGTGGTGCGCTTGCCAGAGTTGCCACGCTTGGATAGGGTATTCCGCGTGCGGCCTCAAATACTCTCCAAGCGTTTTCGGAAACAATGAGGCGTCAAACTTCCGAAGACTCTACGAATGAGATCCAAGTGCTGGTTTGCATACTTTGATGCCATTTCAGCCTGCCTTAATCACCCACGATCCTCTTAGAGTAGCACTTCAAGGGCGCAGTCATGAGAAGCTTGCTGTAGGACTTGTGGTTCTAGACGGTATTTGTGAATACTCTGATGACAATTGCACAGACCTTTGCGCTTGTTGGAGTTGAATTGCAGTCTGTTCTTAATGAACTATTTGTACGCTTCGCTCAGGTCATCCTGTAGGGATGTGTGATCCTCCACTGAAGCGATGGCGTGCCATGTCTTTAAATCATCTGCAACTAGCAGACATTTTGATGATAGCACTTTTGCGGGATCACTTATGGAGATCAGGATCAGGCGGAGCCCGTATACCGAGGCATGAGGTACACAGCACTTAACTTCGACTGGTATCGACAGGGTGCTGCGAACCCTCACCTACAGGTGAAGTTGAACGATAAACTCGCCTATCCAGCCCAAAACTAGATCGCTGATGCCATCATTCTTAAAAGGGTTTGTTTATAAGGGTGCAAAATTTTACAAGCTCAAATGGTTAGTTTATTTGTTGATTTGCATGCCTCGCTGGCAATTGTTAAAATCTAGTTTCTATGACATTTCTTTTCTTATGAGCAGCGCTTCAATCGATGTGTGCCATTTACGGAAATTATACTACCGCTGAGTTAGACTGTCGAAAAGACATTCGATTTTTTTGAAGCAAAGTGATAAAGTTATAAGCAAATTTACAAAGTGAATGCAACTTACAACCCAGTTCCTCCAAACATTGCTGTATTATCTAAATACTTAACTAACTTTACGACATAACAATAACCTATTAAGGCTTTCAGTGTAAACACATGCAAGATGCACATTAAGGTCGTCCGCTAGTCTCTTTCGAACCTACATTTCCCATGAATTGACATGTTTCTTTTGCCGTTACTGGTGCTTTATATTATGAGACCCTTATGATTGATGGGGCTTCAGTTTTACACTTATTGGTTATAAAGCGGTGATGTTGACATTGAGTATTACACGTGGCTTTGGCACGAAGCCACCAAACGTTTCCATGCGTCTTATAGGAACTTGGTTATATGCGGCTCCGCTGCTAATCTTCCTTCACTCAAAACTAGTCATGGCTATAAAAAACATTTTTCTCTTCAGGCAGATCGAATTTGCGTGTTGTACGCCCGAAACTACTGCACGTGCATGACGTCATTCGATCTGATTTGATCTCGTAAAGGGGAGATAAAAGGTCTCGAACCCGCGATCATTGGAATAGTAAGCAGGTCACGATGGGCAAGGCGACGCTTAAATCTTAACTAGTATTAAGGTCACACAAATTAAATAACTCATTTCACTAAGGCAGACAGGCGGTGGAACATGTAATCTAAACTTTAGTGTATTAAGTTGAAACAAAGAACCACCAAGATGCAAATAATCACCAAACAATCAACTACCTTTTCTTTGCATTTTCCCCCAATTTCATTACTTGATCTCTCAACGGTGAACAACTCTGTCTCCACTGGTGAATTCGTCCCACCAACATCCGCGAACTTAGCCACGCAATGCTTCACAAGTAACCACCAGCCATATTGTCTTCCATTATTACTTCTTCAACCTGGATCCCGCAACCTGGATCTAGCAACACTAAATGTGCGCGCTGTACTGCAGATCGGATACAAGCGGGAGTGGCTCGCACCTTTGAAACCCTTGCAATGTATGTGTGCAGCCTGAGTGAGACACAACTTCAGGACGCAACCACAGTCTACCAGCTATCGTCACCAATCTATTTACACCCGGTTTCCTTTTCGCCTTTCTGGTGATTTTGTGTCTGCCGATTTTTGAGTTAGTTGGTGTTGGGATAACGTTCAGTGCTAGAGCCGGGGCCCGCCTTCCGTGAATTGTATTCCAACCAGCAGTCGTTTTCTTTGCTATTCAGCTTTGTGACTCCTACAAGCTAAGCAGACATCGAGCCGATTAGGCGTGTCCTGTTTCGTGATTTCTGCCTACGTCCCATTGACTGCACTCGGATGCAGTCATGACCAGTTCGATTAAAGTATTATAATCTGCTCCTAAGGGCACTTAAAAGGACATCTATTTAAAGCCTATTTCAATTCAAGCTTTGGTCGACAGCTTCCATTACCAAGGCCCAACTGGGGAAGCACATGGGCTTGATGATGTTCGTTTCTGGAAATGGAGAAGAAAGATTGCCCAGTCTGTGTAGCGATTACTAAATTTTCCTCTCCAATAGGATATTTCTTTCACCCAGGTGACAATATGCTAACTGCGTTCTCCATCATTAACTCATGTGTTGGTCGCAAATTGACCACATGATCATAAGTCGCAGTTAACATGGAAGCATACGCATTGCCCATCATACTCTTCTACTTGGGTGGAAACCGAGCATGCTTGGGATGCGCGAGAGTGCATACGTTTCGGTGGCTCTCTAAGGCGCCAATACACCACGCTGAAGATTTTTCAAATTAGAAGATCCGCAGTACAAACAGGAGTTTCAACAGAGGCTTCGTGTAACATTTTCCCCCTACTCTTCTCTGGATGTGACCAGCAATGATTAGTTTTGCAAAAACTCATGCTTGTCCGCAGGTTTGTTCAGAAGCGGACTCGCCCCCAGCTGTCCTGAACACAACGAAGCTATCTGTGTATTTCTTACATAATGAAAAGAAGCACTTCGCTCAGACCATATATACAGCTGGTCTTGATCTGCTGATGTGGTAGAGGCTGTTGCATCGGTTGGTAATCTTGCCGTATGTTGTTTAGCCTCATCTACTCCGATGGGTGCAAATTCACATGACATCATAACAGGAAGTTCTGTGAGTTACATGACACAAAAATATCTAACTTGCAGAAGTATAGGACGGATGGGCAGAGTACAGTTGCTCTTTCAACTGGACTACCAGGCACAAGCCTTTGTGTCATCTCCATTTCCATCAGGATGGTGTTTGCCCTGTCCTCGTATTTACCTTTTTTCCGAGATTAGAGTGCCGAAGCGCGATACGATCATTCAAACGGCATAAATTTTCGGCCGTGGACAGCCTTCTCTCTAGGATGTTTTCAAAGATAGAGGGGGTTGTAATAACTCAGAATTAAACTATGGTTTACAAAGATTGGACTGGTAGGAATGTCCCCATCTTCATGGGGAGGACTCAATCAGCATGTCCAGCTTCACTACAAGAAAGGCCCCTTGAGAGTGCGCAAATTACCGCGGAATCTCGCTGATATCAGCTAACTTCCAAGGTTTTGTGTCCGTCATTTACTGCGCTGGGTTGCCTCATCCTGAGTGAGTTTTCACGAGATGAACAAACAAGCTTTTCGCCCAAGCACGAAGCGTTGTCAAATCATATAAAATCTTTAATGCTTAGACACATTTGCGGGCTCCGCTGCGTTCACGGCCATACTAATAATCGTGGTGTTCCTGGAAAATACCGCGCGGCATCGATTTGTTGAGAGAGAATTTGATATTTGGAATTGTCTTACTAAGGAAGTGGATTACAGACAAGTATAGTCGCTATCTGTGGAAATCATTCTGGGTTGTCCTATTTCATTTTCCTCTTCAACTTTGCCACCTAAGTTGTCCTGAACGAGCCGCGTAGATGAGGTCTAATAAAATTTCGGGGTCTGAGCTTCTCTTGAGTGCCCAGAATCGCGTGACTTGGATTGCGTAAATGAAATTTCTTTGCTGGGTGACTAATATGCAAACCATCAAACTTGTTGAATTAACTTAGCGATTGAGGGGCCTCTTTTATGGGCTTGTATGTCACCTACAGCCAAATGTAAAGTGGCTATTTCAAGATTAGTCCAAAGGGTCTTCATATGCGCTCACACACATTGGGGTAACATACTGGTACAAGTGTCTTTGTTCCACTTATCTAAGGAGTTTCAAACAACGCAGGTGGGGTGGTGATGGAGATGAGGTTTCACTGTCACCATTTGCAAAAGCTCACCTTTGTTTTTACCAAATACTAGACACTCTGTTGTCCGTCGTGAAGTCAATCTGGAAAGTTAGAGCAGGTTTACATTATCTTTCGTCCGTACGGTCCTGGCCGAAGCTATGATACCTGGTACATTTCTCCGAGATATGTGACTTTTAGGCTTTTGACAACTGATGGCAGAGTATGTTTGCTTGCAGGTGGTGACGATATCCCCCAAGCAATTCGTAGGTTTGTGAACAAAGTGCTTGGGAGAACAGCCTAAGCCTACAAATAGGTTGTTCTCCGACAACGAATGACAGCGGCTCGGCAATGTATGTGCGAGTGCCCAGCCCTCTTTGCCTCACCCGGCAAACCTTACTTGCGTTTTCGGGAAGCTTATTGGAAAACAAATTTCACGAAGGTCAAGCACGGACGTAGAAAAAGGTGCATAAGGGAAAGTGGTCTCAAAATTCGCTTCAGTCGGATCAGACGCGCCCCAACCCATAGTTGGTGACTATATATATTTAAATTTATATATTTATATCTATATATTTATATATAGTTGCTGGTAGTTTTCTTTCAGTTCTGGGGTTCGATGTTGGTTGTGAACTCCCTGGTGTGTATGTTCCGGGATGCCTATTGACGCAGTGCATACCTGGTATAATACACGGATCCACCATCTTTCACACTTTGCTCCAGGGGCCAGTTGTTCGTTGCTGAAGGGAAACGGGGTGCATCGTCCTACGTGTCGGTGATAGGTACATAAATGGTTGCATCTGTTTTGGAACGGGCTACGGCTTAGCCACGCCCTTAGTAATATCTGTTACATCATGCTTTCCGTTTACGGCCGGGATGGATTTTATTCTGCTTGCTGAAGGTGGGTGGCCCAGCTGCGTTGATGAAAAACGTGGCTCATTCTACATGCTTCACGGTTTTTAATCCTTCGGCTCTTACACACGGGATTTAGCTGTGCGGGTGGAACTGTGGTTGGTTGGGGCGCAAGCCATCCGATCGCGTACCATCTGTGGCAGCGGTCGTCCTGTGGCTGTCCCCGTGGAGGCCACATTGAAAGGCATTTCCGGATAGGGATCCGCCATCCATACATATTTTATATATTTATATTTATGATATCTGACCACCCCCAATTATATGTTATGTCCTACGTTTTACGTTTTGTTACTGGTTGGTCTAACTTCCCTGTAATGGATTCATGTCCAGTGATTAATGTCAAATTTTAACTTCAGAAGGTTTTCTTTCATCATTTGCTTTCGTCAAGAAGCTTAATTTAGGGATTTATCTAAACCCGATACTATCAAAATCATCCTGAGAAACCAAATTTGCTTTGCCTGTTATAGTGTTCATACATCTTTATATGGGGTCACCAAGTGGTGTCACACGTATGCTTACCATATGTCAAATCTTACAATATCCCTGTCAGGCGAAAACAAATTTAGGTCCACCAATCATTCTTAGCATCTGCGTGTTTTGCTTTCTCGGATGATATTATTTAGTATCAATGCTATAACTGAGTAATAAAAGGGAAACAACAGCAATAACATATGATATTACATGTTAACAATTCGCAAAGACATCTATCAGAAACGAGCTTCTTGACAAAGAAGAATTGCCGGAAATAGGCCATGGAATATCTGTCGTTAGGATTGGTCGCATCGCCTCAAAAAGGTAGTCTAATAATGTAATTTGTCAGAGCACTTTTTTCAAATGAATGTACGAGACCAAGGAAACTGCCAAATCATTTGAGAATTGTTCATAAGAACGAAAACGGAAATTCTGTGGATTTTAGCAGTAGCCTGCAGGACAGTTACTAAAAAAGACAAACTTTAAATAGAATGGTTTCTGATATCGCAAAACAGGAAAATGATCATACGGCGCCTTGTGAAATCCACAAGTCGATTGCTAAACCTGCAGTCCACATAATGTTGAATGAAATATTTATCTTGTTTTTAATATGCATAGTACTGTCAGATCTGATGAAAATGTGTTCCCATGTTGCTGTTTAAGTCAGTCCACTCAGCAACACAACTGTATCCATGCACATGAATAAGATGGCTCAGGAGATTTAAAGTACGTTACCTACTTTACTAGATTCCAAGACCTATTTACAACTAGGCAAATCTACTTTACCTGATACCGACTCACATATTTTGGGACAATTTGTTCAACAATGATAATGGATCAATGGAACAGGTGCTGTTTGACAGAAGAACTAACATGCATAAAAGTCTATATTCGAGGTAGTCAGTGGCAATCTGAGTTATAGTTCCATCCCAATGTGGAAGATAGCTGGATATCAAACAGACGATGCTATCGCAATGGTCAGAAGAAATAAAGGATTCATTGCTCTTCCAAAAACATGCTCTTTTTGTTCATACAATTCACTGTGTGACTCATCAAAGCACCTATTTGTTCAGAACTTGGGCAGGAGTACTTAAACCATTCACTGTCAACTGTTATCATAGTACTCAACCAATTCAAATCGCATTCTCTTCAATTTCCGCTTTTGCGGTAGTTGTGGGAGGGGAACCGTGAAGATTTACAGATTCTACCGTTGCATACAGAGGTTAGGTGCCTCTTTAAGAGCAACTGTCGTTGCCGTTTTGTTGCAACTTGGGACACCATCATCATATTCCTTCCTGGAACTGAGTCGGAAAGAAAATTCTTATCAGCTAAGCCGGACTTGCTATGCATGGCTAACTTTTCTGAAATTTAACTTAAAATCTAAAACTCTTCAAGTTAAGTTGAGTAATCTCATTTCAAGCGAAGTCATATTCCCTTTTCGTTAAATGCTGGAAGTGTAAAAGTAAGAGATCAGACGTCAGGAATTTTCATGATTCGCGATTTTCGCTAAAGTCACGGAGAAGTTGAAGGATGATTGTTTAGGCCATCCATCTACACAAAACTCTAAAATAAATGAAGGACTGGTTTCATGACCTGATTGATGTGGAAATTCTGATTCGGATTTTAGATCCATTTCGATGTACAGGCCTCCAATATGGTAATTGGCAATCAGGAAATTGTCATAAAGCTTCGTAGTGAAACTAGCAAAATCCTAACATATATAATATAAAATGAATTTTTGCATAAAGTCGAACACATCTTTCCTATTTCATTGCATCCTTTACAGTTCGAACAAACAATAATTGATTACAATTTAAATCTTGATCACAAGCTTTGTGTGACTGAGGCTCACTAACGTGATCTGCCGCACAATGAAGGTTATCTTGAGGTTGTAACTGTTCAAAAAATTGTTTTATAAAGGAAACATCAGTGACACTAACAGTAAAAATTCAATCATCAACTAAAGGTTGCTAAACTTTTCACTGGAAATCACATATTTGCGCCTATTGGCGATGCGGATAGCTTGAACTTTGGTGATCATAGGTAAAGTACTCAAGAGCAGCGGAAATGTTGAAGAGGAGCCACGGTTGGATAAAGGTCAAGAATGCCCGCTACAGACCACCAGCAGTTTCTAATTTACTCCTAGTTCTGTTAAATTCAGTTTAATATTTCTACTGTGCGCTAGGCCCGACCAGCCGTACTCGCTCAGCCTTCATAAAATTATTCGCAACCCAATCGATATCGCGACGATTCAATAAACAATGAACAATGAATTTATACAGGTTAAGAAGTGTTGCTTTACAAGTCCCGTTGGATAGTTGGGGGGATATCAACATAACAATAGTGAGAATAAGGATAGTAAAATATTTAATACTTTAAATATGTAAATGAGGACTTATCGTTTGCTTCGCTGTAGTCCTGCGATCCTCTTAGATTCACAGCACCCACAGTTAACAACAAATAATATCATGGTAAACTCCAGGTGTAGGATGGAGACGTAGTGTTCAGTAACAAAGTGTACTTGGAAGAGTGCATTCCATTCGCCCCAGGTTCCAGCGACCACCACATGATTTCGTCATTCTTTTTCAGAACGTTGTTGTAATGCATTCCCTACTGACTTCCTTGGGCCGTTCATGGAAAGGAAACTCCCTGAAGTTACAAGACTCTCTTCTCTGTTGCAGGACTTGACACTTCTTCCCGCTATGTAGTAATGAACTCAAGCAAGTCATTTCCTCCTAGATTGTAGTTCAACTGGACATGACAGCAGTAGGAGGCAAAGTGTTTCGGGCCAAAACTCACGCACATGAATTGCATGATAAAGGAGTTAAAGTATGACTGGAATAGTTATTATTTGTTGAATGCGTGGCAAACCAATAAGAACGCGGTGTGGCTAACTAATCACCGTTATCGACAGACTAACATCTCCCCTAGATTGAAAGTCATAACCCAGGAATGAAACCTTTGACAAATTCAGCTACATGCTGAGAACTGAGAGGTAGTGGGCAGTTTGTTGTCTGCGTCGGATCCTGAGTGGTTTGTTCCACCGTCGGCCGGGTTTAATCATATATATTTCCCTCTCTTTCTCTTGTTTCCCCAAAAGGTGGACGTACGTGTTACGAATGTCGCCTCAAGACGCGAACATTTAACTTTAGGTCAGCTTGGGTACCATCATTTGTGACCACGGTGCGGGCTGCTCTGACTGTTGTTGGAGAAGTTGTGTATACACGGGATCCCCTGGTTGGAAAACCACATCGTGATCCCTGTCCAACGTAGCTTTCCTGTTTTGTTTTGCATCTACTTGTGCCCGACGATTAGAAAAATATAAGCGAAGTCCATTGCGAAGTGTTCTAGCAAACACCAGTTCAGTGGGGGATTTGCCTGTGGTTTCTGTCGGAGTTATTCTGTAGACAAAACGTAATCGCTCTTATGGTCTTTGTATGGCTCCCGATAACTGCTTAAACAGGCTTCTTTTTACTGTCTGCACGTAAATTTGGCTTATACATTTGCTGCAAGATGATACGGGGCTGTGCGCACGTGCTGAATGCCATCGCTTTGCACATAGCACAAAAACAATTTAGTGGCAAAACGGGACTCAGTTTTTGTGCAAAAATTTTCAGGTATTCCGGAAACTACGAACGAGGATCACATTTTTATATTTGGTTCACCAGTGGGACAGGAGCTTGGATAACCATCGATCCATTTCGAATAGGCATCGATTTTCATTAGGTCAATAGTTCCGTTCAAAATACCAACAAATACCGCATACATGCGCTGTCATGACATTTCGGGTCATCACCAATGGTATATTGAACCTAGAAGTTTATTCGATCGATACTGTTGGCAGAGATCACACGTCTTCAGATAGTTTCGATTTCGGAATACTAGCCTGGCCACCAGCAATACCCACTCGCTAGGGATTTCTATCGGGTAACACCTGGGTTTGCATTGTGAAGTTAAGTTAGCATAGACGAGCGTGCCTCCAACGGTGGAACCAAACGTGAGCCCTAAAATAAGAAACCATCATGCAGATTCAGCAAATTTTTGCACAAATCCAAAGGTTACAAATCAGCTTGAATTCTACTATGCCATCCCAGTATAGTGAAACGTACCAAGGAGGCTTGTTTGGGAGTCCGATCTGTCTAACGACATATGCTATCATTTGTCAAAGGGCTAGTGTCGAGGTACTGCATCAAATGAACTGAGTCTACTGATTCTTCTACTGGCTTTCTGGGGGTCGCTTAAGACAACCGACTCAGGTATCCGCTGTGCAGTTGTTAGAACATAAGATATTTTGTATTTATACGCACTCAGAATCAGGTATCTTCATTGCATTCTAGGTGAAAACAGTTGACTGTTTATCTTAGATGCACTCAATAAGGAGTTCAAAGTTCTGTGGTCAGTTTGAATCTCAAAATGACTGCCTCAAATATACTAATGAAATTTATTGACGCCAAAGATAACTGATAGAGCTTCTCGATCCAACTTTAGTAATCATTCATCAGATTGTACGAAACGCGAAGCGAAAGCAATCAAATGAATTGCATCATTCTGCATTTTAGGACACGAAACCGCTCCAAACCAGCGGCGTGTATTCTGACTGAACTCCCGCAAGTTCCTCCACTACATGGGATGATACCCTTTGTCCAACCATACACAAGCAGTTAGTAAACCACAACTTCTTGGAAAATACTTGGAACCGATCGAAAACTCATGATTTCAGAAAGGTCTGAAAACATCCGGTTGGTATAGTTTTATGGGCAACGTTTCGCTTTTGACACAAAAGCTCCTCAAGCCGACTGAACCAGACGGTGATTGTTATAACACTTATAGCGAACTGGGATGATAATCGCAACGAATGGGATGTAGGCAACAGGTCAATCGGGTTACATGTCATTGCATCACTCCAAAAAGTGCACGGAACGGCCATAAGTGGTTCGCGTTACAAGCTTATACACGTAAGTTCTGTTAACGTTGGGTAACTTAGATCACTTCTCTTAAATGCTCGATCCCTCAACAACAAAATTCATCATCTATGTTCTTTACTGTTTCTCTCCGGTCTTGACATTGCACTTTCACGGAGACTTGAGAAAATGAAACCACTTCTGATACCCACTTTTACATACCAAACTTCCGCAGCTTTAACAGTAGTCACATATCCCGCCGTGATGACAGTTGCCATATATATGGGGACAACAAGCACAATGCCAATTCTGCTTCCGACCCACTTCCAGATGACTTTGATGAATCACTGGAGTAATTTCAACTAAAGTACAAAACCATTGTTATTGGTTGTGGGTGCAACCCATCACACGGTCGTAAATCAGATATCGATTGCCGCTTGGAAGTGTTCACATATACTCTGAGCAGCCGGCAACTTAGAAAAGTATTGTTGTAGATTTTAATGTCTGAAATTTCCTGGTTTCCATCATAGTCCCCAGTAAAATATTCCCATTTTGTTTCAGCAATCCATACATTTGATTGGACTCAACAAATTTCCTCTCCAACAGAAGGGGAAGACTTGCTGGACCTAATCTTTACAATAGACATAAATCTTAGATGCAAAAGCATCCTCCACATTCTACCTGGGAGTGACCACAAGATAGCGAAAATCAGCTTCAAAGGAACCGCCTACTATTACGAGGCATTGAAAAAGATTAAATTTTCTTGAATATCACATGATTAAATTGAAAGACTTTGCAGTCAAAATTGCCATCACTAGACTAGGATGACTATTTCCTCTCCCCTGAAATTCAACATGCAGCTTACTTCTTATGCAAAAACATAATGTCGTGTCTAGATATCTTATGCCCGATGCGTCACAGGCGTACTTCCCTATAAACGAGTCAGACCACTATCCCGTCGTATATAATGCGAAAGCTGAAGCAGCTACGACACAGACTTAAAAAGACTAACAATTTTAGCCTAATAATTCAGCAAAATCAAATAATGCCATCCTTAGAAACAAATCGGCCATCAAAACTTCTCAGAGACGAGACCAATGATTAGCTTTCTGCAATAAATCAAATGAAATGACTATTCCATCCCAGAAGAAACTTCAGACATGATATACCACCTTCTATTATACTGCCCGACAACAGACTCTCTGCAAATCCGGCTTAGATGTGTGAAGCCTTCAATGAAGTCTTTCATCGTTTATCGCAGAGCCGTGCATAGTACCGATAATAAACATCCCCAGCAAAACTGCAGATTACATATGTACTGTTGAATTTGAGCAATCGGACATAAGAACTCTGATAAACTCATTGCGAACGAGCTTTTATCCTGACCCGGATGGAATACCGCCTGCTATACGCAAATTCAGAAGCCCTGATGTCCCCATACTGCTTCAAAATATTTCTACCTTATCCATGAAGTCTGGAGTTGTTCCAGTTATGTGAAAATAAGCGCTAGTTTCGCCATGATATAAAAATGGTCCACATAAAGTACAGACGACCTATCCACCTCTCAGCCATACCTCCATTTTATGTGGAGCGATGGAAAGGGTAATAAAAGCCAAATTCGTCGAATTCTTATCGTCCCAGCATTTGAACAACACTTCCCAGCACGGATTTCCAAAAACATGGTCATGTATTTATTACTTGTCAAGTACAATTTCTAAACTCATTTACTCGTCCACTTGACCGGGGTAAGCGTCCGATCATCATATTTCTTGACATGCGAAGAGCGTTTGATTAGATACCACTTTGAAATCTTCTATAGAAAGTACATTCCTTTGGCATATCTGGCAATTTATATTCTTGGATAGCCTCGTAGCTTTCTGGTCGGCATCACACAATTGAAATGCTAAGCAGTGCATCCACGAGTAGAGAAGCCACATGTGATGTGATCCAAGGAAGTGTTCTTGGGCCTCTTCTGTTTTTATGTACATTAACGGAGTCTTCGATGTCATCAAACATGGCAAACCATATGTATTCGCAAATGACATTAAAATTGTTTATGAGTTCGATTTGGACAATTTCATGAACGCACTGGCCGGCATATAAGCGGATTTGCACGAGCTGGAAACTTGGTGCAGCAAGTGGAAAATAGAACTCTCATCCGAGAAGCGCAGCAGCATATGCTATCGCTGCAGTATTGCACCAGATTCGTTGCTGCTAGACGGCAAAATCCTGTCCACCTTCTCAATTTGTGGTCTTGGGATACACTACTAGAGTTCCTACATTTTCGCCCAACAGGTACAGTACACGGTTGCAAAATCTCGTAAACTAGGAGAAGTAAAACTAAAATGCTTTATTTTGTGTGAATCCAAAAGCTATCTGTATAAAACCCATATTCGTTCCTTACTGTAATGCTCAATAATATACTCCAACCTGATAAAAAATGGTAGAACATGAAATTAAATGTACATCGCTACTTTGCGAAACGCTTACTGAGGAACTCTGTTGATCAAACCTACTATGACCGTTGCTGTGAGATGAACACAACGAACAATGAACAATGAGTTATCACGGGATAAAAGCAAGTGCTTGTCGCGTCACGCTGAATGGTTCGGTGAATAGGATGAAATCAAAATATATCTGGGTCATCTACCGAGCGCCTACTGAGAGGAATGCGTTGATAAATAACGTCAGTGTAAAAAAATGGTCGAAAGTGAGCATGCAGAAATACACGGGGTGCAGTGGTCGTTGCCATAAGGCGTGAGAAAGTAAAATGTGGTCGCTCACTTAAGTGTATTTGATACATAAATCCTGTTAAAAAGAACTCTTAGCGTAATCCGCAATAGTGTAATTTAGGTAGCAAAGGATTGGTAGCTAAGAGCAACATCTAATCGTTTTTTTTTAATTTCCACGGTAGAGGAACATACAACTCAGTCTGGGAGTAGAATCCAAAGTTGGCAAACTCGAGGGAAAGTAATTATCTCGACACAGTAGACGGCCATATTGTTCCTTCAATTTCAAGCAGTTACCCCTGAGCTGCGTGTTGTGGCTAAGTTTCCCTAAGTGGCGGCATACGTCGCCGGGGTCACTCAATATTGGGTAAGTTAATAAGTGATCTCCGCGCAGCCTTTGGTATTGTCCTCTGAAAATTCCCAGAAACTTCGGCATGCGATTGTAAGGGTGCTTTCACAGAAACTTTACTTTATTCGTTGCTCTTCGTTGTGATGCATCTAATGCCTCTAGCTCACGTTTCAATCGAGATTGCCAAGCTTGGATAGTGTATTCAACATGCGGGCGCACGTAGGAATTGTGCATCGTTGGGAGGAATAATGAGTCGAATCTCCCGAATTACCTACGTAGCATGCCGACGTGCTGGTTGCCTCTTTCTGCAGCTACCTCAGCCTGTTTTGAACAGTTAAGGTCTCTCTGTACCATCACACCAAGATCACGTTTCTGGGAGCTGGTCTGCCATCCGCGTGCTCGAAGCAAAATCGACCTCGGGCTGATCGTGCAGTACGATTTTGTTTGCTCGAGACAGGCTAGTAAGGCATCAGAAAAACCAGTCAAAATCTTGGACTCTTGCGCACGGCATTCGGGAATTCTAAGCCTTCCATCTTGCCACAAATACTGAACGCCTATGTGAGACCTCACGTGGAATATGCGATCAAGGCCTGGCGTCCTGTTGCAAGCTCGACGTGGAAGCACTTGCAGCTCCACAACGTAGTGAAAATAACCCCATTCGAGGATTATTTCATCTCACCCACCAAAGCAGACGGCAGTCCCGGAGATTTTCCAGTGGTGAATATCGACGTCAGTGAGGTGACCTAATCACGGTTTACTTAATACTGACGAACCCAACTCACCCATGTCAAAATCTGTTGCAGCTGAGCCAAAATACCAATCTGAGAGGCCAACAGCTCAAACTGGCTAAGCAGTACAGTAGCCTTTATTGTCGATGAAACCTTTTCCCCTTCCGTGTGTCCCGTGCCTGGAACACCCTTCCGACTCATGTTACCCTTGCCCCTACTTTAACGCTACTCATAAAACGCCTTTAGGTTACGCTCTCCAATTTGCATTACTTGATATAGTTCGTTCCACCTGGAGGACGAAATAGCGCAAGCTTAACCATGTGCTTAACGGCCCTCTCCGCAATGTGGCGGTGAGGATACATGCAGAAGTATCCATGTGAGTAGCCTGGATGTAGCTAAACTGGATTAACGCACCACATCTGTCAAAAGAAGCAACACACCACTGAGCGTTGCCGTTTCCTTTTTTATTTTTCCCGCAATTGCTGAATTATAACGGCAGTTTAAACTATGTTGTGTGTGCACACCCCACTCCCACTTCAAACTATCGTTATGGAGTAGTACATTTACATCGAGAGATGCTTAAAATAACGAATTACTATTTCGAAGATTCTTTAAATTGTAATTTTCACTCTAACCACCCTACAGGACTTGGTGAGCACATGCTTTCCTGCCCATTACAAATCATTGTTCATTGTGTAAACATGTCTGTGGCGTAATTGTACAACACGAAATTTGTCTACGTTGAATGGTAGGGCATTTTGAACTGACCAGTTCGACACTGTGTTAAGATCGCACTGGAGCCGTTCGTGGTCGTCCAGTCCTCTGATCCTTCGCCATATCTTGATATCATCAGAGAAAAAAAGGAAAGCGGACACAAATGATCTCGCCAAATCGTTAATGAACATCAATAATAGACGAGGTCCAAGCACCGAGCCTTGTGGTACACCACACACCACATCAATTGCATCAGACAATGCTTCTCGGACTCTCATGGCTAGTCGTCGTTCCTGTAGAAAATTGCCAATCTAACTCAAGATTGCGTCGCCAATGTCGTAGTTCCGAAGCTTCTGAAGGAGAATTCGATGGTCTAAGCGATCGAATGCTTTTGGGAAGTCCAAGTATATGACATCGACTCCTTCTCCATCATCAACAGCATCACTTCAGATATCACGTGAAATTAAAAGATTAGTATTACAAAAAGCTTTTGATGGATCAGCCCACACCTTGGGGACAAGGGGAGATAATCCTTCCGGGCCACTTGCTTTGATGGAATTTAGCTTCAGCAGTTGATTGCGTACTGTGTTCCTGACAAAGACAGATGAAGAGATTGTGAGACTACCCAGTAAGGAGAGGAAGGATAAAAAGTGTAGTTAGCACTGAAACAACAGAATGTTCAGTTCAAATCTTCAAGGTGACGTCTGGATTTGGCGCTCAGTGAGAAACACCACTAAGTTGTTTCAGCATCCGCCAGACCTCTCGGCGGCTGTTGTTTCCGGGAATGGTCGGGACATATAGATGTTTTAGACGACGCAACTCTAACTTGATAGAAAAAGAAAGAAGCTTTACTGCAACGGGGTCTTTCTATAGAAACCTTTCCTCTTTAAGTCCAGGCAAGCGTTTTAGACACGGAGATTAAAACCGAGTAGCATGGATATAAATCGTTGCAAGTGGATAGCAGGTATCAAAACAGAAGTTGATAAAGCTCGTTAACTGGTCACGGTAGGTAGATAAATCACTGTCAAGAAGTATATTAAAGTCTGTAGATGCAATCATTTCTCGCAGTCTATATATGTTCGGAGGTAAACATTGTCTTTTTTTTAAGCTCACGCTTTTTACTGCGAGTGAGCTCCATCTGATTTATTTTGCTGTAGACGACAGGAGATAATTTGACCTTCGGGTCGTCAGAGCCATCAATCTGCACCTGACTGCACACAAAAAACAACTTCACAGTGTTCACAGATATCAGATCTAGAGCTACTTCAAGTCTAGTGGGAGAGTTCGCAACGTTTTGTAGCCCAAGGATAGTGAGAAAAGTAGTGTCAAATCTGTTGAAATCAGCAGCAAAAGTGCAGCGAGATTAATCAATATGGTCGATGACAGTTGAAGTGAATTAATCGTGAAATGCCTCTGCCCCAGCTATAAGGCAGCTGAGCGAAATATAGATTTTTGCTAGTAAAATGGATTAGTAGCCGCTGAAGCATCTTTGTTTATATTTCAATTAAACAGTCAATGCTTAAGAAAGAGAAGCGAACCATTCTTTTTGATGACATTCACCAAGACGGACTGGGGTAATTAATAAGTAATCCGCCACGGTTGTGGTATGTACTTTTCCGGTTGGCACGATGGCTACACCTGTGTCGTCCACGTCCTCATACAGCCAGGTCCCTTGCAGCATAATTATGCCTAGCTTCGAGTATTCACGAGATAAGACTGCGGGTTTAATCTCATCCATTTTGTTTACAAGTGCTCGGATATTTAAGCTAAGAATGATAGGTATACTCACCATCTGCAATGATTTCTTGCGTAGAGCGCCCTCACTGGTCAGTGAAACTTAACGTATGAATTGCACAGCCTGTGAAACATTGCTTAAATTTGAGCAACTTTCATGTATCTACAATAACGCCCAAAGGCTCCTCGAGAAACTTACAGAACTTCGGCTAGGTCAGATTGCGAATGCTTGGGATCTAATTTCTATGACCAGAATTGGTTATACCAAGAGGTGACTTATGCTGAGGTTGAGATTGCTGAGATGTCACTCAACCGGAAAGACCTTCCCAGCAGAGGAGATGGGGTCCTACTCTACTACCGCAACGAACTGCAATGTGCAATAGTTGATGATCTGGAAACTCACGTTCCCGACTCACTCTGTTGCCGTCTCCGACTAAGACACAACGACGCACGCCTCGTACCTGTCGTTTACCGCCCCCAACGTCCACTCTGGAAATGCATTCCCGCTTGATACATGTTCTGAACAGAGGAAAATGCACTAGGTACAGCCACATTCTCATCTCCGGGGACTTCAATCTACACGATCTGGAGGTTTCGGCATCATCCAATGAACAGTACAATGCAGAATTGCGTCATCTCTATTATTCTCGTGTGCAGTCATGTCACCAAGCTAACTAGATTCAGCACTGCAAACAAACAGTCCATATTTGACCTTGTGCTCATGGATGAAGAGCTCATGGTTGACAAGTTATTGATGGATAGTCCATTAGGTCTCAGTGACCATGTGGTAAAAACTACAACTATGTGTGTTATACAGAATATTCGTCTGAACACTCAGAACTAACTCATACAAGCACACGCTACCACGTATTGAAAGAACTCTACGACGCAGCTGCTTGGGAATGCTAAAACAACAGTCATAAACCATGTTTGGACAGAGTCCGTTTATAGGCTCAGCAACATCATCAACAGAACATCAGGGAACAAGCCCCTTCGTCCCGCAAAAAGCCTTCCATTCGATGCAGCACGACTCGAAAATGCCTGGCGATAAGGGATGCAGCATGGCGTGCCTACAAAATGAACCCCAACTCAGAGACTTGGGGCAATTTCCTGACCCGTCGCAACCATTGCACTGCACTTGTCCGTGAGGACAAAGTAACTTGTCGAGAATGCTTAGCAGAACATTCCTGGCGTACAACAGATTGCTATATAGGCATGTCAGCAATCTTCGTAAAGTGAAGCGTGGAATCCCTCCACTTTTCATGACAGGCTGTAGAATACAAAGCAGCGAAGAAGCAGCTAATGCCCTGCGGCTACATTGCACTGCAATTTTCGAACTCGCAGCCTCTACCTGTACCATCATGTCATGGACATTACAGGCTCCATTGTTTACGCATGTTTTGTTAATTCAACCACTGTTATAGGTAAATTACTCTGACTGCGCGATCATACCCCTCCAGGAACAGCCAACATCCGCCAGAAGACATTAAAGGCTGCGGCTACCAACACTAAATGAAACATTGTCACAGTTCTTCTAAAGATGCTTTGATGAACAACAAGTTCCCACTATGTGGATGCTTGACCTTATCACCCCAATTTTTAAAGGCGCTAACCGTTCAGAGCCTGCAAACTATCGTCCAGTGAGTCTCCTACTGGTCATCGCTGTGGCTCTAATGGACAACCTG
This sequence comes from Dicrocoelium dendriticum, assembly GCA_944474145.2. Lineage (NCBI taxonomy): Eukaryota > Metazoa > Platyhelminthes > Trematoda > Plagiorchiida > Dicrocoeliidae > Dicrocoelium > Dicrocoelium dendriticum. The sequence goes on along the minus strand of OX104071.1, from coordinate 65,691,560 downwards.
GGAAAATGGGACATCTTGGCACCGGAGCAGCATGGCTTCCGTCAACACCGGTCATACACCACGGACCGGCTGATTGTACGAGGTTATTGGACGGAAGTGGTTGATGATGGGGTCGGAGTTGACGTCATCTATCTGGAGTTCTCCAAGGCTTTCGACCGCCTGGATTACCACATCCTACTTCACCGACTACAGAGCTACGAACTTAGATATACTGCACTTGATTGCATTGGTAGCTTTCTTCACCAACGGAAGCTTCAGATGCGCCTTAGTAAATAACTCACTAACCCGGTTGAGATAGAATGTGGTGTCTCACGTGACTCAATACTGGGATCGCGCTTATTATTGGTGTTTATCAACGACCTGGCAAGAGTTATCTTCTCGAATTTCCTACTTTTCCTTAATGACGTCAAGATATGGCGGGAGCTTGATAACAATGAAGAGCACGATATACTCCAACATGACCTAGATTACATCTGTGAATGATCGAAGAGAAACCTTCTTCAGTTGAACATAGCTAAGTGCAAGGTGATACATCTGCGCCACCAGCCGGTGAGCGCTTACAAGCTTGGAGACCACACCCTGGAGAAGGCCTCTCAGGAGCGTGACCTGAGTGTACAGGAAAATAAAGATTTCGGGTGTTCAAAATAAGCAGAGAAGGTGACGAGAACCGGCAGTCAACACTTCGGCCTGCTTCGTAGATTTTTCGGTCGGTTTGATCCCTCAATCTTTCACCAAATACTTCAAGCCTACGTGTGACTGCATGTGGAATATGCTATCCAGACGTGGCAGCCGTGGCAGAAATAGGATCTTGTTGCTCTCGAGACTTCTTAATGAAGGACAACGAAATACATCAGGGGCCTGTTTCATATTCCCTATCAGCCTAGACTGAAATCTCTAAGAGTGTACAGCTGTCGATATCGGCTTTTGCGGGGGGATCACATAATGGTTTACGGAATTCTGAAGAACCCAAACAACATTTGCCGTCCGCTGCTGGAACCGAACCACAACACTAAACTAAGAGGTCGCCCTCTGGAACTGAAAATGCAGTATGGCCGGCTTAAATGCCGTAGAAAATTTTTTCGCTCCACGAGTGCCAGCCTTGTAACGCCCTCCCTAATTATCTCGTCTGTGCTGCCAATCTGGTGACATTTAGCAAACAAGTTGACGATGCGTTGTTTCATTTACGTGTTATTTTATGACTTGTTAGCCAGGGGCCAAAAAACGCAATTAAAAGGTGTTTTACCAAACTCTCAACCAATGGATTTATGGATTAATACTTTTAATACGCGAAGATCACTATTCTACATAAGTCTATGGTGAGTACACCGAAACGCTTTTTCACTTTATCACGCATCCTGCTTTTCGCAATAATTTCCATCCCACGTGACTCGTTAAGCATCGCTTTATAAACAGTAACACATCATTTTTCCACTGTTCCATCTAGCGCGATGCTTTTAAGTAGATTTGATCTTCTTCCTGCAGATTCGCTTCAGCTTGTTGCTTATGAATTAAGCTGGAAAATATTGGAGCATTCAGAGAATTGGGAGCAAATAGATTTTAAAATATCAGGAGTATAGGTTAACATGTCCTTGATCATTGTCTCACTTGATGAAGAAAAACAAATCAGAGAGTTACCAAAGTCGTGAGTGTAAGTGGTTTGGCGGATGGAACAGAAAACCACGGCCAATTTCTAATGCCCTGCTCATAACGCTTTTCTGTGAACTGAGAACGGTTTCCAACATATAACTGAACAGGTATTAGGTACGACGTTAGACCGTATTTCAATAAAAGTGCGCATGCGCGTGTGCGTGCGCACAAAATTGCAGTTCTGATTATTTGCGCACGAAACGTGTTGCTTTGTCATCATCAAGGAGGCAAAAAGTTGTGGAGCTTTTAGTTTCTGATGGCTAATCGTGTGCAAACAGTACGTCCTATTAGTTATCAAGCGGATTATTTGCTTGTAATACGGGGTTGCTTTGGGTTCAGCAAATTTCAACAACTTAGGCGTTTGACTAGCAACCACTTCCCACAGCCGAACGGCCTCGGTTCCCTTGGTCTGCTCTGCGATCGACGTGTGACACGTCCAGTGCGGCTTCGGTGTTTGGCTAAGTTACAGGTCCCACACTTGTGTCTCATCTCACCATTGTTGGTGATTTGAAATGTTTTGTAGGATGTGGATTCTGCGTCAGCCTGATGATGACTAATGCTGCCATACGTGTCCGGGGTTTTCTCTGAGGTGTTTGAGAGGGTGAAACAAATGTGTACGACGCCCGGCTTTTCTCCATAGGGAATGAACAATGTCTCGGAGCTGCCATCATCGCCACCGACTTAATGTAGGCTGCACCGCTGAAAGGGGTGGAGGCAGGTACGGTCAATGTTTTTCCAGTGATTTTAGTGAACTTAGTCCGATGAGTTAGATATACAAGTGCTGCACTATGGTTAGAGCGTTTGGCCGTCTTCTTCGGCCTAGAGGCGCAACATGATTTGGCTGGTTGAGGTCCGAACGTGACCAATTCGCATCTGAGGGCGGCATGATTATATTCAACAAATGCGCGATAGTCTCAGTCAGCATAGCGCACGTTCTGCTGAACATACCTAAACAGTTGACAAACAAATGGTTCGACAAGTTGAACAGAAACGACATGCGTCGGCTACTTTGCTGAGCTACCTCACTTCTTGGCCGGAGTTTCCCAAATATTCAGGATGGAACGAGCTAATGCTTTTTGAACGCATTACTCCTATCTTAAAACAATTGACGCATTTCTGAAGATCGCACACCGTGTTGCATAGCGCTTGGAGTAATGGCTGTATTTTTTAATCGCTCGCCAATTTTGAGGTTATTGTAAGTTCAGGAGTCAGCGCTGAGACAATAATTAGTGCCAGTCACAAGTCGGTCGTCTGCACGCGTCCGCACGATATTACTATTCAAGATTGGTTGGCTGATCTTTCGGTGGAAGCGGCTTTCCGGCGAAACTGGAAAAATAGCTGAAAATGCGCGAAGCTATATGCGGATGATGATCAAACAATGGATGAAAAATGTTCCCGTTTCGCCCTATATTAGCAAATACAGATTTAGTGGACGGCTCTGAGTTCTACTTATTGAGTACAGTAATACAGTTGTTTAAGTAACCTAACTGCAATAAGTTTGTGTGCGATGGATTTGAGCAAGAAAGCCGTAAAATCAGTTGAGACTGGAGGAATCATGATTCATATTTAGTGCTTTTGTGCCAGATGGTGCAGGCGATGGAGTAAGATGGTGCGATCTGAAAGAGTGTAAGCGGAATGTGCTGTCGGAAGATGAGGAGGAGGAACTCTACAATAAAGAGTAGCACCCAACCGACGCTGACGCACGGCGACCATGTTGGCTAAAGCAGATATATCTACGGGTTGTTGAGTATCGCCGTCAGCGGTAACTAGCCGTTATGTCTACTGGGTAAAAATAAGAAAACAATGAGATCGAAAACAATGTCTTATCCATACCACTGGCCAACTGCAAATCCAACAATAGCAGTTTCCATCTGCAAAGCGCCTCTGTCGTGTTTAATTGAAATCCTTGGTAAAACGGTGGTGATTAGAAACAGGGTGACAACAAGCTTTTGCAATCCTGGTTGACATACAACTGACCGACAAATCAAGTAAAACCTTGGTTTGATGTAACACGGTACTATGGCTAAATATGCATGCTGCGAAACTCTCTTAGTGAACCCAAATTACTGGGTATTTTACATATGCACTTGAACATCTTATCGTCCTTCCATGTGCAAATGGTTCCAAAGGAACATTCGCGGTGTTGTACAGAAGGAGATTTGACGCGATCCATTAAGCTACTCACAATGGCAGCTTAACGACACATGGGTTTTCTTGGCGCCAAAACTATGGCCGGATGCAGGGTGCTTATAGCAGCCGACATCAGTCGCTTTGTGGCAGCCTCACACCAAATTTCGATAATAAGAATGTTGCATTGAAATTTTATATTTAAATGATACACTAAACAGTAGTGCGCCTACTAAATTACTGAAAAGCATTAGGAAACGCCGAAACATTAATCATACCTTGATGACGACAGAAATCAACTCCATCTCATGTACTTCATCTATACGTGACGCACGCATAACAGATGCTATGTGTGCCTTACCTGTATCTCCTCCTGTACCGAACCGCAGGGTGAACTCCTTCATGATGTCTATAGGAAACAACAAGGAAACGCATCTTAGTAATTCGCATCCTGAATAAGCCAAATCATATCCGAGAGCTTAACAGAAACCAGAGCATCGCTCTCCTACAACACAATATGATATGCGAACGTGCATAGATGCCACAACAACACACACAAGAGAATCATTGTGGAAAGTTACCTCTCTGGAGGAAAAGCAAACGATTCCGTGACTCAACCAGCTACACTGAACCTAGTGGTAGGATCAGTGTTAGAAAACCGACTGGCCACATTCCCATACCGCTGCTCTCTAAAAATAAAAACTAGCAGCATCTTAACATAAATTATATCGCAGCCAACGACGAAAAAATGGAAAATTCCAGGGCCTTGCTAATTCAACAAAAGCACAGTACTCAACGAATTCCACAGTTACTAGCCTATGCCCCACCGCCATTCCCTCCTACTGAATTACTTTAAATGCCGTTTTAGGACACCTTGTACCCAAACATTACCCACTAATACTGTGATTCCTACCGATAAGCCTAATGAATCAAAGCATGATTTGCCTACTAGAACACCTGCTCCGTTGGAAGCACTATAACCTAGATTCCTGTAAACCACCAATACCCGTTCGCGGAACGCCACTCCTAACAATGTTGGCAAACAGCTCCACTTAATCCTCCTCGCATCTTCCATTTGAATATATTCCATCGATTCTGTTTTACTGAGTATTCGCTTTCACCTACCTAAATCGCGTCTGTTTACTACCTTCGTCTTTCTTAAAACTCATTTTATTTTTATCACTAAAACAAGGTACAACTCAGACATAAGCGACCATCATCTTAATGTCATTGGCTATCGCTTGTTTCGAAAAGACCATCTGCGTAAACGCGGAGATAGAAGTGCTATATACATCCGGAACGAAAGCACAGCCATCCTCATGCATCAACAGGTTCTCAATAACGTACAATATTTGTTATGGTTGCTAATCCCCTCCAGCGACCTTCCACTCGGTTGTATTTATAGCTCACCTAGACCTACAAATCATCAGACTGAACAGTTAGTTGATGCTATTAAACCTGCTTCCAACACTACCTATAAACACAAGGATATATGCGCAGATTCTGCCCCATGCTGAGGCTGACGTTGCATTCTTGATGCTTCTTCACCGCAGTTGGGTTAAACCAACTTACACTTAAACTAGGTCTTTTTAAGCTGAATAAATTTCATTCCACTTGACTAATCTTCTATTAACTGGCCACCTTGCTTACGCTAATTGCGCTTATCAGCGGTATATTTATTGTCTTTGTAGCATTCTTAAGTAACTCGTGGACATTTCTTACTTATCACGGATGCGTTGCTAACCAACTTACTTCATATGCTAATTTAGCGAAGTGTTATGCCATTGTGTCTGTATGCATTATTGGATTTATTTTATTTCATCTTGTCGCCTCAAGTGAATGGCTGTTGCTTGATATCCTCGGTGTGGCTGCGCTTGATGTGCATGTTGACAAGGTGCCTACCTCTCTATTACCCACTACCTCCTTCATACTGGCTCCAGGAGACAGTTGGTTGTTTCTGCAGAGGACGGGGTGCACGGTCCTTGAGGCCGCCCTAGGCTCGAAGAGTGGTTCCATGCACTCAGAGTGGAGCTGACTACGGTCCAACCACCGCCTTGTGTGCGCTTGATTCCCCAAATAAAACGTGCTTGTGTTTGCCTGTGAAGGAGTGTGGGCCGGCTCCGTTGATGAAACGTCACTCCCATCCACATACCTCTCGGTCTTATTCCTTCGGGTTTACACTGGATATGGGGTGTGTGGATTGAGCTGTGGGTGGTGCAGCGCAAGCCACCCGTGGTCCCTCTGTAGTCGTAGGTGTCCTTTGGTTGTCCACAGTGTGACAGGCAAATTCGAAACCGGATGCCGCAAACCATATATGTGGAAATTTTGACTTGCCACGTATTGGATGGACAGCCCCATCAATAACAAAAACGTTCACGAGTCTCGGTGGAATAATCCATAGTGTTGAAATCAATTGTTTAACTCATCGTGTCAATCTACCCACCAGGACAGCCAACACATTGGATCCGATACTCACCATGGGCATCCCGTCAGTTTTTGTAAGCATGGACAACCCACAAATGGGCTTTGCTCAAATACTTTGATCAATACTTTGCTTTGTAGCATGGATGTCAAAATAATAAAGAAAAAACGAGTGACTGTTAAGCTTGTTCGTCACATCCACCTTTTAAACTGTGTCATTTTCGACCAGCTTATCTATACCCTGAATTGGGAGACGTATTCCTAACACATCTGCCAACCGTGGCCACTGATGAATTTATTTACAATCCTACAGCCTGTACAGACCTAGTAGCCCACAAACTGTGGATAAACACCAATACCAGTGGTAATCAATACAAGTCATGTATCAAAAGTACTACTAAATTGAAGAAACCTAGGTCAGAATATCGTAAAAATAAACATCTTGCCACGTTAATACAAATATATTGGATCCTACTGAAGCGAGAACACCAATCACAACATGCGATAATCGCCGAGGAGAACAAAGTGCTAAAAGCTCCACGAAAGGCGTAAACATTGGATACAGCTCTTCAATAAAGTAATCATTAGTACGAAATTTAAAGCCTAATAATAGAAAATGGCACGACAACGGATGATGTAAAGTTAATGTGCGAAGCACCTAAATTTATCATGCAACCTCCTTCAGTACTAATACCAACATATCCCCCACTCTGCTAATATGGAAGATAAATGAACCTTTCGAACATTTCCTTAAGCCTGAGTGGAATTCTGATGAGTATAACTTTTTATAATACCATGGTTTCAGCCGGTAGCGCATGGCATCCCTCGGCTGTTATCACATCTGGAAGTAAAAGCATGTCTTTATTGATGATAAAAGTCATTATTCTATCTCTAAATAGCGGATGATACCCTCCAAAGTGGAAAAACTTAATAATGTCACCAAACCACAGAGGTGGTCCACGAACTGCAATGCCATATTATCGTCCTATTAATCGTACAGCGACCGCCTCTAAGAGTCTAGTCCGATTCGTTAAGGATAGTTTTATTTATGTTCTCACACGACTAGACCTGATAAACAGCAGGCAACACGGCTTTCCTACGAAACTATTCATTGTAACTTGATAACTTCAATGCTTTTATCATGTAATTTCCGCCGTTGGCAATGATTTGTCAGTTAACGTAACATGCTAGCCATGCAAAAGGTATTCGATCGTGTGCGACACAAACCATTGTTGTCCGTCCTGCACGCTTGAGGAAGCGACAACCCATTGCTAAGCTGATTCAAAACCTACTTGGAAGACTAGATTAAAAAGTTAACATCAGGCAACCACTGTTCTTTTCAATAGAAGTCAAATGTGGCGTCGTTGGACCGCTTCTCTTCCTAATCTGTAAAAAACCATAGATGATTCTACAAATGACAAGCATACTTGTTTGCAGTTGACATTAACTTCGTTTCCACATTTCCACCCAATAATCTCGAACTGGGACTTACGGAAATACAAGAGGTGTACTAACGGATGCAGCGGATGTTTGGATTGCCGTGTTGGATTTTACTTTTCCTTCCGGATTACTCTGTCATACGTGATTTTTCTGTGTGAATTGTACACCAATATTTTTTTTGGTGCATTCCCCAATCCGTGCAAATTTCGTGGATGTTCTCTGGCTAACTTCGGAGTTCTTATTGATTACCCCAACTGCCGTCCGTGTCCTCCATTTTGGATTTGTTGCACGTCTGGAGACATTCGTTGAATTGTGCCTGTTATCGACAAATGTAGCCGTGGAATCTAACCCACCTATCAAACTCCAACTGTGAGAAATCACGCAAGTTGCCTGTGTGCACAAAGCTCAAAGTGATAAACCTCTTAAGCAAAGTCGATATCTCACTCAACGGTATCCATCAAGTTCTCAAATCAATCAGGCCATCTTCCGAGCTGGGATCTGATGGCATTTCACCAACCACCATTAAACTAGGAGGACTTGATATACCATTGCTCCTAATGAGCATGTCCACACTACCGCTGGAATCTAGCCCCTTTCTAGATCAATGGAAAACGTCATTTATTATGCCTGGGCATAAAATAGGTCCCAAACGAACGATTGATAACTACCGACCAATCCACCACACTCCAATAACCACTAGGCTATTTGGAAAACTGGTCAGAAAGGAGATGATGAACTTTGTTGATTCTGTTGACCTGATCAATAATTCGCAGTCTAGTTGTCTTACTAATCGATTCTGCACCACCTGTCAACTGCATTACCTTAACCACATTTCAGAATCAATCGATTCCGGTTACGCAATGGTAACCTTGTTGCTTGACATACACCAAGCGTTCGACCGAGTACCGCTAAAACGACTGTAACAATACGTGGAGAATTTTAGGATCCGGGACCCATTACTAGGTTGGCTCTATTCATGATCTCATTTCGTAGGGTAAAACATAATTCCTTTTTCTTTTTGCCTAGTAACTGGATGGTAGCTTACCGGAACGATGCCTATCCGTTGCTGGTAGCTCAGGTGACATGTAAATATTGTATTTATTTTTCATTTATGTATTGTATGTAGGTATTCCCTTTATGTATCGCGGTACAATAGCGGAAGTGTTTCCCCACCTCTAGCTGACCTGTATAATTATGATAATGATGATGATAGTGCCATAACCCTACTCGAGAATGGGTCACTCCAAACCGCTTGCACAAAATTTGATAAACGCTACTTGTATAGAAACTGGACTTCTGCATTCCGTCGACCCAAGATGGTTGCACACGAGTAAGCGTTCCCCTTGCAATTTTTATTTCTTTCTTGCCTATTAAGTGCTAAATAACCACTCGCCTTACTGCTTTGTGTGCGCACATACTCATTGCAAACCCTTTATACGGCAATGCAGTTAAATCTGTAATCGCCCAAAATGACGACTCCATTATCCCTTGATCTATCTATTCTCACTCTAACCACCCTACGGGACATGTTAAACACTTGCTTTTTTACCGTTATAAATCATTGTTCATCTACAGAAGTACCTTTAATTAGTTGAAAATGCAGCCAAATCTCTCTTACACAATGACATGAAAGAATAGGTAGTAAATTCTCCTTACAACATTAATGACTGCGAAATTTTTGCCACTTAAGGAGGCACAAAACGACATTAGGATATATGAAACCAATGCACTGGAATTCCATGTACCGGACGAATAAATAATTTATCTTTATTATGCCACGAAAAATGTCGAATGTAGCGAAATATACACGTCATCCTATTACTACTAACTTTTAAACTTACTTTTAATCTTTCCACTTTAAACGATGTATTCTGGTAAATTAGTAGTTGCAGCAAACAATGATCAAGTAAATATTTTTGATTCCGTAAAACGTACCTACAATTTTGTAAGTTCTTGAAGAATGAGCCAAATTTCACGTCGTTGTTGTAATATGCAATCAACCGCCAAGCGCATTGGCCCCTGATACTGAAAGAATAAAATGTAGGTTCCGAAAATGTCACAACCGTTGCTAAAAAATGTGTGCAATCTATGTTACATCTGCGATAGAAACGGTTTGATAAGTCTTCGCCACATGCGACGTTAAGGGGTTAGTCTCAGTTTGACTTTGTTTCTGAACGCCCATATTTACTTTGGTATCATCCTGCGGCGTGATGCTATTTGTACTAATGCTGGTAATTTGCACGCCACGTTACTGGTATATATAGCAAGAGATACTACAGGATTTGCAATTCCACGAACAGTTAATCAGAGCAGAATAGAACCTCGAGATGAGAGTAAGCGCATTTCAGTAGCCCATGTTTACAGTCCACAATTGCACTTCTCACTCACCTCCCATACATGCGATTTAGTATTTCGACAAAAAGGGAAGTACTACGATACATAGTTTTCTGCAGTATTCCTTTGCATACTCTTAAATGCCTTTAGGATAAAACAGAACATTTAAGATGAACAATATTAGTAGCTTTTGTAATCCATACGAAAGAGAGGCAAAATAACCGGTACCACTGTAGCGCCGTGCACACATCCTGAATGCATCGTAAATCGCCGCATTATCTTCCGAATGTATTTAGCTTCAATGCTCTCCGTTTACCGTAACATTTGCTTGCGTAGATCATACTAGTACTACAGCGTTAGAACTCTGCGACATGGTAAGAAAAATGGTAAAAGTTGAAGGGGGTGAGATAAAGGTTGATGCGGCGATGATTAGAAACAGATACTGAAGACTTCCCCCTATGTTCACAGTTTTGATAACCTGTTTGAATCGTAAACTCGGAGTTGTCACGGAATTGATAAATCGTCTCATCAGAAGACCACAATCACGGGAAAGTATGGGGACATGTTACTGTTTGGATGACGTGGTCATAAGCAAAGGATCATATGTTATGGTGAGCGCAACCGATTTGCATAAGCTGTGCATAAATAACTAACTTTTTTGTCAGTGTGGTGTGGGGCTGCAAAATGCCCAAATTGGTGAAGCATGTAATTTAGGTGAATTTGAAAAACCTTTCCTGGTTGGGGAGTCAGTTCGCAAAATTCTAATTCTAAAACAGAAGTTGCCAGTAAGTTAAAAAAGAGGGGAGCGGCCACATAAGCTGCTAAAGACAGAGTTTCAAAGTAGGCAACAATATGCTCTACCTGGGAAAACACTGCCACGCACACGTTTAGCAATGTGACCATTGTGAAAATATGACTGACAAATGCAAACATATATAGCACAGTGCGTTTTCTGTCAACTGGGAGACAATGGGAGACTGTGATTCTCATCGAATATCTCACAACATTTGGGCTGCCTCGGATAATGTGGTTTATAACATGCATTAAACCTGCTAAAATTTACCACCATTCTAATTTGACCGCTTTTCTCATTGCCGTAATGTCTACCATGTGAAATTCATGGAACCAGGCCTCTGTATATTGATCACTTTGTTCTAGTCCCGGCAGGTGCAAGTCGTAGATTACCTATACATATGTTGTGATATGCAATGAAAATTTAGGAAAATTAGATGGTTTAAGTAAAGTGCACCAGAAACCTTTGGTTTATAAAGTTATGGGCCGAATTCACGATCATGAGCACCACGAAGTGTTGTCCGTCCACCAGGTTTGCGTGTATTCGTGGCGCGCGACCTAGAAAAGCCTAAGGGAGCAAAGAGACACAGACGGAATGGAAAGCAGCATGAGTTCCGGTGGTCCTTTACTGATTTCGCACCCAATTTCGACGTATTAAAATCAAAGAATATAGGAAGTAGTGTTTTTCTTCCGCCGGATATAATTCTAAACTTCGAAACCTATTACAATGATTTGACTCTGCTGCGACTCCTAGCTGGAGGTTTTTGTATGTTTACTAACGCTGGATGCAACATTTTCGACACGAATATGTACGTGGTACTTCAATTTTTGTATAAGAAAGTAACAAAATGTTGATAATAAGGTGGTTCGGTACAAACTCAAACGTCTGTAGAGTTTATGTTGCATCCAAGCGGACATTTAATGTGAAGATCACCATCGTCACCGCTATCTATTTCAGTGCGTTAACACACAAATCCCCTGTTACCATATCATCACAACCGTTCAAGCCGAATCGATGACCAGAGTAAAAGACGCCGTGCCTTACCAGAGAATTCATCAGCTTGCAGTTGTTTGCCATAATGCAATGGGAATGTAGGTTAAAAATGTACATATGGAATTGGTAAGCATGTAAAAATACTAGCTTGTCGAACGCTAATTGCGTGTGTCAATTACATTCTTTACTGATTCCTTTGTTCGATGTGGTGTCACATGCGGCAGCATAACACTTTAAATGATACAGTGATTAACTGGATATATTAAACGCAAACTGGAAACGTTAAGCATCCACTGACTCTAATGCCGTAAGCTCATATGCGTAGTAAGTTGACTCCGAAAACCATCGTTTCTTTTTCGATATATCCTGGGGTTGAATGAAATGGGACTTTGCTGTCCCCTAACATGTCCGAGCATGAGTTATTCAGGGGTGTGTAATTTCTCCGGTTTTGATCATTTTCCTTGTACACTGATTCATGGAAAGTCCCATTGCGGAGTCCACAATGCAAGCGTTTATTTGATGCCTTGTGAAAATATGGTTGCTTGTGATTATGCGTCCGAAATCGTTTTGGATTTTCAACAATATCGGAGCGGCCCAGCCAACTCTGAATAACCACTCTAGAGTGGTCCCATCACTTGGCATGTACATTTCACTATCAAGTAGCAAATAGTTGTTACAAGAGCAACAGCCACTTGATGACCCGTTGACTCTGGTTAGCAAGGAACTCGTGATAGTTATTCAATTCATTTATATTTGCAGCTGTATCGGCAATGATGGACGCATAACTATGGTCGTCTAACCATGCATTACAAAAAGTAGAACTGCCCTTTTGAATCTGCGACATCTACAGTGTTAGAAAGGTGTTTCTCTCCCTCTAAAAGGCTTGTATACAAGGCCACTATGAAGGTCCTCCTACCCTATGGGAGTAAGACTTGGCTCCTTTAATCTGAGGACCTTCAGTGCATTCATGTCTTTGATCATCATTGTCTGCGAAGCGTTACCCGTGTCGGAAACCACCAGCATGTGCACAACAATGATGTGTGTAAGCGAATACCAGACCGTCATAATTAGGCTAGTTCTTTAGAACAAGAGATCGTACTGAATAATTTTCACTAATTTGGGCACGTACTACATAGGTATGTTTACCACTTACTGACGAGGGCCTTATTTTGCTTGGCAGATGTCGGGTAACGCAAGGCCCGAGGTGGGCAGAAGTTAACTTGGCAGCGGGAAAGGAAAGCATTGACCACCAAACTAAGTGCCGTTGGTGCCACTAGCTTTCCAGTCTAGAGTCTACGTGGTCTGCGTTTTGCTTGTGTCGAGATGCTGCAGGAAATCGCCCACAGTTGTCACCAATGACATATCTGCTGCCATCTCCTACTCTGATTGACTGGTTAAAATGTGCTTGCTGCTGTGTTATCTGCGGGCTAATGACTGCTTGGGACACGTGACAGTGATAGTCGCAAGGAAGTTCTATCTGCTACCGCTTTATCTTTGCATGATAGCCAGCTGTCTGTGATGGTATATTGTGTCTTGACCTTAAATGTTTATTTGGGGAATTAAGATTCTGGGTCCTCTTTATTTCTCTGTTGTGATTCTTCTTTCGGTAAGCCACCATCTCTTACGACATCGATGGCGGATGTACTGTTCTTGATGTGCATGATGATAATTATGCCTCGTAAGTCAGATAGTGTCAAAATATTTGTTTTAGCTCCTCTCCTCAAGTACCCTCTAGTTAAGAATAGGCAATCGAACAGCATCAGCGGCTCACAAAACAGAGTCGCCGGGACATCTACTTTCCTTCCGTTTATTTCCTCTGTGAGTACATTTTACATGTCTATCGACTGTTGGTGCAACAATGGTTAATTCATTTCCAACTGGACTGGCTTCACTGTAAACAAGCTGGCATCAGTTTTGATTTAATTTAAGAGTTTTAGTTGGCTTCACTATAGACTGCGGGAAGGTATGAACGGCCTCGCAGTTACTCATAAACCTGACACATATACTGACAAGGGAATTGTGTAAGTAAATCAAAAAATATTGCAGTGCGGTGCAAGTGTAGCTGCCTTTGAAATAAACTGTTTCCCACACATGATTTAGCAAAAGTGTTAAAGAGCGAACCCTCCGAACTGAGTTACACCCGACCCAAATGTATTGGAGTCACAAGGTGATAACTTTCTCTGCCCCAAAGTTATTGCATTATTCCTTGTAATGTGTAAGTTTTGAAATCAAGTAGAACACCTGGCAATTTTTTGAAAATGGGCTTGTTTGACTAACAAGTACTTGATGACAAACATGTGTTAACACCGGGTTGTGCGTATAACGCGGATTTGGTGTCTGAGTCTTTGTAGATCCGTTGATATCTAGGAGTTCGAGATGATAGATATATGACCATAAAATAGAAAGCGTTTTGGTGGACTCACTGTTGCGTTGGTATTGTTGCGTACTTAAAGAAGCCGTGATGTTCACATGATAATAAATCAACATTCCACTGGTTAGTATTTTGGAAGCACCTCGTTGATTTCTTCATGGAGCCTCGATGCTGATGCTACTTTTAACAGGGAATTTGAATGGGACAGTGCTTCTCCTGTTCGTTTTGCAAAATCCCTTAGGTTGAGGGTAGAAACAACGCGAGCTGGGATAGCGTTCCATGACTGACAATTTGCAACCGGATCCCAGCCAGTAGCTCTAGTTGTCAAATTTAAATAGTGATTACTCATGTTGGTAATGTGGTCTAGTTCTAGCAGCAAGCGGCAAATGCGATTTGGGTTCATCAGGATCCGTTAGACCATTATGAATTCCCCCCATATGCGGGGACCTGGACTGCTGCATCTTCATAAAAACCCAGCCTAAGCATTTCGATATTATGAGAGAATCCATCAATGTTCGTGTATGCACACTGTAGTGGATTCTTGATTGTAGCGAGGTTTTGCTTCTGCTATGGTCTTCATGCGTGTTTGGCTTACTGTACACTAGTTTGCATTTGGGCGTAATTGTTTGTGCCGTTATTTAATAGTGATTTTCTTCCTTGATGCTCTTTGTTGTACGTCATGTTGACCTGCTCAAATATTAACCACCACATCTGTTAGTTTTCTATCATCCTTTGGAAAGAATTTGCTGCAATTCGTATTTTGCATATAGGAAAGTTGGAAATGGATAATAAATACAAAGCACATGCAATCCAAATTTCCAATTAATTTGATACGGCTTTCTGGTGGAACCGTCTCCAGTATATCCGATTCCTTAGCAAACACCCTCGTAGAGTTTCATCCCCGCTTCTATGCCACATACTGTTTTGTGCTGGGATGGCGTAATACCATACAACTATTATTCCTTACTGAAATATTTCGGGCTGTTTATAGGTACGCAGTTAACGCAGTCAATTCATTCAGCCAATTGTCTTACGGTTCTTTTCAAGTATAGCACTTTATTTTTAAACCAGTGAGCCAAGGACAATACGCCTTTACGACTGCACTTATATTTTTCGATGCACCAATACATCACCTCAGGAGATCGGCCAAGTCGTGGCAAACAATGACATGAAGAATGTAAATGCAAGTATATAAAATACTATAGATTAAACATAATCCATTTCTAGACGAGACCAGATACTTTACAGCGTACGTAGTGGACCATAAATTTGACAATATCTCATAGTAGTTTCACTACATCGTTATTGGTCCATCAGACATTGTCACATCCATCGATGCTTCTCGGGGTCAGTTCTACCAAACCGCAGAAATAAATCACATCATATTTTTCGGCCAAGTCGCTGTTTATCATGCCATCAGTGTGGACAGAATATCATGCCGCAAAATTATGGAATAAATGCTAACCGGATTAGCAGTGAAATATGGTTAGGAAAGTACCAATAAAATCCATGAACGAAAAGGGGAAATCAATATTTAGTGTGAATAGATATAAATAATTTTACTTGTCTGGTTAAATGGAGAAAATGTGCATTTATAAGGGTCATTATGTTTATTATTATTGGTGCATATTGAAGAAATATCCGGATATTTATTGTCAAAGCAATTTAAAATGATGAACGCTTACACCGCAATGTTTCTCGTCTCAGTGTGACAGTGTTTACACTAGACGACGGTACATATCGCAGCCACCTTATAGGGCAGTTTAGTAACAATTAGCAAGGAGACTTCAAAAGATGGAGAAAAAGGCTTTGTATAAAATGATCATTACAAGTACTTGGACTGTATTTCGCACAGTCGAAAGTATATATTCGTTAACTACAATATATTATTTTATTTTCAGGATCATCCTAACTCTACGCGAACATCTCCTGATTTCACAAAGTTCTGAGACTCCAAAACTCGAATCGTATCACAATACCGTATAGACAGAACTTACTGAGCACGAGATACACAGAATGCATCCTAGAGAAATAAGCACAACCGATACACCTCCAGTTTTTACTGTCCAGTAAGCAGTGCTTTGTACTAAGTTCTCACAACGAAGTAAGATCACCAGCATTAAGTAGCGTTGAAGCAGCTGGTTCAAGGGTTCATTATTCCGATGGTATTGTAGATTTGCGGAGCAGATGCGACAGTTCAAGCTGGTAAACTGTGGGAAAACTGGACTGCGCACACGCGTACTTGAAATACCTGGTTTCCTTTACAACCACCTCAGCACCTGTCACACATTTTGGTAATATATTTAAGTACGTTTGGCAAGTAACTACGCATGTGCTAATGAAAAATGGTTTTGTATCTGTCAAGACACTCATGGGATTTGCACTCAATCTTATTGCTTACCATCATTTGTCCTTCCAGTAAGTTGCAATGACGATACAATTTCATAAGAACAGAACCTTATGAACTCATCCGGGTAAAGAGTCCTCCAACGGGTTGAATAAATAAAAACCGAATGCCAATTTGACTAAACTATAGCACACCAATCATGTTTAAAGGCTTTGAGTACATTCTCGAAACTGCAGTTAAATGCACTCATCGCGCTACAATGTCATGTTAAACGAGAAGGTTGGTTCTTTTCAAAAGATATTTGATTGTCATTTTTAGGTAGTCCGACTAGCTACATAACTTGACTGCATACGTTTCGCCACCAAGCGTGGTGACATCATCGGTGTGGTAATATACATCGAATCGTATTGCACATTAAACTTAGTTTTAACTTCATCTGCTGTGCAGAATACCGAGACACGTACCGTAAGACGGCGCGAACCATCACATACTGCGACCGATTAGCCTACCTCCTCAATGCCATAACCTGGTCGTTCATCGCCCAAGCCCACCTAGATGTCGGCTGGATTGATTACGCAAACGAATTCAATCGGCTAGATATGGCTGCTTCAGAGATAAAAGTTTGCAAACGGTCAGAAGCAGTTACTTACGTAAGGAGCAGAACTCGAAAATTGATGACATTTTGCAACGCTATATGACGAGAGTATAGATTATCCCCAACACCAGAAAGTTAGGATAACTACATAGAGCAACGAAACCACTGCATAGAAGATAAAACCGTGCATCAGCAGAAGATGGCAACAACTCTCAGCGTCAATCACAAACTACTGTATAAGCACATCAATAGCCTAGGGAAGGTGAAGTAAGGTCTTCCGCCACTCACGACGGCAGCGGTTTGACTGAAAAAGGAGGTTCCATCATCTTAGGGCGAGTCAATAGCCGTTCTCATCTGCAAAAGGGCTTGCGCACAATGTGCTCCAACTACAGGGGTATCAGCTTACTTTCCGTTGTTTTTAAGCTTATGGTGTCCATCACACTTCGAAGGTTACCTCCAAAGTGCGAATTGCTACAGCGAGAAGAACAGTCTGCGTTCCGCCTGGGCCGCAGCTGCATCGATCAAATCTTCACACTCGGCCAGATTCGCGGGTTTCGCCCAAGTGTACCAAAAACCAAAAATTGTCGTGTTTCTGGATACTCACGCTGCCTTCGATTCTATTGAAGAGCTGCATTGTGACACTGTTTGTGGAGAAATGACGTCCCCCGGTAGTTCCTTTCTGTACTGCATGCTATGTACAGTCTGATCTCGGTAAGAGTTAGGGTTTATGACAAGCTTTCGCCTTTCTTTGTTGTTCCCAGTGGAGTTCGAAGAGAATCCCCTATCTCCCCATTCCATTTCAATTTGGCAAAAGAGGATGTCCCCAAAAATGCTTTGGAAGATTTGTTGAGCACTGGCGTGGAGCTTCTCCCAGGGTGCCGATTTGATGACTCGGACTTCGCTGATGCCATCATCTTGCGGTCCACGGGCTGTCCAACTTGAACCCAACCGTCTGGCGACTGAAACGTCAAAATATGGGATGGATTTTTCACCAGCCAAATGCAAAGCTCTTTTCCAAGACATTCAGATGTCTGTAACTGTACCCACTCTTGATGGTGATACACCAGAGGTTAAGGAGAGTTTTGCCTTTCTGGGAACTTGCATCGCAGCCGGTGGAACTGTTAGAGAAGAGATTTCAGTGCGTATCTGAAAAGCTCACATCGCAAGTTGAATGCCAAAAATTGCAATCCACATAATATTTTGGAGAAAATCTATTCTTGCCTTCAGTATTAATAAAACTATCTGACCTGATGGGTATGCATCCACAAGAAGCAGTTCAGGTCATTCCGCATAGCAATTCAATTGTATCTATGAGAATAGAGGAGATAGCTCAGGACATAGAAAGCACCCTAGTAACTATACTACATTCCGGAAGATTTTCGCCATAACTAGATGAATGTACTTTACCTGCAGACGAGGCCCTTCTCCTGGCATCTGTTTGATACCTCAAGGATAACGAATTAGTGGATGAGGTTCTGTTTACCAGGAGAATTACAACTCATGCAAAGGGCCAGTCTACAGTTGAGGTAATCAATAGCTATCTGTTTAAAAACTCCATCACCATACAGAACATGGTTCCACGTGCAACAGATGATGCTGCCACAGCCGTCGTAAGATATAAAAGATTTGTTGCCTGTCTAAACATTTTATTCTGTTCCTGCAATTCCCTGTGTGATTCATCGCGAGCACCTAGTGGCTGAAAAAGTGGGAAGATGCTTAAAATATTCCCTGTCAACTGTTATAATAGCAGTCAACGATATCAAATCTCACCTTATGCAAGCTCGTCTTTTCCAGCAGTCGGATGAGGAGAACAGTGAAGGTTTCCATGTTCTCCTGTTGCATACAGAAGTTATATGGTTCTCCAAGGGCAATTGTCTTCGCTGTTTTGTTGCACACTGGGATACCACCATCACATTCCATTCGGGAACTGATTATGAAAGAAAACTGTTCACAGCTAAACCTGATGTGTTTTATCTGGCTGATGTTTATGACAAACTCACCTTTTTAAATAAAACACTACAAGACAAGTTAAGTAATCTCATCACGAGTAAGGAAGCCATTACCGCATCTCTTAAAATGCGGGATGTGTGTGCTCAAAACATCGGAGATCGGACATTTTCTCCATTTCAAATTCTCACTACACTCAAGGAGGAGATAAAAGATGAAAATTTACTTGTTTATGTCAGCCATTTAAAGCAACTTCGAAAAGAAATGAAAGACGAGTTTCATGACTTGATTTACATGGAAATCCAGACATAGCTTTTACGTCCATTTAATGTACAGTCCTGCAATGTTGAAGTTAAAATCCAGCAAAGTCTCACAGAGCTTCAAACTGACACACTAACAAGAACTAAATTCACGCAATATAAAAGGGAATTTTGGCTACAGACCGATGCCCTTAACATATGGTGGGAAATGCCTGAAATATATTTCCGTTCTTTTCCATCCGCATACTTCATTGAATGTGGATTCAGCAGAGTGGTTTCGCTAACAAAACTTAGAAACCGTTTGAGCAGCACAGCATGAGGAACTCTTTGACTCATGCTGTCAAGTCTGGAGCCGTACATATAAAAGCTAGCTCAAGGATATCAGACTTAAGGCTTGCATTATTATTTCGACAAATATATTGTTAAGAAGTTAATATACCTATTAATTTATAACATGCCTTATATTTAGAATCCAACCGTAATTAACCACACTTTTAAATAATTATGATGACTTTGTATAATAACAGAAAGTGCCTTGACTTTGCCGTACAAGGCTAGTTCTCTTGAGGCTGCGTAAGTTACGAAATAGGTTTATAAGCAAAAGAGCACTGATGTTAACATTAAAAATTTATCCGTCATATAAAAGCTACCAATATGTTCAATGAAAATCAGCGATTTACGTCTGTTAGGCATCGCGGATTGACGAACTTGTGGTGATAAGAGCTGGGAGCCATGTGAAATGGAATGGTCCAAAAGGGGACCAAGACTGAATAAAGTTGGGAACGCCTCCCCTAGATCATAAGTTACTCTTTTCCAAGCTACAGCATTACGGTATGGATGAACTTCTTCTAATCTGTATCGCCAATTATTTCCTTCAGCGGCAAGTGATGGTCAGCGTTCAGAACTCCTTAGCTAACCCCATACAACGTGAATGTGGTGTGCTTCAAGGCTCGTTGCGACGTCCCTGATTGTTTTTGGTATTTATCAGAGACTTCACACAGACAATTACATCTAACTTCCTGCTGTTTGCCGATGGGGTCAATATTTGGCACCATGTGCAGGGGAATACGGATCAGCACCTGCTTCAAAGTGATCTAGAAACGGTACATCAGGACTTCATCCAAAATTCACTGCAATTCAAGTTGAGTAAATACAAGATGCTCTCCATACGACACCAGAGCAACCACTGTTACCGGCTCGGAATGTATGTGCTGCAGCGCACTTCCACCGAACGTGATTTGGGCGCACTGGTTCGTGATAAGCTGAGTTGTTTTGGGCAATGCGCGAAAGCCTCCCAAACTGATAATCAACATGTGAGTCTGTTACGACTGGCTTTCGGAAAAATAGATCGCACTCTTTTCCAGCGGAGGCTTAATGCGTATGTTCGTCCTCACCTCGAATTACAATTCAAACCTGGCAGTCATGGCTATAACACGACTTTAGTGCATTGGAGCATCCCCAACGTCGAACATCAAAGGAGGTTATTGGAATGCACCAACTTACATAGGAAGAGAAGCAGGAAGGATTGGTGGTATTCAGCGGACCTTACCGCCGTTTACGAAAGGACTTGATAAAAGTGTAGGTAATTCTGCACGACCCACATCATGCGTGCCGCTCCTTAGTAAAACTCAACAGTAATATCAACTTAAGTGGTCATTCACAAAACTGGCAGCAATATACAGCCTTCTGGATTGCCCCAGGAATTTATTTTCCGTCTGCGTGTGTCCCTGTGGAATGCTCTTCCAGAAAAGATCATTTCCGCACCATCACTATCAAAATATAAATGACATTTAGATGACTCACTTATTCACCTACACTTTGTCACCTATTACTACATCTCCATCTTACTCCTGGAATATACTTCGGATGTATTTGCTGCTGTGTATGCGCAGTGGAACTACACGGATGGCAAGACTATAGAGAAAAACCGATAAGTCCCTCCTTTAAAAGCAAATAAACCACTGCATTTTTATTCTTTGATAACCCTGCAAAGCCACCCAACGTGACATGGAAAGCATTGCTTCTGATCTCGTATAAATTCATTGTTCATTGTCCATTTTTCGCTAATGTTGAACGCAACGTCGAATGTTCAACTGAATAGTGAATACTGAGCATAGCGAACAAAAAGATAAACATCTGTTTTGCTCCATCATACGTGGATCGGGCATATGCGCGGAATCAAGTTGCTGATTCCTGCTCGGTTGCAGCATGTTGTAGCTGAAGTACATATTATCCGGGTTCGATACGCTCCCTATACCTGTAGTCTGCAAAGTGGGCGTCAAGGAAACTCTAAAATTCCAGCACCGATTTCGCCTCAACTAGCGTCTCTGGCAATTTGTTCCAATAGTTCTTCACTCGACGCTCGAAGCGTAGAGGGTGAACGATGTGCTTTAAGTCTGGTACCACTAGTTCGTGCAGATGTCCGCGTGTGCTGCTTGGTGCGTGAACTTGCAGCAGCGGCTTCAACATAGGGAACTGGACAAGGTGCATTATCCGGTACGTCATAATGAGATCAACTCGAAGCTGACGCTATGACAGGATATAAACCCTAGTGTCCTACATCGGTCCTCGCACGACATACCGGTAAACTGGGGATGAGCCGGGTAGCTACATGGTGGACTCGTTCCAATCTCTGCATCTCACCTATTGTGAGCGGACAATAAGGCGGGTGAGCCGTACTCAAGCAGCGGTCTTATTATGGTAGAGAACAGACGGGTGCCAATCTCTTCAAACCAATTACAGAAGCTGCTTCTGTGCTCAAAGCAGGCGTAGTCTTTTTACGTACAATCTTTTCGCGTTGTAGATAGACTTCAGCTCACAGCGTGAGAGTACGCCTAGATATTATACGGAATTGGTGTGATGCAGCGGGTGGCTGGTCAGGGTGTACGAACGTCCATTACTACCACATCCCATACTCATAAACGAGGACTTGTCCTTGTCGACCGGTAGGTCAACTTATGCAGGCCACATGGACAGGCGGTCGAGGTCCAGGTGAAAGACGTCAGTCGTCAAGAGAATCAATAACCCACCAAATCTTCAGGTCACTCGCAAATAACACGTAGGGCGACCGAAGAAGCTGCAGTACTTCGTTGATGTGGATCAGGTAGAAAATTGGCCCCAGTACTGCGCATTGGGGTATACTGCTAGCGGACGCGTAGCATTCCGTTAGGTGGTCATCCATCTGAAGTCG
Organism: Dicrocoelium dendriticum; assembly: GCA_944474145.2. Classification (NCBI taxonomy): domain Eukaryota; kingdom Metazoa; phylum Platyhelminthes; class Trematoda; order Plagiorchiida; family Dicrocoeliidae; genus Dicrocoelium; species Dicrocoelium dendriticum. Next base: position 65,669,095 of record OX104071.1, on the reverse strand, counting down.
CCAACTTCTCCCAATAGGGAAGTCACTGATCCACCGGTACAGTGCTCCACCAAAGCCACACATCTTCAGCTTGTGGAGCAGGACCTCACGGTTCACCTTATCGAAGGATTTACTGAAATCAATATAGATAAAATCCACTGACTTCCCCCGATTCAGCGCTTGCAACCATTCCTGCCTCGTCAACAGCAGGTTGGTGATGCACGAGCGGCCCTTCATGAATCCGTTCTGTGCCGGTGTTAGGAGGTCTTTCGCATCCAGCATCTGGCGAAGACCCTTTTTCACAATCTTCTCGAGCACCTTCACCAAAACAGATGTAGGACAATTCGGCCGGTAATTTTTCACATTGCTTGGACCACCACCATTTGGAATCGGCATTACTACCGAGCATTTCCAGTCGCTCAGCAATGCACCCTCGGACAGCGATCTGTTGAACAGATCCGTCACGACAGGCGAGATGATTGCCGATAAGGACTTCAAAATTAGCGGATGAAGTCTATCTGGTCCAGCAGGTTTTGTGCCATTAAGACTGGTGAGTAGGCTGCGGATATCTCCCACACCACAATCAAGGCCATTGAGTTCAGTAGGGGCTGCACACATCGAACTCGGCATAGGCGCTTGCCCACTTGTTTACACGGAAACGAAGTGCTCCGCTAATGCGGACGCACTTGCAGTGCTGCATGCCAGAGGCTGTCCGTCAGTGCTCTCCAACACAGCTATGTCACTTGCGGGTATCAGGCACCGCTTCAGGTAAGCAAAAATCTTCTTGGGCGCCATCTGCGCTGAGGTTGCGGGCTCCTCTTCAAACTGCCGAAGCTCTTGCGATGTTGCATAGATTCCGCCGGCTTTTGTACGCCTTATGCTCGTCGGCAAAGTCACAGCCGAGGAATTTATTCCACAATTCGCGTCGCCGTCGAGTTAACTGACTATACGCGATGTCGAACCAATGTGGCTATACTGGTCCAGCTTTCCGACACTTCAGGGGTACGAAACGAGCGCAAAACGATTGCAGACGCTCTTTTACAACAGATCAACAGGCTTCAACAGATGAATGCTGCGGCAGTGACCAGTCTACTTTATTGCCGGCTCGGTTTAGACTATTGAAGCCGGTCTTCCAATAATTGTAGGACGGTTCCGACAGACGCGAATAGGGCAGCGGCTACTCTAGGCTGGGTAGCACCATCGAGTGGTCACTGGCTGCCGGATGCTCTAGGACCTGAATTTCATGTACACGTTGCTCTCAACTCGTTAGTAGTAGCTCCAGGTACGATGGAGCGCAATGCGGTGTAACGCGCGTCGGTTGGCAGACACGTCGTGCTGCCCCAGTTTCAAATATCAACTTCACAGACTGCGCCTTGGCTTCACAGTGTCCTAGGAGTAGTTGAATCTCAGGCCACCGTATTCGAGAGAAGTTAACATCACCCATAAGCAGGAAGCGGGACCAACTCATATCGTTTCTGGCTTGCTGCAACCAATCCAGGCATCGAATTCGCGGGCTACAATATGCATCACCCCTAAACAATTCACTCCGTCTCAGACGGATCGAGCACCATAACTGTTCGCACAGGCCATTTTCGCTACGGTACTTTGGTATCAGTCTCCCGCACAGCGAGGACCGAATGTACAACAGCACATCGCCTCCATCGTTTGATAATCTATCGCAGCGGAAGCACGAGTAGCCACTGATCTGGACTTCCTGGATAGCTAAATCCGGCTTTAACCAGGTTTCGGCCAGTCCTAATAAAGGACGGATGACGTGAGGCAACGAAGTGAAATACATCGTCACGTATGTTCATTAAACTACAAACATTTGTGAAGGCTATGCGCAGGCCGCGGTAGGAAATGGCAGACGCGCATGAAGCGTCATCGATCCCTTGATCCGGGTTTGGCGGGCCTGGGTAAATCATCATCATCATCATTCATCATTATACACCTCAACTAGGTGTAAGACACCTCCGTTACTGTGCCGCGATGTAAAAAAAGAAAAGAAATACAACAGCTGGATGCCAGCTGAGCTACCGGCAACGGATAAGCATCGTTCCGGAAAGCTACTAGCCAGCTACTAAGCAACAAGAAAAATTATTATGTAAAATTATATTATGCTACGAAATAGGATCGTGGTTGGAGTGTATGGCTAAAAGGAACAGAAAGGGACAAAGGAACTCATAGCAACTACGCCCTTGAGGTCGGCTTCTAACCATGTCAACAAGGGTACATAGCCAAACGTGTTCATCCTCTTTTGGACCCCAACCCAGGAGCCGTGAAGCTCCGACGGAGGCCAGCTTCGAAGTGAGGGTCTTCATTCCTCTCGACCAAGTCATCGCTTGGCCACCTCTCCTCTTCTTCCAGCCAAACACCCGGGGAGCAAACAATGCACGTCGCGGGAGTCGGTGGACTGGCATGCGCAACAGTTGGCCGAACCATCGAAGCCTGGTGCGTGCTTCTAACCATTGACCAAGCTGGTATGAGTGACTCTTATGATGCAAATATACACCACCCAGCATAGCTCAATGGATCACTGAGGCACGTAAACCAACGCACCGCGGTAAGGTCCAGCTTCATTGCGATGGGGGACTACCGGCAAATGTATGATGTGGAGATTGATTTCTCCACTATCAGTCCGCCGCTTCAGCTCTACAATACCGGACTTCAGTTTCTTTCTGTCCAAAGAATCGAAATCGGGACAAATAGGGATCTTTAGACCTCTTATATTACCGAGGCGGGATGGTATCAGCTTCGAACTCGCTGCATCAACAAACGTGACTGTCAGAGGCCAGGATTACCGTCCTCTCTTTTTCCAAGACTGGTGATTTGCTTCACCCGCATCGCCTGTCCATTCACGTTGAGTGGCCTATCAGTCGGGCTCTGTAGAAAATCCACGTCTTGGTCATAACTAGCCTGGGGATTGGCATTGGTCGACTCAGGCACGTGAAATATCCTTAGGTTACAACGTCGCTGCTCGCTGGCAGTTGTCCTCTCCTTTTTATCTCGCTGCATTCTCCATTGGCCTTCAACGCCTTCGCTATTGCACACCGGTAGGTTAGTGTCCGTAGGACGCAACACGCGTACGTCAACTGAGTCTCTAGAAAACAGTGGACATCGCGCTGCAAAGCCTGCAGCCGGTGTGCAAAAGGGCTGGTCCGAACAGAGAGGTGGCTGAGTTTCCGCTTGCTTGCATGAAGTCACGGAGCACGTCCCTATGGAACGTTTCGCCCATCCTGTAGGCTCGTGCGGTTACTCAGGTGTTTATGACTTCAAAGTGGCTTGGTATTTCTTGCACAAAATTAGGGTAAAGTCATGCTGGACTTCATGCAGTAGTTTAAAATGACCTAAAAACAAACCAATACACGAAATGTGAAAATTCACACCACCTATGAAGCACTTAACAGCATTGGCTCTATGCCCAACTATTTTGCAACAACTGCTTTAGGAAGTCAGCTTTCTCATTACCGATAGCTTAGCAGATGTGAAGTTAAAGGTGATAAAGGCGAGCACTATTCGCATCGGATGGGACATCGGTATTATCGATCAAAAGGACCGTTTGTAAATTGGCAGTATTTTGTTATTGCTTATCCCAACACTGGCACACCACTACCGCGGTTTCATCCTGGTTTGGACTCACCAGGTGGATTTAGCCTTGTCGGCGGTGGAAATCAGAGCCTGGCGGTTCACGACTGACGCCATGAACACTATGCCACTGAGATTCGTGAGCAAGGCTTGGTACAGCGGAAATGAACTCAAAATTGGACTTGTAAAATCCGCTGTGGTTAGGTTGCTACTAGCAATCTCTATTGAGACCTCGGTTCACTTAAGGTGGACCTTGTTTATTCCAATCACAAGGACTGTATATGAAATGGAAATATTTTGGTGTTGCTCATCCCAACACTGGCACAATACTACCGTCGTTTCCTACTGGCTTGGACACATCAGTTTAAAGCCTGAGCTGGGATGGGAATCAGAGCCCGGTGGTTCATGTTCCGTTTCATAGGCTCAACCTTTGTACCTTTATTCCAATGCCCTTACACGTCTAAAAAGGGGCGGCGTCTAGCCACCGTTAAGCGTTCTGTCACCGACCGTTAGGTCAAGGTCCGACGTCTGACTCGTCCTGCTTTGTATATTGAGCCCGTGTGTCATACGATCGCGGGTAGGGTGGCCAGTGCAGACCAGGTTTTCGACGCTGTCACACAGGGCGAGCTGACTGGTGACACCGGCCGAAAAGAGAAGAAGCGAAAGTTGACAATGGCTTGACTGAGAAAGGTTCAAAATAAATCGTGGTTTGTTCTGTAGCAGTCCCAGGCTATCGTCCCTACTATTGTACTGATAATAGGTTGTTAAAAAGCTGTGAGACTGCTATCGAAATAGGCAAACTCCATGGTGGATGTATATGACAACGTGAATTTTGCGCGTGAGCAAAGAGGAAAACTTGCTCAAATTTTTAAATTCCGTGCTAACAATCCCTGCTGTAATTGTTCCAGATAAAATGCATTCAGTAACCTCTGTCCGTCAAACCGAGAGGATAACGTATGTATTCATTGAGGTGCGAATACTGGCTACGATGAAAATCCGCAAACATCTGGAGCACAAAAGGATCTGACCAACACGGAGCTGACCATTTTAACAAAATTCGAATCATTTATTTGCTAACTCCATTCACCAAAAGCTAGTCATGTGCCACATCATTTGTACTGAAGACTTGGATTAGCAAATTCACAAACTGCAATTTTATTTACACAGGCACTCACTGAACTACCCAGATGCATCGACGCATAACCGAAAGTTAATCGAAAATGTCCACCTTTCTGACAATGACGCGAGAAACCGCAGCATTCAATAACGTCTCAATTAAAATTTACGCCTTTTCTCCGAGTACCTTGGCCCCAATGTGACTCTTTTTCCGGTGGTTAGATGAGTACAGATTTTACATACTCAACTACCTACCAGCTATCGACTTTCTGTTATTCTCAGCCAGGGATATTAGTGATGGATTTGGGTAAAATCATTCGAATTATTTCCTGAGTATGCCTATGCTAAATTTATCCCACAGTAGAATTGTTGATATACTCAATTCAATTGTTTGGTCAGCACAACCAACTAATACAAATTACGTAGCTGTATCATAGATTCCCTATCGTTCACACTACTTTTGTGTCCAGAACACGCGTTCAATGGGTTGCTGCGCCAGCTGGCAGCAAATGTCACCCAGTATGTTGTACATTATAGAGGAAATTGATGCAATGATCCATTGCTTCAACTTTTTGCTTTTGTTACAAATCGGGTCGACTTAGATGGGAATTGCATGTTTTTTCTAAGCTCTTTATTAATGAGCGCATTTTGGCTCCCAACGTTAGACAACACTACCATCGTCCGTTTCCAGAACTTGACCACTCTTACACGTGTGAAGCCTGGTCCCTTTTGGATTCTGATACTTAACTGTAAGTATTTCTACTCTGGATTTCACGCGCGAGAGTTAATCGCTTGATAAATCCTACTTTTTGAACTGAACACTCTGATTGACCGGTTACTCCGCTTTTCTGCGTAGTTCGTGTCGTTACTTCTATCAAATTGTCTGCTGTCCTAATCGGCTCTGTCTGGACGGTCTGCTTCCACTGCGCTTCGAATCCCACTGTTTGGCACGACTGAATCCGGAGATTATTGAGGTAGACTCGTCATTCGTATCAGTTGTTTGTGTGAACCCGGTACAAAGAACGATCGGTCGCTCAAGGGACTAGTGCTTAGTCAACATTGCTCATCTGAAACAGTTAGCTGTCCTGGGTAAGAAGTTCAAATGTAACTATTTCTGGTTATCGGAGAGTATTAAGGGATTCTTCTTGTGTTATCCATAAGGCTCATCATAGGTAGACACAAACGAATGTACACTAAAATCTGAACAAGTGCTTGGCTACTATTTCGAGTAGTTGAGACTCATTTGTACAATGAACAATAAATTTATACGGGTTGAGAAGCGTTGCTTTACAAGTCCCGTTGGATAGTTGGTGGGGATATCAACATAACCGTAATGATAATAAGGATAGTAAAATAGGTAATACTTTAAATATGAAAATAAGGACTTATCGTTCGCTTCGTTGTAGTCCTGCGATCCTCTTAGATTCACAGCACCCACAGTTAAAGACAAATAATTCCATAGTAAACTCCAGAGGTAGGATGGAGATATAGTGTTAAGTGACAAAGTGTAAGTGCATGAGTGCATCATCCAACCGTCTTTTAAATACTGTTAGTGTCGGTGCAGAGACGACCGATTCTGGGAGAGCATTCCACTGGTGACAGACACGAATGGAAACGAAATTTCTGCGGCACTCCAGACGACTGTTTGTTCTGCGAGTTTTAATGGGTGGCCCCTCAGGTTTGTATTGCTGCTGAGTTGCAGTAAAGGGCGGTACACATGATGTGGGTCTCGCAGAATCAAGTATGCCATAATCAGGTCGCCTCGTAGTCCGCGGTCGCCTCGTAGTCTGCGTGCATCTATAGTATCCTACGGGTTCTTGACTCTTGACTTTGTCCGTTTTAACTAATGAGTGATACTCGCCCCAAGCAAGATGGCACGTAAGCTGCTAAATCACTCACTGATTAAAAAAAGCAACTAGTGGAATTTCCGTTGTGTAATACCAAACATGAGAGTGGGGTGGGGGGGAACCGGGCCAAATTCTAGCTGCTGATCACTCACTGAGACCCATCACCATCCCGCATGGTTATGTGCTTTGATTCATTGGCTCTTAATATCAGAATAATATGTGGGAATCCAACGGAATCCAGTGTATGCTACTCCTAGCGAATAATTTAGGACAAGACGGATGTTTATCACTCTTTCGGATGTGTTGCATTCAATTGACCGAATTTGGTGGCGACCAATCTCCTTGCAAGCAAATGTAGTTAGATTGATATGACTTCTGGTGCATTTGCGCTATTGAACTAAGAATGTTGAACTTAACTTTATCAACACAAGCGCTTGGCTTTTATAGGCATTCGATTGGTTTGACTATATGACTTGTTTGCTTCATTGAATATTTGACTACTGATCAAGATAGGATTGATTCCTTACGAGCTGCCAAAAGCAACACCCAACCTGCAACGCCCTCTTTCCAATTACACATGCCTGTGGTGAATGTTGCGGTTTATTGTCAGTGATGTATTTCTTTTGTTTCTTTTCAGCTTTTTGTAAGAACTGTGTTGAAAAATACAACAATTTAGATGCACGTTTGGAGTATTATTTATCAACTTACCTAAGCATAGAACGTTAGCTGCAACCGTGGTAACCGTACTTTGGACATCAATTTAGTTTCCAACATCCATCAGTGGCCGCGATCATTTGAAATCCAGCTAGCCCGAAATGATCGTTCACATGTTGGGTATTTCTCTGAGCTTGACAATTTGGTTGCACACTTTTCGTCAGGAAGCTAGGTGGCATTATACACAGTAATGTGTAGTGGGTAACCCTGGCTACTGAATTTTCTGCACATGAGCAACGAGCGTGTGCCCAGTGAAAGAGACACTTGCGGTTTGAACTCATAGAAAAGTGTCTATTTTTCTCCACGGTGGAAGCCATCATTAGATATTTTCTGCTTGTATCCAGTTTCGAACTCCGGCATTGTATTCTTTTGTTATTATCTTTTCTGGGTTTTGGGGGGCGATGTCAACTCGAAGATTGCCTTAATACCTAAAGAAGAACCGAGTCTTTAGAAACACTTCCTTTGATTCTGCTTTTTCGGAAACTGAGTTTTCCTTTAACGGAGGCGGTGTCTCTCTTCGTTTACGTGTGCCGAGACCAATTGTGAAGCATATTTATTTCTACAAGCCTCTATTTGCTATTTTATCCCTCACAACGCCTCGCTTTTTGTCCGTCCCGCAAAGTTATTCCGAAAGTTTGGCTTTTATATTACAGCCGTCATTTGATCTTTCCATTGATTCACATTGAATCTCCAACATTGTATTCCGCATTAACGGACAATTCCATCTGCAATATGTTGGTGTACATTACGGCAGTGATAATGTCACCACGCTTGGTGACGAAACGTTTACAGATATGTTATGCTGTTGGGCGAAGTACCTAGCAGTTACAATCAGAGGTTTTCTAAACTGGACTGTTCTTACCGTTTAACATTTTTTCTTTGCTCGGTACGTGCATATAAACGCAGTTTCGGTAATGCAGCCATAGCTTTTAAACATGAGTGGAGTACCATGGTTTAGTCCAAAATGTATGGGATGATTATTTATTCAACCCGTTGAAGCACACATTATCCGAGTGAGTTCATGAAGTGTTATTACTATGAAATTGTGTCGTCATTGCAGTTTACTCTGAGGACACATGATGGCAACCAATAAATCTGTGTGCAACTTCCATGACTGTCTTGATAGAGAAAAATATCTTACATAAGCCCACTAGTGGTTACTTACCAAGCGTGGTTAACTGTATTGCCAGAAGGTGTGCCAGACGCTGGAAAGGTTTTAAACGAAGCGACGTATATCACGTGCGCTTGTGTGTGTGCGCGGTTCAGTTTTCACGCAATCGCATTTGTTCAGCAGATCTCCATCACTTTCAAGACAAAGAAATATTGGAACAGCTACCGAAACTTCATTTCCTGCTGGCGATACTTCATCCCTGTGAGAACCTAATACAAAGCACTGATTACTTGACAGTGAAAACTGGAGGTGTCTCAGTTGTGTTCTTTGCAGTATCATGCATTCTATGCGTCTTACGCTCAGCAGTACCTGTCTATACCGTACTAAAGTTCGATCCGAGTTTTGGAGTCACAGAACTTCGTGAAATCAGGATACATTCGCTTACAGTTGGGATAACTCAGAAAAGAAAACAATACATTGTAGTTAACGAATACATACTTCTCGATTGTGCGAAATACAGTCCAAGTACTTGGATTGATCATTTTATACAACATGATCTCAAAGTGCAGGTGTTATATCAGATTTTCCAGAACGATTCCAAATCAGTTTTTAAGGAGTTTAATCGGTCAAAATGTTAAAAAGAAGATGTTAAATTTAGAATGGGTGGTGAATGAAAAACGCTCGATAGAATAAATCCGACTATCCGGGTAACCTACGCTTTGGGAGCTGCTTCCATAAGGGGTATTCTCTTGAATGGTTGCATCCGCACTTCCACGTTCCAGTTGGCTTCGTGTTGATGTCGTATAACAGTAAACAAACCATCACCGTTCCAGGTGCTTTTTGTGGCCGTTCATATAGACAATGAGTAATATGCTCGCAAAGATAATGAACAATGAACGATGAATTTATACGGGTTAAGAAGCGTTGCTTTACAAGTCCTGTTGGATAGTGGTGGGCATATCGACATAACGATAAGGATAATAAACGATAATAAAACAGTTAGTAGTTTAAATATGAAAATAAGGACTTACTGTTTGCTCCACCGTAGTCCTGTAATCCGCTTAGATTCACAGCAACTGGCAGTTAACGACAAATAATTCCATGGTATACTCCCGGTGTAGGATGGCGACGGAGCGCTAAGTGACAAAGTGTAAGTGGATGAGTGCGTCATGCAACTGTCGTTTAAATACCCATAGTTTCGATGCAGAGACGAGTGATTCTGGGAGATCATTCCACGAGTGACAGACAATAATGGAAAAGAAATTTCTACGGCACTCCAGACGGCTGTATTGTTCTGCGAGTTTCAATGAGAGACCCCTCAGGGTTGTATTGGTGCTCAAACGCATTAAAGGGCGGCACATATGATATGGATCTCGCAGAATCAAGTATGCCGTAATTAGGTCTCCTCGTAGTGCGCGATAGCTTCCACTGTATACCCCCAATCGTTGAAGTCTCTCCTGGTATAAAAGAGATTGCGCATTCCAATTACGTTCTCAGATGCCCGACATTATGGATGCTCCAGTGTATTAAGGTTGTGCTACAGCCATGGATGCCAGGCTTGAATTGCGTAATTAACATGGAGGCGAACATATGCACTGAGCATTTGTCGAATTATGGAGCTGTATATTTGTCCAAAAGCCCGTTGCATCAGCCCGACGTGCTGGTTTTCAGTCTTCGAGGCCGTTTTGGATTGCCTGGAGCAACCCAAGTCATCTTGAACCAAGACACCCAAGTCACGTACGAGAGTAGATTAGTGTAGTGTTTTCGTTCCGAGCCGGTATGAGTAGTTGCTCTGATGTCAGATGGAAAGCACCCTGCATTTACTGATGTTGCACTGCAGTAAATTTTTGGGTTGACCATTGATACACCGCATTTAGGTCACTCGGAAGCAGATGCTGGTCGGCTTTTGCCTGTATCATGTGCCAGATCATGGCATCGTCGGCAAACATTAGGAAGTTTGAAGAGATTCCCTGTGCAAGCTCATTAATAAACGCCAAAAGCAAACGCGGACCTAGAACTGAGACTTGCGGCACAGCACACTGGACTTGTATGGTTTCCGATAAAGAGCTCTGAACCCTGACCACTAATTGCAGTTGAAGTAGAAACCTGGCAATCTAGCTTAAAAGAGGGTCGACGATCTCGTAATGCTGGAGCTTGGAGAGTAATAACCGTTGGTCTAGACGATCGACAGCCTTGGAAAAATCCAGGTAGATCACATCAATACTATCCGCAGCGTCAGCTGCCTCGGTCCAAATACTGCGCGCAATTAGCAAATTCGTTGTGCATGACCTCAGTCGACGGAAACCGTGTTGCTCAGGTGAGATGATATTTTCGTTTTCCAGGTGACCCGCCAGCGCATCGGTGACTATGGATTCCATGACCTTGGAGCGTATAGGAAGAAGGGATACCAGGCGGTAGTTGGAGGCTTCATTTCTACTGCTACTTTTGTGAATCGGGCTTGTTATTCCAAGCTTTCACATAGCTGCAACTTGATTCTGGTCTAAGCAGCGCTGGAAAAACACAACTAAATGTCCTGCTAGTTGGCCTGCTGCTGCTTCCAATGCCTCAGTATGAATGATGTCGACAACCGGCGAGCTCTGTTTGCGTGGAGACGTCAGCTTTTGCAATAAAGCCTCCGCGGTAAAATCATGTGGGTTAGTCCTGGCGAGGAGACGACAAAGGTTGGAAGATCGCTAGGTGGCAAGACCCTTTGCAACATGTTGGCATATTGCATCCGCGGCGCGTTTTCAGCTTCCACAGCCGTTCTTGTTGAGCCATCAGCCGTATCGAGCGAAGGAAATCCTTGCCTCACCTTTCGTAGGCTATTGACGTGCTTATACAGCAGTTTGTGATTAGCACTGAATCTTTTTGCAATGTGCCGCTGATAGGCTGCTTTGTCTTCTCTTGGCAATTTTGTGCATTGATTACGTTTGTCTGCGTAGTTGTCCTAAGTTTCTGGAGCTGGAGCATTTCTGTTCACTCGCCATGCTGCGTTGCGTACTGTCGTCCATTTTCGAGTTCTGCTCCTAACGAAAGAAACTGATGTCCACTTATCGCAAACTCTCCTCGCTGAAGCATCTGCGTTTGTTAATGTACTCAAGGCAGGCGACTTCCGGGGTACTTCGACAAAGGACGACCAAGTTGCAGCGCTGACGAGCTGCGCCAAGCGATCGAGACTTGTGGTGATTAGCACAGTCTCATCGTTCTCATGCTAATATTCCGCATAGCAAACGAAGCTGAAACTGATGACTGCGTGATCACTGCGGCGCAAAGGGAAGTCTAAAACTAACATATCAATCATACGCTCCTCGTTGTTAAGCAGAAGATGCAGCAGAGATGGCCTGTTACCTGTTCTGAACCGAGTGGGCAGTGCTGTGATTGTAAAGGTGAACAGTGATTACGAGATCTTGTAGATCGGCTTTGAATGATTCTTCGATCTTGACAGGATTTTCTAGTCAATGTACTTGAAATCACCCATGAGAAGTATGTAAGTGTACTCTCGCACTAAAATGCATCTTAAAGCAACCGCTAGGTTGCAGTCTGTTTCGGGTGTAGAGTTAGGGGGCCGTACACCAAGACAATAAGGCAAGCATCCCTGCCTGTTAACTGAAAGCCGCACCAAATAGAGTCGGGGAACTGCGACTCCGAATCCTCCATGGCTTCGCACTGTAAGTCGCTTCGGTAATACAGGATTACCCTTTCTCCTTTTGTGAGCCTATCATTCCGGATCAGCGACATGTCAGGTAGAGAATATTCAGAGTCCTCCATTCCCATGCGCAACCACCTCTCGGAGATACCAATGACATCATTTGACCCGGAAGCTTGAAGATCTCTCAGTTCGGCCAGTTTATTAACAAGACCCCTGGGCATTCATATACAAGTAGACGAGTTACTCGGTCTCCAGGAGCTCACAGAAGGTTGAAGGAGTCAAGTGGAGGAGAATGCCGACCGACGGAAGGTCGGTAGTTACTCGTTTTTTGGATCGGTTAATGATGCCTCGTTTGCAACTGGATTCGCCTAAGGTGCGTCCCAATCTTCGTTTAGACCCACGTCAGGTTTAATTAAACCAGCAGGCAAGTTCCTCTTCTGTACATTCGTCGGTATGCTTGCTGCTTCTGGTGCTTTAATATCTGAGCTTTACAATGCTTCTGCGGCGTTTAACCAAAGTTCAAAAAGAAGATGTTTTCGCTTGCTTCGGCATCGATCCAAAACATCCGTAGATTATTGCTCTGACTGAACCACAAGTTTTAAGATTCTAGGGCCGCATCCTCTATAATTCGACGAGAAAGATATCCTGGTAAGCGACTGTGTCACAACATTATCCAAAGAAAGTGTTTCACGAATAAACCTTTACTGCTCTAAATCGTGCTTTCCGGTCTCTTGCATATCGTTCGAAGGAGCTTCCAGAACGCCATGTATGATGATTGTGTTTAGGCGGCATTGCTTGCTGTATCTCTCTTCGGTGTTTCTTTTCAATTGTCGCGCGCTCCAAGGGACATCAGGATAGCTGCGTATCTCACAGAATCCGTGTTTTAGTGCGTTTGCGGAGAGCAAAACCTTTTCTACATCGGTGGAGGATTCTAGTGTTACTCGAATAAGCCTGGGTTCTCCATAGTGTGGCAAGTTCGGATGACGAGTAATTCGTGATGAGTTTATGCGCTTGGCTGTGGAACTCATCAGCACGCACAATGTGTTCCATCGGTCTTTGTCTTCTGATAACTTATCCCTCAATGTGATGGCGGTAGATTCAGGGACGTTTTAGCATACAACATTCCGGGTACTATCGTTTGATTTTATTTCCGTTGATCTGCGATTGATGTTACTTGTTTGTCCTGGCTTGCTGACAAGTATCGATTGTTTGCTGTTTGTCCCTCTATTCGCGTTAACGGTGTTTACAACGAAAGAGGCCGGAACGGCGGCCTACTGACGGACCTTTGCAGCAATCTCTGCATATGTAACTGCGCTTCCGGGGGCTTTGTCGCGACAAGAGACATTTGAGCTACAGGTACCGAGGGTTGGTGTTCTGCTACTTCATCCTTCTTAATGCTAGATGTCGGGTTTAGTGGAAGTTTCTTAACCAAACGTTGAGATTGGTGCCTGATTTTCGTTGCTGTGGATACTGTTTGACTCTCGTAGGTACGGTCAGTTTTTGCCTGGCGTTCTAGCAAATTTGGAGATGACAACGGAGATGGGGACGTGGCTGATTGCGGTTCAAGGGAAGCGGATTTTTCAGCATTCTTTTGCGTAGAAGCAGCTACGCTTCCATGGAGCATACTCGCTTCTATTACGGTAGTTTTATCGTTTACCCTCTGCTCGGCTTCTGCGGTTAACCGGTCGCACTTCTGAGATAGGAGAAGCAAGCATTTACCGAGTGGGATGGAGAAGAACGCAGTACAGAACCAAAGTGCATTTTGAGAGCTATTTCGCTTTCGTACTTGTTGTTGGGACACATTTGCACATTTCGGATGATACCATTCCAAACAGTGCGAGCAAGTCAGGCCGCTTTTAACTGCTAGATTACCTTCTCCTAACCCGCAAATTCATTTCGCTTGGAGCCTTTTCGGATTTGCATTGCTGTCATTCAACGTGGTGTCGTTATCTGACCCAGTGGGTTGGTTAGCGTTCTGTACTTTTCCAGCTTTGAGAGCGGCGGCCATCGGTCAAGTGAGCGTGGTGGTCGCAAAGTCAAATGAGCGGTGGGCGTCGTCGCGCCGTTCGTGTAACGGGTTATGCAGGCGCACCGGCTGACAAATTCACACGGAATGGCGAGTGACTGGAACCTGCTAACTGAATCGGTACACAGCGCTGAACAGATTGAGAGATCATAAATTCTTTCCCATCTGTGCTGAGAAACGCCGGATAGGAATAAGCTTAGGCTTTTCGGGCTGCCTAGAGAATTCCGTATCGAATGGTGTCACGCAGGAAGGCAATCGGCTCAGTGTGATTGTTATCCGTTTGCGCTTAATCACGGATGCCAATGAAAACGGTTATTGGTGACACAGACTCTAATCGTAGAAGATAATTCCACGTATGATGGATCACTGTGTAGGGCTGGTAACTCCGGTTCGAATGAGTGTACAGTGACAACGCTGCGAGAAGATGGAGAGAGGATAGAGGGAAATAATCCAAATGAACCAGGAGCGCGCACGTCACGCATGTGTGTGGATGACCTTGACTTAACACCGGACACCAAATAAGTGAGCTCTAATGTTTTTCCTCTTTTTAATACTCGTTTAGGCCATTCAGCCCATTGCGGCTTCTGACACTTTCGATTCTGACACCGATTCCACTGGACGATCGTGTGTCAATTGGTGTTGAGTAGTCATGTTTTTCTTACCAGTAGGTCTGTGACAATTCGCCACATGTTTGTGTATCAGAGAATCCGGAAGCGTCATTCCTTCGCCTCGGGAGATCAGCTCAGCATAGAAGGTGAGGAACTGCAAATGAGTTGTATATCTCGGACCAGGTCTGCTTCAGGTTTTAAATATGAATTACAAAGAAAAAACGAAAAGCAGTGAAAATGGCTGTGTGGACTTTTTCAGAAAAGTCCAGCGACTCCATACAACCGAGTTGTAGAGTAATTGGTGTGGAAAGTGGACTTCGCAGAGCGTCAAGAACTGTCACAGCTAGATGAGTTGTGTTCTCCGTAGAAGTAATGTTAGCAATAAGCAGTAGGCAGCCAATGCAAAGAGAGAGAAAGAACATCCGTTTTGCTGGGCGAAAAGCGAGATAAGTGGATGTTAGAATTAGAATAAGCTTAATAGTTAAACTAAAGGAGGAAGATATTTTATTCAGATAGTTTGCACATATTATCTTACAGTTGTTCCAGTACACCTATACTTCAACCGCTTCTTCGTACATTGACTCCACTATGCAGTTCAGTTTGATACCTTCTTTGATTTGCATCACAGTGAGGTACGTAGCCAAGGTACGTAGCCAAACGATTGTTTAGGCTCATATAGGTTCAATTCACTAGGTAGCCTGTTCGAGGTATCCGAGTACTTCGTGTAGTTATACTTCCTATGTATGCTTGTTTTTCTTCTACTTGTGGGAAGCTAATTCCTCTTATTTCTTATGTTCTACCTTTTATTCTGAATGAAATGTGTACTAGTGTGCGGGGCAACTATTCGTTTGTGCACCAAGTCGAATAAAAACCAGGCCCAATTTTAACCTCCATAAACACAACGGCTCCAAGTTAAGCAGATTACAGTGCTCTGAATAGTTTGGTTTTGGGGATTCGTTAAACTGCGCGTGGTGAATGGACGCTTCACATTCTCCAGGCATAGACGATCATGTATCGTACAATTAGTAAATATCATCGAACGGTATTAAAAAAGTGGGCTCATGCAAGTCTTGAACATATGCATCCTGAAATCACGTAATCTCAGTTATTTGAAGAGTAGCCGCGCTGTTTGGCGGGCATGTTCTGCTATGAATTTGATCTGCTCCCCAAAATTGAGGATGCTTGAATAACGAATACCCAAGTCACTTGTTGTGTTGCGGAATGGAATTGACTTTCCACAGAGCTATGTGTTGTCCATACTTATTTTGCATTGATATGCTAAG
Source organism: Dicrocoelium dendriticum (assembly GCA_944474145.2). NCBI lineage: Eukaryota > Metazoa > Platyhelminthes > Trematoda > Plagiorchiida > Dicrocoeliidae > Dicrocoelium > Dicrocoelium dendriticum. The sequence continues at coordinate 65,653,177 of OX104071.1, read as the reverse complement.
ATCCCGCATTTATCCCCAGTGAATGACATTTTCCAGTAGCTACACCATTTTTCGAGAGCTAACAATTCTCCCAGTATCTTGTCCAAGATGACTTCCAGATTTCTAGGATTTAACGTATACAGTACTTTAACATCATCAGTGGAAAGGTAAGTTGCATCATCTTTAGTAGTTTATGTCATTAATGTACATAAAGATTACCATTGGACCAACGACACCCCCTTGGATCACACCACTAGTAACACGCGCAGATGATGACCTATGTATGCCTATTTGAACTTGTTGAGTGTCATCTGTAAGATATCATCTAAACCAAGCATACAAGGGTCTTTGATGCCAGCTTGTGACATTTCCCACAACGGGTGGCGATGCGGCACTCTATGGAAAGCTTTTTCTATGTCGATGAAAATGATTATAGCTGCATAGCCATTATCCGCAGAGCTCGTTAAATAATTCAGGAATTTCAGCTGGTATGTTTGACATGGTCGTTTTTGTATAAAGGCATGCTGAGTCTTGTTAATCAGGTTGGATGATAACAAATGGATTATTGTTTTTCTTTGACCATTAGCCCCAATACGTTCGCAACAGAAGGTGGCTGACTAATCGGGCGGTAGTGGCTGTAGTCTGCTTTTAAGCCATTTTTGTGCCTAGGCTTGATTGTATGGTTTCCATTGGATTAGAAAAGTGCCTGACTCCATGGACATGACCAACAACTTTTAAAGTAAAAATGGAACATGACCACCGTATACTAGCAAGATAGACCGTCTGGGCCAGGATAAGAGGATGTTTGTAGTTGGCACATGTCAGGAGTGTCCAAAACCATTTTGCAAAGAGTACCACATCTTGTGATGTACAAATTAGTTGGGCCATATTCAATCGAACATTGAGATGATAACAAAAGTATACATGTACTAAAAAGTCCAAGCCTGAATTTATTATTTCATTATGAGGCCACGGGCCAGTTGAAATGTTAACGCCGGCCAGACTTTGAACATCCCTGGTTTATGTGGTGCTAACTATTACTGCAGTGGAGTCACTGTGTTCAGTTTTACAATACTAATAGTTGCTCTGGACAAACGTACGTCACATAGAATAGTGAAGGATGTGATAAAGTGATTAGTTAGACTAATTGCTATTATGCAAGGATCCGTAGTCAGAGATTTGTCTGCTAAATGAAATCGCATCAGGTTGGATTTTATTTCGGGTCCGCATCATTTTGACCGTCTCTGAATTTCTGTATATTTCAGAGCTCGTTTCTCTTCAGCCACTAATCTCCGTGTTGGCTCCGAAAAACACCACGTCCACCAGCAGTAGGTATTTACTAGATATCATTTAGAAACTATCAGGGCGGACGTGTGTGTCGTATCTTTCGGGGCCAACGCTGTCCTCTGAAACATTCGGAACTTGCTTGGCAGTGGACGATAAGACGCGCTATATTGCGGTTTCCTTATAAATCATGACAGTCCGAAGCTGTCCCCCGTGGCCTAGTGGCATAAGCTGCTAACTGGTGATTCAAGCTGCTGGTGGTACTGAGTTCAAATCCTGTTGGACCCGATGGATGCGCACTACTGACGATGCCCAACACGCTGGCAGTACAGTCTAGTGTTTTTCCGGGCATGTGGATGACTAGCTGATCCGGAAGCTGGCCGAGAACAAACTCCATTAATTATATCAGACTCCCCTACTCATGAGTACACCAAAATGATATCTCTTGGTGCACATATACTGGAGGTGAAAAATGTGGAACGAAATCTGGAATTTGAAAACCAGTGAAACCTCTTACAGCCACTTATGTTTATCCCTGGGTACTGGGTCATGTAAGATGGTGCAGCGAAATAAGAGCACGGTCAACTCGGACTCTGAACTTTGCAAGCGTGGGAGCACATATGACAGATTCCGGTAGGTCATTCCATGTACGGCAAACACGTAGGGAAAAGAAATTCCTGCGGAATTCTAAGCGACTGTACTGCTCTGACAGTTTGAGATGGTGGCCTCTCAAATTGATGTTGTGACTGAGCTCTAGCAAGTAGTAGCATGTGTAGTTGGGATCCCTCAAAATCCGGTAAGTCAAAAGGAGCTCTCCCCGCACTCGCCGATATTGTCAGCTGAAGACTCCGAGCATTTGTAGCATTTGTTCGTACGGCAAATTATACAGACCATTAACCTTCATGGTTGTCCGGCATTGGTGTATCTCCAAGACAGTGCGATCTCTCCGCAGCCAAGGATGCGAGACCTGTATTGCGTATTCCACAAGTGGCCGTATGTACGAGCCGAGTTGTGGAAAAATCAAGGGTTCATATTGTCCAAATGCACGATGCCTGAGACCCACATGTTGGATGCCCCTCCTGGACGCCGTTTCATCCTGCTTCGAAAATCCTAGGTCGAAATGGACAAAATCTCCCAGACCCTTCTCGTCAGAAGACGTTTGAAGATCCTGGTTGTCAAGTTGGTAGGAGTGTACCAAACTGTGCCGTAGGTGCAGCACTCTGCATTTGTCCACATTAAATCGAAGACGATTCTGGAATGACCGTGCGTATGCCCTATCCAGAGCAACTTGAAGTACAGTGATATCGTCTGGTGTTTCGATCGCACTCCTGTACTATCATAAGGGAAACCAGAGTGGCGAAATGTCCAGGAAGTGTAACTTGGCTGGTGTCTGGAGAATTGCTTGGATTTTTGCAACTGTGCGCCAAAACGGAACATGGAGTTGTTCAGAAAGCGTACGCTATTTTACAAGACAAAACCATGTTTTGTGCCGGAGCGATTCCTGCCCCCCCCCGCATCCGAACACTGTGTTTTGTATTTTGGTACATTCGTTCCTGTCGCCCGTTCCACACAAAACCTACATCACTTGTGTCTCCGGGGTTCTACTTAACCGAACGTGCATTCGACGATAACTGACTGGTTCTGGTGTGTTCCACCTGTTTTCGCCCGGTTGTTGTATCAATACACGTTGCACTGTGGCCTTGGATTCCAGTGTTTTCAAGGCGACAGAGGTACCCTTAATCAACATGGCACTCCCACCCGATTACCTGAACAGCATTTCGTCCCAGCAATAGCAGCAGTCTGAAGCCCGTCAGTTACGCCTTATTGAGATACACACTCGCAATTTATCTCTCCAGCCGGCAGCATCAAACGATGTCTACAAACCTTCGGTTGATACACTGATCAACGGCATCAATGAGTTCCGTTTTGACCCTGATTCAGGCCTGGCATTTGACACATGGTTCCCCGCTACCAATACATCTTCAAAACGGAGCTCTCAAAGCTTGATTATGCGTCAAAGGTCCACATATTGCTACGGAAGCTCGGGGCTGTTGAACAGGACAGGTACGTCTATTCCATTTTACCCAAGTATCCCAACCATCTTAACTTTGACGATAATAACGCACCTTACCGAAATATTCGGCGACCAGTCATCACTTTTTAATAACCGATATAATTGTTTGAAACTGTGTAAACAAGATGAGGACAGTCTCATTGCTTACGCGGCCACAGTAAAATGAAAATGCCAAAAGTTCAAATTAAAACTGCTTACTGAAAGTCAGTTTGAGTACTCGATATTGGCATGCAGCCTTCAGTCTCCAAATGATGCTGAAATCCGTAACAAAGTACTTGGAATGCTGGAGTATGACACGAAAATAATGCTGCAAACCGTAATTGCAGAAGCGCAACGGTTTATCAATTTGAAAAATGACACAACCTTGCCTGAGAATCCGAACGCATCCTCTTCCATTAAGGGCAGTACAATGAATTTTGAAGTACCCAGACGGCGTCAGCTGTTCACAAGTCTTTTCATCAAAGCAAAACTCCTTCCGCCTGTTGGCATTGCGGTGCGTGGCATTTTATAAAATTACTTAACATACAATAAGCATGTCGATCAGAAATGTCACAAGTGTGGACACAAGGGAAGGCACTACCGATACAGACCTAGGCCCAAACCAGTTCATGATGTTCTCAGAAAACTTACGGTTCTTTCCCAAAAAGAGTAAATGCCAGCTTTTCCAAACATATTAAGGATAGAAGAAAATACATCACTATCGTTATCAACGGGAGACAAGCGCATCTGCAAATCGACACGTCCTTTGACTTCACAGTCATTTCGGACACGCCGTGGAGAAGTGTCTGGTAGCCCGACATCAAACAAACTACGCAATAAGCGAAAGCCCATCAGGTGCGGAATCGAAGCTGCTTGGTCGAATTGAATGTGAATGTCGCTTCGCCGATTTTACTGCATGGGGAACAAGTTGTGTCACAAGTCACAAATTGAACCTCATGGGGCTGGATAAGATTGAAGGTTTTAATTTTCTGGACGTGCGGATAAATCAGATTTGTGCAAGAGTCAAGTTATACAAACCAAACGCCCCGAAAACCTCGGCCATTGAAAGCCCTAAAGAGAATACCGATCTGCCTTTTGTGAAGGAATCGGTAAATGCACGAAAGTTCTTGCTTCGTTGCCTCTAAAACCTAGTACTCTAGATATTTCGTACTGGAAGCCCACTGCCTTATGCAGTAATTCCAATTGTTGTTCAAGAGCCAGATCGTTTACAGACAACTGGCATGATTCATGCGGTTAATTACTCCTTCTGGCCAGCCCCGATCATGGTGGTTAAGAAACCTTATGGGTAAAGTAAGACATGCGCTGACTTCTCCACAGGTTTGAATGACTCACTGAACAGCCACCAGTATCCCTTACCAATTCCCGATGACATGTTTGCATACCTGAACGACTTTAAATAGTTTGTAAAGTTAGACCTGTCAGATGCATATCTTCAAATCCAACTTGATGAAGCCTCTAGAGAGTTTGCATACAATAAACACGCTTAGAGGTCTGTATCAATATCATCGGCTCCCATTCGGTGTCAAAATCGCGCCATCCATATTTCAACATATCTTGGACACCATGTTAACCGATATCGATCGCTCTGCCGTATACTTAGATCATATTATTGTTGTTGGAATAAGCGTAAATGACTTGATCTACCTGGACTTCTCTAAAGCGTCCAAATGCTTAGGCCACTGCATTCCCTTACATAATTTGCTACGCTATGGAGTCGACGACTTTTTCTGCCACTTTCATCTGCTGAGGTAGTAACCTAAATGGCAATAAAAAACAGGTCGTGCTATATTCCAGTTAGCTTGCAAATTGTGTAGCCCAGCCAGCTTCCTCCATGACTCAATGGCTTAAGTTGCTGGTTAGTTGGCTTTTACCCCTAGCGGTCATGAGTACAATCCCCGGTAAGAGACCGAGGAAATCCGTATCACTGACGAGCCTCAATAGGGCGAAAGACGTCTGGTGCTTTTCCGGACTAGGCTGTGCTAGGTAGCTTGTGAGAAGCTGGGACGGGAACAGTACAACTGCTTTTTTTGTTCATCATAAATCATTGTTCACTATTAAGGAACCAAACCGTTTGAAGCCGTCCGCAGTCAAGTGCGACTGCTTGACGCTTATATCAAGCAGCTGCAATGAGCTGGTTAGCGCTTAACTTGCTAGTTGTCTTGGGTGTTCTGATAGTTGAGCTTCTTGAATGTGGAACTCAAAGGTGAGGCAATGGTCGGTGATGTAGCTTGACGCTGGGAAAGGAATTTAGCATGTGGGATAAAAGCAAATACCTTTTTGGGTTTTCAAAAGGCATTTGAGTCCTTTTTAGGTGTTACAAAATGTTTGTAGGGGAAGCGCACGAGTGCCGCGCAAAATAAAATAACTTGCGTCTAATAGAAATGACAAACGTTTAGAAAATCTGTAAAACGGACCGGACATTTGACTTGTCTATCGCGTCAGTCGGTCGCCTTGAGTTGAGGAACCGTAGACGCAAGGTCCAGGGGAACTGAGGGTTTAGGGTTACCGGGTGCTCGAGAAATCACCGCAGATGTGAGTGCATGTGCGATAACATCAGGATAGGTTGGAAACATCTCATCAAAGAGGACCATTTGGTGACGGTCGATTGACACAGTTGTCCAGTGAGCATTCTGGCCTAAAGTAATATGCTTTACAGTTCGTTGCAGAACTTTGGAAGGATTTTTGTAAGGATACTGGAGTGGGCCTTACACTGTGTCAGTTCGGACGAAGACGTGTGCGCAGGTAGAGAATCCGCTGTAATTTGCACATCTATGGTCCCCTCTAGAAGAGAAGTCTGCTGCAGCGAACTCATGTGCTTTGATGGGGAGGAGGCGAATTATACGGTCATACACGAACATACGAGAGGTGAAACGAATTCTACCGGCAACTCTACTGTTGTACCGTAAACCAGCTGTGCTGGTGCGCATTGTGAGTCAGCTTTCATGTTTGTGCGAATACCTAAGAGGGCAAGCAATGAACAATGAACAATGAATTTCTACGGGTTAAGAAGCGATTCATTACATGTCCCCTGGGTGGTTTTGCTTCAGCTTCGCCCAAACTAGGAACTGGGTAGGCACAGAGCCAAGCTTTAAGCGGTCTATGGAAGCGTTCAACTAATCCCTTGGCTGCTGGATGCTACACTGCTGAAAGAATACTACGAAAGCTTAAAAATTGCGGAGATTATCGAATTGAGAATAGTTGAGAGGCATTCCGCCGTCAGTCGTGATGGCGGATGGGCATCCATAATGTGAGACCCAACGATCTCAAATTTTCCGGAAAACTGTCCCAGAGATACAGTCTGTTAAGAAAATCACTTCTGGCCATCAGGTGAAACGATCCACACACGACAGCATGTATACGAATCCACGTGAGGGGAGTAAAGGACGTACCACTTCTAGAGATACATGCGAGAATCGAGCTACTGGGGCGGGGAATGAGTCCAGAGGACTGTGATTGTGCCGATGTACTTTGAAGCGCTGGTGTTGAAGGCACGCGTGAGCCCACGTACGAACATCTTTGTTTACGCCCGGCCAAACGAAATGTTTAGTGACCAGTTTCAGAACTGCGCGGAGACCAGGATGTGATAATGAGGGAAGTGAGTTGAAAACAGTGCGTCTGAAGGAGACAGTCACTTGGTGTCTGAAACAACCCGTGGAAGAGTCACAGAGGATGGTTTCGTCCGTGGTTGAGAGAGGAATGGGCTGCACATACGGTGAAGCGAACTACAGGGTGCGTAGGTGGTCTTCATGTTGAGTCTGTGCTGATGCCATGGAGGTAAGGTCAACAGAAAACAGAGACTGAAGGGTGAAGTTGATGCGTGAGATGGTCTCGGTGACAGGATTGTCGATACCTAAGATATGACATATGTCAGCAGTGAAATTAATGACAAAATCTAGGTGTCAACTTTCCTGTGGTAAGCAGTTGTCAAAATTGGATTGAAAGGATTGATGTGAAAATCGTGGTCAATGTAGACCGGAAGTAACGAGTGGCTAAGTAGATGGCCAGCAATTCTTCGCCAAAGGTGGTGTAACGGGATTCATCTGGCTGCAGACGTTTAGCGAAGAAACCGAGGGGTTATCACTGCCACAAGGTCAGAAGAGTAACTTGTAAAATAGGAGCATACGGTTCGGAGTGAGCGAGATGAGCTATGTTGGAGATAGTATCCGTGAGTTCAATGAAGGCGTGTGCTCTATCGGGGAAAGCGAACATACGCTCGTTTATTTTGTGGTCAGTCAAGGGCTGCAACAGCTGAGTACAGCGAGGGATGATGTGTCGATTGTAGTTGACTAAACAAATTAGACAGAGCTGCTTACTCGTCGTCGGAGCAGGGGAGTCTTTAATTGCCCGTATCATATCAGTAAGGACTCGGATACCGGACGATGAGACGAGGTGGCCTAGGAATTGTACCGTTGACTTGCCGACTTCACGCTCAGGTTAACTATGATGCCGTGTTTGGTCAACCGTTGGAACAGCGATGGGAGATGGTTGTGCTCATCATTTTTTGACAAATTGGCTAGTAAACGGTCATCGAAAAAAGTAGGGTAAGTTTAGGCCAGGAGTGATATCGTGGATGAAATGTTGAAATGTTTATGCGGTATTGCACCGTCCGAAAGGCATTCTTAAAAGTTCGGACAGGCCGAAATGCGTGATGACGGCTATAATAGAAAATATTTTTTGTTTACATGTATCTGGTGATATGTTCGGACATGATCGTTTTACCTAGGAATCAAACATTGAGGTTTTGCAGGTGTGGATGAGTACTCTTTTGAGACGGTTAATGTGCGCTAGTCAGTTCAAGGACTCCAGTCAGCAAATTTCTTAAGAACCTTCTGCAGACCAATGGCTGGCTGAAAGGTGGATTATCCTGAGTTCGAGCATGTACTCAAACTTTTCACCATATACAATACGTTTTCCCGGCGTGGACGGCATAAGATGGGTGAGAAATTCGTACGAATTTGATGTGCAACTTGGGATGCCACAGGCAGAGTCGTGTAGCTGAACGAACTTGGAAGACTGTGCGAAAAGTTTGATGCGTCCTGGTGAGGTCAGCAGGAGGAGTAGACCGGGGTGTTTACGTTGATGCCACGCAACTTCAGTTTCATTGCGGTTTCGACTACCGTCTGGCGTGTCGCAGCGACCAAGGGTTCGCACTTCCCATGGAAAATCTATGTCGATGATCGGACTGCGGCAAGAGGGAATACCTAGCGGAATGTTCCCCGAAAACCTAGGTTTAATGTAAGCGACTGATAACTGAAGTTGGCAATTGGTGTGCCACTGGCAACTTTTGGATTTGTCGACAAAGAATTTGACAGCCCGCCTGAGCTACAAGGGATGATGCTGAGGTCTCTCCTCGGTTGCACTAAGAACTGGGTCCCGGAATCATAACCCGTAATGCAGATGAGACGACTATGAGTTTTGCCGCCACCGCTAGTCGTCATTAAGGGTCTGCGGGAAAGGTCCCCTGCAACGAAGCTACAAAGTTGTTCGCACTTACGGGATTTATTACCGAAACGCAATTGATAAAAGCAGTAACCTGGGGCATTAGGTTTCGGACAACGAGGTGATGATCTAGAACGGCGGACTGTGACGATGCTAATGGTAAATACGCTAGGTTCCATCCCTAGCTGGTTCCTCTTAACAACGTGGTCCTCAAGGTTTGCGTATATAGGCAGTGGCATGGTGTTTGCCACAGCGAGGATGGTCTATGCGCTTTAGGGGAAGCATTTCGTCCACATCCCGCAGAAAATCACTAAGTCAATGTTGGACGGATCGAGGAGCTGCTTTATTTCAAGTAATAAGGTCGTAGGCATCCTATCTCTTAGTTGCAGTTCATTAAATATTTGCTGCTTACAAACTTTGTTAGAAGGCGTAATTCGCTAACAGCCCGCTTAAGCGTTTGGTATTTCCTTACAAGTGGGTGGCAAAATGTTGTAGTAACTTTATGAGTTTGCCACACAAGCCTTCGTAAGACATCAACTTTAGTCAGCTGACATTTTTACCAGCTGTATCGATCATCAGTTAAAAGTCCAGCTAACACTAATCGATCAACGAAATGTAAACATCTGACTACTAAGGTTTACCAACAGCAACGCCGTAGCTTCACAGACTTTCTCTTGTTCTTCCATTATTAAGTTGTAGGAGAATTAAAATACATTCACGGGAATACATTCATCTACTTCTTCACTGCATCCAAAAGCGACGGGGAGTTAGTCCAGGAGCCAGTAATTAAGCAATGCTCTTACAATATTATGTCTCTCGCTTTCGAGGTTATACTCTGATGAAGCCGCATTTTTCGCTAGTGTATATAACGTAAACAGAAGATTCTGTAGCTGTATCAAGTGGATCGTTCTCCGAAGGATAAGACGGTTATTCCACAACCTTTTCAATATAAGGGATGGCCTATCGGCTAGATACATAATAGCCAAACTAAACAAAAATATGCAGCAGTTAAAAACATAAAAGGCAAAACAATTAAGGAATCACAAATTGACTAGAACGAGCACAACAAGATGAAATTTTAAAATGGCAGAAAATCTGTTCCGAACCTTGTTCACCAATTGTTGGGTGGCACCTAGGATACTAGTCGGTGGCGATTATACTTTCGAGGCGTACCAAATACAGAACAGTGGAGAAGATGGAGGCGGCTGAACCCTATGTAGATTGAACAGGCTGCAAAATTTGGTGAGGAAGTCAGTAAGCTTGAGGCACTGAATAGCTTGATTCACTAATGCGTACGCCAACGCAGAGGTAAAAGTTCTTAAAGATGTAGACATTTAGAGGTTACAAATAACAATAAACTCCAAGTTTGTGGACTACTAGATGCGATTTCAGGCTTACTACTGTGTGTATAAAAAGCAGCTACGCAATATTCCCTGCGAATATCATAGTTGGCGAGCTCCTCTTGAATGGAAATTAGTAAAGTGACTTATGGCGTCTCGAGGTGTATACTAGCCAGATTCAGCCACACAGCTGTGGCCAGCACCGGGAGGTATTGTGGCGATATAGCCACTTTATTATGATTTGTGTGAGCGTTGTGAACAGTTTTGCCGGTAAATTTGACGATTGGAGGTGAGAGTCGAAACGGATGGTACCTTTGAGTTGTAAAGTTGTTGGGGCATGCTCTATATGCCAGTTAGTTATCAACTAAACATGCAACAGTAAAGGCCACAATTCACGGATTAAGTTGCTTTTGGTTTGTTGTGCCGCTTCCACCATAATTTACAAAGTTGTGCCGTTACCAAGAGTCTCAACTGAGCAACTCTAGTTACTACTTAACGGAATGAACACAAAATGGCAAACCACTCAGTTTCCTAGTAAGACTCGGTTGAGTAACCATATATAAATAGTTTTGAATTTGATTTAAATATCCGGTAATATACCGACTTGAACACGCTGTGACAAGTCACAGAGTCCGTCCCCAAAATTAAGGAGAGTTTGTTTCCGCTGTGCTCTTGGTAGAACGCGTACAACTTGTTCATGACTCGGCCTCAGCCCACAGAAGATAGACACGCCGTCTGCCAGTTAATGAAATGAGATAGGTGTGCTTGATTAGGTTAAAGATATCCCCTTACCAAAAATGGTTAAATGGTTATGGATCAAAGTTTTATTTCCTCGTAATATCATTTCATGAGACTCTAACAAGGATGCAACACTGTAACTGGCAGCGTTCTTTGAGCAAGCAGCGCTCCTTAATTTAATTACGACTGAACGCGCACCAGCAAGCCTAAGTACGGTGGACAATTTATTTGCAACATTAGGAGATAGTTACTGTTACCGAATGGAGAAATTCCTGTGCATTCGGAGCTAAATCGAAAAACGTTTTTTCTACCGTATAACCGAAACGCAATTCGTCCCATCTAGGCCACATAAAAGTGCAGATGAGAAAGGGACTGATTCCATCTACGGGCTGGGTAATGGTCGAGTTTGATTACACCCTGTCGCTGGGCTGTGGGTTTTGCGCAGTAGGTAAGGCGATGTCCAAAATCTGGGTCATTTGTGAAACGTGCACTATGATGTTTCTAAGCTAGGCTAGTAGGTGGTCTGTTTAGGTATTTAATTTAAGTCGACAAGATTAATTAGACTACCTTTTAGGAATGCGAGATGAAAGGTTCGATAACCGGAACATACCCGTGGCATTCACACTTCCGTAGCAGCACGATTTCTTCCACACAGCAGGTTTGCAATACAACAATCTTGATTGGATAGAAAAGTTGCCCAGTTGAAAGAGGCTCTAATACTGATAACTGCAGGTTCTTCTACGAGATAAAAGTTGATGTATGCTAGTTAGACGTTATACGCCTTAGCATTGCCGTTTCTCATCCTGGTTGATAACAAAGAAGCAAGATGTTTCTCTTCTCGTATGTGACGCATGCCCCATAAAAGTACAGCATGTTTACCTCAACTCCGGCATTTGAATTGCCGATTACAAGTAGGGCACAATTTAGCCAACTGTTTTCTTCAACTCTGTCCTGCAGCAGTGTAGGTTTTGAACTATTTCCTTGGAGTGTTTCTTTATCATTGTGTAATTCCCGTTCACTATGGCAAAAGGAGTATAATTTTATCAGTGCCAATTATGATAGCTGGTTAGTCTAATCCAATTCTGATTTGTTTTCCGCCCTACTGAAATTGCGACGACTTCAATGGGGAAAGTATAGAATTTCGGAGGAGAATTTATTTGGAGCACCACTTTACAATTAGATGTTGGCAGAATTCGCCATGTCCAACCTACATAAGTTATGTTGTGCTTGGTACTGGAGATGTAGTTACCGTTACTTAACTGGAGGACACTCAGAGATTAATTATCGGAATGAATGGAGGTTGTTTCTGATGCGCTTGAATTCGTACACACAGGATATCAAGCTGACAAAAATAACAATTTTAAAATGTGATCTGTTAATGCCAAGTATAATTGCACTATCCACGGGAGAAGTAGGGCACTTTTATAGCCAAATGATAGAATTGTTTGGAATAATATAGCATTGTGGAGTGGACAAGTGTTTAAGTAAGTTCAGTAAGGTTACCCGCAATATTTTGACAACGGTTACTATTAATAACTTATTTCTTGCGCATGCATGTATTCATCGTCTTAATGTCAACAGAATACTAGCTGAACCATAAAAGCTAGTGCGAAGTACTGCGGTCTTAAAACACGTGGCACAGGTGCCAAGGTTGGAAGTGTCGCTCAAATTTGCATATTGCGCAGCTGTACACCTGATCCATGCATCCCAAACAGTTAGCTGTATTGGGTATATTTCGGGACTTTGTAAAATCCGACTAGTCTTAGATAGAGAATGGAGAAATAAAATGGAAGGCGGTTAATAACAAGATTCTAAATGGGTGTGCAGTGATTGGGAATACCTGTAGCTCGGGTTGATAGTTAAAGTTTTGGTTCGTTCTCCGCGCTGAGTAATTTAGTGGCAAGCGTTTCACCACTTCGCTTAGTGGCATGCACTGCTGCGTAGAAGAAAATATCACGGCAAGTGTCATCAGGACGTAACGTTTGAAATGGGCCTTTTCGATCTGTGTCCCTTGCCCTTCGTTTGTTCGATTTTCGGTCTCTCATTTTCACGCTTTCTCGGCTGTAGGTACACAGGATCGAGGTCAATTCGAAGGTTCCCTGAATTCTCCGTAGGGAATCATGCTTCTAGGAATTCTCTTCTTTGTCTTGTCCTTCTGTGTGCCAAAATTTCTGTGTTGTCCCAATTAACGTTGTGTCCATCCTCATCGAGATGCGCTGAGATCTGTGACGATACAGTATAGTTTCGACATGCACGCTAGTGCTCTTGTAAACTTGTAGATAGTTTTCCCGTTTGACCTACATAATCTTTCTCACAGTTCTTGCAGTGTATCCGGTAGGCGACATTTCGGCGTTTGTGCGCCTGCAGTTTTCTTATTGGTCTAGACAAGTTTCCCTTCAGAGTCGGAGTTAGTATTGTGCTACCATCAGGTTGTGCTGCTTGAGGAGTCTGGCTGTTTTTCCGATAGGCTTTGATGTACGGAAAGGCGATACGTTTCCCCGTTTTTGGTGCAGGTGCGGAAGTTGTGCTCCTTCGGGTTAGGTGTCTTCCGGTGAAACTGCGTGGGTAACCGGTACGAATGAAGTACATACAAATGTTATTCTTCCTTTCAATATTACAGTATTGCAATGTGAATCTGTCCTACAAAACTGGGTCCGTATACAGCGTATTTTGTGACATTTAGGAGATTGCTCTTGAAGTTCGGGATTTGATTGGTGTGTGTCGCTTTTCTGTAAATTGATGTTTGTAATTCCCCTTATACGGTTCTAGAAGAAAGCAGTCCAAAAAGGGTAGTTGGTTTTCCACCTCTTCTTCCATGATGAAACGAATACCTTCCATTTTGTCGTTAAATAGCTCTTGTGCGGTTTGTAGCTAATTGTGTTGGAGAATCACCAACGTATCGTCAAGATATCACACCCATGATTTCGGACTAATGACTGGGAGTAGATCCTCTTCCAATTTCTGCATGATAACTTCGGCAATAAGTCCAGATTTGGTGGATCCCATTGGAGCTCCTCACACTTCCCTTAAAATACTTCGTTGAATATGAAGTAGGTGGTAAGATAAATCGAGGAGCTTACATATGCTTACAGTTGTCAGATTCCTAGTCCTTTGTCCTCCACTGTTCATACGTTCTCTGATGCTTTCTTTCGCTATCTGTAAATTGATAGAGCGTAATTAAATGTGCTGTAGGAGGGCTATCCAGTCGCCGGTATTGATAGGCTAGTCATCAACTGGGATAAGCTTTTTGACAGTCTCTCGAATTTGCTAAGCGTTGCGAGGTTAGTAAAGTTGGTAAAACATTGAGAAAAGAAGCCTTTGTATGCCCAGATAAACAATGGCAGGAAGTGTGTACTACCAGGCGTTACAAGCTCATTGGGATAATTGAGTGCATTTAGCAAAGCAAAAAGTGAAATCTTCTGATTCCGAAGTTACTTGGGGTGTATAGGAGACGTGTGGGTTTTAAAATTAGTTATGGAGGTTTGAAGCCCTGAATGACACAGCAACCCGGCTTGTAAGCCATTGAATCATCACTTTGGATGAGGCGTCCAACACCTAATGATGAATGTGTTTTATTATCCCAAAAGTGTTACTTAAATCCCAACCTGGTCGCTAGGATCATTTCACACACTTCGTGAAGATCTGCAGGTTTTACAGCAGTAAAGTTTAAATCTAAGTTGTTAGTCTTAATATTTTGAGAGCTATCCTTTAAATTTGGTAAGCCAATCTGTAGTCATGTGGCTGGATAACTCCTAGACAGAGGCTACTATCAAAAGAAAAATTTCTTCTACCTAAAAATAAAGTCGTTCGTATGGCCGGAAACAGTATGGCTGTCTGTTCTGAGTTTCCTACCATTGATATCTTTCATCCATATTGGTAGTCGTCGTGTTTACTTATCTGCGGTCTAGCTAGAAGAAAGCGTGTGTGTTTTTGCTTAAACAATTGTGCTCTCCTACCGCAAGCTTTCCTACATAAGGAGCTTGATCTGTGCTGTCCGATGGACGTATACTTCTAATATCACAAGTATATCGACTAGATCGTAGATTAGTAAATACGACACAGTAAAAGAACCAAATGATAATCGCTCGAAACCGACACTAACATATGGTATGCATGTATGCAATAGTATTAGCTTATGGTAACCTGGTTTTGTAGTCGCAGCCCGTTTTTACTAAAGTTCTTTCCTTGGACCGTTTTGTAATGCGCATTTGACTCGACGATGGTTTTCATGATGCCACAAAAACGGTGACATTAGATTATGGTCTTTCTATTGCGGATTGGGTCAGCCTCATACGGTTGACACTTTCGATGGATTGCGTCAATTCTTTGTAATTTTTGCCCCCAAAATTCAGTCCTGACAGCTGCCTGTTCAGATATAACGGGGGCAAAGTCACGACTTTCTCTGGTGGTAGTATAGTCAAACCAATTTAAGGCGACCACTTAACGGACCGGCAAAAAGTGGTCGTCTTGGACAGGTAATCGACAGGGACAGATTCATGCACAGGAACAATACTCGTAGAAGAAAATTTGGGAGTCTTTTCGGCTGGTCCTCATGGGCAGGTGGTCGTCATAGCAGGTTGGACTGTAGTGCATTTATATGCGGGCGCCTTAATCACATCTTGATTTTGATTTCTCAGTACTCAGCTCTTTCATCCAGGAGGACCTTTAGTAGCATTGATTGTGAAGTAGCTGAGAAGTGTACAGAATGGGCACGCATTGAAACACATGTTTTCCGAAATAGTATGTTGTAGCCAAGTGACAAATTAGAATCGTCTCGTTCCACATGGGTATTAATTATGTGAACTACTGCGAACTGGTACCACACAGAGCCATTGTTTGAGAACAGTTCATAGGTACCTTGTATGGTATGGTAAGTTCACAGGCGCCGTGCTGGTGGGAATTTTTTCCTTGCTCCTGACTTTTCAAATTTACCGATTCAAATTTTTTCGCACATCGGTCTGGGTACCCTCATTCAATCGGGCTCGATCAGGCCTACCCATTGCGCAAACTTTCTCGAGGGTACTATAAACGGATCAACGTCAAACGCCGATTTTCAATTTTGGCTGTGTTGCAGCGCAGTCGTTCGCCTACGAGTGCACCACTTTTCTGCCTTTATCAAGATTTTTGGAGTTATCGAAAAGCTTCTTGATAGGTCTACTTCAAGAGACCTAAACCAACCCTGTCGGTAGCTGCATAAGCAGCAATTATATCTTCGTATTTCGCCTTGGTTGACCAAAAGCTCTCAAGCCGCATTGTGAATCGCGTTCTCACGAACGCATGCAAATCTCTCTGTAGAAATCTCTTTGTTTGGCCGATATGGTGCGTGTGCGCCTGTTAGCTCTAGCGGCATAACGTGACGCGGCACGCCACGGAGTTGACCTCAGGGCTACCTGTGCCCAAAGCGGTCGATTACTGAAGGACAATCTACCATTGGCGGAATTTGGACAACTGAGCGCTCTTAAAACCGGTTGGTTTGTATCGATCGTTGCAACTGAAACCGTGGCCTGTTTGTACCCGTGTGATTCTTGTGCACTTTAGATTGGTCGTATAAGCCCTAAAATCCTAGTCTGTTTCCTCGGTGGTTTGCCGATAACTGTTTGATTCGTCTCGATCACTGTAACAGAAACGGTGAACTTTGTCCCCTATTTTCTTATCCTTGTCCACATAAAATAGTTTTTACAAGCCCTAAAACCGAGTGACCAATCAGTAAAAATGCTCGTTACCTCAGTTAAAACAAGAAACTCAAAGAAGAGACAGGAAGCCATTGAAATGCTGGCAAAACATCCTGCTTATAACCAGTCCGTCAGCACGGAAAAAATGAAAGGCTCATCATCTAAGATGAATATGAAGCCGAAATCGCGCGTAAGAGTAAAAAAGCAACCAAATGATAGTTCTCATAAGGTTTCTCTGATAGAGCACAGCGCAGTTAATGCAGAATCGCCCTCTAAAGCGATTCAAACGATTGCTGCACTTGAACTAAAGCTGAAGGACTTGAAGGAAAGGTTTGAATCTCTGTACCAAGTCCTAGAGCAATTTAACTCGCTTAAGTATCTTTTTAACACTCCAGATACACCAAAAATGGAACACCATCGATCCGTTGGGAATTTTATACAACATGTTGCATTTGAGGTTCATGAGCGCATTAAACGCTCCAAAAATGTTATAGCATTTAATTTGCCAGAAAAGTTATCTCTTGAGGCTATCTCCTCTGCAGTGGCAAACGATTGTCATATCGAAAGACTGCAGTTTTCTTGCGTGAGGCTGCGAAAGAAATCTTCGAAGCAGGTCTGTCCAGTACTTTTTAAATTTTCAAACGACACACTTGCTGAAAAATTCATTTGTAGTAGGAGCGCATTATCCCTTAGGAATGATTACATATCCATGGTCCTGAAACCAGATTTAACAGTACTACAAAGGGAGTGCAAAAAGCTTATTTCCGACAAACAGTCTGTAACCAATTTGTTCCGCTACCCACGGAAACTCAGGAACTTCCCCACCTGGTTGACCTAGATGACACTCTGACCATAAATAAATCAGCTCTAAGGTTGAAATCAAATATCAACTGTCGTAAAAATATCGCTTCTAACTCTACTCAAGGTCAGGTCAGTCCAGCATTACTGCGCAACTCGTCCCCGAACATACAAGAAAGTTCCATTGCGCAAACGACTATTTCTACTCACTCTTTGTCGTTCACCAACCAGGTGCATAGACGCTCTGGTACGCTACTGAAAACCTCCTCTCCAAAAAGCTGTACATCTCTAACAGATAAAACACTGCGGAACAGCCATGTTGTAAAAACACTGGTAGCAAAACCTCATGTGACATCTATACGCGTGCTCCTAAGCACAATAAAAACAGTGCTATTTTAAACGTTCCATCAAACTCTGTCACCACTGAAAACCTGCAGACAATCGGCATAGCACCAACCATGCAGCATTTGAATATGCGACCTGTGCGCTCCATAACTTGTGAGCCACTTGCTAGTGAACTTCAAGTAGCTGAGAGAAATTGGCACAACCAAAATCCTCTCAAACTACCTCAACATGTAAATAATCTTAACTGGCAGGTAGGTTATATGCAACAGCCAGCAAACTGTAATCTCACAGTGGGTCGACATTTTCCCAGTATTTCACCCTTCCGACCTTTTTTGGGAGTCCAGTGGCGTTTTACCCGCCACACCCCCAAATGACACTAATTCCGCAAATTATATGTCCTCCGTATCCACCACCCCCACTCCACTCTCTCCAAATACCACCTCGTTGGGGTCCTGTAACTGGATTCCTGTAGACAACCCAACGGATAACAAGACACTGCACTTACTTTTAATTAATTCCCGTTCATTGTTAAATAAAATGCACTTCCTGCGTAATATTCTTCACCTTTCTTCTGATATAGTACTAATAACAGAAACATGGTGTTCAGCGGAGATGCCTGACACATTGTTCGGGATACTGGGTTATAACATCTTTCGTAATGACCGCCTTTATGGTAGAGGTGGTGGCTGTATAATCTACGTCAAAGACAAATACTTGGTACTTCCTCTGAATGAACCACTCCTACGGAAACTTCCTGATTCGGTGTGGATTACCATTTCTATTAATCTAACAAATCTCTTAGTAGGTTGCATTTACAGACCCCCATCGTCTGCACTCACCGTAACCGATGACTTGTTGGACACATTTTCTTTTATTGCTGACCTCTCATACACTAATAAAATAATCGCTGGGGATTTTAATATGCCCGAAATCCCATGGTCCCTTAACAATAAACCACAAAAGCACAATACTTTTATGTCTACTCTTGGTCGACTGGGATGGGTACAGCACGTCACAGAACCTACACGGCTTGGTAACACACTTGATCTAATATTTACTATGGGATGTTCGCATGTGTCCACATACATCAGTGACAAGTTGCCGGGTAGTGATCATAACATCGTTGGTTGTTCTTTCCAAATTCTTTCTAAACCGATAGAATCAGTGATCAATTACCGCCCATTCTCTTCTGTGAATTGGTCAATTTTCTCGGATCTTATAAGGTCTTCATATTGGGATCCATTCTTCTTAGCACAGAATGTACAAATTGCTTGTAATGAGTTCTACCACCGCATTCAGCTTTGTGTTGAAGTTGTGGCTCCAGAACGTAGTAAGAAGTTGAAAAGGACTGCTGCACCTGCAGGCATCTCAAAAAGGTAGCCACTAAACTTCATAAAATAAAGAAAAAATTTAGAAAAACAAACGATTTTACTCTGCTGATGCTCCACACCAGATTGCTTACAGCGTTATACCAAGATCACCACAAAATGCTATGCTCTGAGGAGGTAATGGCACTGAAGGGCGCCAACGTGGTAGGCTGCATCTCAAAACTTTTGGACCGTAGGCAGAATAGAAAATCAAGTTGTATAAACTCTATTGTAAACTCTGATGGAACTGCCATAACCGATCGTGCAATCATATGTTCGATCTTCAATGACTACTTTATGTCTACTTATGGCACTAATGCGAAAGAAGATCCTCAGCTCAAGCTGATACACAGAGGCAGTAATACACTCCAAACTGTTGAATTTACACTTAGTGACATATGTCGCCAACTCAGATTAGTTCGGCCATCATGCTCACCAGGCCCTGACAACATCCCGCCAATTCTAGTCAAGCACGGAGGTCCAGACATCCCCCTGTTTTTGCTTAATGTATTTACACTTTCCATGCTCAATGGGGAGTATCCTATACACTGGAAACAATCAACTATAATACCACGACACAAAAGCGGATCTATGCAAGATGTAAAAAATTACCGCCCAATCCACCACACATCTATATCGTGTGCGTGTTCTGACCTATTCGTGCGTCACCCCTAGCGCAAAATACACTCACCAAGGCTTTGTTGTAAACAAGAGGACAACTAGCATTCCTATGGTTCAGCGTCGCCTATGTTGTGCAGACAACTGCAGTAAAGTCCTTAAGATCAGTATCACCTGTTCCAGCTGCATTAAATCGTACTGCCCGCAATGTGCAGGCAAATCTGTCCAAGAAGTGAGACAGACAAACCAAGTTGCTGACACAATTTGGTTTTGCCCATCATGTCAAGTGATTCCAGTTGTCAACTGTTTATCAGTGCTAATGAAAAAATGCGATAGGATGACTGAAATAATCGCGCAATTTGTAAATACTAAGGTCGCTCCCTCGGAGGTAAATTTGGCCACGATAATACCTCACCCGGTCAAAGTTAGTTCTGCGTCTAAACCGAAGAGAAGAGCTAGACGGTCCAACCGCACTGCAGCGTCTGTGACTCTAAACCCACTGGGTCACCTCACTCCCATCAGTGGGCAAAGCCTCAAACATGCCTGCGACCACTTCTCCAACCATAGACGCTTCCCTTGGAGACTCAGCCATGACACCGATAGCTCACAGCCGAAGGAATTCCGGTGCAGAAAACAAGCAGGTAACGTACGCATCGATTGCATCGACAAACACACCGGGAGCGACACACACAAGTTCATCTTCAGTACCGAGCACGCGTGGCGCAAAGCAGCTTTCACTGTCAACTCCAGTGGTGCCCTCTAAACAACCTGAATTGCGGGCAAAAAGTATAAAGCCAACACTCGCTAGACAAAACCACGCTGCGCTAACGCTCGTGTGCACCAATGTTCCCGAATCCAAATCTGGAACAATAAAAGGCAAGTTGCAAGACGATCGCAACCAGTGGAGTTCCATCTGCGAGGCGATTGGCATTCGGGTTGAGCCTGAAATGCTGCAACGCGTAGCACGTCACCCGACCTCAGTGCACTCTGGTGAACCTCGAATTCTTCGAGTAACACTAAACTCAGCAGATGAGACAGAGGCTGTCCTGCTCTCAGCAGTTCGTCTTCGCAATTCACCGAGCGGAGTGCGCATATTACCTGATCTACCTTGGAAATATCGCGCAAAGGAGGCAGTGGAGCAACGCGGTATTGCTACTAGGGATAGCAAGAAAACAATATTTGTTCATGGTGTTCCCGAGCTCCTGCATGCTTTTGATCACCATGCACAAACACATGACCGAGAGCAGTGGTGCTACATCCGCGAAGCACTCTCTGTTAACAATGTTATTGCCAAATCCCTAACAAGAGTTCCGTTATCACCTAACTACAAGGGCTGCGGTCCAAGGCTAATGAAGGTAATACTACACTCCGAGGGAATGACGCAAGTTCTGTTGGATAGTTGGTTAAAGTTTCGAGCTAGATTGCCAACAGAAATACGGCTAAAGGCAGCAGGCGAACGACCAAAAGTCGGAAGAAATTCGATGGAACTTGCAAACCCTGCAAATTCTTTATTTCCACAGTCCTTCGGAGAGACCGACACAACAGCGCCCACGTCACACAGGAGGACCGAGCACAGCACGAGTGAACCATCAGTTCAGGAACGCTCAATAATGTCATGTAACACGACTGAAATACACAAACCAAAAAACGATTAATTGCCGGCCACCTAACGGCCGGCTTAAAAGCGAACATAAACTTGACATCCACCAATGAACTCCTAACCACAAAAGCCCTATCTTGCATGTATACAAACGCTCAAGGCCTTCGAAGCAAGTTGGCCGAACTTAGAGAACTCCATGCCTCACAACCGCGAGACCTCGTCATGATTACAGAGACATGGTTAAACCCTGAGATAACCGACTGTGAGATCAAGTTACCCGGTATGTCGCTGCTTCGGACCGATAGAACCGGAAGGGGTGGCGGTGTGATTCTTTACCATAATACAAGCCTCCGATGTGAAGTTATCGATCACCCGGAAATCCGAGCTCCCGATTCGCTTTGGTGCCGCCTTTGGTTGCGAAACAAGGACACATGTATACTAGCCGTGGTTTATCGCCCGCCAAACTCAACGTCGGAAATGGACTCCAAACTGCACCACGTTTTTCAGTTTGCTTTGAACAAGTCCTACACCCAGATTCTTATCGCGGGAGACTTTAACCTTTACGACATAGAAACGCCGGCAACTGACGGTACGCAGTTTAAAGCCTGTTTGCAAGAACTTATTGCTAGCCACCCTCTATACAACCACGTAACCTCTCCCACCAGATTTCGAACTGCTAACAAGCTGTCGATACTGGATCTTGTGCTAACTAACGAAAAACTCATGGTTGGCGGGATAGTTACAAGCACACCACTGGGTCGTAGTGATCATGTCACTCTACCCTTTGATTATATATGCTATGCCGAGTACCCGGAAAAGGAGGAGGATAAAGTGCACACTGTCACGCACTACAATGTGTTGTCCAAGCTTGTTAAGGATGCATCTTGGACTTTCTTAATCGAATGCCCCCCAGATCTGGCCTGGGATATGTTTACAAGGACTTTGAGCACACTGGTAGCGCAAGCATCGGAACAGAACTCCTTCCAACTCAAAAACCAGAGTAAGTCATTTCTGAGGAGCAGAACACGTAAATGTATGTCCCGGAGGGATTTGGCATGGCGAAGTCACCAGGGTTGCCCGAATGCCGAAACCTGGACTGCATACGTGACACATCGTAACTTCTGTGTAAAACTGATCCGCGAAGACAAGGTCACGCATCAGCAGAAGTTAATGAAGCGATTCTGCACTAACCACAAACTCCTGTACAGGCACATTAACGGCCTTCGAAAGGTAAAGCGAGGGGTTCCGGCGCAAGTCACGGCTGATGGATACACGCGGTCAGCAATGGAAGCAGCTGATCTCCTACGGCTTCATTACTCCCAAACGTTCCAACAAGTGTCGAGCCCAAACATTCACCTCATTTCTAATACTCCACCATCTGGTTTAGAAAACATCACCTTCAAAACGGAGGCTGTGTTGAAGAAGTTGTTATGCTTGCGTATCCACAATTCTCCCGGAGATGACAACATCCGACCAAAGGCTCTACAGGCAGTAGCTAGTGATCTAGCAGCACCACTGGCTGTTTTCTATCAGCGATGTCTAGAGGAAAACCTTATTCCACAAGTATGGAAGCAAGGGGTCATCACTCCTATCCATAAAGGAGGTAGCCGCACTGATCCTGCCAACTACCGTCCAATAACACTACTTCCCGTACTATCCAAAGTGATGGAATCAATCGTCGCAGACGCGCTGATGCAATATTTGGAAAGCCACAATTTAATAGCCCCAGAGCAACATGGCTTTCGTCAAAAGCATTTGTGTAATACTAACTTATTAATTGCACGTAATAGCTGGACTGAAGCTGTTGATGATGGAGTTGGAGTCGATGTCATCTACCTGGACTTTTCAAAAGCGTTTGATCGTTTAGACCATCGAGTTCTCCTTCAGAAGCTTCGGAACTACGGCATTGGCGATCCAATCCTGAGTTGGATTAGCAATTTTCTACAAGAACGACGGCTAGTGGTGAGAGTCCGAGAATCATTTTCTCAAGCAATCGACGTGACGTGTGGAGTACCACAAGGCTCGGTTCTTGGACCTCGTCTATTCTTGGTGTTCATTAACGATTTGGCGAGATCAATTACTTCCAATTTCTTATTTTTCGCTGATGATATCAAGATATGGTGAAGGATCAGAGGACCGGATGACCTTGACCGGCTCCAGTGCGATCTTATCACAGTGTCGAACTGGTCACTTCAAAACGCCCTACCGTTCAATGTAGACAAATGTCACGTTGTACAATTACGCCATAGTCATAACTACACCTATTCACTTGGGACAAACGAATTGCAGAATAGCTCCCAGGAACGTGACCTGGGTGTGATCGTACAGAGCGACCTCATCTGTTCAAAACAGGCTGAGGTAGCTGCGAAAAGAGGCAACCAGCATGTCGGCATGCTGCGAAGAGCATTCGGGAGATTTGACCCATCAATCTTCCCAATGATGCTCAATTGCTCGTGCGCCCGCATGTTGAGTACGCAATCCAAGCTTGGCAACCTTGGTTGAAACGCGACCTAGAAGCAATAGAGGCACCACAACTGAGAGCAACAACGAGCGTGAAGGGCCTGCGGTATCACTCTTACCACCGAAGGCTGAAGTTGCTGGGAATTTTCAGCGGACGTTATCGAAGGCTGCGCGGCGATCTCATATTAGCGTATTAGATATTGAGTGACCCCAACCACGTATGCCGCCATTTGCTGAAACTTAGCTACAACACGCAGCTCAGATGCAACTGCTTAAAGTTGAAGGAACAATATAGCCGTCTAGAGTGTCGACGGAATTACTTTTCCCTTCGGGTTTGCAAACCATGGAACGCACTCCCAGACTCCGTAGTATCCTCTCCTACCCTGGATGTTTTCAAAAAACGATTAGATGTTGTTCTTAGCTCCCAACATTTTGTTACCTAAGCTCCTCTGTTGTGGATTACGCCAAGCAAGCATGTTTTCAACAGGATTTATGTATCAAATGGACCTAAGTGAGCGACCATATTTTATTTTCTCACTCCTTACCTCAACTATCACTGCGCCCCAGTGTCTATCTGAATGTTTACACGCGATATTTCTTTTTCATTTTACACTGATGTTAATTATCAAAGTATTCATCTCAACAGACGTTCGATAGATGACCCAGACATATTTTAATTGCATCATATTCACCGCTACCATCCTACGGGACGTGTCAAGCACTTGCTTTTATCCCGTGATAAATCATTGTTCATTGTTCATTGTCCAGAATCATGGAGAGGTTAGTTAAAGAACGTATAATAGAATTTTGAGTTCTATGAGTCTTCTCAGTAAATATCAGCACGGTATTTTGAAAGGTATGTCGTGTAATACCTGTCAGTTAGATTACCTTGGTTATGTGACTAGAGCAAGAGACGCCGGAAGTGCTATCATCGTAATATTTCTTGATATCCAAAAGACTTTTGACCGTGTCCCACGCAATTTATTGTTGTTGAAGCTTATGTCCTATGGTTTCACAAATTCGCTTCTAACTTGGTTGTCTTCCTACCTCGAGGGTAGAAAGCAAGTAGTCAAAATCGGTAACTTTATATCTGAAGCCACTACAATCTCTAGTGGAGTGATTTAAGATAGCGTGCTGGGCCCGCTTTTACTCAATCTATTTCAACGATCTCCTTGATGAAATCTTTTACGGGAAGTCATTCCTTTTGGTTGATGATTTTAAAAGTGTGTATTGTTCGGCACGTGGGAAATGTAGTCCTAATTTAGCCTGTATTCAGTCTGACTTTTCCGCACTGGAGCACTGGAGTAACTCCTGGAAGTTGCCCTTTGCCACTGACAAGAGTAAGCTATTTTTCCACGGCTTTAGCCCCTCTCTGAACATCCTTACTTTAAACGATATCCCTATTCCTGTGTGTGGCGCAGTCCGAGACCTTGGTCTAAGCTATTCTGCCTCATTTCGTCTTTTGGAACATGTTATATTCTTGCAGGCTTCTACCACAAAAGTGATCGCCTACATAATTCGAACCCTTATTTTGAGGGATTCCAGGCTTCAAGCCTTTAAAATATGTGTTAGGCCGAAGCTTGAGTATTGTACGATAGTGTATAGTAATCTGAGAAAAGTGGACATTATAGCACTAGAAAACATTCAACGATCATTCACAAAGAGGTTTTTGAACATACTATGACATGCCGTGAACGTTGCGAGGCGTTAAATCTGGAGCCGCTATGGCTACGCAGACTCAAACTTAATCTGTGCCTTCTATACCGCTTACTATTCAGGTTAAGCTTCACTGCTCAGCCACAACTCGAGTTTCAGACTCGTATGCGCTATGAACTAAGAAACAGCGAGCGCACACTGCAAATACAAAAGTCTCACAAAAAGCTCCGCTCAAATGTTTTCTCCGTAAAATATGCGTTAATAGGGAACAAACTTTCATCGACTATTAGAAACTGCACTACCTACCCGCAATTCAGACGCATGATTAATATCCACCTGACTGTTGCAAATATCTGGCCAAGGCTAAGCCAAACGATGGCTCTGGATGATTTGTATGAGAAAGGTCCTGGATACATATGAAAGTCTCCATATCCTCTATATGTTTCGATATTATAAGATACCTACATGTAGTTAAATTCTTGGGTATGTAATTATAAACGATCTTACTTCTATCACTCTGTTTAACCAATTCGGTTTTCGCCTTTGACGCACTGGTTCGTTGATGCACTACGCCTTCCAAGCTGATGTCTCTGTACCATCGTCGTCACTCGCCAAGATTTTCCATCAAATTGTGATTGGTCTATCGGCAAGCGTTTGTAGGTATTATTAGGTTTTTAATTCCCCATACTTTATCTTCTTCTTTGTTTCATTGTTGCTCATGACTGGGCTGATCTCTTGTGGTGACGGATTACAGCTTCCAAAACAAAAAGTATACCCATGCAAATCATATTGCTACCGACTCGCTGGATTAAAACAAAAAGTGCTACACCTGTTTCATCCGCATGACGGAATGGGCTGAGGCTTCATCGCCTGTCTGCATAAAACAGCCCTTAAAAAAACATTTGATACCAAGTCTGATGGCCTATTTACTATTTTGTCACACCGGTACAGAGCCAATTGGAGC
The DNA here is from genome assembly GCA_944474145.2 of Dicrocoelium dendriticum. NCBI lineage: Eukaryota > Metazoa > Platyhelminthes > Trematoda > Plagiorchiida > Dicrocoeliidae > Dicrocoelium > Dicrocoelium dendriticum. The sequence continues at coordinate 65,626,843 of OX104071.1, read as the reverse complement.
ATGGAAGTGCGGGTGAAACGCATCGTGGGAATACCCTGCATGAAAGCAAGTCCCCTGGGGACAGTTCCATGGATGACCGTATTATTTTACTTGAAGTTTAAGTGAAATCTACATGTATTATTGTTCCCAGTTTCTTAATCTCTTTACTATTTTCAAACAGCTAATCACGTTAAAAACGATATGGGAACCATTGAAAGAAACACGTATAATTAACTATATTATGCGATCACAGTGTACTTGTCGATAAGACCACTTAATTGGTCTGTGTCTCGCACTGTCGGGGAATAAAACGATTATTTATTTATTTATAAAAGACATGTTGGCAATTTGAGCTGGACAGTTAATGGAAAAGAACGGCCATTGTTCTTCCAGGCAAGTCACTCGCAGGTTTTACGCCCTCTAGTCAGTGAGGTCAGCATGGCAGTCACTTGTTATCGAGGTTAGTTAGATCAGTAGCACTTTCTGCAACCTTGTAATGGTACTAAAGCGCCAGATACTTAGTTCTAGGTTGTTCCTATTGGTACGAACCAGGTAAACTTTAAGGACGGCAGAGAATATAAAGATAAACGGAACTGAGGGTAAGTAATACCTTCAATGGGGTGATTTTACCGGCGAAATTAAAGGTGGGCATTGGTTGTACTCTCTAGTGTCCTTAGGCATGAATCTCAGAGGAGGGTGAGAGTTAAATAAAGCGCCAAACTTGTCTGGGTAGCAAATGGCGCTAGGTATGTGTGAGGGAAGCATCGGCGTACAGAGCTTGAACCAGCTGGGTGGTTCGGGTAAATCCCGTTCCAGCAAATGGTTCAGCGGCAGTGTTCCAGGATGTGGTGGGATTTCGCCTGGCAAGCGTTCTCCCTATAAAAAGCCACAAGTATCCGTTTAACAACACTGTGACGTGTCGGATGTGACTCGCCACTAAATAAAGTCACGGCCTCTTCCCTTTCCAGAAGGATCATTCACACCTCACTGACATCATTTGATTCAAAGTGTCCCATTGATTCCCCCTTTGATGGCGAACACAACAAACAAAAGCACACAGTCACATTTACCTACTCACACAACATATCCCCTTCCAAATACCCAGTTAAACATCGTTTTGCATCTCAACACACACAAATTCCCATGCTATTGGTCACAATGTAATAATTTGTGTAATTGTTTATCATATGTCTGTACTACCATGATCACGCCATTGATGGTGTGCCTCGCAGTGACGAGAATAAACTATTTATTTATTTTATTTTATGTGTCGCTTTTGCTAGCAAACCTGCATCCGAAGTCAGTGATAAGTGCTCAAAGAGTGGCACCGAGCCATCAACATATTCGAAAGCTCTTTGTGATGGGTATTAGTCCTTTAGAGCAGTTAGAAACTTGTGTTTCTGTATAATCGCCTGGATAACAGAAATTTTAAATTTGGTTTCGTAAACCAACATGCTGGTATTAAAGAGCAAAGTTATAGACCAGCTATTAGTTAGCTTACATCTTAAAAATCAACCGTTGCTTCGACCAACAAACCAACCAGCCAACTAACCAACCACCTAATCAGCAAGCTAATTAATTACTCAGTGAAAAAAGGAAACAACAAGCCAACCTACTAACCAGCCAAGGATCCAGCGATTCAATGCACCAACAAATCTATCAATCAACAGACAAATCCTTAAGCCAGAAGTCAGTCTGTCAATTGCCGGCTGCCGCTTATTCTAACAAACAACCGGTCAAACAGTTAAGCAAGTACGTCATGCTTTTGTAATGTTAGTTATCTGTATACCTGCCAATACATTTGTTCCAAAGTTTGCGTCCTGTTCTTCCTTTCCCTTGTAGCTCAAAACCCACATCAACTCGCAGCGTCAAGGTCACTGTCAAGTGGACACAAAACCGAAGCTCCTACAATGTGAGCAATATGTACGTTTGCTACTTGCAGTCTTAACGGACTTTGGATTACCGTCTACCCCTAAATTCCTTTTTGTGTGTTCTTTCAGTCACAAGAAAAATTTTGGAGGGTTATCAATCAATTTTTAGGAAAACCAAATCTTTTTCAATCATTCTGTGATCCGCCTTGTAGTGTGGTTTTCCCCCACGCATTTCATCACCGATCGCCCAACTTCCACTCATCCGACACGGAATTACTAGCTCTATCCAGTGGATAACCTTCTCACCTAAATCGTCTTACCGGTTTTGTAGATTTCTCAGCTAGCCGTCCACATCGGCTGACCAGTTTTATCGGTTGACGGCGATCGATCTACCCTGGAGTCGTCTCGACCGCGCCCTGTCGCGAACAGCGCTCCGGAAAGTAAATAGAAGTACACCTTACACCGGCAGTTAGCTGACAGTGCGGTGTTTGGATCGGCATGTGAATCGAAAACAACGTTCTTCCTTTTCAAGTCCGGGCAGGTTGATTTTATCGCGTTCTCTCTCACTTCACAGAACGGTGTGTGACCAAGAAACGAAATGTCCGCATCCACCCGTCTGACTAGAGTACGCAACCTGCTAGTAGGAAAAGTAAGCAACATCAAGTAGCCTATTGTGTAAGGTGGCAACACTATGCCAAGCAGCAGAAAGCAAGTAGATACGAATCTAACGGGGCCCCAGTCGAATGGTAAATGTGGGTCCGCTGGATGGAACCGATTAGTCAAATTCGGTGTACCTTTCACACACTGTTTCAGATGGTACCAACCAAAATATGCAACTCTTCCCCAAAAACACTTGCGAGCTCAAAACGGCGCCCAAGACGATATCTGGTTTTGTACTGCGTGTTCTACCATCACACTAGTCTAATGTACACATCTCCTAGTCTAAAAGTGCGAGCGGTTAACAGAAAAAGTTGGACAACGAACGAACGACAAGGTTATATCACTGGAAGCGAGTATGCACCATGATAACACAGTGGCGTCAAAGAGAAGCATTATTGCAAAATTCGCTTCGCTCGAACCACGATTGGCAAGGTCCCCTTTGCCGTTCTCTTCTTCAGACCGTAGGTCTGATGGACAAGCTGTACTCAAGACCCCGAAAAGCAAGCACCACTCGATACGTGTGATCGATAAAATTCAGCCGGTCTTGACAACTTGCATCGTTAACAAGGATGGGACAGCGGAACCCGAGTCTACCGCATCAGCAACCCAAAGGTCTCTTGTCAAGTTCAAATCCCTTGCGGCTCAAGTCACATATGTAGAGATGGCTGAGAAAATCCATCGGGATGCTACATTGAGTGTCTCCTCTGTTGCAGACACCACTAATACCAATAGGGCGACAAACAGTGGACCATGATCACTTGGTATAGGGCCAAGCCCAACAATCACCCGGTCTAGCAGTCCAACAAGAAGGACTCCAGTAATAATTCCCTCATTGTATTGTGTACCACTGTCCCCCGAATGTACCGCCATCACACTGCGCGGTAAGCTATCTGACGACCAAGACCAGTGGAACGTACTGCATTTTAATGAACGTAACAGTCAAACCCACAAACCTAGTGATAGTTAATCGTCACCCGAACTCTGTACACTTTGACGAACCCAGAATTATTGGGGTAATACTGAAATCGGCCACTGATGTAGAAAACGTTTTACTCTTTGCAAGTGCGATACAACATGGGCATTGAAAGGTACGCATCTAACTTCTGATCCCTTGGAGTACGAGCCAAGCGAAAAGAAACATTTCGGATAGACATAGTAAACTGGATTGTATAAGCAAGGTGTTTATTTATGGAGTGCCAGAACTTCCTTCCCCCGATAGTCCTGAGGCTCGTAACCGCGATTTGGAACAGTGGCGATTCATTCGTGAAACATTTTACTTGGACATCGTCGTGGCGCGAACGGTAAAAAGGCTACCTCTATCACCAAATTACAGAGAAAGCGGGCCAAAAAGCCTAAAACTCCTGGTTCAGTCAGAACAGACAGCAAGGGAACTGTTAGAACGTGGGCGGAGACATCGTAAAAGCCTACATCTGTATTTCGGTTAAAAGCTGCTGAATCCTTGTGAAGACCAGACATGAGCCTAAGAGAAAAAGCAAACCTACCAGCGATTACGCATGACCATCACTTTAGCCCTAGGTCACATGATACTGCAGCAAGTTCGGACGAGGAGTTGGACATACTTTGGCCAAGTCAGTTTGCGGACGGCGTGTCAACATCATGCCATCAAAAAAGGAATAACGGTCTAACTCACATAGGTCGGCACTCTATCACACTTGACTCCTATGGCTCCCGGTGGGCTCCTAGAGACCGAGCAATTATCCTGCCTTTATACTAATGCTCAAGGCCTTTGCAATAAGTTGGCCGAACTGAAGGATCGCCAAATTTCGGTGCAATGTGATATTATCGGTGTCACGGAGATATAGTTGCACTCCGGGATGACAGCCGCTGAAATCTCACTATCATGCATGTCACTCATATGAAACGACAGGCTGACGAAATGAGGAGGGGTAATTCACTATTACCGAAGTGACCTATAGTGCGAGGCGGTTATAGGTTCAGACCTACAGCACCGATTCCCTTTCGTGCAGCCTGCAATTACAGGGCGGAAATGCCTGCTGGATAACTTTCGTCTACCGCCCCCCCCTAACTCTACACAGGATATGGACTGTTAGCTTGCGACAGATTTAAGTTGCATCCTAAAGCGAAAGCACTCACACATCATTAGCATGGGTAATTTCATCGTTTACTGTTTAAGAACTCCTGCTACAATTGGAGAGTCATTCAAAGTGGATCTGCAAGAGCTTATAACCAGTGTTCACTTTACAATCACGTCATTACGCCCACTCGTTTCAGAACAGGTTATAGACCTTATTGGCTGGATCTAGCTTTCACCAACGAGGAACATATGCTTGATGTATTGATCGTAGAATGCCATTTGGGTCGCAGTGATCATCCACTCATCAGATTCGACTTCAGCTGCTATGCGGAATATCGCAACTAGAATCCTGAATTGGTGCGCATATTACACCCTACGGCCTCTGAAGGCCATCCGGAAGTCCCTGTGCTTGAATTTGTCAGCAAATTCAATTAAGCGGTTACCGATACCTTAGAGACAAGGGTTTTCAATGAGTCTAAAACCATTTCTTTCATGAGGAGTAGAACTAGAAAATCGATGCCTATTCGCAACGCAGCCTGGCGAGAGTACAGAACATCACCAAAGCCAGATAATTAGGACAACTACGTAGCCCATCTTAAGCACTGCAGTAAACTACTCAGAGATGACAAAGTCGCATATAAGTAGCATATGGCGAAGACTTCAGCATTAACCACAAACTGCGGTACAAGTATGCCAATGGACGTCGGAGGATGAGGCAGAAAATTCCCCCTGTCCGGACGACTGTTGGTCCAAGTCGAACAGCTATAGAAGCAGCAAACGTGTTGCGGATGCAATATGCGCCCACATTTCATAGGGTCTCATCATCAGGCCATCCGCCAATTTATGTTTTCCTGCCGCCAGGACTCACACACATCTCTTTTACTGCTGCAGCTGTTTTGCGAAAGCTGACCTCTACTCAACCGCAGCTCCCCGAAGTCGACACCATTCGCCCAGAGGCACTGGAAGCAACTGCAAGACAACTGGCAAAACATTTGGCACAATTCTTTCAGCGCTGTTTGGACCATAACCAGATTCCTGCGAGGTGGAAACTTGGAATAATAACTCCGATTCACAAAGGCGGAAGCAGGACCAAGCCCTCAACCTACCGCTTAGTGTCCCTTCTCCCTGTATTCGCCAAGGTCATGGAATCTATCGTAGCCGATGCGTTGGTGTGTATTCTAGAAAATGGTAACCTTAGTGCTCCCGAGCAACATGGCTTTCTTCGACAGCGATCATGCACGACGAATTTATTAATCGCTCAGAGTAGTTGGACTGAGTCAAATGACGCTGGAGAGGCCGTTGATGTGATTTACTTGGATTTGCCGAAGGCGTTTGATCGTTTAGATCATCGGGTTCTCGTTTCCATGCTCCAATATTACAGGATCGGTGACCCTCTCTTGAGCTGGATAGCGAATTTTCTCCTGCAACAACAATTAGTGATGAGAGTCCGGAGTTCCCTGCCTGAACTTATACCAGTCGAGCCTGGTGTGCTCCAGGGCTTAGTTCTAGGTTCACAGTTGTTTTTCGTATTCATCAATGAGCACACAATGAATATCACTTCAAATTTCATGCTGTTTGTTGACTACATCAAGATATGGCGCCGGATTCAGGCGTATGCCGATCAGAATTTACTTCAGTGTGACCTGGATATGACACATGACGGATCAACCCGAAAACGGTTACCGTTCAACGTGGACAAATGCAATGGTACTCTTCAAACGACACCAGAGTGGCTATTCCTACAAGTTAGGAACGCAAGTACTGCCGTCGTCATCCGTCGAATGCGACCTTGGCATGCTTGTTCAGGGTAACGGGTTGTTCCAAGCTTCACAAAAGCCTCGAAAACTGGCAACCAGCACGACGGCTTGCTACGACGGGCGTTCGGACAACTAGACACCACTATTTTCAGACGGATGAGACTGAGACTGAGACTGTAATTAAGAGCAAGTAGAAAAGTTTCTGTACAACTCTATCGAATTACGAAAAATCGAAATTCAGCTTTGAATTATCAGCAGTTGTGTCTGGCCCGTTAATCGTTTATCCGTGTTCGGTTAGAAATTTGTATAATGTCATTATTTCCGGGCATACAATGTCTTCTTTTGACACTGTATGTGCATCGTCTCACAAAGGCACAGGTTTCCAAAATAATCGTCGATACGGGTTTTAAAAGAGTTCACAGAATCGGCCTCTATTAATCCATCTGGTAGTGTATTCCATAAGTTTACGATTCTTCGTTCGATACAAAGCTGATGTGATACTTTGTTCATGCTGGGACCCTGAGTTAGTAACGATGTCCTCGGCTGTTACAGAGTTCCCGCAGGTGAAATATTGGCCGCAGTATGGAGAAGTGATTCAAACGTAGTACCCGATGGGTCATAATAAGGTCAATTCTTACTCGGCGATAGGATAGTGTGTAGAGTCCGAGCCTTTCACAACGGAAGCTTTTGTAGACTCGGTATCATTCTAGTTGCGATATACTGTATTTTCTCCAGTTTTTCAGTTTCCCATTGGGTTATCGGATGGTAAGCTGGGGCACGGTGATGAATGTGTATGTTCGTCCCTATGTCGAATACACAATCCAAGCCTGGCAGTCATGGCTGAAGCACGACCTTAATGCATTGGATCAACCTCAACCTTGGGCTTCTAAATACGCCATTGGAATGCGCCACCTTCCATACGAACAGTGGCTGCAAAGTTTAGGAATATTCAGCTGGCAGTATCGCCAACTACGGGGTGACTTGATTATGGCGTATTTGATTTTACACAATCCAAATCATGCGTGCGGCTCTTTGCAGCAACACAGCAAAAACACCAAACTTAGAGGCCACTCCTTGAAATTAGCAGAACAATACGGCCGTCTGAAGTGCCTTAGCAATTTCTTTTCCATTTGTGTGTGTCAACCATGGAAGCTAATCCCCGAACCTATCATTTCGGTACCAACGCTAGCCATATTTAACAGTAGGTTGGATGACGCACTCCGCCACTTACATTTTGTTACTTGACGCTACGTTCCATGCTACTCCAAGAAAATAACCATGGATTTACTTTTTTCCCAGGGAAGCTATGGAAACGCTCGGAGTGCAGGGCTACTAAAACCAACAGAAGTCCATTGTTTTGACAGTAAAACTACTAATTGCTTTTTTTATTAAAGTTGTTTGCTAACCCAGCAGACCACTCGACGGGGCTTGTAAAGCAATACTTCTTAACCTGTATAAAATCATTGTTCATTTTTCATAAATCTGAGTGCGATGACCCCAGTTTGGATGAAGTCAAGTTCTGTTCTGTTAGAAGCTGGCTCAATGGTAAGTTTGTCATATGCTGTAAACGTTGCTTCTTCTTCCAGAACATGAAAGAATAATGTGAACGCGGAAGATTAATGCTCGCACTTTTGGTATGAACCGAGCGTCAAAGCGAGGTCCAACTATTTGGTAGTCACGATTGCTAGACGCATGAAGTCTAATTAGTACCATCCTTGAAATTGCAGTCGAGATACCAAGTGGTCACTGGCAGCAGAGTTTTTGCGCCGTTAATTTCTACATAAGTGGAACAGTAACATATTTATTTCGCTTGCATAATTGCCGACACTTCTTATCAACTGGTGCCTTGTTAGGATAGACGAACAGGTTCATTTCCAGTATCCGGTGAGTTTCTGGTTGAGCTTTGCCGTGATGTGCCCCCATGTGAGTTTACTGTTCGATTACATCTGCTAAGCCGATTGCTCCAATGCAGAGCCTGACAGGAGGCAATCTGTTGCCATTCACCACATATTATCCGCAATCTTTGCAAACGATAGTTGGACATTCATGACTGAATGTACCCCGGAAATCGACTGGGAAACCTTTTGAAATGCTTCACCTCATTAGTCACCAAGTCATCAGAGCCAACGGCTCTCAATGCAAAATCATAACTACAAAGCTGCACCCGAAAATTTGTGGCCTTGAGGGATCGAACATAGTGTGTTTACCAAAACAATCCCAGCGCAGAAAGTGGGACAGTGTACCTAGCTCAGACCAACTACTCTTGGTAGTTGGTTAGTAAGGACAAGACAACACACTATCAGGAGCTGGCGAAACGCTTCTGTTCTAACCACAAACTTCGTTACGCACATGTGAATTAACTTCTTAATGTGCAGCGTGAAAGCCCATCACGCACTGCGGTTGGTGAGTATCAACACACAGCGAAAGATGCGACCTAAACTTTACGGGCCCAGTACTCAACGAATTTCCAAAGCGTTATAAGCCTTGAATGATCTGCCAGTTTCTTCCACTGCCCAATCAGTTTTATCCAGCATCAGATTCACAACAGAAAAAGGTGCTGAAAATGCTACTATCCATGAGTACATACAGCTCTCCAGTAGCGGACACCATTCGCTCGTAAGCACAGCAGGGAGCAGCTATGCATCTAGCTGAAACACTAGCTGGATGCCTTCCGCGTTATCCAGACGAAAACATAGCTCCTTAAAAGTGAAAACGGGGTATCATCACCTCTATTCACAAGGCCGAAAGTCAATCTGATCTTGCCAATTACCGCCGGGGCAACGACGCTTAATCATGTGCTCGGCAAGTAAGTGGAAGCGATCCCCGCTTACGTATTGATGCACAATCTGGAAAGCGATAGCATCAGTGCGCTGGAGCAGCAGGGGTTTCGTCGACATCGACAATGTACCAGGAACTTGCTGATGGCAAGCGACAACAGGACTGAAACAGTAGACGAAAGACAGGAAGCGATGTTCCTTACTAGGACTTTTGAAAACCATTTTATCGCTTGGATTAGCGAATCCGGCTTCACAACCTTCAGCACCACGGCAACGGCGATTCCGTAACAGAATGGATCGTTAACTGTCCGTGAACGCCAACTGAAGTTTTAAGTTCGAACATCTCAGTCCAACCCGATTAGAGTGAAGTGCGGCGTACCGCAGGGTTCGGTACTTGGGCCTCGCATGTTCTTTGTTTTCAGTAACGATCGAGTGCGAATTATCCTCACAAAATTTCTACGCTTAGCGGACGACGTTAAGGTTTAGCTGGTGATCAAAGGTATGGACGACCACGACATCCTCATGCGCGACGTGGACGAGGTCTGGCATTGGCTGGTGAGGAACGCACTGCTATTCAGGGTTAACAAGTGCCACATTTTCTACATCCACCATTGACACGTATACATCTGCAAGCTTGGAGCTTACTGTCTGCAGACACGTTCTCAGAGACAGGACCTTGTTGTGCTGTTACAGGATAAGTCCGGTTGTTCCAAGCAGTCAGAATCCGCTTCAAAAAGAGGTAACCAGCATGTCTGTCACTGGCAAACGAGATTCGGGTGTTTATATTTATTTATCTTACTCTTATTCTCAATGCCTACGCGTGTCTCCATTAAATACGCTATCTAGGTCTGACAATTTTGGCAACAGCCTGACCTCGCAGCGCTCGAGACCCCAGATGTCGGACGAGGAGAAAAGTCAAGGGTTTGCGCTACCTTCGGAACTAGGAACGGCTGACCATACTATTACTGTTCGGTGGACGTTACCGGGGGTTGTGAGTAGACCACACATGTGTATACCAAATACTGAGCGACCCCAGTCATTATGCTGCCAAATTATGAAAGTCAGACCAAGCACCAATCTAGTCTGATACTGAGTCAAAATTAGAGTCGTCCGGATTGCCGACAAACTTATTTCTCCTTCCGGATTTGCCAAAGCTGGACCACCCTTCCAAACTGACTTTTCTGTGCGTCCATCATCGTCATTTTCATAAAACGACTGGATTTCCATTTGCACTCCTTACACTTTGTTACTTGCACCGATATTCTGGGATATATTCAAGCTAACTAGACTCTTTGGACTTACGACCAATAGTGTCGCACGTACATCTGTACAGAGTGGTGAACAATCTGATTGTTATGTGCAATGAGTATTTACCATAACAATTTGTCATTCAGTTTTGCATGGTAATATATCACCTTTACAACCCTCCCTCTATATGCCACCACCCTATCGCTTCACTGATGAGTGTTTTGTCAGGTCCTCTTATGTAGTATACTGATGTTAATTACTTCTATCACTGAAAAGTAAGCTTATGTTTTTTACCCGTCACAAACCATTATTCTATTGTTCACGAAATAATAAAAAAATAAAATCCCTGCTACACACTATGAATTGGGTATGGTTTGAACAGTTAAAGTATCATTCCACATAGACATTGGCCTTTTAAAATATCTAAAACTCTGAGAGCCAGCTCTGTCCGCTGCATGGAAATATTATGCATTACAATGAAGACTGTGCCGCGTTATGTCATAATTAGTAATCAGTCAGGGCAACTTGCCGTCGTCGTCCAAGACTCAGTTGATGTCTTGTAAATGATCTTCTGGGTGGTAATTAGAACTCGACTTTAAAGTAGCAAACTTACATCAACCTGACCAAAAAACAAGTTGTATCAAACAATAACTTGTCATATTCACCGTAGTCATCAGTGACGTCGTCCATAAAAGTTTGTTTGTCTCCACTTCGCTTTAGAAGTACTCTTGTAATGATTGCGAAAAGCAAACTCCTTCTTCCAACCCTATACGCGGA
>OX104071.1:65602356-65615621 GCA_944474145.2 Dicrocoelium dendriticum | reverse complement strand
CTCCCTGCAAGATCTCCAGCGGTAATAGATAAAAAATAATGAATAATAAATACAGCATCGTACATTATACACGTCAGCTAGAGATGGGAAACACCTCAGCTACTGTGCCGCAATACATAAAGGAAAAGGAAAATAAATACAACAGTTGCTTGCCCGCTGAGCTACCAGCAACGGTTAGACTTCGTTCCGGTAAGCTACCAGCCGGCTACTAGGTAAAAAGAAAAGTTGTTATGTTTTACGCTATGAAATGCGATCGTAGGTGGAGGGGAGGCTAAAAGGGATGGGGAGGGACAAAGAAACTCAGAGCAGGAACGCCACTGAGGTCGTCTCCTTGCCATGTCAGCAAGTGTATCCAGCCAAACGTGTTCACCGTCTTTTGCACCCCAACTAGGGAGCCGTTACACTCGAACCGAGGCCAGCTTTGACGTGAGGGCCTTCATTCCTCTTGACCAAGTCATCGCGTGGCCGCCGCTGCTCTTCTTCCATCCACATCCCAGTTGAGCAAACAACACACGTCGTGGAAGTCGATGGGCTGGCACGCGCAACACGTGGCTCATCCATATCTCCAGCGGTGTAATACAATGATGCCTGTTGTCACCTTTCTTTTTTAATTTCGCTACTGACGACGTCATGGAGATTGCATTCACAGGACACGACTTAAAAGATGTGGAGCTAGTCCCAGGTGAAGGACTTCTTGACTTGGAGTATGCGGACGATATTGCACTCATCTGTGACAGCTCCGAGACGCGCCAAGCTGCACTGAACAGAGTAGCACTACTTGTCAGCCGCTACGGGCTTTGCTTTGCACCATCGAAGTGCAGAACTTTCGTCCAAGATTTGCAGGGATCGCCTCCTGCGTTAACCCTTAGTGAGGATCAGCTAGAAGTTGTTCAGAACTTTAACTACCTGGGATGTTGTATCAGCGTCCTTGGGATTGAGCATGAGATCACGAACCTTATGGCAAAAGCTCGAGGCGCTTTTGCTAGCTTTCGTCACCTATGGCCGCGGCGTGACATCACTCTCGCTTTGAAGGGTAGAGGGCACAATGCAGCGGTACGTTCGACCCTACTGTACGGTTGCGAAACCTGGCCCCTTAGATCAGCGGACATAAATAGCCTAGTTACGTTCGACCACCGGTACCTTAGCGCTTTGCCTTACATCTGGTGGGATCACTGCGTGAGCAACGAGCGTGTTCGACGTGTTGATTGCAGCACAGGAAAGGAACGGGATCGCACAGCACCGTCATTACACGCACTAGGCTCCGATAGCTCGGCCACGTGTTACGCAAGCCAGTCCAGCGGCTCCCGCGATGTGAATTGTTTGCTCGTCGGGAGTTTGGCTGGAAGCAGAGGATCGGTGGTCAAACCATGACTTGGTCGAGAGGGATAAACAATGAACATTGAACAGTGACTTTATACGGGTTAAGAAGCGTTGCTTTACAAGTCACGTTGGATAGTTGGTGGGGATATCGATATAACAATAATGATGTTAATGATACTAAAACGGTTAGTACTTTAAATTTACAATTAAGGACTTATAACTTGCTCCGCCGTAGTCCTGCAATCCGCTTAGGCTCTCAACATCCGCAGTTAACGTCAAATAATTCCATGGCAAACTACAGATGTAGGAGGCAAACGTAGCGCTAAGCGACAAAGTGTATGTGGATGAGTGCGTCATCCAACTGTCGTTTAAATAGTTAGTGTCGTTGCAGAGATGACGGATTCTGGAAGAGAAATCCGCGGGTGACAGACAAGAAAGGAAAAGAAATTTCTGCGGCACTCCAGAAGGCTGTATTATTCTGCGTGTTTCAATGAGAAACCCCTCATGGTTGTATTGGTGCTGAGTTGCATTAAAGAGCAGCACAAATGATGTGGGTCTCGCAGAATCAACTATGCCATAATCAGGTCGCCTCGTATTCTGCGATAGCTTCCGCTGCATACCCCCATTCGTTGCAGCCTCTCCTGGTAGGAAAGATTGCGCATTCCAATTACGTTCTTAGATGCTCGACATTGTGGCTGCTCCAGTGCATTAAGGTCGTGTTTCAACCTTGGATGCCAGGCTTGAATTGCCTATTTGACCTGCGAGCGAACAAATACACTGAGCATTTATCAAAATATGGAACCGTTTATTTGTCCAAACGCCCATCGTAACAGCCCGCCGTGTTGGTTTCCAGTCTTCCAGGCCTTTTCGGATTGCCTGGAGCAACCCAAGTCATCTTGAACCAGGACACCCAAGTCAAGTTGGAGAGTTGATTGTTGCAGTACATTCGTTCTGTGCCGGGAGGCGCAGTTGCTCTGATGTCGGATGGAAAGCGCCTTGTATTTACTGATGTTGAACTACAGTAAATGTTGGGTTGACCATTTATCGACCTTATCCAGGTAACTCTGAAACAGATGCTGGTCGGCGTTCACCTGGATCCTGTGCCAAATTTTGATATCATTGGCAAACATTAGGAAGTTCGAAGCGATTCCCTGTGCAAGGTCTTGAATAAACACCAAAAGCAAACGTGGGCCTAGAACTGAGATTTGCGGCACGCCACACTCAACTTGTAGGGCTTCGATAAAGAGCTCCGAACGCGAACCACTAGTTGCCTTTGAAGTAGAAAGTTGGCAATCCAGCTTAAAAGAGGGTCGCCGATCCCGTAATGCTGGAGCTTGGAGAGTAGTATCCGATGGTCTAGACGATTGACAGCCATGGAAAAATCCAGGCAGATCACATTAACGTCTGCTGCAGCGTCAGCTGACTCCGTTCAACTGCTGCGTGCGATTAGTAAATTGGTTGTGTGTGACCTCTGTAGACGGAAGTCGTGCTGCTCAGACTTGATGATGTGACAGTTTTTCAGATGGCACGCCAGTGCATCGGTAACTGTGACTTTCATAAACTTGGAGCGTATAGAAAGAAGGGACACTGAGCGGTAGTTGGAAGAATTCGTTTTACTGCTACCTTTGTGAATCGGGGTTATTATTCCAAGCCTCCACATAGCTGGAACTTGATTCTGGTCTAAGCCGCGCTGGGGAAACTCAACTAAAAGTCCTGCCAGTTGGCTTTTTGCTGCTTTCGTTGCATCTGGACGAATGGTGTCGACACCCGGCGAGCTGTGTTTGCGTAGTGACGTCAGCTTTTGCAACACATGGGTAGTGTATTCTCGGTCTAAAGAGTCCCTGATTTGCTTCTGCTGCAGGCTGTTTTTGACGGGACAGTGTAGTTTTTCGATTGACGAGGATTTCAATAATTAGTGCAAATTAAATCCGAACGTGTATAAGCATGTATCTGGTAAAGTGCATGCTCAGGTGTTCCTCAGCTGGAAGGCATTTGAGATTCGGCTGATTGAACGGAAGTCAATTGACAAAATGGAGAAATCACTAGTAGAGAAGGAAACACAAATGGCGTGAAATTCTAAATAGATTACTGGACATCAGCAAGTTTCTCGCCAAACAGAACACGGCATTGCGTGCTTACCGAGAATACATCCAGGATGCTAATGGATGGCTGGAAAATAGAGGAACTATTTAAGAATTGGTAGATCTATTGGCCGAATTTGACCCTGTTCCTCGTGTACGTTTGGTGACAGTTCAGCTGGAACAAAGTCAGCACTTCGTATTTATCTCCAAGAGTTCAAAATGAATTTATGAGTATCTTGGTAAAGCAGTTAAGAAAAAAATCTTAGATCACGTCAAGGAAAGCAAATATTTTCACCTAACTTTTGATATCACTCCGGATATTTCCCACAAAAATCAGATGAGTGAAGTGTTTCGTTATGTGAAGATGTGTGAAAATGAAGTGATACTTGGGGAGTCATTTCTCCGCTTTATTGAGGTCAATGGCAAAAGTGCAGGGGGCATTTCTGGGTTGATTCTAAATGAACTGAAGGGAGATGGAGTCCACTTTGATGACTGCTGTGGCCAGGCATTTACAATGCTGTTATCATGGCGGGCTACCGATCGGGTGTCCAGAGACGCATCTGTGAAATAAACCCCAAAGCTACTTTTGTGTCATGCACAAACCATTCCCTTAATCTGGTATGTGTACAGGCAGCTTCTGCGAAGGATAAATCGGTTACATTTTTTGGTAAAATAAACCGGCTATTTTCGTTCTTTTCTGCATCTACATCCCGCTGGAACATCCTTATTCAAGTGGCCGGTCTAAGTATCAAGCGGTCTGTAGAAACTAGATGGAGTAGTCTAGTAGACGCCGTAAACGTTGTGATGAAGAGCTTCATATCTAGAAAGAAGTGCCACTAAGGCAACACGTGGTCTATCGGGTCTTAGTTATGAACTGCGCCTTCATTCGATCGGTCTGTACTCCTTAGAATACCGACGACTTCGCGGTGATCTGATCCTCACTTACCGGATACTAAGAGAAGAGGACCATCCATGTAAGTCGCTGTTAACATTATCTGCCGACAAACGATGCCGAGGCCATGCACTAAAACTTGTGACTCAATATTCCCGTTTAGATTGTAGAAAGTTTTTTTACTCTCTTAGTGTTTGTCCGCACTGGAACGCACTGCCATCGCATGTGGTGAACGCACCAAACATCGAGACATTCGAAAGACTATTGGACTTGCACTTACGTGATACATATTATATAACGGTATGACAAACTGCAGTGTCTAACTTACTGATATTTTGGTGTCACACCTGAAACTTTTGTTTTCTTCCATTTGCCATCCTGTGAGTCTTGTAAAGTTATTGCTTTTTATCCCACCATACACTATTGAACTATTGAATATCACCTTGGGGAATCTGCACCGAATATTGCGATCTTGATGCGCATCTTTCTTACCCGTGCTATTAGCACTGCCAGTTGTGAGCGTTCGTTCTCCAATCTCAAGTTTATAAAGAACTACCTTCGATCAGCTATGTGTCAGACACGACCCGCGGACTTGGTTATTCTCCTCATAGAAAGTAAGCTGGCTGATGGACTGAGTTTTGATAATATTTTTGATATTGTTGCTGCCAGGAAAGCACAGAAAGTGCAGTTGTGAATTACATATATGATAAAGTGCGTCGATGGTTTTGGTTTCCTGTAACGAACTAGTTAAGGGTTGTCCGTGCTATTGAGGTTTTACTGATTAACTTATGCTAGAGAAGGAGGTGGTAAATTTGTTACCGCCCCGGGTGGCAAAGGTTCTTGCTACGCCACAGTTTCTACCATGTAGAAACATGCAATATGCAATGGAAAGCGTGCGGATCCTTCCAACTACCGTCCAATCACTCTCCTCCAAATTGTATCCAAACTAATTATAGGTATTCTCACAGAGCGTTCACGAGATACCCTATGGGCAACCATATCGTAGTTTCACAGCAGCATGGATTCCACCGAAATCGGTCGTGTAACACAAACTTGTTACTGGCCCGTGCAATTGGACAAAGTAAGTCGATGCCAGACAAGGAGTCGAGATCGTCTTATTGAAATGCTCTAGAGCATTCGATCGCCTGGACCACCGCATTCTCCTTCACAAGTTTCCTAGCTGTGGATTCTGTGACACTTTTCTAGATTGGTTAAGCAACTTCCTCACTCTACGTCAGCTGAATGTGAGAGTCCGTAGATCCATCTCCGGCCCACTTGAAGTCCAGTGTGGTGCGCCTCAGGGATCGGTACCGGGACCACGTTTATTTCTAATATTCATCAACGATCTTGCTTTGGTACTCCAAAAAGCTGACCCTGCTCTTTCGCTTTAACCTCCAATGTGGGCCCACAACAATTCCAGAAAATACGGTTCAAGATCAGTAGTGTAGTTTAAAAGGAGAACAGGCCTGCTTGATAGCGGTCTTTTACCGCCCTCCTTCTTGCACGCCTGAGATAGGTTACAGTCTAATGTCTGCACTGAGACGGCCGATAAACATGAAGTACAGTCACATTCTTATCACCACACCTCTTAATTCGTTGCATCGTTCCAAATGTTTGTATCAGTGACGCCTGAAGCTACATCGCATGCGTCATGTAGCACCTTGCACGTGTGTACTCGCATGAGCTATAGACGTGGACTGTGTTCGCGACGTGAGATCACGTGATCGCCTTGCCACCGACTGCACTGGTAGGGTGACTAACGTAGCGGTGAAGTTCATCGACAAGCCAACTTGATTGGAACCGTGCAGTTAGTGCAGCAGCTAGCTCTGCTCGTACGCGGCACGGCGAAGAACATAGTACTCAAGACTTCTGCAGAGGGACGTGACTGGAAGTATGCTGTACGCATAACGTAAACCTGATTACCTGTCGCAATTAGATACAAAGTTTGGTGACAAGGTAATCACGTGATCTCACGTCGCAAACAGTCCATGCCTCATATGAGTGCACACGTGCAACGAGTCAAATGGCGCACGCGATGCAGCTTTAAGCGTCACCGATGAATATTGGAGAATTGAGAATAGGTATAGTGATTTCTTCAACCCCGTTCTGGAATCCTAAGTCGCCACTGTAGAACAACAACTCAGATCTACATTTTGTCGCCATCTTCCTGCTTTATGGTGATCTCAAAGCAGCAGATTCGCAGGCAGATAAGCAGTCTATGCTAGACCAGAAAAGTAACAACGCTGAACTCAGGATGGTGATTGCCGACAACCTTTTGGCCGCAGCGATTATGCAGTCATACTCTTCGTATACATACCTTATGCAGACTATCCCGTGGAAAGTACCGGCGCAACGAGAACAGTCATACACTACGACATAAAGGTTGCAATACGTTAGACGATCAGTTGAACCTTCCCGCTTGACCGAGTACGACCTAGGGTATGGGAACAGTTCGTCAGCCAGAAAAACATTCTGGTTGCATAAGCATCCAAAACTAACGTTGTCCACACGAGAAAAGTATTCTGAATGTATGAAGCAGGACACAAAAGTTCATAGCGGTGAGAAACGGCTTGGCATTTCTATAAGCTCTCTCGGAGCTCTTAGACCTGGATAGGCGATTTGCCACAATGTATTTGCTGTAACTAACTTATTCACGAGGATGAAACAGCATACCAACAGCGATTGGCAATGCGAATGTTCTCAAATCACAAGCTCCTGTATCGAAACGTAAACCACCTACACAAGGCGAAACGAAGAGTTACTCTTCTTTAAATAGCTAATGGTCGAACAATGAACGCGATGCATGTGGTGACTGTCCTAATCCGGTGAAATTAGTGGTCACCTAAGCCTATGGCAAGTGTTGTCGTACCCCAACTATTCGCTCATATATGCTTAATAGCAGAGTCTGTACTACAAATTTTGTTGATTATAAGCAAGTGCTGCGATCCGGAATTTAGTGACATTCACCTGAATACAAATGCAGTGGTAGCAAAGAGCATAGCTGTGCCTTTGGCTCGATCTCTAGAACATTGTTTTAACGAAATGTACGTGCCCGACTTGTGGAAACACAGATGGTTACTCTTATTCACAACGGAGCTAGTGGTTCCGATCCAGCCAAGTACCGTCCAATGATACTAAATACCCCTACTTACAAAACTCTTGGTGGCCGTTGATGCCGATGAGTAATTTGTCTTCCTGGACGAATTAACCTAACTTACACAAGAACAGCATGGATTCCGACGAAATCGATCATACACTACCAAATTACAACTAGCAAGACCCAGCTGGACCGATGCAGTAGACACTGGCATAAGGGTTGATGTTTTTCTCGACTTCATAATATCATTCTAGCCGTTAGACCATAGCATTCTCCACCCCAAAATTCAGTGCCTCGGCATTAGTGATACTCGCACAGCGTGGATCAGAAGCTTTTTCCTCTACCAGTGCATGCAGATAAGTGTAAGTGAATCCCTGTCAGATCCCATCTCAGTTGAACGCGGTCTACCTTGGGAATCGGTACTGGAGTGATGGTTATTCCTGACGTATTTCAACCATATAACACACCTCATAAGCTCGAACTATCTACTATTTACCAATGGCACCAAGATTTGGGTGGCGATCAATACACACATTGCTAGTATGCTATCTCAAACCGATCTGGATAGGGAGTACGCCTGGGTTTAACGTGGAAAATCTTCTAGTTCTGCACTAACGGCACCAGTTAGCTAGCTGCTTTAAACTCGCCAACCAGGGGCTTCAAAAATATTCCGGCGATGAAGATTTAGGCGTTTTGATCCAGACCGTTCTTCGCTGTTCGGATCGGGTTGAAAAGGCATCAAGAAATGGCAACCAAAACGTGAGCCTGCAGAAGCGTGCATTCATGCGATCTGACTCATCAAAATTCAGTAGCTTTTCATTTAATACATACGTCTACATGTGGCTTAAGAAGTACCGGTCTGGAAGCCATGGTTGGGAAGACATAACACCGTGCTTGAGATACCATTAGCCCGGGCAAACAAGAATGTCTAGAGCATGTTTCATTTATAGCATGAACAAAGGCAATGGTGTTCGGATCATCAACGGACGACGCCGAGGACTGCGTTGAAAGCTTATTATAACTTAATAGGATTTGGAGGATCCCAACCAGACGTGACGTCATTTTCTGAAGCTCAGTGAAAACAGCAACCTAAGAGGCGAGCATCTCAGTCTGGAAGATCAATCCAGTCCTTTGGAATGTCAGCGGAATCTCTTGTTGTGTCCTCAGGGGTTCGAGTTAGCAGCTTCTTAAATTGCGCCACTGGAGTCAAAAGACCACTCACCGGACGAAACGTATATTTGCGAGACACAGGACGGGCCGATATGGGTATGAAAACACACCGATTACAGTTCAAATGAAGGCTGTGCTAATTTGAATTTATCGATCTCAAAAAATCACGGGACGTGTGAGTGGTATGAAACAAGCCATAGTAACAAATGTTCTGCAACACAGAAAAGCACTAGTCTGCTTGTAACTGAGACTGTTCTGATACAAGGCACATGGTTACTTGGGGAAATTGCGTACTTACATTCCCGAACAAATCAATTTGTTTCGTTTCTGTGCGCATTGGATTTTGGTCTGACCTAATATCTCTTTTCCCGAATACCGGACGGGAATTTTTCATCTCTGCTTCCGCGTTGGTTGAGTACTAAGGACCAGTTAACGGTGCACTAATTTTGTTGCGTCATCTAACATAGCCAAGCGCAAGTGCCTATTAGAGATTTTACTGACTTCCAACTCTCAGATTATATTCCAACTTTCACCGCTTACATGTGTCTACCAAGATGCGACACTATGTTTACCAACATCCAAATTGTCATTCATTATGTGCTCACTGTAAAGTTCCTGTTTTTAAGATGCGTAATGCAGTGCGTCCACCGGTTTGTATTTACTTTTGCTGACACCTTTTCCATACTTTACAATATTCGCCATGATTACCCCTGTGGGAGCTGACAAAGTTGATGCTTTTTACCTGCATATAATCACTGATTTATTGTTCCGTTACTTATTTTATTATGGTGCACAAACAGATAATGGGACCTACTCAATTGAATTTTCTATGAAAAATGAGAAAGAATAAAGAGTAAAAAAGTAGTAATTTGACAAGTAGCAACTGAGCAAGCACTACTCCGCATATGTTGTCTGTCGTGCTCAAGCAGTGTGCAGATTACCTTGCACCACATCATGCCGACTTGTACAAACGGTGTCTCAGCAACACTTGGAAGCCGACAGTTGGTGAAGCCTAAGCATCATGCCAGTGCCATGCGCAGGAACCACCAGGATGTGGTGGGTATTCGCCTGGCAAACGTTCTCCCTATAAAAAGCCACAAATGTCTGCTTAACAACCCTGTGACATGGCGAATTTGACTCATCACCAACTAAAGTCATCCCACTGCTTCTCTGGACAACCGCTTCAAGTCCGCAAACATCAAGCATCCCTTTAGCACTGGCGACACGATCAAAAGTGCAGGAAGGCATTCACAAATCCCATAAACACGGTCACACACACACACACCTGGATGGCGGAAACCGGTTTCAGATTTGCCTGTCACTGTAGCAAGCCACAGGACGCCTGCGCCTACAGAGGGACCATGGGTAACTTGCGCTGCACCAACCACAGCTCCAACCAAACACCTCAAATCCAGTGTAAACTCGAAGGAATAAGACCGGGAGGCATGTGGATGGGAGCCACGTTTCATCAGCGGAGCCGGCCCACACTTCTTCACAAACAAACACAAGCACGCTGTATTTGGGGAATCAAGCACACACAAGGCCGTGGCTGGACCGTGTTCCGCTCCACACTGAGTGCATGGAACCACTCTTTGAGCCTAGCACGGCCACAAGCACCGCGTATCCCATCACCTCCAGCAACGACGAACAGTCTCCTGGAGCCAGTATGGAAAACGTATTGCGTAATAGACGTATAGGCACCCTTTCAACATGCACATTAAACGCAGCTACACTGGGGATGTCAAGGAACAGCCAATCATTTGAAATAAGGTTATCAAATAAAATCTACCTGTTAAAGCATACGGTTATGCGGACATAACTACTCGCTAAATTAGCAGATGAATTAACCCCGTTAGCAATGAATCGGCGATAAGTGCAAAATCCACAAGTTATTTAAAAATGTTACAAACGCAATAAACTTAACGCACAAAACCAATCTTAGTAATCAGCGTGTGCAAGTTAATATAATTTTATTCAGGTAGGAGAACAAACCAATAGAAGTGAATGAAACTTAGCTTAAAAAGACCTTGTTGAAGGGTAAGTTGGCTTGGCCCAACTGCGGTTGGGCAGCATTATGAACGCAACCTCTACACAAACATTCACTGTTATGGCAAACATCTTGGATGTTTGCACATTCTTGATCACGGCTTGTTATGTTAAGATGATCATGCCTGTAGAGGCGTGTCTCGCCTTGTCGAGAATGAAAACCTTATTTATTTATTTTTTTATTTATTTATGATTATCCTAAGCGGACGAACATTCGAGGTTAAGGCGACTACACTTTGTCAACAACATACCATCACAAACAGCTGGGTATCGTACAACCTTACTTGTACTTTACTGCGGCTAGCTCCTGCGATAGGATGAGCCGGCTTCATTAATATCGCGGATGGCAGCTGCCCAAGCGCAGCGGTCGGAGGCAAGCTCCACACAGATACTGATCCAATGATTTCTCCAGTGACGAGTACCGTGTACAACCTGGAATCCAAGAAGATTGACATCCGATTTCACTGCAGCAAGCCAAGTTTTCAATTGTCCACCACTGCGAAGACATCAATCCTGGCAAGGTGAGGGCGAAACCACCGCCGTATTGAAGTCAGCGTCTGGTCTGCGGAGGGCGTGACCGAACCACTGAAGTCTGCGGCGTTGGATGAGTGCTGAGAGCTTCAGAAGACCGTAACAGTGCTTACAAACCTCGTCATTGGTGATACGCTCATACCACTGCATTTTCAAAATAAGTCCTAGACGCCAATGAGTGAAGACTTAAGACTTCCTGTTGTCTCCGGATCTCAGCGACCATGCTTCGCAACCATAGAGTAAAATCGCACGTATGGTTGTTGAGAATACTCGGATTTTCGTTTTCAGAATAATTTCCGTCCTTCGCCACAACGTGTTTCTCAGTTGTAAGAAGGCGGATTTCAGATATAGTCTGACCATTGGAGAGAATCGTGGATCCAAGGTACTTGAATTTTGGAACAGACTCGATGAGTTGTCTAACTAAGGAGAGCGGCGGGGCTAACTGGGTGGCTGACGATGAGAAGTACTTTGTTTTGTTGATGTTAACTTCGAGGCGGATCATAGAGGCTGATTGGTCGACCCGATTTAGCAGTGACTATAGTGGGATAGGATTTTCTGCAAGGAATGCGATACCGTCAGCAAATTCCAGGTCTGACAGCCAGAAGTTGGACTTACTTGAACACTACGATAGCCCTCAAAGGCATGATACATAAGTCAGTCGACTGAGAGGTTGAATAGCACTGAAGAAAGTGCTCAAGCCTGTCGGACTCTATTGATTTCGAATTGCTTTGTTGCTTCTCCATAGATCCGAACACCCCCAATTCGTGTAAAGATAAGGCGGCATTGACGAGACAATTTGCTTGCGGCTTTCACTGTCCCGCGTCATAATCAGCTACTACCCTGCAGACAATTCAGCATCAAACACACTTTAAACAAGCCGTCCTACTAGCTGATTGCAGCAAACGCGCCACTGGTGTTGAGTGCGAGCCACGTCCTGTAAAGTCCTAGGCGAAGCACAAGAGGAGTCACATGGACTCCAATCTGGAAGGCTAGACGGAGGACCACACCTAGTTTGGTCTTCAGTAATTTTATTTCACGCTGCCAGTTCAACTTGTTTCCATCTGGAGTCTTGTATCACTACATCTGGCAAAAGGAATAATGCCCTCCTCAGGAAGCGGTGATTATATATACGTAGTACGTGTCCAAGTCAACGCAACTTCTTCAGTGCTATTACTTGTTCTAAAGAACTACCTCGTGTATCACTGCTTAGCACTTGCCTACGCACATAATCATAGCAGACGACACACTGGTGCTCCGCAGACAGCGATGATCAGAGATTTGAAGTCTCCTCAGATCTTCAGACGGAAGGGGCCAAGTCTCACTTCCACAGAGTAGGACGGCCCTCATTTCGCCCTTGTAAACACGACTTTTCAGATCGAGGGAAGCTCTTTTCTGTCACTACATATGTCACAGATTCACGAAGACAGTTTTGCATTTTGAAATACGTGAACTGACCAGTTCCTATGCTCCCATTGTTGTTGATGCAGCTGCCAAGGCAAGCGAATTGACCAACTACCTCGAGCTCATGGCGATCAAGGGTCAAGGGGTTTCCAAGTGGCTGCTGGTCCCACAGCAACGTGTTGCACTGGACCACCTACATGCGACTGTTCACCGGCTTCCAGTAGAGCAGAGTGCTGTCAGCTTGTTTGTTGAGGGCAATATCAATATCGAAATCAATACCTGAGTCAGTGACTCAGTATCCCCTGAGATGCGAAGAAGGTAGCCAACGTCTTCAGATTCGAAACCAGGGAGTCGACGATTTGTCACGACGCTGTTATCTTGTATGCACGCTTCGGTAACACTGCACATAACAATACCAAGAGAATGAAGAGTGAGCGTCAGTGCTGCCTGCTGGCTGACATTGCTGACTGCGGACATTAAAAGAACCAATGTGAAATGAAACTATAGGCTTGATGGAAGATGCATCGATGGCAGCAGCTGCGAAGTTAGCTGCGAAGTTAGTAATCTCTTGCTTAATACACCGGGAATAAGAGAGGGGATAGGAGAGCGAAGTAGAATTGTGTATGGTTGATGCGGTCGAGATGGATGATGATACCCTCCGGCTGCCCACACAGAGAGAGCGGTTTTGTTCTAGTTGTCTTGCTTCTAGTCTTTGGCTCAACAGTCT
>OX104071.1:65572016-65601856 GCA_944474145.2 Dicrocoelium dendriticum | reverse complement strand
GAGCCGTAGTTGGTGCAGCGCAAGCCATCTATTGTCCCTCTGTAGGCGCAGGCGTCCTCTGGCTGGCCACAATGTGACAGGCACATCAGAAGCCGGATGCCGCCAACCAGTTTGTACTTGTAATTGTGCTGCGCCATTCTTGAATGTTTGATATCGTCAACAATGTGCGAGTAGAAGATTGGTGTCCGTGGGTTGGAAAAGATTATCCGGATATCCAACTATTTTGTGGTGAGTCACGACCGCCACGTCACAGTGTTGTAGTTTCCAAGTTGACCATTCATAAATGCTATCTAGGTCATATTGGAGTAGATTGTGGTCTTCATTGTTATCAGTCGCCTCCATCTCTTGACATTGTCAGAAAAAGCGGGGAATTTAAGGAGATAACTCTTGCCAGGTCGTTTATAAACACCAGGAAGAAGCACGGTCGTTGCACTGAGCGCTGTGGGACACCACATTCCACTTCAATCGGGTCAGATATTGTTTCCCTAACGCGTAACTGAAGCTTCCTTTGACAAAGAAACTTGCGAATTCAACCAAGAACATGATCACCAATTCCAAAGCTCTGTAACCTGTGAAATAGGATCCAGTAATCCGGGCGGTCGAAAGAGTTGGAAAAGTCCAGCTTGATGACGTCAACTCCGACCCCATCATCAGCCACTTCTGTCCAACTACCTCGCGCCATTATCAGGGTATTGATGCATGACCGGAGTTAATGGAAGCCGTGCTGCTCCGTTGCCAAGACGTTGCATTTTCTGCGTAGTCCATTAGAGCCTCAGTGACGAACGAGTCCATCACCACCGAGTACATTGAAAGGATAGTCACTTGGCAATAGTTGGCAGGAGCTGACCGTCTGCCACCTTTAAGTTTTGAGTTGTAATACCACACGTCCGCACAGTGGGTACTTGCTGTTCATCAGTACATTTGAATGAACGGTGACAATGATTCAGCCAGCATGTTGGTCGCAGCCTTCAGTACTTTTGAGCGGATCTGTCTGCTTCCGAAGAGCTATGAGCGCGCTATGTAAGTACCTTCCTTAGCTCAATTTCTGGGTTGAAAATAACATGTGTAAACCATGGAGTCGGCAATGTGCTTGAGGTTCTCGGAGAGAAAGGGACTGCGACTTCGGAAATTGTGGCGCATTCTAGTCGCAGGGCATTAGATGCTTCGTTGCAGCTTTGTACTCTACCGGCTCAGGTGATAGGTGGACGGATGTCATGCGTTACCGGACGAAAATTGCTGACATGCCTATAGAGAAGTTTGTTATTTGCCATCAACTGTTGGTTATGCACTGTTGATTAGTTACCTTGTCTTCAAGGACAATTGCAGTGCAATGGTTGCGGTGGATGAGAAAATCGCTCCAATTCTCTGAGTCGGGGTTAACCTTTTGGGCACATCATGTTGCGTCCATTAACGCCATGCATTTTCGAGTCCTGTTCCTAAGAATTGAACGCCTTTTAGTGGAACGAGGGGCCTGGGCTCGGATGCTCTGTTGACCATGTCACTGGGTCCTTCAACGAACTCTGTCCAAAAGTTGCCAAGTGGACTGTTGATTGAGAATTCCGAAATGCATGCCTCAAGGAGTTCTTTTAAAAGTGGCAACCTGTGAGTGTATGAGTTAGGTCCGAGTGCTCGAACTTGGTTAGTAGCAGGTTTTACTACTGAGCTAATAGGAGCACGCTGTTAGCAGTGGGCTACATGTACTTTCCCTGCCGAAAAATAGAAAAGCTGGTCTGGTCCGACTATATCATTTCTCAATTAATTGTATCATTAAAGAAACCACTTTCATATGTAGTGCAGCAGCTTGCCTCCTTAGCTCAAAACGTTAACTCGATAGTCACGAATATTGCAGCCACGGGGTCCGGAGGGGTCAATCACCATTAGCTAATTGCATTTAAACAATATGCCAGCATGGCTGTTTAATCTAGGCGGAGCTATGACATATAACCACCACTTGATGCCTTGCTATACGGAATTCAGCTGTCCGCTCGTCTAGGCGCGCATCAGTTTTGGACAGTAAGGGGGTGGGAGCAGGGGCTTGCTCACGAAATGTTTCTAAACCCCAAAGCCATGGATCTGAAGGTAAGGCGAAATCAGCACAGTTCCGGACGAACTCAGATGTGGTAGTGAACATGTCCGGAACACGGTGTCACGCCTCCTGACTTTATCGATCCCATTTTGTTTCTCTACATCATGATTCTGGAGGTTATCTCCGACAGGGGGGCGAAGGCGTCAAAGGTAAACTGTCCCAAGGTTGACAAGAAGAAGAGACGAAGGAAGAAGGTGCCTTATGCCATCCCACTTATGTCGCTAGTTGAAATGACCTGAACTACACCAACTATGTGGATAACATACTAGAACATGGATAGGACCAGGTAGTACAGATAAAAGGAGATCAAGAATCGAGAGTAAAGCAGGTGCATCATAATGACTGAGTTATACATTTCACTAGTGTCTGACTTACTGTTGATTTGGCTGGACGGTGACACAGTCTGTTGGATCGGGGGTGGCTAGCATCGGGTGCAGCATTTAAGTTGAGCTTGCGTATTTGACAAAAATGATCTCACAAAGGGCGATTGAGAGTATAAACGAGATGTGCGCTGGAAACCCGGGGACAGGTTAGGCACCGATAGCCAGAGTGAGAGTGAGTGACAGAGAGAGTAAGAGTATGTTGTCACTGATTGAATACCGGTAATGTACTGATTTCGCCTTACCTTCAGATCCATGGCTTTGGGGTTTAGAAACAGTTCGTGAGCAAGCCCCTGCTCCCAACCCCTTACTGTCCAAAACTGATGTGCGCCTAGACAAGCGGGCAGCTGCGATCCGTATTGCAAGGCATCAAGCGGTGGTTATATGTCATAGCTCCGCCTAGATTAAACAGCCATGCTGGCATATTGTTTAAACGCAATTGGCTAATAGCGATTGACCACTCCGGACCTTGTGGATGCAATATTCGTGACTATCGGATTAATGTTTTGCAGTAAGGATGCACGCTGCTGCACTGCATATGAAAGCGATTACATTAAGGATGCACTCAATTGAGAAATGGTATAGTTTTTATTCGGATGTGCCTCGCATGGAAACGATTACAACAAGTACGACACGAAATACGCCTTTAACAGATTTGTCACATGATCTACGTAGGTCTTTAGCCTGTGACAATCTAGGCATCACACTTGTTGAGCAAATGTTTCGAATCGTTAGAATGGTTCACTATAGATGGCAAGCAGTTGTTCGTTCTTGCCGTTGAGACAAAGGTCACAATGTTCACTTCGCCGTTATGAGCTTGTAGACTGTGCCTGTTGGTGTGCCTGTCGAATGCGTCAGCATCTATGTGTGCCATATTACACGATGGTTTGTCAGAGAATTGTAGCGGTTAGGCATATGGATCACCACAGGTGAACTTGCCGAGCGAGCAAGAGGGTGGTTCGCTGCGGGGAAGTGTTACTTATCCTGTAGCTGCTCTAAGCAATGTTGGAATTTAACAAGTGGAAGTGGGTTCAAGGTCCAGTGAAAAAACAGTGTTTCTGTCAGTTTCATTTACGCACAATTTTGCGCTTAGATAGTGACGAAACACTGCCCGGAATTTAGAATTCAGGGTAAATGTAGGATGCATTGTGGTGTACTCAAGCAAAGGGTATCAAGAAGCAGAGCTTGTAAAAGCATAGATCCAAATATATGCGACAAAATGTCGCTAAGCATCAGCAAAAGAAGCACGAGTGCACAAAAGTGCGACAACCGGGCAATTTCGTGTGACGCAATAAATTTATCACGGACATAAAAACAAACGCTTGACAGATTTCTGTAGGTAAAGGGTAAGATCAAGGTGGTTGTAACAGAACTAACAAAAAGAACCGCGTAGCGGTGCACTTACCGCTACTTTCAACTATACACATAGTTTGGTTACGTTTTTTGTGTCCCAGTAACCTGGGTTATATCCTGTGATGCAAGTGGTCTAATGCACCAACAGGTAGCGTTTTGAATTCGAACAACTCAGGAGTGGATATAATAGAGTACGGGGGTCAGTTTCACGATTAGGATAAAGAAATGGAGAACATATTCCGACAACATTCGAATCGGCTATACGTTATCGCCAAGTTCAAATGGTAGCCTCAGTGAGGAGTTGTGGCCTAGCTGCAATAAAGTTCCGCATAGGTGGTTCAAATCCTAGAACCTATGGTACACAACTATGAGATCCCTTGCAGAATAAAATATTGTTGGCCAAAGAGTTATCTAGTCCTTAGTCTCAGCTGGTCGGGGTGGTGAGGCAATCCATTAACTTCTTTTCGTCCTCTGTAATGGCCTCTCAAGATCAGTGAAGTCATATTTTCGTCAGGGGTGCCACACCTGATTAGCTTATTCAGCATGTATCCTCACGTACTCGCTGAGTATTTCTGACAAAAAAGTAGTATCAAAAACTGGCCAACCGCCCTCTGCAGTAGTCCAAAGAGTTATCTGGCTGTTTTAGTGTCTTTTCGGCCTGTTTTGAGCATCCCAAATTGTCCTGCACGTGCACCAAAATCTTTTCCATCAGAAGTGTGCCGCATACCGTGTTCGTCTACTGTGTATTGGTGGATGCTGTGGAGGCGTATGCTCATTAACTTTTAATTGACCGGGTTAGACTCGAGCATGTTATGAGCCGACAACTCGTGAGCCCTTTCCAGAACAACTTGCAGTTCTATTCGGTCGTCAACATGCTTGATACCCCGCCAAATCTTGAGATCGATGGCAAGGAGTAGAAAGTTCGAAGTCAACACTCTAGCAACGTCGTTTATGAAGACGAGGAAGAGCCGTAGCCCTGGTGCCGAGCCTTGAGGAACGCCACGGGGAACTTTTATTGGATCGGAGAGTGTGCCACGAAACCGCACATTCCTACGTCGTTGGAGTACTAATGAATGAATCCAGCCCATGTTAAGGTCACTGAAACGTTGTAAGCTCCGAAGCTTGTAAAGAAGAATCTGGTGATCAGAGCGATCAAATGCCTTCGAGAAATCAGGGAAGGCCGCATCGACACCTTCTTCAGCATCGACAGATTCCGTCCAGCTGGCACGGGATAGAAAAAAATCAGTGGTACATGAGCAGTTTTGGCGGAATCAATGCTGCTCCCACTCGCTGAAACGCAACCTTAATAACTATTCCATAAGTACATCTACAACAACAGAGTTCATGACTTTAACAAGCACATGAAGAAGATTAATGGGACTGTAGTTTGCGGACACTGCACGAGTGCCTCCCTTGTAAATCTGGATGACGCTTACACGCTTCCACAATGTTGGATCCTGCATATCCTTGAGACAGCCGTAGATAAACTGAGATAATGGTTTAGCCAAGCTCGTGGAAGCTACCATCAATGACCTGGGACCCGTGTTATCCGGACAGTGTGAACTGTACTCGTGTAAGGAAATCAGTCATTTCAGCACATCTGCGGCAGGGAAGATGTGGCTAAGTCCTGGTGATGATGTGATATGTGTGAGGATGATATGAGTTGGAAAGTACATGCACACTGATGTCTAGGAGCCTTAGTTGCTTCTTGGCCAGTTTATGCTTGCCCACAGCCGGAGTTTAAAGAAGGGATGCCATGCTGTATTTTGCGATTAGTTAACATATCCGTGCAGTAGCTTAAGGTTGCGGCGAAACTTCATCACAAAATCCTGTCTATGTTCTAAGTTATATTTTCGGGTCAGTTTGACACAGTGGTGTGGCATCCTCACGACCAAGGTATTGAGCCCTTCCTATTCGTTGCCTGCATCCGCTGGCATGTGTCAATAACCCGCTCACCCATTTATCGACTGGCCTAGTTTAGAATGGTGTATCAATGCGTTGTACAACGTTTCGGTTAGAATACAGTTTTGCCTTCCATGTGCCCGGTGTGTTTTGCTTTGTGATATTTCGGCTAAGAGCCAGCCACGGTGCAATTGCTAGACTGACAATTTGGCGAGCAAGGTTAAACTTTGCATAAGTTACTCTGAGCTATCTTACCCCGTCTGATCCCCTTTGGAAAGACGCCCAAGCCATCTTTGGCAGTTTGGAATATTTGGGAACGAACCTTCTGTGATTACCTTGAGCTTTTCACAATTACACACCCCACATCAAACTTAGTGAAACCCAACCTATCAAACTACTGAGGCAACACCTCTGTGCAAAACGTCAAGGAAATTTTGATGTTTTGCGTTTCTACTAAAGCACATCCTTGACGGACTGCTTTAACGCTTTGGTTGACCTTTGGAGGCCGCGACAACATGTTTTTAGCGCGCCTAAGTTTTTCTCATTTATGACAAGGATAAGAAGACAGTGTTTATGAATTCATCAGTTGGACGCAACAGTCCCTTACTGACTGCCGTTAAAACGAAATTCCCGCAAAGAAATACAAAGAGATGGTGGCGGTGCAATGCCTTTTGGTTGGCATTCGAGACGATAATGCTAGAGAACGTCTCCTATCAGAAAACAAGAATAAACTCACTTGGGAAACAGCCTGCTCACTGGTCAGACAAAGGGAATGAGTTGTGAAACAATCAATTTAGTATCGAAGGGATTCACCTTCATACGTCTTCTATGCGGTTACATCTCGACTATCACTCACCAACAAAGGTTTCTTCAGGTGCTACATATGCGGCGGGAAACATGAAAAGGTAACTGCTTGCAGACACAAGCAGTCTACTGTTCTTACATGCGGTACAGTCGGACATAGTACGCGTGTATGTCGTACTACTGTGCTACAAAGACCCATACCCCGCCCCACCCAGGGTACTGTTCGCACTGTGGCAAACACTGACCATCCCATATTCTATCTGATTTCGCACGCAGCCACCTCGCACGCAATGGGAATACCCCCGTACACTGGTGATGTAAACATTGAAGGCCAGCCAGTATGTCTGGAGTTCGGTACCGTCGCCTCCGTTACATTGATCAACAACCGAACTTTGTCCGGCCAGATTCTGACTACCAACCAAGCTCCATTACGAGCATACACTTGGAAAAATATTCGGTGTTTTGAGTGTGTGTGACGTGAAAGTAAATCATGGGGACAGTAGGTTGACTCCTCCTCTCATCGTCGTCAACACAGATGGACCTACTCTACTTGAGCGGAACTGGTTAAACTACAGTCCGGAAATATTACAATCTGTCAGGAAGCTTGACAGTATTTCTGACTTACCTACCCTCTTGAAAATCTTTGCCAGTGTTTTTGATACAAACATACCTGGGAAATTACGTGGTTTCAAAGCGTGTTTGGATATCAAGCCACAGAAGCAACCAAAATTTGGCAAGGCACGGAGTCAACCTTTCGCAACCCGTCCGAAGGTGGAGTTAGAGTTATAGCGATGACAAAAGGACGAAATAATTCCACCCGTAGGCCACTCTTCCTGGACTGTACCCATCGTTCCTGTACAGAAGCCTGATGGCTCAGGTCGCATTTGCGGCGACTATAAATTGACGGTTAATCAAGCGACGACGACGGTACATTATCCGATTCCACGGATAGATGACTTTTACACAACTTTGTTGGGTAAACAAAACTTCTCGAAACTTGCTCTCAGCCATGCTTATTCTCAAGTGGAGCTACAGGAATCCTCAAAGAAAATTACTATCATTAATACACGGGGTTATTCGGCTGTAACCGAGTACCATTTGAGATACACTCCGCGCTTGCGATCTTTCAGGGAATTATAGACAACTTAGTGAAAGGCATACTCGGAGTTTGCGCTTACTTGGACGACATTTTGGTTACTGGTCGTACGGATTACGAACTTATGAAAGCACTTGCAGCAGTCTTGAAACTTCTTCAGGAGAGCAGACTAAAACTCAAGGAATCTAAACGTGTCTTCTTTTGTGACACAGTTGAGTATCTGGGATTCCGTTTGGACAAACAGGTTACAGTAACTACGGGAAAATATTCAACCCATACTGGCTTCTCCAGCACCGCGAAATATTAACGAACTGCAATCCTTTCGTGGGATAGTGACCAATTATAGTCGTTCCTTACCCAGTTTTGCTAATCCTCTCGAACCACTGTATGCATTCGTAAGAATACCAGGTGTTTGTGGTTCAATGAACAACAAAAAGCTTACCATGCCGTCAGATTGGCTATCAATAACGCTAACTTGTTAGCGCATTTTGACCTACAAAACTCGATTAGTCTTCGTTGCAGTGTGTCACTCACAAGGCTCGGGACCTTACTGTCACACCAAATGAAAGATTTGACTGAGCGACCAATAGCTTTTGCGTCCAAAAGTTTGGCATCAGAGGAAAATAACTATGCGCAGCTCGACAGGGAAGCATTATCGGATATCTTTGGAGTTAGGAAATTCCACCAGTATCTGAGGAAGAAAATTTGAAATCTTTACTGATCACAAGTGTTTATTAACGGTGTGTGGTGAGAAAAAAGGCATAAACCAGATGGCGTCACCTTGTATGCAAGGCTAGGCTTTAGTGCTCTCCGCTTATAATTACAAGATCGCTTATGTCCCTGGGAAAGCAAATGGATTCGCGGACGCTCTGAGCCGTTTACCGTTGAATCACCTACCATCTTGCGTATTAAACTTGTGGAGTTTGTTCATCTGCTGCAACATTTGGGCGAAAATCCAGTGTCAAATGCGGATATCCGTCACGAGACTGAACGGAATACATTACTGGCCAAAGTCAAGCGACCAGTCTCTCAAGGTTGGGCTGACAGCTGTGAACCGTAAATACGGCCCAACTTTATCCGACGCATAGAGCTTAGTCTCGAGGATGGGTATTTGCTGTGGGGAGCTAGGGCCATCATACCACCACGGTGTCGACAGAATGTCTTTAAAGAACTTCACAAGACGCACCCAGGAATCAGGAGAATGCAGACACTGTTGCGATCTTACGTGTGGTAGTCTAATGTTGACAGAGATATCTAAGAGTTGATCCAACGATGTGTGTTAAAGCACTCAGAGGAATGCCCCTCCTGTACCACTTAGTCCTTGTAAATGTCCCAGGAAACGGTGGGAATGCATACACGCAGAGTTCTTTAGCCAGTTGGATGGAAAAATGCTTCTCCTCTTGATTGCAGCTTACTCGAAATGGATAGAAGTTTTTGCACTTGCACATGCCACCTCTCAGACGACCGTTTCTTGCATGTGGACATGTTTCAGTACCTAAGGTATACCACGTACGCTGGTAACGGACACCAGTTCCGTATTTACTAGTTAAGAATTTCAAGAGTTCCTCAAAAGCAACGGCATACATCAAATGAAATCAGCCCCTTACCACGCATCTTCACACGGTTTGGCTGAAAGAGCCGTCCAGACGGGCAAGAACGGGTTACCCGCAACAAACTTCTGCTCCACTGCGAACAAAGTTGGACAAATTTCTTTCTGGCTTCCGCACCATGCCAGACGAAACTACTGGGAAGAGCCCAGGCGAGTTGAGGTTCGGACAGAAGTTGAGGACATTGCCGGTTCTTCTCTTTACTGATCAGAGGCTACATGTCAAGGCTAAGCAAGAGTACGACCAGAAGACTTCCGATCGAGGATTCTGCGAGAATGAAACGGTGTACGTCTAGTTGCCAAACCAAACGATCTGGCGGCATGGATAGTTGTGCGAAGTCGCGGGACAACATACGGAGGTGACGCTACCTGATAACAAAGTGGTTACTCGTCAGAAGGATCACGTCCGTCATGGTTCCTTTTAAACTCTGCCAGATAACGCGTCCTCAAACCAGCAAAATGAGTTGACGAACGCACAGTACTCTCAAAACTATGGCCAACCGGAGGCTCAGCAAGATCGCCGTTAAACACGGCTACGCCGACCCGTCGACCGATACCAAGCTAGCTGGAGTGGTCCAAACTAAAGGGAGAAGCGATGTGACATCCTCGCGGCCAATGTACTGAGCCCTTTCTATTCGTTGCCTGCATCCGCTGGCGTGTCAATAACCCGCTCACCCATTTATCGATTGGCCTGGTTTAGAATAGTGGATTAATGGGTTCTCAATATCTTAGAACGTATTTGGAACCGATCGGGAAGTCATCATTTCAGAAAACTTGGTAGACGACCGGTTAATGTATTTATGGTGATAGCCAACGTTTCGCTTTTGACACAAAAGCTTCATCAGAGGAAGTGAATTATCTTAACATTGGCATTTTATAGCGATCAAGGCTAAGCTACATACAGAGACTAATCAATTTGAAGTTCATCAATGAATACAGCGATCAAAGGTGAATACGTTCGCGGGTACACTGTAGTTTGTTTCAGTCAGGGTCAAGTGCGGAAAAAAATTGCCGGTCCGCGGTTAGTTATATGAGTGGTTAGCAATCTTAACTGAACCGTTGCAAGGAACTTGGACATTGGTAGGTCTTGGCTTTAGTACTTCGTAATTTGGTGGAGGGTGGGTCGATAGTTCATTCCGATCCATCCACCGATGCTTATCAAGCTGGTCGGAGTAAGACTGGACGCGAGGCACTAGACAGCTCTACTCCGTCCATTCTATTCACGCAGTTGTTAGCGTTGGTTATTTCTATAGCCTCAGCCATCAAGCTTCGTTTGGCTGATCGTAATCCCTTCCTGATAACCACATTTTCGAAGTCCATTTTGTGCCTCGTGTCTAGCGCATGCATTGCTATTGCCGAATCTCTGAGTAGAGCTCCATACTCTAGCTCATTTCGCGGAGGTCGTGATATATGTCGCCTATGTTCTGAAATCCTTGTACGTAATTCCCTCGCTGTTTGGCCTATATACACCTGCGTACAATCTTTACATGGAATTCGGTATATACAGTTAGTTGTTCTATCTAAAGGGAGTGAATCCTTCAGATGCACATGTGGACCGTAGCGTCCGACCCTACTGGATCAATGGGTTGTACAACATGCTGGTTAGAACACAGTTTTGCCTTCCATGTGCCTGATATGTTTTGCTTTGTGATACTTCGGCTGAGCCAGCCACTATGCATTAATTCCGCAATTATTAAACTGTGACAAATGGTTTCGCTTAGTTCTGTATGGATCCCAGTACCCAGCGCTTGGCTATGAGTTGCACGCTCTCTAAAGTGAATCGCTGAGGGCCATTCGTTTCCACCTACTGCTCCTCAAGAACCACGAACAATGACTTTATATGGGTTAAGAAGCATTGCTTTACCAGCTCCGTTAGGGGTTGTTCTGG
The DNA here is from genome assembly GCA_944474145.2 of Dicrocoelium dendriticum. Lineage (NCBI taxonomy): Eukaryota > Metazoa > Platyhelminthes > Trematoda > Plagiorchiida > Dicrocoeliidae > Dicrocoelium > Dicrocoelium dendriticum. Next base: position 65,590,741 of record OX104071.1, on the reverse strand, counting down.
TTGGTCACCGAAAAAGGTTAATGGAAAATCCAGTTAATGGTTTTACTGTCAAAAGGATCGACTTATCTTATTTATTGCAGTAGCCCTGTACTCCGAATATTTTCATAGCTTCGAAATAAATCGAAGCTATTTCCCGGGAGTAGCATGGTGAGTAGAGTCAAGTAGCAAAATCTAAGTGGCAGAGTGCGTCACACAACCGACTTTTAAATATACTTATTGTAGGTGAACAACCAACCGATTCGAGGAGGGTGTTCCATGGTTGACACCCGCGAAGAGAAAGGTAATATCTACGGCATTCCAGACAGCTGTACTGTACTGCTAATTTCAACCAGTGACCTATAAGTTTGGTGCTACTGCTGAGTTGTAGTAAAGAGCACACACATGATTTGTATTGTGTACATTCAAGTATGCCATTATCAAGTCATCCGATAGTCAGCGATACCGCCCGCTGTATATCCCCAACCGTTACAGCCACTGCTCGTATGGAACGTGCCACATTTTAGTGACGTATTTGGAAGCACGCTGTTGAGGTTAGTCCAGTGCAGTTAGGTCGTACCTCAGGCACGGCTGCCGGGATTGAACTGCACATTTGCGTTGGGGTCAAACATACGCATTAAGCATCTGTCTGAAAATCGAGGTGTTTATTTGTCCGAACGTCCGTCGCCACAGGCCGACATGTTGGTTTCCAGTTTTCCATACCTTTGTGGATTGCACGGAACAACCCAAGATATCCTAAAGCAGCAAGCTAAGCTCGCGTTCAAAGGATGATCGCTACAGTAGTTCTGTTCCCATCTTGTAGGAATAAGTAATATGGTGCAGTATGGGGAGTACCTTGCATGTGCTCGAGTTAAACTGTAGCAGCTTTTAGGTTGATCACTCATGTACCATGTCTAAGTCACACTGAAGCAAATTCTGATCGCTCTCCGCTTGAATCCTGCGCCATATCTTGAACTCGTCAGCAGACAGTGAGAATGCAAGGCGATTGTCTATGCAAGCTCATTAATCAACATCAAAAACAATCGCTGCTCTAGAACTGAGCCCTGAGACACGCCACACTAGACTGGTATGGGGTCAGCTAAGGAATTCAGGACTTCGACGACTAATTGTTGTTGCAGGAGAAAGTTGGCAATCCAGCTCAAGAGTGCGTCACCGATCGCGTAATACTGGAGCTTGGAAAGGAAAATTTGATGATCTAAACGATCGAATGCCCTCGAAAAACCTAAGTAGATCACATTAACGACGTCACCAGCGTCCACTGATCTGGTCCAACTACTCCGTGTGGAGTAATAATGTTACAATATTCTAGATACCATATCAACTCATTGGCAACGAGGGATTCATGACCTTGGACAGTACATGGAGAAGAGATACTGGGCGGTAGTTTGAGGGATCAGTCCTGCTTCCGCCTTCATGAATCGGAGTTATTATTCCAAGTTTTACATCGCAGGAATCTAGTTCTAGGTTAAGCAGCGCCGACAGAACTGGCTTAAAGGTTCTACCGGTTGTTTTGCTGCTGACCCCAGTGCCTCTGGGCGAATGGTGTCGAATTCCGGGGAGGTGTGGTATGCAGCGAAGTCAACTTTTGTGACACAACGACAACAACAAACAACAACAACAACAGCAGTACATCAGACACTTGAGTTGATGGTTCGCTGCCCTAGGACCGCGATGACTTCAGGAATAAAGAACCATAAGAGGGTGAGAAGGGGGAGTTACCTGAAAACCTTAATGCCTTAAGCAAACAGGCAGGGTCAAGGCGCCTAGACATTGTGTAGACAACATACCGTCAAAAACAACTGGTTATCGTGCAAAGGCAACGCTGCATCATCGAGACAGCTTCTTTGAGGCTTTTACTGCAACTCGTCATAATCAGCCATAACCCCGCAGATAACTCAGCACCAAACAAACTTTTAGCAGGCAGTCCGCCTAGGGAACGGCAGCAGACCCGCCACTGGTGTCTACTACGAGACATGTCCTGTATCGTTTTAGGACAAGCAAAAGCAAGTCACATGGACTCCAGTCCTGAAGGCGAGATGGACCAACGGCACCCAGTTTGGTTGTCAGTGACTTCGTTTCCCGCTGCCAAGTAAATTGCTGTCCACCTCGAGCTTTGCGTCACCCTACACCAGGTAGACTGTACAAAACCCTTCTAGGTAAGCGGTGACCAGGCATACGGAGTACGTGCCCAAGCGAACGCAATTTATTCAATGCTATTTGTTGTTCTAGTGAGCTAGCATGATTATCTCCACCTAGTATTCGCCTACGCACATCCTCGTTGCGGACACGCTGGTGCCATATAACACCAACAATGCTTTGCAGACGACGATGAGCAAATACTTCAAGGCGTCTCTGATCTTCAGACCAAAGGGGCCAAGTCTCACTACCATAGAGCAGAACGGCCCTCACTGTGGCCTTGGATACACGGCCTTTCAGACAGAAAGGAACTCCCTTTTGTCGCTAAAGATACCACAAGTTAAAGGATGCAGTTCTGGATTGGAAAAAGGTGAACTAACGTCAGTTTCTATATACCCATCATTGCTGACGTAGCTACCAAGATAAGTGCACCGATCAACCAGCTCAAATTCCTCGTTATCAAGGGTCAAGGAATCATCAACTTGCCACTAGTTCTACAACAACTCTTTGCACTTTGAAGGTGCGAAGCGCATACCAAATAGTGGGACATCTCTAGACTGGCTATTCAGGATTGACTTCGTCACCCCAATGTCGTCAAAAGGCAAAACGATATCGTCCGCATAATCTTGATCAACTAACCTTTACCCAGGCAGGACCTCAATGCCTACATCGTGACATACTGCAAGGGAACACTCCATGATAGAGTCCATGACGAAAATGGGCAAAATGGGGAAATCGTACAACCCTGACGAATGCCACTTGTTGTCGTAACTCTATCCGACAGGTCACCGTAGACCCTGACGCGGCCTTTAGTGTTCGAGTATAGAGCACGAAGGATGTTCACATATTTCGTGAGGACACCTTTCCGCACAAGTATTTCGAACAGAATCGATCGATCGACAGAATCGAACACACTCTTGCAATCGAGAAACACAGCTATCGTTTGTCTGCGGTATGCTTGGCGCTGCTATAGCACTTGCCGCATGGTGAATATATGGTCTATACAGCTACGTCCTAGGCGGAAACCTTGCTCTTCCCTAATCCAAGATTCTCATTCCACAGTGAAGCGATGAACGAGATTGGAGGCCAATAATTTTGTCATAACTGTCGTTAGGCTAATACCCCTGTGGTTAGAACAGTCTGTGCGACTGCCCTTCTTGTGTACTGCCACTATAATTGATTCGCTCCAATTAGCCGGGACACTCTCTCCCTTCCAGATATGTTCAAATAGGGAGGTCTGTGCTTTGAAGAGAACCTCACCTCCATCGGTAAGTAATGCAAGTGGGAGGGAATCTGGGCCAGCGGCACGAAAACCATTGTGGGCTATGATCGCGTTTCGGACCTCGGTCTCCGACGGACGCTCTAAACTAACTGTCCATGGCTCGTCCTGCGTCACCTGAATAGGACGAGGTCCGGGAACAGGGAAACAGCTGAATTTATGTTGAAAGTGTTCAGCCCAACCAGCTATCCGGCACTTCTTATTGTGTATCAGTGTACCCGCTCTGTCTCTGCTTGTCTCCCTGACGTCTGGTTTCCTGGGACGAGTGGTGCGAATCAGCTGGAAGAGCTTGTGGTAATTGACTTCCGCTCCTACCTCCTTCATTTTTTGAGCCCGACTGGTCCACCAGGCTTCATTGTTAGCACGCAGGCTCCGATTCAGTTCGTGCCAAATAGTCCGTCTGGTCCCATTGTGTTCAGAGGCAGATGGGATGTTTCTTCTAGATTCTAACAGATTCACCAACCTCTCTGATATCCAGTGACTTGTGCGGTGACGATTGATAGTGCTACAAGCAGATGCTCCTGCGCTATACATGCCGGCCCAGATCCCACTCCACTTAACCTCAGTGACATTAGGAGAAGACAGCAATAGTTCGGTACGCAATGCATTTTGTTAGGCTTGTCTGACTGAGGGCTGAGATAATTTCTCAATTGCCAATCGGGGAGAAGCTTGGTGCACCTCCCGGCAAAGTTCATGGAGAAACAACAACGCACTAAAGCATGATCGGAGTCGACACAGGTATTCCAGAACGAGTGGCAATCCAGCATGGAAACAAACCACCTGTAACTTATGGCCATGTGCTCAATTTGTGTCCATTGATAGTCAGCTACAGGTGGACGCCAAGTGGCACTTCGGCACCCACGGTGTCTAAAAGTGGTTCTACCGATAAACAACTGGTGCTCCGCGCACAGCTGCAGCAGACGCTCTTCGCTGTTAGTCCGTTTGGAGCTAAGCCCAGAATTACCACTCAACTGAGCTCCTGATGAATTCAGACGCCTTACTTGTACTTTCACATCCTCTATAAGCACTACACTATTTGAAGTGGTTGCACTGCGTAGTAGCGCGTTCAATTCGTGATAGAATGTGTTTTGATAGCATTAGAGCTGAAGAAATCACAAGCAAACAGCGTTTTGTACTACTTGCTGAATCAATGTTAGCTGATGTCGTCAAACAAACTGCACACAAACGGTTGTTCACCGGAATCCAATCAACCAACGATGGCCCAGCCTTGGAGCTTAGAATGATACCTACACCACCTTGCCCAGTGCGTACTGCATCGGCGTCTCCGGATGTGGGCAATCAATAGCGAGAAGACAAGCCAGGCTCCGAAGTCTCTCCTTAACGCAGCTGGGAGGTGGCAATGATTTCGTTTCACAGAAATGTTCGCCATCTCATTTCAGACCCCCACCTGGAGGACCAGGAGACTGAGTTTGTCCGAACTCTAACCATTGACCAACCTTGTAGGAGTAGCTCTCAAGTAGCCCGGAGGAACCACCCAGTATAGCTCAATAGGTGAAGGAGTACGCAAAACGTCACAGCACATTAAGGTCCAATCTCATTGTGATTGCAGGAAAAGTGTTGTGTAAATACTTGAGGCAGGAAAATAAAAGTTGGAAGATGGCCTGATGTTAAGACTCTCTGATTAAAGGGAGCATATTGCGTCTGCAACCCGTTTGCTGCTTCCATGGCTGTTCTGATTGTACCATTAGTCGTACGGAGCGGAGGAATTCCCTGCCTCACACTACGACGATCATTAACATACTTGTACAGTAATTTGTGGGTAACATTGAAAGTTTTTGCCATGTTCGACTGATATGTAACCTGGTCATCGTTGAGCAGTTGAGTACAGTGGTTACGATGGACTACGTAGTTGGCCCAATTATCTGACGTTGGTGATGGTTTATCCTCTGGCTGCGTTGTATATAGTTATCCATGTTCTAGTTCTGCTCCTCACGAAAGAAACGCTTTTAGGCCCATTGAAAAGCATTGTCTCTGAGGCATTCGTAATTAGTTGATTGAATTTACTGATGAATTCATCCCAAGCGACTTCTGGATGGCCTTCAGCGACGAAGGACCAGGTTGTGGCACTGACGAGCTGGACTAAGCGGTCGTAGCACGTAATGGTGCGTACCAACTCAGGGTTCCGGTTGCGATATTCAGCATAGCAGATGAAGTCAAAACTGATGACTGTACGTTCACTATAACCCAAAGGGCCATACATCAAACATACGTTACACGTTGGTGATCACAAGATTCAGCAAAATGGTCTATTATCCGTTCTGAAACGAGTGGACCAAATGACGTGATTTTATATTGGAACATTGGCTATGAACTCTTGCGGATCGCTTTTGCATTGTTTGCAGATAGTAACTGGGGATTCTAAACAATGTACCTTACAATCACTCATGCTAAGGAGGTGGGTGTGCTTTCGATTTAGACTGCATCTTAAACTGTAGAATGGTGGCAGTCCATTTCGGGTGTAGAGTTTGGGGGCGGTACACCAAACCTATAAGGCAGGTATCTCTGCCATGTGACTGTAGGCGGCACCAAACAGAATCGGCAAAGTGTGAGTCTGAATCCGCCTCGGCCTCACGCTAGATCACTCCGGTAATACAGAATTACCCACCTCCTTTCCTAAGCTTCTCTTTTCGAATGAGTGGCATGCAGGGCAATGAGAGTTCAGTGTGCAACCATATCTCCGTGACACTTATGCCATCGCACGGTTTTAACATTTTGTCATCTTTCATTTCAGCCAGCTTATTTAAAGAGCTTGAGCATTGGTATAAATGCAGACCACTTCTTTGTCCCGAGGAACACACAGAGAGCCAAAGGAGTCAAGTATGTTTGAGTGCCGACCGACGTGAGGTTGGCCGTTATTCGTTGTTTTGGTAGGATGATGATACCTCACCCGCGTCTTGATTTGGCTAGGATTCGTCCATTCCTTGTCAGGACATACTGCAGAACCGTGTGACCGAGTGGCAAAGTGAAGCTCCTATATTATCTGCGACAGGTTTGTTTTTCAGTTAAATTCATGTCTGGTCTTTCATGGCTTCAGCAGCTCTCAACTGAAGTTCAGCTGGGAGAATTTTCCGTGGTTTCTACCAACGTTCCAACACTTTCCTGGCTGTTTGCTACGACTGAACCAGGCGTTTTAAGATTCTAGGTCGCATTTTATATACTTTGGTAAGATTGCGTTTTGAGCGCTCTTGCCACAAAGTAGTCTAAGGAAAGTATTTCACGAATGCACAGCCACCGTTCCAAATAGTGATTACCGGCCTCATGGCCATGGGGGAAAAAGTTCTGGCACGCCATGTACACAGATTGTGCTTAGACAATCCAGCTTGCTGTGTCCTTCTGCGTGGTTGCTTTTCGGCTGTCGCATGCTCCAAGGGACCTCGGGATAGCTGCGTGCCTTACAAGACCCGTGTTGTAGCATATTTGCAGGGAGTAAAACTTTTTCTTTATCATTGGCCGATTCCAGTGTCACAGTACTAATTCTTAGTTCGCTATAGTGTAGAGTTTGGGCAACTAGTAACTCGCACTAAGTTTGTGGGTTTGGCCTTTAAGTTCAACCAAAAGCACTGTGAGTTCCACTGGTCTTGGTCGCCATACAACTTTCCCTCCAATGTGATGCCGCAGATCCTGGGATATTTGTGCACACAACATTCAGGATTAGATTGTAGGACCACATTTTGTGGGGCTACAAGTTCGGTTTTAAATAAATTAATAAATGGTATATTCTCGATAAAACCAGACACACCGGTGAAGGCGCGGTCAAATGTGCATCCAAGCATAGCTGCTTTGGAGTATTATAACATTTCATTTCAATGAAAGATATAACAGAAACGTTCCTAGTACATACGTGTCAGTATTTTGTCAGGTAATAGGCTGACCGAGGAACATGACGGCGCTGGGGCGCGGAAAAAATCATTCATAACTGTTGTGTCATTATTCAAGGTCGGCGTGATTTCGCCATGTGATAAGCCAAGAGCACAGGAGCCAAAGAGTTCGGTGCAATGGTTGCCCTTTCAAAGTTAGGAATGTTCGGTGCTCCATCAAAGCATTCTCCATGGCAAATTCGGTTGCAAAGTTTGCATATAGTAGTCTGACGATGGCACTAGTGAGAAATGGCTGGCTGTGACTTTATTCAAGGCGAGTCCCATCAGCCAGGTCGCAGTATTGTTAAGTGAACATTGGTGGCTTTTTATAGGGAGAACGCTTGCCAGGTGAAAACCCACCACGTCATGGAACACTACCGTAGGTTATTCTTAACAGTACTGCAAGCTGGCGATGCATCATACAGACCGATTTTGCACTCGGTTGTTGGCAGTTGATTGACGACCAGATTTCTTCGCTGATTGATCGGTTGGGTTGGTCATAGTCCTGCAATAGTCATTGAAACCGGTCGAAGAAGCAAAACAATCGTAGAGTCGAGTGATGTGTGGTGCAGGTGAGTAAAAATGTCGAGTTACTAAAGGCTGGTTGCTTCTTCTATGGTATACTTGTCCTGGTTGTGCAGACCGTATCCGGCTATCCACGCCGGACTTGTCATGAGGTGATAAGTGTAACGGGTCCCTTACAGGCGAAAATGCCATTCCTTTGTCCAATGTGGGATCCTTACGAAGTCCTTAGTCCGCAAAATAGAATCAGGATTCATTCAAATGTAAGTAATAATGAGGTGTAAGTGTCTCTATGATCAAGTGAGGCTGGTCTATTCGCGTTAGCGGGGCTTGCAACAAAGGAGACACTAAATGTAGGATCCCGAGGTACTTTTGCAGCGGTCGCTGCATATCTGAAGGCAGTCCAGAGGATTCGAGCTCTACCAGAGACTGATGAGGTTCAGATGCAGTAGTCTCGGGTTTGGTTGTCCCATCATTGTTAATAATGCAATTGTTAAAATTGGCGGAATTTGATCGATCATACATTTCGAGTAGTGCCCGGTTTTCGTGGTCCTAAATACCATTTGACTATCAGAGCTCCAATCTGTTTTCGTCTGGCGTTCTTCCAAAAGTGTAAGAGACCACAGCATTGGGGACCTTGTCAGTCGTGATTCGGGTGAAGCAAATGTTACTCAATTGCTTCTCTTAGAAGCTACCGTGTTGTCCCGGTGCATACGCGCTCCCAGTGATTTAATCTTAGAGTTAATTCACGCTTTAAGTTCCTCTGCTACCCGGTCGCACTTTTGGACTAGGAGAAGTATACAAAGCCAGGGGAGATTTTTGGAGGTGCTTCGATATCTCATGTGTTGTTGAAAAAGATTTGCACACTTCGGATGGTACCGTTTGAAACAATGTAAGCAGGCCAAACCAAAGTTGACTAATAGGTTACATCCTACCTACCCACATTACCCTTCGCTTAGAGCCCCTTTGGATTCGCATCCACTTGCTTACTGTTATTCACATAGCGTCGTTACGTGGCACGGTGAGTTGCTTGATTTTGCTTTTTTGAGCCAAAGATCTCAGTTTCTGATGCGGTTGTTACTAAAGTCTTAAAGTGATTGACGGACTTTCCCAAGAGATATCAGGAGGTTGCTCCGCTAGAAGCGATCAATCAGTGGCCATGATGAGATAGGATAAAACGTTGTGAGGCATTATCACGAGAACCTCATCGAATTATCTGTTGGACTGTTCAACGTAGCAGACGTAGCGGAAAATCAGTGTTGCATAGTCACTGCTCCCCAAGGGGATATTCACTGCTACCGTGTCGCTCATAAATTCCTTATTGGTAAAGATGCGGTCCAGAATGGTCTGCTTGTTCCCCGTACTGGTTCACGTAGGTAACGTAACATGATTCGGAAGTGGTAAGTCACTAACCAGTTTCTGCGTTTTGGTCGTAAACTGTTCACTGAGTGAGGTTGGAACCTCTAGAGTGTGTTAGTTAAAATCTCCCACAAGGTGAACGTGAGTGTTAGGCTGAGCCGGAACGACTCATCAGACAGATGGTCATCTATTTCTAGAGTGTACGCGAGAGGCCTGTATACGAGGGAAAGTAAACATATATCCCCATGACTTGGTTGCATGCGGGACCAAACTGAGTCCGCTACTTGAATCCCGGGTTGGTCAGCGACCTGGAAAAATAGATCACTACGATAGTGCGAAATTACGCCACCTCCTTTACTAGCTCCTTCTTTACACAGTACTGACCTACCTGTTTGAACGATCGTCGTCTCCGTGGTTTCATCGATCAGCCAAGTCTCAGTTATCAGTATCAGGTCCATAGAGATCGAACTTTGACGAGATTGAAGCTCGGATACTTTGTCGTAGGGACCCTAAGCATCACTATACATACAGTACAGTGTTTCATAAGTTAGAAGTGTAAATGAGGGTGCTAATGCCAGGTACGAGCTTGTACCTACGCTTGTGAGCTAGACAAATAATCGTTCTTTTATAGTCTGCAGACGGCGACCTTTGAGCTGCTTCAAATTATTCCGTAGAATGATCGCAGCATGGTGTTCCGGTTTCCATAAGTATTGGGAAAGTCGCTGCCCTTTCAACAGTTGACTGTGCAACGCAGTGGCCTGTCGTTCGACCAAACAACGGATCCGTGCCTAGTTCAAGTGCCCACTTGTGCTCATGGGTACGTTCGGATAGTTTGAGGATCCTATAGGAGACCCAATCTAACCGACATCCCGGTGAAAATTTTTCAACCAGTAAAGTAGGTAAATGTCGGGTGTTGCCCAACCGAAAAATACTACACACCACGGCGTGTTCTAACCTTAATTGATCTCATGAGGTGCAGATAGCGGGCTTCGAATACGGGACCATTGGGATGTTAGCTAGCGTCTCTACCCATTTATCCACCTAATCACAACAGGCAGCGCTTGACACAACGGTGGGTGATCTATTTGACAAATGGTCATTTTAATACGAATCACGGTCCACCTTGAGATAACGTGTCGTAATCCATTCAACATATTCAATGCTTTGATCAGCAGACGGATGGCTATCTGATGGATACCTCTGGACTCACGTTACTACAACCAGGTTTGAAAGAACACAATACGCCCCAATGTAAGTAAACGCATATGCCATGAAATCTAACATTTTGTCAATTTTAAATTTGTGCTTTCGCATCGCATATCAGTTAGCTGTGAAGGCCTCGGCAAGATCAACCATTATGGGTTGTTACGCTACAAGTGACGTGACTCCATATCAACGCTGGAGATGAGATTGTAGCAGCCAGCGGGATAAATACTTCCTTTGTCGACCGTCTATTTGTACATGAGAACCGTCGCACCAGCTCTTCATGATGAAGATCAATGGAAAGCATTTTTCTCCTCACTTCCCAATCTAGCAACAACTAACTTGTGAAATGCAAGCTAAGATACTTGGGCGGGTACCAGTCTATGTTCTCATACAACTTTCATATTTCCCTAAGCTGTCCAACACCAAATGCGTAACCATTACATTTGAACTTTGATTTTGTCAGCAGGACATTATTCCATGCTACCATTACAAATATCTCCTGTTTCTACAGATTATTTTATAAATTTTCGGTGAACCGCTACTGGGCTCAGTAATGCTGCTTGGCGCTAATGATGTTTTGCTTTGGGCTTCTTGAAAGTTACCTGTAGTTGAACACCGCTGCAAAATCGGCAGCACTTTTAACAGAATTGTCAAGATGAATATAACAATAAGAAAAACGCGCACTGGTTGCTAGCAAGTTGAACCCAGATGCTGTCTTACCAATCGGACTCATATTAAGCTGATCCTGTCGATAAGTGAACGGTCCCTTCTCGGGAAGGCTGTTAACCATGATAAACTCTTACAACATAGTGAGTTCATGCAGGTAGTTAAAGGGATGTTATATTCCGACACTGAGGCTGGACTCGTTAAACTCAATGGCCGTAGCCATGTTATTTGCAACTGCCCAGGAAAACACACGCATCACGGATGAGGTGTGATCACCTACATTAGCTACGACTGGTAAAATTCAGGTTCCGCAAATGCCAACTTGCTCAACTGTCCATATGGGCATTCGTCTACTGGAAAGCAAACTGAGGTTTCCTAGTGGCTATTTATCTGCCGTAGTTTAGAGCGTTCAAGCAGCGCCCGACACAGAATTGTCAGAGATAAGAATGTTTATAGATAACCTTGTCTCAAAGTTGCAACCGAAGTGCATATTTTTCAACTGCCTCATTGTTGACGACTCCAATATAAGTGACACAGTCGTCATTGAGATGCTTGGTCTAAGCAACTTGATGAAATTTCTCACCGGACTAGACACACATTAGGATTTAGCTTTTACTAACAAAAGCAGTGTGTTTTCCACACAATGGCATGTCCCTCTGTCAATTAGAAAAACTACATTGTTAAACCATGTCCGAATACTTATTGTAAGGCCATCTGTGTTGTAATAACTAACATAAAGGCCATACTGAAGTAGTAAATAAGGGAAACGTTCGACAGAAAACATTGCGATGCTCTAATCAATGCTTTATTCAACTAACTCTTCAATCTTTGTAAATGAATAGCTACCAACCTAATGCGAGCGCCTCCGGCTATATCAATTTTGTTTCAATAGGTATTATCCAATAGGAACCATTAATTGGTGACCTGAGCGATTTTCATCTGCCTTGCTTAGGCAATTACGCAGGAAAAATCAGACGTATAAGCTAACTGTCCGTGTTAAACATCTGTCTGTGGTTATAAAAGCCGATATAAACTGCCAAACAGTCTGTATGTCAAATTAGGTCTAGCAAGCCATGGTTACCGGAGTTTTTGAACTCCCTCGAATCAACTCCTTTGCAAGCATTCCATTAGGCTACTCGGTGCTGCGTAACTAGACAAACTCAACACCTAGTTCAGCTCACCATTATCTGAAACACTACCCCTACCTTCCTAATCTCTGGTCCTTCCACCTTATTTGACCATACTCATGTTTACAGGGAACTCACAACAGAGGCGGTTACTCTGTCGCCAACCTCTCCGAAACAATGTGTGGATACATTTCAGTTATCTTTGACAGAGATTTTCAATTGGTTTAACGACTGATACCATCCTTGACTTCTGGAAAGCGTCCGAAATAAATCACTGCTTAAGGAAAGATTACGGACAATCGGCCAATAGCGTGCACCTCCATGATGTTGTAGGTGCTTGAAAATCGACTGATCCGATGGATTTTCACTCTTAATCTTACAGAAGAGACCAAACAGAGGGTACTAATCTGCATTCTGTTTCCAATCTTGTGCACCTCGTTTCATGCACTATGGATAATAATTGCAGTGCCTTACGGATTTCTTTCCTTGATAATATCAATACTTTTGGAAGCCTCGATAAGACGTTACTATTAAACATTTTACCTCGCACTAGCCTCCCCAAATGCACGTGATGTAATACGTGACTATGTTACCAACCGTACACGTTTGGAACAGCAGCGTGGTCAAAAGGTATTCAGCCCACAGCCAACTGTGGTGATGCGAAGGAACCATTTTAACTCTTTTTCTATTTTCCCTCAACTTGGAATGCCCTCCCATACTATCCCATTTCATTAGATAATGACGAGTTGATAATGCCGTCACTGGGTGTATAGCCCCAAGGAATTGTTACGACCACGTCAACGATTACACGAATTCTTGAATAAGTTACTCTATTAACCCGCCCAATTATTTTAATGTCAAGTTCCCATTTTCCCGTCACGATAGACTGTATTTTTTCGTGAATGCCTCCTCCTTCGTACAAGAATGACCAAATTGTCCCTCGTACAACTACAGAAAAGTATCTTAGTGATTTTGGTCACACAATATAATTTGGTCAGTATAGATTCTTGAAAATTTTCATAGTATAATAAGAATTGTGGCTTACACATCCAGACTTAAAATACATTCTGTATCTCTTGCCGTAAGCTAAGCTTTGTAAGTGCTTATCTACTCGCCTATTTGTTATCCTGTACCACATTCCTTTTTCCAATATTTCATTAAAAGTATTGTGTTTTCCTAAAGTGCTTACTAAAATTTATCTCTCGATGATCTGGAGTAAGCAAAATAGTACCCATTGAGCTTGTCGTTAACGCGAACGTCTATTCATACCCAAACTTTTATTAATACTTTAATATGATCCGGCTCAAGTCATACAAACTGTGATAACCAGTATGACAACTACTTTTCCACCCCGTCGAAACTTAAGTTTTATTTTCCTGTACCACATTGTATCGTAACTACATGTTTCTTACCAGTCAAACTTATTATTCGACCAGGTGCGAAACCGTTCACTCGGATAGAAATGTACTCTTTTTTGTCTACCATTCGCCCTGTATTTCTTTTGTCGATGCTATTCCACATTCTATGCGTACAGCTAGTGAATAGGAGTAGAGAAGAGACAGAACAAACAGAATGAGGGAAAATACCAGGTCCATATGATTTTGTTGTACATAGTGCGAATACCATCCAGTTCGACTAGGCCTAGAACGGGCGAGGAACACACCGTTCTACTTTATTCGCCAAAACTTCATAATTCCCGTGCAAGAGCATGAAATTAATTGAAGATAAATGATCTGTGCCAAATGTGGATGTAGTTTCTCCCTTGATGAAAAACATACCTGTTATTATTATGCCGGACAAATCAATGCGCTCAGCCTTTCTAGAGATTTCTTCGCTATTGATTCCCCCAACAGGATCAATGAGTACCTATTAATTCTTTATTTTACCTTGCATGATAAAACCCCAGTTACTTTGAATTTTACTCACAGGATACACATTGATTAGCCACCCAAGTTTACTCATCCTGCCTACGTTCAATCGTTGCTCAAGCTTGTTACGCCAACACTGTCTTACTCTCTGTGCGTGACCCCGACCAGTTCTACGGCAGACAGGGCGTGGGTCTCTTCGGCCTACTCACGCACTACGACCATGCCGCGTGTCTCGGCCAGTCTACCTAGTCACATTCAACCGAACATGTCAACTGCTATATTGATGCATTTTGTCCCGTCTAAGCATTGCCACCTTAGGCGGACTTCTGACTACCCAGTGTGTCTATGCGTTTAGTTAGTCAATTTGTAACTTGTCTAGTTTTGAAGCGGTTCTTGCGGTTGCGCCCAGCCACTTGCTTGCATTATTTCTACTTGAGGACACCCTTTGAGGTTTGCCATCCTTTGAGGTTTATTGTATCTCAATGGCACTGTAGTCAATCGGGACTTTGAATTCTGACTTATTCCGGGGATAGTGGGTCAGTTCCGGTTTGTGAATTTGTTTCCGGTGATCCGTACTCTATTCCGGCTCCTGTTGAATTTGGACAACCAGAGACTGCACCTTTTTCTCAAGGTTCCTAAGCGTTTTGACGCTTACAGTGCTCAAACCTTCATTGACTAGAGAACCTTTTCTATCGGGGGTGGTTGAATCGAGACAAACTTTTGATTGGATTTCAATTTGGATCTCGCCATACCCGTAAGTACAATGTCTGTGAATGTCCTCCCATCTAGTGAAGCAGCGAGGCAAGTCAAAATTTTACCACTGCTGATGATACATCTTCCTTTGCTGGATGGCTTGTTAGTGGGGTAATTAAGTCGAGCAGAGTTTCAGCTAAGGCGCTAGCTGCCCTTTGATTTGCCCAGCTCAAAAGGTTGCAAGCCAAAGTCGAATTCGTAAAGGTGAAACTGCGACTAGAGCTAGGTGAAGAAATCGAAAGTGTTGGGTGATTTTCTGACTCTAAATGCAGGCAGATTAATCGATTCCTAAAAGCTTGTCAAAAAAGAGCGCTGATGAAGCTAGTTGAAAAGCCCTCTGCTGTCAGTTAAGGTCAACTTGTAAGCCTTTAGAAGACCTGCCGATGGATGTACTTGAGAGCTTGAACGGTAATCCTTCGATGCATTGGAAATGCGTAATACTGTTTAAGTAGTTCATTGAAAATCGAGTTAGTAGCAGGGCGCAACTCGTAGGGCCAAAGAGGCGTTAAGTGAGTTTGTGTTGTTATCTTCCGAGCAGGCGTATGAAATGGCCCGGTGCATTCTCCAGGAGCAAGGTGTCAGAGTCATACAGTGGCCAGATCGTTGATTAATGAGCTGTTCACCGGTCTGAAGCAGCTGCCCAACGATCATGCTTTGTCTCGACTGTCTTTAAGATAGAGAATTGTTATGTTGACCAGTCGAAGACGAACTATTTCGCTGATTTAGACTTTGACCATTGTTGAGAGATTGGTTCTGGCTTTGTCGAGCAGTTTGCAGTCTAAGTGGGCCAAGGCGACAGATGCCATGGTTCAAGAAGGTCAAGAGGTACTTTTCAGTCATCGTGCAGCTTTTGCCGCGGTTGAATGCCATGTCGCCGGCATCAGGTTCAGGCAAATAGCCAATTCCAAAGTCCAGCGAGATTAAGGTTCTATGCGACCTCCTAGTTCTCTGGATAATGGAATGGAGAGTAAGCTCGCCCTTTATACCGCTTCCGGCCAGCCTAACCGAACAGCCACTTCGATTTGTGCCAGTGACCAAAGTTTCTAGCCTCCGATGTTTTCGAACGTTAGAAGCTCATCAGACCTAACGGCGGATGTTACCGATGTCTCGGGTTGGGTCACCATGCTGAAGTTTTCGTGGAGGTAAAAGCTGCAGTCGATTTAAGGGTATAGGTAACCATCATCCTCTGCTACATTCAGTGAGAATGACACACGACGGGGTGCGTTATAGTACTCTCCCCGAAAAGATTCAGGTAGGTGCCACACCTCCGTAGGGAAAACCGGCGGGGTTGATCTCTTGAGTTTGCTAGTGCGCTTAAAAAGGACCTTCTGTTCGGTTGAACCATACGCCTTACTGGACAGCGTGTCTGACCGTCAGCCTGATCCATGAGGATTTGCTCGAGAAGCCGTTGCATGATTTTGCACCCTGTCCATGCTAAATTTTCCATAGTGTCAGCGGGTCTCCAACCTCTCTGGAATCCGGAATTAATGGTTTCCGTTTGGACAACCTTTGGAATGACAGCGACGGCTGTTACCGTGTATCGAGGTTATTGCCTAACACCATAGGCGATGCGTCCGTTAAAGGAGCCCAGAAGAGCGGGAGGACATTTCAGTGGGTCACCGTTGTCGGACCTTGGTTTCAGCTTTGGAAGATTCATGTGTTAGAATACTACTGGTTGCTGATGTTCCCCAGGCATACTGGCAAATAGAGCAGTGGTTCTGTGGTCACAATCAGCCGGTTGCAGCGTAAACGGTTTTTGGGTGGATTCTATCGGCGCCAATAGATGGCAGCAGCCAATGCTTCGCGTCCGTAAACTATGTGCAAGAGAGCGAGCCCTCGCTAGAAGAGCAGTTGCAGCTTTTGTATAGCAATGGTTCTGAAGATGTGGCTTCAACTAGCCGCGTACTTCCTTTGGAAGATAATACCGCACTATCGATGGTGAAAACCTCGGCGCGGATTGTAGTTGGGTATTTCGAAGCTGCTGTTTCTTGGAGAGGCAAGGGTAAGGTCGTTGCTAGGCAAAAGTTATATTGTTTGGGAAGACGATTTCTAATCAATCCATCTCTCTCAGACCGATATGTAGCGGCGTTGAATTTCATAAGAAGTTACTTCGCGCTATTGCTTCCCTACCAAATAAAATCCCATTTTTGACCCAGGTGGTATTCCCCATACCATACTGTGATCAATTCGAACCAGCCGGAAGGACTTCAAGCGGTTTTTGACTTTGCCGGAAGCCATGGATTACTTAAAGAACCGGTTTCAGATGAGATCGTGTCCTATGCCCACCGATCCTCTATCGCGTCAAAAAGTACCGAAACAAACTCAGTGGGTGATTCCAAACGCAACGCTGCAGTCAGTATTTTGGACAGCGCCCACTTTAATGACAGTATTAATATGGCGGCTAGTCTCACAGCCAGCTCCTTGATTCATGTATTGGAGTCTGTCCATCGTGATGATGTTTCCAATGCTTTCTGTCTGATCCGCCCAAACGATTCACCATGCCATGGAGGATGACGCCTGTGACATTTGCGTGTTCGACAATGTTGCTTTAGCTGCGCACTACGCGATGGACAAGTTGGAATACAGTCGCTTTCTTAGCGTGAACGCGGACGTCCATCACGGCCGGGCAACTCAGTTTGTATCTTACGACAATTCGTCTGGGCGTCTTATATTCACCGTTAGGATGAGCAACGCTTTTGGTTTTACTTGTAATGAGTCCCATTTTGACTTTATGGAGGGCGGGTCGTAGGCCGTGGCTTTGATCATTGACGGTCGTTCTGAAGCATAAGAGCATTGTGACGTTGACTACTTGGTTATCCTTCATCGATTGATTTTGACTGTTACCGATGTGTTTGCCCCAGATGTTTTCTTTCATTTCGGCTGGCTATGCTTGCGCGCACGGGTATCTCTTAGATCCTCTGGAAGTCAGCCACCGTTTTTTTACCCCATCTGACTCATGAGCACATAGGTCTGGCTAACGCCAATATTATGGTCGCCCTGAGTTTGTTATTATCCTGCTTCGCTTGCTGAAAAATTGATGCCCACATAATCACGGTACTTTTGGGTGCTCCGATCACCTCCTTGGGTTCGATGAGGGATTGAGCGCAAGTGTGTTCAAATCTATCTCCGACTGTGTCCCAGAGCTGCGCCATCGATGGTCCCTCGCTTTCATACGTTTCGATGTGCGGAACGCACACCAATTTATTTGTGAACTCACTGACTGAGAGAGGTTGGAAGGCGAAAGACTATGGGCCGAAGCTGTCATATTTGAAGGTTCGACTATAGAACCTGAGAAACTTTCTATTTTGCCCAGGAATTGCTGTTTCCGATTATTAAATAAATAAATATTTATTCTCGACTACGCGAGTCACGCTCATGGAGGAATAATCAGGTAGGTACAACACGTACCAGACGTTATTGGCAAGGGTACCAGCGACAGTATGAAAAATGTTCAGTCATTCATGATTGGATCTGGAGAGTGCTGCAAAATGTAAAAGGAATGGTTAATCTGCCGTGAGATGGGGACCCGTGCGTAAGGACATTACTCCGCCGGATATTGCTGTAATGCATCAGCCAGTAATAGACCCACGGATCCTCAGGATGGTCCGAATCAGAGATACGTTGAACAATGAACACTCGAATTCTTACAAGGTTAGAAACGATGTTTATAACAGTCCCGTTAGATAGATGGTGGGGATCTTGAGATAATAATAACGAGAATAACAATAGCAATACGGTTAATACTTTAATTATGAAAACAGGGACTTATGGTTTGCGCCACCGTAGTCCTGCAACCTTCTTAGATCCACAGCACTCAGAGTTAACAACAAATAAATTCATGGTAAACTCCAGTTGTAGGATGGAAACGTAGCGCTAAATGACAACATTTAAGTTGATGAGTGCCTCATCCAACCGTCTTTTAAATACTGTTACT
>OX104071.1:65484574-65571529 GCA_944474145.2 Dicrocoelium dendriticum | reverse complement strand
ATATGATCCGGCTCAAGTCATACAAACTGTGATAACCAGTATGACAACTACTTTTCCACCCCGTCGAAACTTAAGTTTTATTTTCCTGTACCACATTGTATCGTAACTACATGTTTCTTACCAGTCAAACTTATTATTCGACCAGGTGCGAAACCGTTCACTCGGATAGAAATGTACTCTTTTTTGTCTACCATTCGCCCTGTATTTCTTTTGTCGATGCTATTCCACATTCTATGCGTACAGCTAGTGAATAGGAGTAGAGAAGAGACAGAACAGACAGAATGAGGGAAAATACCAGGTCCATATGATTTTGTTGTACATAGTGCGAATACCATCCAGTTCGACTAGGCCTAGAACGGGCGAGGAACATACCGTTCTACTTTATTCGCCAAAACTTCATAATTCCCGTGCAAGAGCATGAAATTACTTGAAGATAAATGATCTGTGCCAAATGTGGATGTAGTTTCTCCCTTGATGAAAAACATACCTGTTATTATTATGCCGGACAAATCAATGCGCTCAGCCTTTCTAGAGATTTCTTCGCTATTGATTCCCAAAACAGGATCAATGAGTACCTATTAATTCTTTATTTTACCTTGCATGATAAAACCCCAGTTACTTTGAATTTTACTCACAGGATACACATTGATTAGCCACCCAAGTTTACTCATCCTGCCTACGTTCAATCGTTGCTCAAGCTTGCTACGCCAACACTGTCTTACTCTCTGTGCGTGACCCCGGCCATTTCTACGGCAGACAGGGCGTGGGTCTCTTCGGCCTACTCACGCACTACGGCCATGCCGCGTGTCTCGGCCAGTCTACCTAGTCACATCCAACCGAACATGTCAACTGCTATATTGATGCATTTTGTCCCGTCTAAGCATTGCCACCTTAGGCGGACTTCTGACTACCCAGTGTGTCTACGCGTTTAGTTAGTCAATTGGTAACTTGTCTAGTTTTGAAGCGGTTCTTGCGATTGCGCCCAGCCACTTGCTTGCATTATTTCTGCTTGAGGACACCCTTTGAGGTTTGCCATCCTTTGAGGTTTATTGTATCTCAATGGCACTGTAGTCAATCGGGACTTTGGATTCTGACTTATTCCGGGGATAGTGGGTCAGTTCCGGTTTGTGAATTTGTTTCCGGTGATCCGTACTCTATTCCGGCTCCTGTTGAATTTGGACAACCAGAGACTGCACCTTTTGCTCAAGGTTCCTAAGCGTTTTGACGCTTACAGTGCTCAAACCTTCATTGACTAGAGAACCTTTTCTATCGGGGGTGGTTGAATCGAGACAAACTTTTGATTGGATTTCAATTTGGATCTCGCCATACCCGGAAGTACAATGTCTGTGAATGTCCTCCCATCTAGTGAAGCAGCGAGGCAAGTCAAAATTTTACCACTGCTGATGATACATCTTCCTTTGCTGGATGGCTTGTTAGTGGGGTAATTAAGTCGAGCAGAGTTTCAGCTAAGGCGCTAGCTGCCCTTTGATTTGCCCAGCTCAAAAGGTTGCAAGCCAAAGTCGAATTCGTAAAGGTGAAACTGCGACTAGAGCTAGGTGAAGAAATCGAAAGTGTTGGGTGATTTTCTGACTCTAAATGCAGGCAGATTAATCGATTCCTAAAAGCTTGTCAAAAAAGAGCGCTGATGAAGCTAGTTGAAAAGCCCTCTGCTGTCAGTTAAGGTCAACTTGTAAGCCTTTAGAAGACCTGCCGATGGATGTGCTTGAGAGCTTGAACGGAAATCCTTCGATGCATTGGAAATGCGTAATACTGTTTTAGTTCATTGAAAATCGAGTTAGTAGCAGGGCGCAACTCGTAGGGCCAAAGAGGCGTTAAGTGAGTTTGTGTTGTTATCTTCCGAGCAGGCGTATGAAATGGCCCGGTGCATTCTCCAGGAGCAAGGTGTCAGAGTCATACAGTGGCCAGATCGTTGGTTAATGAGCTGTTCACCGGTCTGAAGCAGCTGCCCAACGATCATGCTTTGTCTCGACTGTCTTTAAGATAGAGAATTGTTAGGTTGACCAGTCGAAGACGAACTTTTTCGCTGATTTAGACTTTGACCATTGTTGAGAGATTGGTTCTGGCTTTGTCGAGCAGTTTGCAGTCTAAGTGGGCCAAGGCGACAGATGCCATGGTTCAAGAAGGTCAAGAGGTACTTTTCAGTGATCGTGCAGCTTTTGCCGCGGTTGAATGCCATGTCGCCGGCATCAGGTTCAGGCAAATAGCCAATTCCAAAGTCCAGCGAGATTAAGGTGCTATGCGACCTCCTAGTTCTCTGGATAATGGAATGGAGAGTAAGCTCGCCCTTTATACCGCTGCCGGCCAGCCTAACCGAACAGCCACTTCGATTTGTACCAGTGACCAAAGTTTCTAGCCTCCGATGTTTTCGAACGTTAGAAGCTCATCAGACCTAACGGCGGATGTTACCGATGTCTCGGGTTGGGTCACCATGCTGAAGTTTTCGTGGAGGTAAAAGCTGCAGTCGATTTAAGGGTATAGGTAACCATCATCCTCTGCTACATTCAGTGAGAATGACAACACAGACGGGGTGCGTATAATACTCTCCCCGAAAAGATTCAAGTAGGTGCCACACCTTCCGTAGGGAAACCGGCGGGGTTGCTCTTTGGATTTTGCTAGTGCGCTTAAAAGGACCATTCTGTTCGGTTGAACCATACGCCTTACTGGACAGCGTGTCTGACGTCAGCCTGATCCATGAGGATTTGCTACGAGAAGCCGTTGCAGATTTGCACCCTGTCATGCTAAATTTCCATATTGTCAGCGGTCTCAACTCTCTGGAATCCGGAATTAATGGTTTCCGTTTGACACCTTTGGATGACAGCGACGCTGTTACCGTGAAACGAGGTTATTGCCTAACACCATTGGCGATGCGTCCGGTAAAGGAGCCCAGAAGCCGGAGGACATTTCAGTGGTCACCGTTGTCGGACCTTGGTTTTCAAGCTTTGAAAGATTCATGTGTTAGAATACTACTGGTTGCTGATGTTCCCCAGGCATACTGGCAAATAGAGCAGTGGTTCTGTGGTCACAATCAGCCGGTTGCAGCGTAAACGGTTTTTGGGTGGATTCTATCGGCGCCAATAAATGGCAGCAGCCAATGCTTCGCGTCCGTAAACTATGTGCAAGAGAGCGAGCCCTCGCTAGAAGAGCAGTTGCAGCTTTTGTATAGCAATGGTTCTGAAGATGTGGCTTCAACTAGCCGCGTACTTCCTTTGGAAGATAATACCGCACTATCGATGGTGGAAACCTCGGCGCGGATTGTAGTTGGGTATTTCGAAGCTGCTGTTTCTTGGAGAGGCAAGGGTAAGGTCGTTGCTAGGCAAAAGTTATATTGTTTGGGAAGACGATTTCTAATCAATCCATCTCTCTCAGACCGATATGTAGCGGCGTTGAATTTCATAAGAAGTTACTTCGCACTATTGCTTCCCTACCAAATAAAATCCCATTATTGACCCAGGTGGTATTCCCCATACCATACTGTGATCAATTCGAACCAGCCGGAAGGACTTCAAGCGGTTTTTGACTTTGCCGGAAGCCATGGATTACTTAAAGAACCGGTTTCAGATGAGATCGTGTCCTATGCCCACCGATCCTCTATCGCGTCAAAAAGTACAGAAACAAACTCAGTGGGTGATTCCAAACGCAACGCTTCAGTCAGTATTTTGGACAGCGCCCACTTTAATGACAGTATTAATATGGCGGCTAGTCTCACAGCCAGCTCCTTGATTCATGTATTGGAGTCTGTCCATCGTAATGATGTATGCAATGCTTTCTGTATGATCCGCCCAACCGTTCAAGATACCATGGAGGAGAAAGCATGTGACATTTGCGTGTCCGATAATGTTGTTTTAGCTGCGCACTACGCGATGGATAAGCTGGAGTGTAATCGCTTTCTTAGCGTGGACGGGGACGTCCATCACGGCCAGGCAACTCGGTTTGTATCTTATGACAATTCGTCTGGGCTCTTATATATCCACCTTTAGGATGAGCAACGCTTTTGGTTTTACTTGTAAGAGTCCCATTTTGACTTTATTGATGGCGGTCGTAGCCGTGGCTTTAACATTGACGTCGTTCTGAAGCATAAGAGCATTGGTGACGTTGACTACTTGGTTATCCTTCATCGATTGATTTTGACTGTTACCGATGTGTTTGCCCCAGATGTTTTCTTCATTTCGGCTGGCTACGCTTGCGCGCACGGGTATCTCCTAGATCCTCTGGAAGTCAGTCCACCGTTTTTTACCCATCTGACTCATGAGCACATAGGTCTGGCTAATGCCAATATTATGGTCGCCCTGGAGTTTGTTATTATCCTGCTTCGTTTGCTGAAATTGATGCCCATATAATCACGGTACTTTTGGGTGCTCCGATCACCTCCTTGGGTTCGATGGAGGGATTGAGCGCAAGTGTGTTCAAATCTATCTCCGACTGTGTCCCAGAGCTGCGCCATCGGTGGTCCTCGCTTCATACGTTTCGATGTGCGGAACGCACACCAATTTAATTTGTGAACTCACTGACTGAGAGAGGTTGGAAGGCGAAAGACTATGGGCCGAAGCTGTCATATTTGCAGGTTACGACTATAGAACCTGAGAAGCTTTCTATTTTGCCCGGAATTGCTGTTGCCGATTATTAAATAAATAAATATTTATTCTCGACTACGCGAGTCACGCTCATGGAGGAATAATCAGGTAGGTTCAAACGTACAGACGTTATTGGCAATTGTAACAGCGACAGTAGAAAATTGTTCAGTCATTCATGATTGGAACTGGAGAGTGCTGCAAATGTAAAAGGAATGGTTGATCTGCCGTGAGATGGGGACCCGTTCGTAAGGACATACTCCGCCGGATATTGCAGTAATGCATCAGCCAATAATAGACCACGGATCCAGGATGGTCGATTCAGAGATACTTGAACAATGAACAACGAATTCTTACAGGTTAAGAAACGAGGTTTTACCAGTCCCGTTAGATAGATGGTGGGGATCTTGAGATAATAATAACGAGAATAACAATAGCAATACGGTTAATACTTTAATTATGAAAACAGGGACTTATGGTTTGCGCCACCGTAGTCCTGCAACCTTCTTAGATCCACAGCACTCAGAGTTAACAACAAATAAATTCATGGTAAACTCCAGTTGTAGGATGGAAACGTAGCGCTAAATGACAACATTTAAGTTGATGAGTGCCTCATCCAACCGTCTTTTAAATACTGTTACTGTCGGTGCAGGGAAGGATACGTGAAGGATACGTGCCTCAGCGCGCTTGCGGAATGCAAAAGGTTTTCTACCTCGGTGGAGGATGCCAGTGTTACTCGGATAAGTCTGCGTTCTCCACAGTGTGGCGAGTTCGGGTGAGAAGTAATTCGTAACAGGTTTGTGGGTTTGCCTTTGACACTCATCAGCACGCCCTATGAGTTCCACTGGTCTTGATCGTCCGATAACTTATCCCGCAATTTGATTGCGGTAATTTCAGGGACATTTTAGCATACACCAGTCCGAGAACTATGGTTGAAACCCTGTTTCATTTATCTACAAGTGATGGTACTCGTTTGTCCTGACCTGCTGACAAGTGTTGATTGTTTACTGTTTGTCCCTCTGTTCACGTTAATGGTGTTTACAACTGAAGAGACGTCGACGCCGGTATTCCATCTTACCTTAGAAGCAATCTCTGCTATGTAGTTGAGGGTCCGGGTGGCTTTGTCTCGACAAGCGACATTTGAGCTATAGGTACCGAGGGCTAATGTTCGGCTGCTTTATCCTTGTTAATGCTAGAGGTCAAGTCTAGTGGAAGTTGCTTAATCAGACATATCGTGTGGTGCCTGTGTTTCGTTAACATGAATACTGTTCGACTCTCGTAGGTACGGTCTGTTTTCGCCCGGAGTTCTAGCAAGGTTGGAGAAGACAACGAATATGGGCAGGTGGCTGATTGGGGTTCAGGGGAAGCGGATTATGCAGCATTCCGTTGCTTAGAGATCACTACGCTCTGCGATGCATACTTGCTTCCATTAAAGGAATATTATCGTTTATCCTCTGCTCGGCTGCTGCGGTTAACCGGTCGCACTTCTGAACTAGGGTAAGCAAGCACTTAACGAGTGGGCTGGTCAAGCACGCAGTACAGAACCAAAGCGCATCTTGTGACCTATTTCGCTCCCGTACCTGTAGTTGGGACACATTTGCACATTTCGGATGATACCTTTCCAAACAGTGCGAAAAAGCCAGACGGATTTCAACTACTCGATGACATTCTCCTCACTCACAAACTCCATTCTCTTGGAGCCTTTTCGGATTCGCATTTCTGCTATTTAACCTGGTCTCATTACCTGACCCAATGAGTTGGTTAGCGTTCTGTAGTTCATCAGTTTTGTGAGCTGGACACACCGGTTAGGCGAGCGTGGAGATTGCAAGGTCAAAATAGAAACCGGTGTGGTCGTGCTGTCCGTGTTATGGATTATACAGGCGCACTGGCTGACATGGTCACAAACAATGTCGAGTGACTGGAACTTGCAAAATGAATCTGAACACAGCCCTGAACACAGTTTGGGAAATCCCTAATTGTTTCACAGTTGCGTTGAGAAACGCCGGATCGGTATAACCTTAGGCTTTTCGGACTGCCTCGCAAATTCTTTATCGAATGGTGTCACAAACAAAGGCAATCGGTTCAACGTGATTGAGTTATCCGCTTGCGCTTAATCACGACTGCCAGTGAAGACGGTTAGTGATAGCACGGACTTGAGTTGTAGAAGATAATTCCATTGTGTAGGACCCGTAAATCCGGTTCCAATGAGAGTACAGTGACAAGGCTACGAAAAGATGGAGAGAGGATAGAACGGAATCGTTTAAAAGAACAAAAGCACGCACGTCACTTGCGTATAACCATCTACTGGGTTCGTGTGTACGTAACGGAAAGAAAGAAAAGAGACGACAATATATGCAGAAGTGGAGGTGTCAGTGTAACGAACGTTTCAAGAATGGTGCAGTGTGACGCTGGTTGACTTGCCAGTGTTAAGTCATGGGCTGTGACAAATGGGCTGAGTCACATCCGCCACGTCGCAGTGTTTTTAAACGGATTTTTGTGGCTTTTTATAGAGAGAAGGCTTTGCCAGGCGAAAATCCTCCACGTCCTAGAACACTGTGGTCATGCCATTGAATGGCTAGTTGTAACTGGCTATGCTTCTTGTTGAGCGATTATCTGTTCGTTTATTCACAGTCAAGTTGCTTCGCTTTTTCGTTGGCTGATGCATGTTAGGCGAGTGCCTGTTTTATCTCTGGGTCCTGTCATGTGCTGACTGAATCGCTGCAACCCCCCCCCCCCCCAACGACCTCTGGTTTCGCTTGGGAAACAACCGTCAATTCAGACGAGGGACGAACATTTCAGCTGGCGGCGGGTTGAACCCTTATCAGGATGTCCATATCTGCTGACGAGCTCAAGGCCGTTCTGCTGCAGCAACAAATACAATTTGCGACATCCCAACTCAGGCTGATAGAAATTCTTACGCGCCAACTGTCAAACCAGACCGGTTAACATCCAACAACCATTAAATCGTCCGCATTGGTAAACGCCATCATTAACAGCATTACCGAATTTTCTCGCTACCCTGGTGCTGGCCTCACCTTTGAATCCTGTTTCAAGCGTTATTGATTTAAACACCATGATGACGATTGGAAAATCCGAATGTTGTTAAGGATATTGGGACCAGCAGAGCACTCCAAGTTTTTCAATCTTATTTTGCCCAAAACGCTCGAGACTGCACTTTTGTTGAGACTGTCTAATGCTTGGACCAAATTTTTGGTCCAATAGCTATGCCTGAAGATAACTAGGTTAACGCTGATGACTACGGCACTGGCATCGTCAATCGCGAGTGCGAAAACTTTGACATCAAGACCATCACGGCAGTTCAGTTCAAATGTCTGTGGCCTTTATTCCCCAGCAGAATTCAAAGATTCGCATCAGGCTGCCGAGTAAACTTGAACGGGACCAGCAAATGACTCTACAGACCATCACTACTAAATGCCAAAATTTGCTGAACCACAAGCATGACACGCTTATGCTGGGGAGGGAACAATCAACCACAGGTCTTCGTGTATTGAAAACGACTACAAAGCAACCGCTTCCAAGTGAAAACGGCCATGGAAAGCCCAGAGAGCATCCCAAGCCCCCGACTGCATGTTGGAGGTGTGGTGAGTGGTATTTGTCTGAATATATTCCTGAGACATGTTTCTGCACGTGTCATAAACGGGGTCATAAGGAAATGCACTGCCGATCCACACTGCTGTTCAAGTGTGTAAGACATTCGCGACCGAACGCGAATGTTCCCGAAAGCTTCTGCAGCTATAGTACGGTTCAAGTGGCCTGCTCTGATAAATGTGTGACTTGCAGTAAGTACATCAGAGTTCACCCGAACAGGCAACTAGTGCGTCTTCTGCTGGATAAAACCTCGGAGATCACAGCTATCTCCCGCAAAAATTGGCAGTATATTGGTGCTCCGTCAAGCAGCCGGACGACGCATGTTGCATTTAATGTTTCAAGAGGTCAACTTAATTTCATCGGTGAGCTGCAGTGCGAAACATTTTTGGCGCTGCTCGGGAAAACGACATCGTGTATTTACCGGATCTGTCACATTTGAATCTGCATGGACTTGACTGGATCCGGAAACTCCACTTGTTCGACATTTCCCTGAATTAAGTCTGCATTACCATCCTGCCCAGATTTAAAAGGCGCTCTTCGGAAGGGGATGAATCACACATAAAGCTGATCGAGGAGCTACAAAGAAAATTCCCGTCTGTGTTTCGCGACAACTTGGGAAAATGCACAAAGACCAAAGCAAGCTTTACTGTCAAATTTGGTGCCAAACCAGTATTCCGACCCAAAAGACCAGTACCATAGGCTGCGCTCCCGATTATTGATGCGGAACTTGATCGTTTGGAGAAGGCCGGCGTCATCCTACCTGTGAATTATTGTTTTCGTCTAAAAGACTAATGGAACCGTTCGTATCTGTGCTGACTGCTCTACGGGATTGAATGCTGCTTTGAAAATGCACCAGTATCCTTTGCCAGTCCCAGGATATTTATTTGCTAAGCTCAGTGGTAGCACTTACTTTGCAAGACTTGATTTATCAAATTCTTATCTTCAAACGGGAGTCGACGATGTTTCAAAGAGTTGTTGACAATCAATCAACCAAGGCCTCTACCAGTTCAACCTTTTGCCATTTGGTGTCAAATCATCTCCATCGACTTTTCAACAAATTATGGACACCATGTTAGCTAGGTTCTCGGGAGTCTTAGCTTATTTGGACGACATCACAATCAAAGAGTCTACCTCTCGAGAGCTGACGTGATGACTGGAAGCAGTTCTTAATTCGTTAATTACTACGGGTTCCATTTAAAGGCAGAAAAGTGTAATACCAACATGAAGTGTGTAAGGTATCTTGGCTTCATGATGGACAAGGATGGCCCTCGTCCGGATCCTTCCAGCTTAAGTGCCATAAAACAGATTCCTCCTCCTGACAATGTCGCGAAGTTCAGATAATTCTTGGGGTTGACCAATCGTCACAGCTATTATGTACCCAAAATACATTGGCTACGAGGACTGCTAAATGAAGTTCTGGTAAAGGATCGCAAATTTGTATGGGCTCTTGAATGTCAAACTGCATTTGATGCTTTCAAGTCTAAATTGTTTTATAACCTATTGCTAACGCATTTTAATCCGGAGCTGGAGACCATGGTTGCTGCTGACATTTCAGACTACGGAATTGCAGCAGTCATATCCCACGTTTCCCCAATGGTTCGGAGAAAGCTGTGGCACATGCAGCCAAATCACTTACCCCAGCAGAACGCAACTATGGGCAGATCGAGAAAGAAGCCTTGACTATAGGGTTTGCAGTAAAGCGATTTCACAAGATGCTCTGTGGACGAAAATTCAAGCTGTTCACGGACCACAATCCCTTGGTCGCAATCTTTGGATCAGAGAAAAGCATTCCGGTCTGACAGCTAGTCCTCTCCAACGCTGGGCAACGGTTCTACTTGGTTACCATTTTGTCGTCATACATACACAACGTTGGTCAGGCGGATGCATTGGCTCGTTTAATTTGTACATAACAACAAGAACCAGAGTATATGGTTATTGCTCAAATCTCTGTGGAACCCCAACTAAATCAACTTATGTCTGACGCTTTCGATGGCTTACCAGTAACGTTTGAAATGGTGCAGAATGCGGCTCGTCATGATTCTACCCTACAACAAGTGATCAATTTCCACCTCAATGGTTGGCCAAAGAGAGGTACAACGTCGGAGCTTCCACAATTCCACCAACGGAAGGAAGCACTCTCAGTCGTCAACAATTGCCTACTGTTCTCTGATGGTGTCGTTGTTCCTGTCATCCTACAAAAGACAGTCCTCCGACAATTTAATACTGGCCACTCATGAATGAATCGCATGAAATCGCTGGAACGAAGCTTTGTGTAATGGTTCCATTTGGATTCCCAGATCGAGTAGTAATCTAAGGATTGTCCCCGATGTGCCAATGTCTCTATACAGCCAAGGAAGACAAAATTTCAGTCCTGGCCAATGCAAACGGAACCACGGTCCAGGGCACAGGTCGAGTTTGCGGGTCCAATTGACGGTCATCATTTCCTCATCATCGTCCATGCCCACAGTAAACGGCCTGAGATGATTCCAATGGCGACAGCTAACACAGGAGCCACTGTCTCTGATCTTCGACAGCTATTTTCTTGTTTCGGTGTTCCCCATACGTTGGTTTTGGACATTGATATGCAGCCTACCTCCTCTGGATTTGTTGACTTCTGTCGCGGAGACCTGCTCGTCCATGTAAGGTCTCCATCTTTCCACCCACCATCAAACGGGCAAGCAGAACGGTTTTTGGATACACTCAAAAATCCTTGCTAAAAATGAAAGGAGAAGGTACCTTGGCAGAAATTCGTGACATATTTTTTATGACATATCAGACAATAAATCCGCAGACACCGAAAGCACTATACCCGGCTGAAACTCTGTTTCAAAGAAAAATCCGTTCGCTGCATGAGGCTCTCAGACCTAGGTAGGAACAAATACTGTCCCTCAACTTTCAGATGAAACGTCAATACAACATCCGACACGGCGCTCGAAAGTGAGCTTTCCATATTGGTCAACAAGTGCTGGCAAGAGATTATCGCATCGAGTATCCCAAATGGACTATGGGACATGAGCTATACAAACGTGGTAACGTGATCTACGGCATTCAGTTTGGGACGGCAATTTGGGTAAGACACGCCAATCAGTTGCTAGAGGCAGGGACTGGCAAACAGCTGCAACAACAAGTACCAGCAGCGCAATTACTTCTGGACATACTGGCCGACGCAGGTAAAGCGAAAGCTCTCCAACATGGGCCAACACATCAACCACATGACTCGCCCCGAAACCTGGTAGCACAGAGGCCGAAGCGACGACACAAATTCGTGTCACCCATGCAAGTCAACCCCAACTGAAATCGTACAAAACAACTCGAAGGGGGGAAGTGTTAGAAAGGAATACGCTAAGCGAACAACCGAGGCTCCCATCGCCGTTACGGAGCCAAGGTATGGCAGGCAATACGAACCCACTCGCATTGAATGGGGCGAGCAGATAGCCAACCGGGTGAAGAGGCCAATTAACACGAAGGTGGCATTCCTTGATTGGCCGTAAGTTGACCCTTCCAGAATTTTTCACGTGAGGCTCACATACTACTCATGAATTTTCGAGTTTACCTTTACCAGTTTGCCAGTACATCCCTGTTCCTCTGCTCGTCCGACCCGAGTTCCGAATAGGAATCAACCGTCAATGCAAGCGAGGGAGGAACACTACGTAGGCTTAACCCGGGGACAGAACAGAGCGTTGCATTTAATTAATCTGACCGAACTGGTAGTCTTCTGATACCTAGAATCCAAGCCAAATGTGATAGTAGAACAGTAGTTGCTTTTCTGGCCTATTGGTGTCGTCTTGGTAACAGTTTTCCACACTTCCTTGTCGCCCTTGAATTAGTGCTTACTGAGTAAGCTTGAGTTACACAAACTACCACGCTGACTCCTACTATAGTTATAATAAGTAAATGAATTGTATATTTCTTGATGTGTGAGACCCAGACCAACTGCGTTGTTGTATCATTATGTACAATATAAGCGGATGGTAAAGAAAGACATTTGAACTTTACAAGGTAGCTCCCAGAGAGGTTTTGCAGTGTACAATTATTTAAATGTAAGGAAAATGCCCAGTGTATAGGACCAAACGTAGGCATAGCCAGCAGTTCCAGGAAAGTAATACGACTATCCGTGGAACCGTCTCCCGGGGACCTGCTTCTATGTGCTGTAGTCCCTCGAGACGTTACTTCCCCACTTCTACACCTCATCTAGCCACTGGTTGATGCGAAGTATAGGCAAGTAGTCCGTCGTTATGTTGCCTTGCTTTTTGGTCGCTGTTATAAGCAATAGACCTTCCTCATGAAAGATCTTTTTTACAATCGCTGTTATGTTTAATGGGCCGTTAACCTGTAGACTCGTTTTTCTGAGCCCAGTACCGTTCTTTCCTCGCCAGTGGGTCTGTGGCAATTCGCCTTACGTGGGTGTAACTATTTAACTTGGTAGCTTCAATCCATCAACTCAGATCGGCTTATCTGTAACCAGCCAAGGAAAGAAACGAAAAATAATGTAATAGAATGAAAACTACTATCAGTACATTCATATAATTCTCTAAAATGTGACGTTGTCTGGCGGGTTTCTGTTTCCGTTTTTAAAAGCAACTGCAGCGGTCAAGTAAATAAACAAATAAACTATTGTTCTCGGCAATGCGTTCGAAGTATTTAGGAATAATATCGCTTCTGAAAGATTTTCAGGTAGTTCCATCGGATGAAGCCAATTGAAGAGAATAGAAATTTAAATCAAGGCAGCTTTCTCGATGTGTGAAAAACTGTGGTGTAACCTCCAGGATAGAATAGGGGCTAATTGGTAATGTAGGACAAATGCAAAGAAATAAACTGGAAAACACTAAAACAAAATTTTCGCCTCAGTAAGCTTAGATGTAACTAGGCGAAAACTTGACGTTATTTGAAATGTATCTTAATGCCCCTCCTAATCATGAGGAAATCAATAAAGTCAGGCGAAGTAGAGGAAGCCGTGTATTTAAATCATATTCATCTCGCTCCAATTTCATGGGGACATTCCTTTGTCATGTCCGCTCTCAGCATAACAATAGTTGTTTCAATCTTGAAAAATAAAAGTAATGACTTTCAAAATTTAATCCCAGACTGTTACACGCATCTCACTTGGAAGACTGTTCCATAAAACTGAGTATCGGTGGAGGGAAAAGTTGGTCCACTTCTTATTTTTTGATCATTTCACTAATACTTGGATGTTGTTGTTTCTGTTGCGATACATTTCCGGTTCTCTTAGTTGCAGTGCCGGATCTGACGTACGTATCCTTCTGGTTATCGCATCAAAAAGTACGATCAGGTTGTTACATCTGGCGCAGCCATAATGGATCAAGTTGTAAGATAATGCATCAATCCGTATACGAAAACGCTGAGGAATAACGCAAGTGCCGTTTAACAAATGACTGTTGCTCTCGTTGTAATGCTATGCACGCGCTCACTTCTGAATTATAATAAATTATGGAGCTATACTCCAGCAGTGGACGTGTTTTGGTGATTACAATCTCCTCAGTTTTGGCCATTAGTTGTCAATACTACTGGCTTAATGCAATCATACTCTGGCCAGTGAAGTAACCGTGCATGCCCTGTAGAATCAGAGCAATTCTGGTTTGTTGCTTCGAAATTTCATTTGTTTTGCTGTTAGCTTGACACATTTAGGATAGCAGTATGACACCTTGCCGAGTTTGACTCTTCGACCTATTACCTGGAATACACATAGTGCCATCCCGACTGAACGACCATTATGGATCATTATAATGGCAAGTCCGTGATGATCAAAAGTTGTTTCACCGGTCGCCAACGTCGATTACTCTCTCGAAAAAGTGAGACCACAGGTTTCTCATAACACTGGTGTGACCGACCAGTTCATTCGTTCCTCACATTGCTCAAGACCGGAAAAATTGTTATCCCTTTTTAAGGAGACTGCGCTAAACGGGTTAGAATTGAGAGCAATACGAGTTTTTACAAAATACTGCCACAGTAAAGGGAGGTATGCCGACGGTTTAGTGTTTCTGTACTTTGTGTGAGACACAGAATAATCTACTAGTACGTGTTCTCTTGTTTCATTTACAGAACCGCATAGCTACCCGGGGATGAGTGCATTCTATTCCGGTTTCCCTACTGTTTCTTCATACCGAGTTCACCAACTATCAGTTCCCCAACAACAGATGTGGGTCGAATCCAGCAAGCAGGCATATATGGTCTTGCCAACACAATATAGTGAAACAAGTGCGACTTGAATTTTTATGATCTAACATGAACGTTTCCTGTAACTTTGCCACAAGGCACTAACTTTCTGTGAAAATCGAGCCAACTCGCTGAATCATTGTGCCAACAATTAAAAAAAGCCTTTCGTCACTAGACTGCGTAAGTTAGCTCACCTAAATCTCGTATGCCAACGTTTGCTTCACTCTGCACGTGTGAACGATTCTCTCTCTATCTCTCTGTGCGTGTGTGTGTGTGTGTGTGTGTGTAAGCGTACTGGAGTTTGCTGCGACTCGCAGCAGTCTCTATGCGCAGCCAGATGTTTGCATCATCTGCACATCCAGTATGTCAGGTGTACCTAAGGATGTGAAACTGATCCATTGTGGTTGACGTTTATGTAACTGTACCGAATAAGCCGCCAAACAGCCGAAGTTGTAACTCGCAGGACGTTGATGTTAAAGTCTCATGTTTCTTGCTGGTTGTCTGAAGAAATTTAACCCCTAGTGGTGTATTGAGTCCAAAATATGGCATATCGTCATGAGTAGGGGATTTGTAATGTACCTAATTGGTGGCTGTTTGTAACAGGTTCCAAGTCAGATAGTCCTCTACACACCCAAAAATATTACTAGATGGCCGTTTGAAGCTGTTGGGCCTCGTCGGTGATGCACATCCCCGGCTGCACCAAGATCCGTACCAATGATCACTAGCTGCTCGTGTCGCTAGCCAGCATCTTAAGCCCTAGCAGGGATATCTAACATGAAGAACCCACAAATAATTGCATCACATATTGATTACAATGGCAGGTCAGCCTAGAATGTGCTGGTATGATAGACCACCAGTAGAATAGACATAGGATAATCTACCTTGTTTCCATTCACCGCTACACTACCGTTTCCGTCAGAAAGTCCAACCTTGGACGAAAATAGTCCCATGATCTATTGCTGTGGTCGATTCTTTAGAATCAATTGATCAATTTAGCGAATACAGGTCAATAATCAATAACTGCCTATTTCACCAGTAACTCAGTTAGATGTATACCGGTCGTCCGCTTCGATTAGTAATGGGTTCCGTTGGCTGATATGTTTCCCCTGATAAGCAAAAAATGAATATATATACTGGCAACAGTTTATAAACTAGACATCGAACCATGCAAAAGTATGAAATTTGGAACAAATAATTATAAATTATACAAACCGTGTAAAAGGGTTTGATAATGAATGCGAAAACGGAACAACGAGGTTTTGCCCTTCGTATGCACCTTGTTTTGCGTTTTTTGCGGCTATGTAAATGTGAGTTTAGGCAGATTTGTGCGCATTGCATCTAGCGTTATGAGTGAAATCTTGCGATGGTGTCACAAATGTCTTAATTTGGCGTACGCTAACTGGGATTTACCGATACGAAGGTATATCACTGCTCCGATAGTGCCGTCAGCAAAGACGCAGCCCCTAGGTAGACAAAACTATGTACATGGTCTAGCTGTGTGCCTTCGATGATGAATTTCGATGTAGGTGCCTGCCAATCCTGTAAAGTAATTTGCACTTGGACGGGAATGGCACATACCATACTTAGACGCTTCAATCACCAATTGGTCAAAGATCGATTGCATCCCATTACGATCGTTACCCAACAAGACGATATTATCAGCCTAGTCTAAGTCGGTCGCACAATTACATGGAAGTAGCTCCATGCCGAAGTTCTGCAGTCCCACTAAAGCTCCCAAAAGGACATCTTTGATCGCAAAGTTGAAGAGAAGCTGTCACATAGGACATCTTTGTCGCACGCCACCGGTGAGAGGGGGAGTGGGGAAAGCGGACCAAATGCTCTCACTCGGCCTAAAGTATAACACGCGAAGTATAGCGACATATTTTTCCGGGAATCCATTCTTCCGCAGGTAGTTTCATAAAGCAAGTCCATCTATCGAGTCTAACGTAGCCGGAATATCCAGGAAAGTGGCGATGGTGGGTCTGTGGTAGAAATGGTAATGCACCGGTATTTGGCGAGGAATGAAAAGTTGATCTACCCATCCTCGAGCGGGGCGGAAACTAGCCTGCTCCCTCGGTAACCTGACTCACGAGCGCGGGATAGCCTGCGAACATAATGGATGCTAGTAGCTTGAAGACAATAGATACAAGACTGATGCCGCTGTAATTGGTACAACAGGTGTGAGAGCCTTTTTTGAAGCTTGGAACAATGCGTAACTCTCCCCGGGAAGAAAGGACCCTTACTTCTTGCCCGATCTTCATGAACAGGGACGTCAGCTACTTAGCAATTGCTGCACCACCGTAGTTGAACAACTCTGAAGGAAATTCATCTGATCCGATCGCCTTGAAGCACCGCAAGTGATGAATATCCAGACAAACCTCCGCTTCGGTTGGTGGTTTGAGTGACATGAACCATGGCATGCAACTGGAAGTATTGAATGTAAAGATAGATAAATAGGGTCAACTGGCCTGAGACTGGAAGTGTTCAGCACATCTGTCCATGCTTCTCTGCAAACTAGTGATTTCTGACCCGTCCGCTACATAGATGACCTCGCTGATACCAGACATCTTGTGTCCAGTGGCCTGAATGAACTGAAACAGCTTGCGGATGTTTCCAGTAAGCGCGACGGTCACCATCTCCAAGACGCATTGGGAACACAAACTTCCCGATCGCTGCAAAGACTTTGTTTGAGTTGTTCGCAGATAATGCGCCGAAGTTCATTCTAGGCTGGGTTTACTAAGGGAGGACGGCGGCAATCGAACAGTGCCAAGAAGCGCCCGAAATCCAACCCTTCAACGGGTGCTGAGATAACCCGCAGACTGATGGAGTAGCAATTAGCATTTCTCGCTGCAAGAAGTTCCAGTGGTCTTCAATATCAGTGGGCTGGACAAATGCTAGCTTTTGCCAGTGACAGTTGATGGTCTAGCTGAGCCGACTCACCAGCTAGCCTACTCGTATCAAACTTACAAAGCCTCCGTTGCTGATTTCTTTCGAAGCACATACAAACGTTGGCATACACCAGTGCCTGATCTGCATTCAGGTAGGTAGACCAAAATGACCCACAGTCTCTCATGCTACCTCGCCATCTGAAACTCTTCCCAATGTGGTCTATTTGGGATCAGACCTGTGACGGTGAAGGGGACGCCAGTTGGCAGTACGTCTCCTCGAGTGCCTGAAGTTTGTGCTTACGAGAAGTATGATGTTGTCTTCGCACAGATTGTGAAGCCTGGTTCCATTTTCCGATTGATTCTCGTTCAGCGCATGATGACCATCCAGGTGATATGCATCTGGTCATAGCCGACCGGCACTGCGTTGAAATCTCCGGTGAGGAGAATGAGTTCCGACTTGACGGCTTTGTCTATTAGCTGATGAAGCTGTTAGTAAAAAACATTTATGTTCAGTTCAGAGCTAAAATCCGTTGGCGTATAAGCAGAAACTATAAACAGATTGCGCCTTGCAGCTCGATGTCTTTTAATCCTGTATGACCCCTGGAGGCGAAATGCACACAGTCGGCTGTTAACTGAGAACCAATCAAGAAGCGCAGCCTCGGCTTTCTTACTTAACGCAACGACGACGTCGGTCAAGCAGTGGCAGCAGCTTCTGCGCCTCCAGATGATAATAAGTGGTATGTGGCATCCTGTTTGGTCGGAGATTTCAGCTTGAGCACAATACTAGGGTCCTGCAATCGCGTTTCGGAAAGGCAACAGATATCAACTGCGAGGGAACTCAGGGTACATGCAAGACCGGTGTGTTGTTCAATCTGCAAAATGGTCTGGAAATTGAGGGTTACCAGCCGGAACAAAGAGTGGGGTAGAAGAATAGACTCATGCAGGACATCATGGGTAGCAGTGAAATTGGTAGCGGGGTCAAGTCGAGGGAAACGGGAGTTATTAAAATAAGTGTGTTTGGCGTATGATGAAGCTTTTGGAGAAGCGAAGGATGCAGGAGAAAGTGAATACAAAACCACAGTGCGATCCATGGTTTATGCAGCCGGCAAGATTCTACCTGGTTGCCCAGGTTGATGTGGGGGGTTACTTAAAGAACACTATCCCGAGCCTTTGGTACAATAGCCTACATGCAATGCGAATTCAGGGAAGCACCGCATAGGGAGCGGGTGACCGAGTTCTTGGTTCACACGCCTTTCGTTTGGCAAGATACAAAACAGGTACCAGTCATTACCAGAGGAACAGCGGCTGACAGCTTGAATACAATGCCCCGTCGGAGTGGACAGTCAACACCGCGATATTGCAGTGC
Organism: Dicrocoelium dendriticum; assembly: GCA_944474145.2. Taxonomy (NCBI): domain Eukaryota; kingdom Metazoa; phylum Platyhelminthes; class Trematoda; order Plagiorchiida; family Dicrocoeliidae; genus Dicrocoelium; species Dicrocoelium dendriticum. Next base: position 65,552,903 of record OX104071.1, on the reverse strand, counting down.
TGTTATACAGACATATGTGACTTTTTGTAAGGAGAATGCTTGCCAGGCAAAAACCCACCAAGTCCTGGAACACTGACGTCGAACGATTCGCTGTAACATGTAGATCCCGAACCACCAAGCTGGCACCGCGAGGAGATTGTTCGGTAAACCAGCCAAAAGACGAACAACTTGCCGCCGTATTCTCAGAAGTCAGCCTGTAATCTGAGCCGCTTGGACGAAGGACCCTGCAAACTACACCCAATCCTAGTATCTATTAGGTTCGTTCTTAGATTCAGACATTCAAATCAGATGGATGTTTTTAGCGCCCTCGCTCTGTCGTAACGATCACGTACCCATTTCATTTTGAACAATTATTGCAGTTTATTACTCAACCTTATCTGTGTTATTTCCGTTGTCGCTGTCTTGTCGTCGCATGATATAACGGTTCCACTTTATCCCAAACGGGGTTTTCACGGGTATACTTGCTGACGTTTCACGCTCAGTCGCCTCCTAATTTCATATGCTCTTTTGTTAATACAGCTGTGACTACAGTCGTTATTTATTGACGGATGTTGGTTGCACCCACATGCCTCTTTTGAAGTTATCTCTAATAGTTACCTGGCAGAGCGACTATAATATCGGTTTTAACAATACTATTTATTTTCCTAGACTGTTTCGCAATTTTTCACGAGGTGATGAAAATGGTGTAACAGTGTAGCCAAAGCGAACATCACAGTTCTTGTCCCTCTACTGTAACGGTGCTAAGCTAAATCAATAATATCCGATAAAGGGATGTTGTGCTACTCCCCAAACCTGCCGATGCATTCAAAATTATCGCCAAGCCCTCGAACATCGACCGTAGTATACTCGTAGACGGATACTAGAAGCAGCTGACGCAATCACAATTCGGCTGCACGAACCGAATCTGTGCACGCAGAAGCATTTCATAAGGTCTTTCGGCTGCCCTGACTTGTTCGACTTGTGTCGCCCTAATCTGCACTTAGCGCAACCATCATACACCCATTCAAAGAAGATTAACTCTCCATGCTTAGTGGGAATAATTTTGCGGAATTATTCCCTACGGAAATTGTTTGTGCTACCCAAGTTGTTTTAGTGCGCTGCTTGTTTCTATCTAGACACACTACCCTGTAGTTTTTTTTCAAGTTTTCATAGGTGAGACACTGGAATCGATCAAGAATACACCGCGCTATCTGGCGGTTTTCGAATTACTTCTATAGAGTCATTGCTATTGAAGCTACGACTAAATCTGTGGTTGTAACTGCATTCGCCTATCGCCGGCACCTCCCGCTCACATCCACCCATTACAAGTCAATTCCAATGGCCCTGCCCTACTGGAAACATTGTGGATCAATAAGCTAGCCAAACTCCGTGTATTGTGTATTCATCGTGACACATTTACCTACGGTAACCGACGTCGAGCTGGCTGCATGGACAAAGGAAGCCATGATCACCCACCCTTTACCTCACGTGACCAGACAAGGGCAGTGTTCATGTTTACCAACGGCCCTCGATGTACTTGATACCAACCAAACACAGACGTGCAGGGCCGAAATGTGCGCGAGGAGTCAGAAGGGATAGTTCTTGTGCAAATTGTGTCCTTGTCTTTCACCCTTTCTATACTAGTGTAAGTAAACTAGAATGTAAGGGACAAATTAAATTGACTGCTGCGTTCTGCTTTTGCTAACCTTGCAGAGCAATCTCAATGATCAGGTATGTACCATGGCTCGTGAAAAAGGGTGAAAGACTGACTGCAACATTCCAGCAACTTGCGAGCTTCGGGGCTTTGCCCTTAACACCTAACAACGCTGATCTTGTTCTACGATAAATCGATAAGAGCTCTGTCCTTAAGTCGAAGGGTAAAGTCAGTATTGCGTTGCCTAACGGCATCTGCACCGCCAATTACTAACCCTGTAGGTGGGCAAGTCACATCTGGTTTGACTGATATTCACTCATCCGGAGCTGCCACACCGGAGGAGTTGGTCACAATCCCGGCAGTCCAGGGCCGAGTAACATACGCAGCGATCGCCTCGATAAAAACGCCCAAAGAAACACCCGGATGTCCGTTTTCTGAACGAAGCACGAGTGATGCAACGCTGTTTCACATCATTCTTTAGCGCCCTCCAAACAGTTCAAGGTACCAGCCACAAGGCTCAAATGTACATTCGCTAAACGGAACCACAGTGCGTTAACGGTCGTGTGCACTAATGTTCTTAAGTCCAAATCCGGCCGACTAAAGGGTAAGCTGGTAGATGACCACAATCAGTGGCATTCCATCTGCGATGTGATTGGTATTCGAATTGAGCCCATTGCGCTAAGCCGCGTAGCGGGTCACCCCACTGCAGTGCACTACGGCCATCCCCGATTTCTCCTAGTAACCTTAAACGCAACTGAGGAGGCAGAGACAGTCCTCCTCCCAGCAGTGTGTCGTCGCAACTCATCGAGCAGGGTACGTATACTACCACTTATTCCTTGGAAAACGCTGTCAAATGAAAAGGAATTCGATGGCGGTCCTTCGTCGAACGCAAACAAGAACACCGTATTTGTTCATGCTGTGCTTATACTACTGGGTTCTCCTGAGCACGGAGCGCAAAAACATGACCGAGAGCAGTGATGCTACATCCGCGAGGCACTCTCTCTGGATGACGTTATTGTTAACTCACCAACAAGAATTCCGTCATCTACAAAGTACATTGGTTGCGGCCCAAAAATATCGAGGTCATGTTGTACTCCGAAGAAATGACAGACGTTCTATTGGATAGCTGGTTGAAGCATCGCTCCAGGTTACCAACCGAAATTAAGCTACCGATAGCAGGCGTACGGCCACTAGTCGTCAGCACTTTAGTGGAACATACAACCTCAGTAAAATATTTGCTTCCCCAATTCTGCTGAGTGATTGTCACAATACTACTTGTGACAGCTGAAGTGCCAGGGAGGCACATGAGTGAACATCTCGACCTAAAATGCTCCGTGCTACCATGCAGTCTGCCTGAAGGTCAAGAACCAATAACCCACGCAAAACCGATTAGCGGCCGACCGACGAACGTTCTGGTTAAAACTAGTCACGAATTAGTTGTCCACCCACACACTGCTAACATCGAAAATGCTATCTTGTTTGTATACAAACGCCCAAGGTCTTCTTTTTACTTGGCCGAACTTAAAGAACGCCAGACGTCACAATCGCGGGATCTCATTATGATTATGGTGACCTGGTTAAGCCGTGAGGTAGCTGATTCTGAGGTAGAATTACCTGGTATATAGCAGCTTCAGAATCAAAGGGATGGAACCGGTGGTGGTGTAATTCTTCGAACTTATTGACCACCCAACAATACGTACCACAGATTCGCTTTGGTGCCGACTATGGTTGCAGAACAAAGACACATGTGTTATAGCTGAGAGTACCAGTCCAAGAAACTCAACAAATGAAATGCACTCCCAACTGAACCAAGTTCATCAGGTCGCTTTGATCAAGTCATACAATCACATTCCCATAGCAGGCGACTATAATGTGCACGACCCGGAAATAGCGGTGACCGATGGCATGCAGTTAAAGGCTGTTTACAAGAGGTACTTTTCAGCTAACCTCTGTAGAACCACGTGTCCTCTCCTACCAGATTTCGAACTACTAACAAACCGTCGAAACTTAATCTTGTGCTGATCAACGAAGAACTCATGGTTGACGGAATGATTACAAGTGCACCGCCGGGTCGCAGTGACCGTGTCACTGTGATGTTTAACGATGTATGTCATGCAAAATTTCCTGCGAAAGTGGAAGAGAAAGTGTATACCGTCAAGCACTATTACGTGTTGTCCGCAATTGTTAAGTAGGCATCTTGGACCTTCAAAACTGAATGCCACTCAGAAACAGCCTGGGATACATTCACAAGGACATTTTGCATACTGGTAGCGCATTTGTCTGAACAGAAATCCTTCTATCGTCAAAGGAGGAGCAAGTCATTTCTGAAAAGCAGTACACGTAACTTCATGTCCTTGAGGAATTTAGCATAGAGAGTTCACAATGACCCCCCGAATTCCGAAACCTGGACTGCCTATGAAACACAGCGTAAATTCCGTGTGAGTTGATCCGCGAGGAGAATGTACCGCATCGGCATCAGTTAATGAAGAGATACTGCACCAACCGTAAACTCCTATACAGGCATGTTAATGGCCTTCGTAAGGTCCAACGTGGAATTACAGCACTGCTCACGACCGACGGTGCACGCGATCAGCAACGAAAGAAGCCGAGCTCTTAAGGTTCCACTGCTCATAATTGTTCCAGAGAGTAACGGACTCAAATGTTATCCCAGTTTTTGTCCCACCGTCAGCTTTTTCCAATCTCACTTTTACACACTTTTACTCCTGGTGTCGATAACATACGACTGAAAGTTTTACAGGCAGCAGCCAGTGATTTTTCGAAACTTTCCGCTATATTCTATCAGGGCCATCAAGAGGAGAATCAACTTGCAGCAATATGGAAGCGAGTGGTCATCACGCCTATTCATAAGGGAGGTAGTCACACTGATCCAACCAATTACCGACGCTGCTCCCTGTGCTTCTCAAGCTTATGGAGTCTATCGTCGCTAATGCACTCATCTAGTATCCAGAAGAGCAGAGCATAATAACGCCTGAGAAACATAGCTTCCATCAAAACCGCTTATGCACCACCTACCTGTTAATTACACGCAATATCTGGACTGAAGCGGTTGGTGATGGAGCAGGAGCTGATGCTCTGTACCCGGAGATCTCAAAAGCGTTTGATCGCATAGACCATTGAATTCTCCTCCATAAACTCCAGCTTCATGGCACTGTTAACCCACTGATTTGTTGGATAGGCAATTTCCTGCACAAACATCGGTTGGGGACGAAAGTAAAAGGAGCCTTATCCGACGCAATTAGGGTGGTGTTCGGTCTACCACAGGGCTTGGTCCTCTGGCTCCATCTATTCTTGATTTGCATAAATGAGCTGAGGAGGGAAATTACTACCGATTTCCTATTATTCGCGGATGATAGCAACTTATGGCAAACGATCATGAAACCGAACGACCACGAAAAGCTCCAGTGTGACCTTAACATGATTTCGAACTGGTCAGCTCCGGATACACTACCGTGCAAAGTGAAAAATGTCACCCTGTTCGATTGCGTCATAGGTATCCCTACGTGTACAGACTTGGATCACATGTATTGCAAACAAATTCCCAGGAACCCCACCTTGGTGTGCTCATTCAGTAACCTTAACTGTTCAAGGCAAGCAGAGATAGTTGCGAAGAGCCAACCAGCACGCCGGCTTAATGCGGAGAGCATTCGAAAGTTTTGACCCATCAACCTTCCGCCATGATGCACAATTCTTATATGCTCACACATTGAATACGCCATTCAAGCTTGGTAACCTTGATTGAAGCGCGACTTCGAAGGGCTCGAGAAACCATAACTCGGGGCCACAAAGAACCTCAAGGGCTTACGAAATCTCTCTTAGCATCAAAGGCTCAATTCATTGAGAGTTTCAGTGGCCGCTACTGAAGGCTGCGTGGCAATCTCATATTAGTCTATCAAATATTGAGTGACTCTAATCATGTATACCGTCACTTGCTGAAACGCAGCCATAACACCAATCTCAGAGGGAACCCTCTGAAATTGTGTGCACAATATAGCCGCCTGGAATGTCGGCGGACTGCTTTTTCTCTTCTGGTATGCCAACCCTGGAACTCTCTCCCAAACTTTGTTGTTTCCTCCTCCACCTTGGATATTTTCAAAAAAGGATTGGAGCTTGCCTTTGGCTCCCATCACTTCGTTACCAACTGTGCAACGTTAGCATATATTATTCCTCCAAACCGGATTAACATGTTATATGATCCTGAGGAGGCGGTACTGAATTGAGTATCCTGGCTTTTAGTTTTCTTACGGAGTACAGCAATTGAAACTACTTCCATTTTGCGTCGTCCTTCTCATTCAATTCCCACTTACACTACTATTACTCAGCGACGTATCTGCTAGATAAACGGTCTAACAGACAATGCACATATGTTTTGATATAGTAGTTTTACCCCCACCATCCTGCAGGACTTGTTAAGCAACTACTATTTAACGCGGCATAAATCATTGTTCATTGATCATTTGGATCGCGTGCAAGCCCGGATGTTGAGCTGGTTAATAGCACCTGTGGATCTCTTCTAAACAATGGCTTCAACCTTTTTTAAAGACCTGGGTAGTCTGCTCGATGGATTTGAGTTGTATATAAGTGGACCAACCTAAAGAAGAATTACCAAAAATATTTGTTCGCTTACACTGAGTTTTGAGTACTCCAAAATTATTGGGTATGGGTTCTCGTTGATCGCTCTAGCTTTTGATCATCGCCAACTGGGTGTGCCTATCCGTCTGGTTGGGGGTTTGATGATACGGAAATTCCCAGTGGACTGCGTAGGTCTGGAACGCAGTACTGGTATATCGAGGACCTCGTCGAAAATCAGCACTTTCGGTGTGTTGTGTCAAGCGAACTGACATCTGAGCTTGTTAGTTACTGTTTCCGTGACTATGGTGGCGAGCAAATCTATTTCGACGCCATGGGTAAACTGATTCAACGTGAGAAAGTTGATTTGAGTTTTGTCACAGATAACCTCCACTGAGGCATTCCATAATGATCCATCAGGCACCATGCATCTGTAATGGTTTAACAGAAATGCAGTTTGGTACAAGGTCAGATATAAAGCCAAAATAATCTACATGAACCCTAATGTTCTTTTTCAACTTTTACATCATCATTGCTTACAAACTGCAAGATAATATCAATATAATAAACATAAGTAGGGGAATGAGACATATACATAACTGTCACTCCAACAACTACTAACGCAACATGTCTATTAATTCCGTTGCGCTAACACGCAGACGTGACAGCTAAGGTATTGTAGTATTACAAGACGAGGAATTGCGGGAGAATTAACTTTTGAATTTTGTAAGTGTGGTAGAGAGAGAGCCTTTCTCAAATGATGCTGTGCAAGCCAAGCTGTTGGACACGTGCTTACGAATTTGGTAGTTCATCTATAGTCAGAGATCCCATTTGCTTCCTCCATAATGCTTTAGTTAAAGGCCAGATCACCTCAAAAAGTGTATGGAAGTATATATATCTACTGAGCAATGATGGGATAAGAATACTATTCTGCTTGAATGGCAAGCCGTTGCGAGTTCGTACGGAAATCTAAAGTAGGCTTCCTAATCCTTCGGAAGACTGTGCTGTTTGTGGTAACTATTTCATGATCACAGTTCGCAAAACCGCAAAAGATACATCTTCCTCCTCAGGTTAACTTCTTGTTTTAGATGATATTCCGTTAGTGCTAGAGTTGTGGCAGGTAAACGGCTACTTCCTATTTCTAATGGCACTGTGTTACCATAAGATGAGGTCGAGGCAGTTCGAGATAAATGTTTGCGTGTCCGAGGTGTACGCAACGTTTACATCCTTTTTGAAACAGGATGAGTCTAAACCGAAGCCGTTGAAACTCGTTACGCAAATGTTTGATGATTGTTAAAGTGTTTGGTGGACCGCATGCACATTGGCTCTTCCCCAATGGATGGATACTCGTTGAAACGTACCGTTGCATGGACTACCACTAGTATGAGCATCAAAATTCTCACATCTGTTTGCCTCAACACTGTGATGTACGGCCGCTTAAATCCAACACCTTTTCCAGCCTGTATCAGACCGATACCTATTCCGCTCCGATTGCAGTCATATTGTGATTGCATAGGTCGTAATATCAGACAGCATGCGCACGTCTGGATAGATACTTGATGCTAGTAAGTGCTTTTTTTCGTTATTTTCCTCTTCTCCGCTTTGCATTCCTGTACTAAGCACCAGATCGATATCAAGACATTAGTGTTTTATCACGAGAAGAGTCAAGTAGGTCATCATACATTTTAAGTCGCGGATTGCCTTCACCTCCATATTAGGTTGAATATCCTGCATCGCACAGAAGTTTCCAGTCTACTTTGGCTCCTCCGATGGAAGCATATGATCATGAACAATCACCTCTTCATTTCAGTGGACAGCACTCCCATTTACGCGTTGCTCTTTCCTAAACATGACACTGAAAGTAACCCTGAATATTGGTATCATGTTTTCTAAGTCGAATCTTTAAGCTGCACATTCTCTACTCACACTTTGCAAGATATGACTTGCAATAAGCGCTTTTGAAACTAATCGGGTTGCAACTGAGCTCTCGGAATGGAGTCTGGAGTCATTCCACAATTGTACTCTACTTTCACCTACTCGGACATATATCCCGTAGCAGATTCTTTTTGGATATCCTACTAATAGCGGCACATGTTTCTAACGGGAACCAGACAGTTCTGTCACCATGGAACAAACTTCGAAAAAAGTACTTGTTGCTTCGTTACTTGCTGCATTACTACCTAAATATTTTGAGTTTGACCGTGTCTTGATACGGGGCTTCTGCGCAATTTAATCTGCTGAAAGCAGTAAGCAAAACGACGGCTCTTAACACGATTCACGCGATTTTGGCACCATATTAGGGATCACTCATGACTGTTCGGGTGTCACCATGCGCAGCATTTACAGCATTCTCCTGTCATGACAACAAGACTCAAGATATTCTTATTTGAGCTCACACCGCACAGCAATTTACATGAGTTGTCAACTGTGTTTACTGAAGGTGGCTTGTGACTGTGGATTCACTATAGCATTTGTCCAAACATGCCCCCAACACCAACCTTCGTTGTGACAAGCCTTTCTATACTGTTTTCATTTAACGACAAAACTGATAACATTGTAGCCTTACTAACCATGACCAAATCAGCGGATCTGTACAAATGAAGGACACTACCTACTGCGGAAGAGCCCATGGTATGTTGATGTATGTAGTGTCGAGATCCTGAAAAATCGTTGACCCGCTGCTGCTTATGTTGTGCTGTGGGCTCATGTTCTGGACGCCTCCTCCTGGCGACCGATAAGGGTAATTTGGGTTACACCCTCCCTCCAACTGAGCTCCAGGACTAAATTCCTCATGAGTCGGTTCATGGACTCATGGCGCTAGACCCACTGCCTTTCGGGGGTTTATTTAATCGAAGGATTTGGTTCACGACCCGAGTCGTTCTCCTGTAAGGCGGACGACCTGACATTATCCCAGTTCAACCCTCAAATGGGAGGTACGGCAGTAATAATAAACCCATGCTGCATCAGCCGTCTCACAGTGGTGTTAGAAAAGATCTATTTATCTGCGGCATACAGCGTGGTGAATAAGCGGAGACATGCTACTGTTAGCTCCTTCCTTCTTTCTTCTTCCCCTGCGCATACTCTCCCCGCCCCAGTTTCACCCAACCCCCCACTTCCTCCAAGTCAGGTCGTCACCACTCATACGGTTGCCTGCCAATACAATCGTATGCCCAGGTGCAAAACGCTCAACATCGGGTGCTGGAAGGTGCGCATACTACTGAACCGGAACTAGAGTCAGTGCCCCGAGCGACTCACTGCACTGGTCGCTACAACATCGATATCGCAGCGCTCAACGTGACAGGGCTCGTTGAGCAAGGTAAGTTGTATGAAACTGATGCCAGTTAGACTCTCTACTGGGTGGGAAACCCAACCTTAGCACCGCATGAAGGTAACGTCGAATTTGCACTATCCGATCGCCGAAATGGCCAGTTGGTGGGTGAACCAACTGGTATCAGCGAGCCGCTGACGACTGTTCACCTACGACTCGGAAGAGGTAAGTTTACCAGTTTTATAAGCCGAGCATGTGTTATTCTGATGACACCCGTGATCAGTTCTACACTCAGTTATCCTCCGTGGTACAGTCTGTGCCGAGTAGCGACCGACTATTTCAGCTGGGTGATTTCAACGCGCGCATTTCGTGTGATGCGTCGGTGTGGTTCAGCGCATGCAAACCGTGTGCGGCTGCTCTCAATGTGTGCCACTCAAGGTCTTACGATCACGAACACTCAGGTTGTACCGAGTGTGAATGACATAGAGACTTGGACGCATCCACCGAGTGGTCACGCTCACCTGCTCTACTTTTTCATCGTACGACAGCTTGACATGGGTGAAATGCGCATGACACTGTACTGAGTGGAGCTGAGTGTGACACTGATCACAAGTTCGTATGGACCAAAGTGTGCATATATTTTCGTAAAGCTAAGTATCGCACTCCTGCAGTGAACCGGCGTAAACATATCATTCTTTCCCTAGGTACTGTGGACTAGCGGATGGAGCTGGCGAAGGTAATGGCTGCACAACTGTGTGATGTGGGATGCATAGACGCAGTGGGCGACCTGTGGCGCCACATTCGCGACCAGGTGACAGCTGCTGCCGAGGAGAACATCGTGCGCGCAAACTGTAAGCGGCCCGATTGTTTTGATGAGAACAGTGCGACGATAGGCGCATTGGAGTGTGAGAACCTTGCAGCATTTGCAACAAATATGGCAGACCCCAGTGACTTGAGGAAGAAGAGTCAGTTTCGGAAAGTTCGACGGCGACTGATCCGAGAGCCCCTTCGCATAAAAGTGCATGGTGGACGGAGAAGGTGCAGCGGATGGAATAATACGCCAAACGCCATCAACACAATAATTCTTTGACTCCTTGAAGGCGGTGTATGGACCGAGGTTGGAGCCGCTGAGGACGCTGATTGATGGTAGTTCAGGCGCTACCTGCACACAGACTGTAGACATAATGCAGATCTAGCGGAAACACTTTACCTGTTTTTTAAACAAATCTCCAGTGACGCACTGGCCTACTTTGCACGGTTTGAAGCAGCACGGTGTGAAGGCAAGTCTGACGGACACGCCGACACTGGATGAGACGCAGAGAGCACTTGCTCAGCTGCGAAACGGCAAGTGTGCTGGGGTCAACGGGATCCCGCCTGAAGTATTGAAACACGGCGGACCCGCGTTGATGACTGCGCTGCACCACTTGGTGCAGCGCATGAAGCATGCGCTGAAGCATGCCCTTGTGCTACCACTGTACAAGGGCAAAGGTAGCAAGCAATGTTGCACGAATTATCGTGACATCAACTTGCTGAGTTGTGTGGGCAAGGTGATTGCCCGAATCATGCAAAACCGCCTCGTCAGTCAGGTTGTGGAACCTAACTTGGCGGAGGAGCAGTGTGGATTCCGCTCGGGTTGCAGCACTATAGATATGGTGTTTGCGGCTCGTCAGTTGCAGGAGAAGTGCATAGAACGACCCCAGCTGTTGCACCCGTTTTTTGTTGATTTCACCAAGGCATTTGATACGGGGAACCGCGAGACATTGTGGCTGGTGTTGGGTAAGTTTGGTTGTACGCGTAAGTTTGTAACTTTAATTTGAATGTCCGCACAATGGTATGCGATCGAGGGTGCAGCTGAGTGGAGAGACCTCGGATGACTTTGCAGTTGTCTCTGGTGTGAAGCAAGGCCTTGTCTTAGCTTCTGTCCTGTTTAAATATATCTTCATGCAATGTTGTCCTGGGCTTTTGATGCCGCTTGTGCTTACGGTGTTCGTGTGGTGCACCATTATTGATGGTGAGTTGCTAAAAATCCCTTGTTTCGGTGCGGGAACTTTAGTCTGTGAGACAACTATCCGTATGTTGCTGTTTGCTGACGACTGTGCGTTGTTTGTATACAGCGCGGATAAGTTGCAGCATATGACTATTGCTCTGGTTTCTACAGCGTTCAAATTCGGGCCCAACATAAACAAGAGCAGAACTGTCTGTCTCTTTCAGCCTTCACCGGAAGTGCGATCTGCAATATTGCCGCGAATCAGGATTGGTGCTGAAGTATTGGAAACCGCCTCCCGCTTTTGCTACCTTAGGAGCGCGGTGTCGACTGACTAGCACCTACACAGTCCGATTCGTATCCGCGTGTCAATGGCAGCGACGGCTTTTGGAAAGCTTGCGTACCGAGTGTCGAACAACCACCAGCTTATTGTTAACAAGAAGCTGATAGTGTACAAATCCATGGTGCTGTCCGTTCTTCTATATGGCAGTGAAATGTGGACAATGTACCGTCGGGATGTGCGCTATCTCGAGCGGTACCAGCAGCATTGTTTGCGACGAATTTCGCGCATCAGCTGGGGTGACAGAGTTGCTGACTCGGAAGTGTTGCGACAAAGTGGGATGTATGCAGTGGACTGCATACTTTTATTGAGACACCTGAGGTGGATCGGTCATGTGTGGCGTAGGGATTCAACGCGGATACCGAAACAACTCTTATACGGTCAGCTGAGTATTGCGAAGCGGCATTTGGGGAAACCAAAGTTACGTTACCAGGACATGATCAAAGTGAGTCTCTCACGTTCTAATCTTGATTGCAGATCATGGGAATCGAAGGCGGTTGATCGACGTGCATGGCGCGATCGAATCACGAAGGCAGTTACCGAAGTGCGGGAGAATGACCTCATATATGCGGCAAGTGCGGAAGCGGCAAGCACCGATGGGTTGTACATAGACATCGAGCGCATGGTGCTGTAGCAAATGCGGTCGCGAGTGCCTGAGTCCAGCAGGTCTAGCCAGCCATAAACGAGGCCACTCCGGACCACTACCGAAGCGACGACGGGTCCTGCAGAGAAAGTAGGCAGAACCAGCGCGGCGTTTGTAGGTACACCGCATTCGCTTTACTAATCGTGTGCTTGCACGCTATGTCCTTTTACTTCATGTGGTGAGTTTTCAATGTTGCCCTAATGATTTTCTTTCTCTTAGAAATGTCTATCTGTACTCTCTTCTATAAACTGGCACACGTCGCTTAAGCCAATTGTAGTTAATTTCGATAACATATTCGTGTTTGTGGCATTTCCGTAAAATATACTTTCCGACCACGTGAAATCTCGGATTCGTTTGTAAACATCTTATTTCACATGCTCATTAATTTAAGCTTTATGTCACCGTTTCCTTATGCATTACACAATTTATTTTCTTTGTTAGCTTTCACTCAAGGGAGTGGCTGTTGCTTTATATCCCCGGTTTGGCTGCGCTTGATTTGCATGTTGACAAGATGCCCACCTGTCTATTACCCACTACCTCGTCCATACTGACTCCAGGACAGAGTTGGTCGTTGCTGGAGGGGAAGGGGTGCACGGTCCCTGTGGCCGTGCTAGGCTCAAAGAGTGGTTCCATGCAGTCAATGTGGAGCGGAATACGGTTCAGCCACCGCTTTGTATGCGCTTGATTCACCAAATATAGCGTGCTTGTGTTTGCCTGTGAAGGAGTGTGGACCGGCTCCGTTGATGAAACGTGGCTCCCATCCGCATACCTCCCGGTCTTATTCCTTCGGGTTTACACTGGATATGAGATGTGTGATTGGAGTTGTGGCCGGTGCAGCACAAGCCACCGACGGTGTCTCTGTAGGCGCAGGCGTCCTGTGGCTGGCCACAGTGACACAAATCCGAAACCGGATGCCGTCAACCAGATATATAAGCACTCCCCATCGCTACTCTAAGTATTCTGTATTCGCCCTTTAAGGTTGTGTCAGGCAAACAGGTACAGGAAAGAAACTCACTTTCCGGTAAACAGGTGTTTTTTCTAGCGTTTATGCTTGAGCTGGACCAGGTGTCAGTTACCAACCTTCAGTCATACGTTACAGCTGAAATGAATTTGATGAAGAAATATGGTTTCAATATACACAAATTAATGACTCCTTATGCTAAATGATCGCTTCCGCCTAGGTTTACTATACCGCTCGTCGGTAAACATACAAATTTTATCGCTTACGTAAATCGGGAATTATCAAGATTCGCTGCAGCATCTAATCAAACATATTAAAAAATGCTAGGAATGTGATGTTGGGTAACCAAAATTCAGCAAAAATCAGGCTGCTCAAAGAAGTAGATTCAATAATAATGGAAACCAGTATTCACTTAGTTCCTTAATGTGGAGGACCGAGTTAAATTTCTAAGATTGCTACCCATGACTTGCGGATAGTCCAATTAACTATCTCAACCTTGTTAATTATCTGTATGTTAGCAAAATCACGAATAAACTTTTAAGTTATAATCCATGGTAAAATAATTAGGTGAGAAGGAGTTAATGACACGTCAACTACGATGATAAATTCCCGTGGGGGCACTACTGGTTTGACTTTATCGACGATGGAAGAAAACGGGCAAAACGTTTGACAACGCGCAGTATAGACTTGGATTGAAATCATTAGAATGACGCAGTTGACTTCTGTATGTCCTGAATTTCCAGCTAATAGACTGTTATATTAGAGCCGAAAGCAAGATAAAAAAACTTACAGTAGATTTTTCTCCATATTTAGGCGTTCCCATTCTAGAAGGCAACATGATTCCGGGTCTATTACGACGAGAGTCAACAACTTGGAAACGAGGATAACAATACCGCCACATTTGACGTTGCTTTTAAATACACTGGCTTGCTGGTGCTCCCTCAATTACTAGAACCACATGGTTGTGCGTGGCTTTTCGACTCAACGTGACACGCATTTCATCATTCGGACACCACTTGGGACGCGAATCGCTAGATGCGCATTTCATTAATCATAAGGAGAGTATTCGTCTTTCCTTACCGAGTGTTGAATTCTCGCTCGAATCTTTTGCAATCATTTCTTTAGTGCATTCTAGTAAGACATTTTGAGGGACTGAGCTGTTTGTACTAAGTGAATTTTACTCTCATAGTGACGATATCATCCACAACCATATAAATGAAACATAGAAGATGCTACCAGATGGATTGTTTGCTTATCCATAGTGATTCAGGAATCGATGTTTACAGTGGGTCCAACACAATTCCCCAATACCAACCGTATTAGATAATTCGTGTTTCTCATCGGAAGACATTGTTTGAAGCGATTGCAGCTGTCTTCAAATAACAGTACTGGAAACAGTGTTAACAGATTAGTAGATAAGGAATTTTTCAGTTAGCAATTTACAAGCACATTATCGCTAAATCAAGTCGATTTCGGTTCTCACTTGACTTCAACCTTCTGGGCAATGGGAAGATGTGAAGTAAGACCGTAAGTTCTCACTACATATGAAGACCGCCTCGGTGCATGGAGATACTTTCGTGTGTGATGTCTGGCTACTTATGGCAATGTCAACTGAAGCTCTGCCCTAAGTTAAAAATAGAAAATCACATATATGGGTATCGTGTCCTCTATCCAGCAAGAGCAACAGCATAATTAATATAAATGAGTAAGATTCTAGCTTGCTTTTGCCATATTACTATAGTTAACTTACTTTGCAACATGGACCTGCTGATGATGCCGTACACTTGGATATTTAGACTCCCAAAGTCAAGAAACTGGCCTACCAGTTATCTCTAAGAGGATGATGGTAATTTTGACGACTGACATGGGAATGAAATCACACATTGGCAACAATGCGAAAGGCCGACGAAAATTGGTGTAACAGCGCATACCAGAGGCACGCACTTATCTGTTCCGTCTTCCAGATATGACGGGTTGATTGTAGAATAAACTACTTGAAAAGGAACTTCGAATATGTAAACCGTCATCATCTTCCAATATGTGCTGCGAATTCCGGTGTCGTGTTAATAGCCGAAAGAACTTCGTATACACAACTGTGCGCTCATCAGCATGTGCCTCGATGAACCCCAACTAATTTGCTCAGAAATCAGTTCCTTGGATGTTTTCTATGACATGACACGGAGGGAAGGTAAATCTTGTTTCGGTACAAAACAATTCACCGTAGACAATTTCACTGGGCGGGGAATGTCTGGTCTCCACCATTTTTCAGACATGGAGGTTTCGTGAACAATGTTGATTGCTTTGAAATGTTGACCATACAACATTAGCACAGCCTTGGTCTGTAATTATGACGGAACTGGCAAGTGGGATCGAAGGCACCAAGACAACACAATAGGTATGGTGAGTATCCCCTCCTTAATTTTATTAATCATTGATTGCCTGTATCATTAATGCAATATGAGTCGAAAGATCCAATGCAACAGTGGATTTAGTCAGTTTTGGGCTGGTTCAGTACGCAAGTAACTGGTTAAGCCAATATTTCTCTATGCGTATTTTCTTTACCATCTAAGCTGTAGGGCTTCTGAAATTACATCAGAGCAAACGAAACACTTCCACAGTTCAAATGGTATCCCCCGCATTCAATTGCTTCCTGTGAAAACACCTCACCCTCTCTTTAGAGGCGTTGTCTTCGAAAATGGCGATTCGTCTAGTTAGACTCTGTTAAGACAAATGTTGCTCAAAGGCTTGTATACAGCATTTATATTCCACGCTCTGCAGTTTATTCTAAACGTGATGGATGAAGCCACGAAATATTTTTATGACTAAGCACTTCACTAAAGCTCTCGTTACAAAAGCGCTTGTCATATACTTAAAGAAACATGCTAGTTCACTTTAGATTGTAATTAGCAGCTATTAGTTGTAGTAGAACAACATTTAAACTCATTCACCCCAGTGCTCACTGAGAAAAATACTTAGCTTGAGGCAATATCAAAAATGACAATTATTCTACCGTGTGCTATGCTAGAAAGTTTGCTAAACACATACTGCTGGAATATGTATAGGTTATTTGTTTTTCTAATAAATAGTAAGCATAAAACGATTTTAGCCTGACGTGGGAACTTTATAAGGCGTAGTTTACTGTGGTATTGCAGTGATGTATCATACCTTTCGAACTCATTGTGATATCGAATATGCAAATAACTAGCTTCCACGGGAAAAAACCTCAGCCAACTGGATTTACACTGAAAGAAATAGAGTGGGTTTTTGTACAAAGCTTAGTTTGAGTCTTCCACATACACACACACACACCCATCCTGAACCGAATTTCTTCATCTGGTAATGAGCTGGTCATTTTCACCCAGACGCACTCCTGACATTCTAGCGCATCATACTCCAGTCGCATTTCTGTTGCAACGTTTTACTCAAATTTTATGTTCCACAATGTGACTTGCTACGTGCTGATGCTAGAATCACACATACCAAGGCGGATAGAAAGGGTGCTGGGCAGAAATACCGCAAAATCAGTAATTTGTTATTTTCATTACGAAAACCATATAATATGTTGCTTTGAATGAGATTGTACTTCTGCAGATTGGTTCACGTTTTCCCATTTCCTGCAATGTACCTTGTGGCAATTCAACCCATTACAATGTGCCGCAGATCAAATTAACAATGTATGTCTGTTTCATTTTGTGATGAACTAACCCTCACTTCTAATGTGACTTGTTAATCGGAAATCGAAACTGTTAACATGTTAATTGCCTCAATGATCTAATGATTTCCGATGTCGCCTGTCCTCTGTGGTATTTGTGTTCTCTATGCATGTCACACCAGCGAGATTGGAACTCAGTAGATAGTGTCAACGCCCAGAGCATATCCGTCAGGTAGATGAACAACTGACCTTTTGCTGCTCTTTTTGTACACTTGTTTGGTTTGATTCAATGCACGCATGAGTTAACTTCAGGCGTTTATAGTTTGAAACAGTTAGTTCTCTTTAGTAAGTTGAAAAACGCAGTAAGAAAACGAAGATTGGTAAACGCACACGTTTCATATTGTCTCATCAGTGCCTTTAACAATAACTCGTAATACTATTTATTCAGTGAAGGGTGCGGTCAAACATGTGGATGGCGGCATCCGGTTTCGGATTTGCCTGTCACTGTGGCCAGCCACAGGACGCCTGCGCCTACAGAGGGACCATGGATGGCTGGCGCTGCACCACACACAGCTCCATCAACCATCCCATATCCAGTGTAAACCCGAAGGAATAAGACCGGGAGGCATGTGGATGAGAGCCACGTTTCATCAACGGAGCCGGCCCACACTCCTTCACAGGCAAACACGAGCACGCTGTATTTGGGGAAATCAAGCGCACACAAGGCGGTGGCTGGACCGTAGTCCGCTCCACACTGACTGCATGGAACCAATCTTCGAGCCTAGCACGACCACAACGCCCGTGCACCCCATCCCCTCCAGCAACCACCAACTCTCTCCTGGAGTCAGTATGGACGAGGTAGTGGGTAATAGACAGGTAAGCACCTTGTCAACAAGCACATCAAGCGCAGCCACGCCGGGGATATCACGCAACAGCCAATCACTTAAAATGACATTAGCAAATAAAATATCTGTTAAATCATACGGTTGTGCAGACATAACTCTTTGCAAAATTAGCACGTGAAGTAAGTTGGTTCGTATTGCATTCACGATAAGTACAAATTGCTCACAAGTTACCCAACAAATGCTACAAAAGCAGTAAAGTTACAAGGATAATCAAACTTGGCGAAAGCAACGAGTGCAAGTAAAAAAAGGAGTAGTCGGGCAGGTAGAACAAACCAAATTTAGTGGGATGAAATGTATCTAGCTTAAAAAGTCGTAGTTTAAGTGTAAGTTGGTTTAGCCCAACTGCGGTGAAGAAGCATCATGAATGCAACATCAGCCTCAGCATGGGGGCAAACATGGTTGGCGGCATCCGATTTCGGAGTTGTCTGTCACTGTGACCAGTCACAGGACGACTGCGCATACCGAGGGATCATAGATGGCTTGCGCTGTACTACCCACAGATCAATTACACACCCCATATCCAGTGTAAACCCGAAGGAATAAGACCGGGAGGGATGTGGATGGGAGCCACGTTTCATCAGCGAAGCTGGCCCATACTCCTTCACGGGCAATCACAAGGAAGCTGTATTTGGGAATCAAACACGCAAAAGGTAGCTGGACCGTAGTCAGCTCCAAACAGAGTGCACGGAACCACTCTTCTAGCCTGGCGTGACCACAAGGACCATGCAACCCGTCCCCTCCAGCAACGACCAACTGTCTCCTGGAGCCAGTATGGACGAGGTAGTGGGTAATAGACAGGTAGGCACCTTATGTACATGCACACCAAAGGCAGCCACACCTGGGATGTCAAACAACAGCCAATTATTAGAAATGCCGATATTGAATAAAGTAAACGCGTATGACGACATGAGTGCTCGCTAAATGAACATATGGAAGAAATTGGTTATAAGTGAATCCACGATAAGTACAAAATGTCCGAAGGTTATTTAACAAATACCCCGCGATAAAATTACGCAACTTTACGCATGAGCGACGTGTGCAAGTTAGGAGAAGATTATCAGGTACGCAGAGCAAACCGATTAAAGTGGAATGCATTTTACTCACATTAAAACATGGTTGGCGGCATCCGGTTTCGGATTTGCCTGTTACTGTGGCAAGCCACAGGACGCCTGCGCCTACAGAGGGACCATGGATGGCTTTCGCTGCACCACCCACAGCTCCGAACACACACCCCATATCCAGTGTAAACCAGAGGGAATAAGACCGGGAGGCATGTGGATGAGAGCCACGTTTCATCAACGGAGCCGGTCCACACTCCTTCACAGGAAAACACAAGCACACTGTATTTGGGAATCAAGCGCACACAAGGCGGTGGCTGGACCGTAGTCCGCTTCACACTGAGTGCATGGAACCACTCTTCGAGCCTAACACGGCCACAAGGACCGTGCACCCCTTCCCCTCCTGCAACGACCAACTGTCTCCTGGAGCCAGTATGGAGGAGGTAGTGGGTAATAGACAGGTAGGCACCTTGTCAACATGCACATCAAACGCAGCCACTATGGGGATATCAAACAACAGCCAATCACTTGAGAGAGAGAGAGAGAAAGAAAAAGAGAAAAAACATACATGCAAACAAACAAACAGACCAACACACGATAAGCGAGACAGGGTTATGACACCTATCCCAAGGGCAGTCTAATGCTGACAGATAATTGTTTCTGAACATAAATTAGCGGCTTAATCCGGTTAATGGCAATCGCCTCTGCGAAACGGAGGCGAGAATTGGTGTGCTGTAATAAGGTTGTGAACGCCTCGACTCGGTCACCTGTGGTCAATAAGTGTCGGCCGTTCAAAGATGCTGGTGGCTTACGCAGACAAGCAGCTTGACTCTGGCCAGTTTCCTGCAAGGTCGAACGTTGAATACACGTAGGTACATGCTAATTTATTCGGGAACTCAATATTCTATCAATCATGGCTATGTAACTGGCGCTGCAGTCACAAATAAATTAGTAAAATCAATGCGATTTCCAGGTTGATTTAGAGTACCCAACGTGTAGTTGGATTGCGGCACGCAACCACTATTTTGGCCTTGGTTCACTGTGAGATAGACGTCAGTCATTCCGATCACAGGGACCGTATCCAGAATGGAAATATTTCGATGTTGCTCCCCAACATTGGCACACCACGACCACAGTATCGTCCTAGTTCGAACTCATTACGTTGAGGTAACATGAGCTGGGGTGGAACTCAGTGCCTAGTGGATTACGACTGACACCTTGAACAATATGCCTTTGAGATACGCGAGTAACGCTTAGCACAACGGAAAGGAATTCAAAATTGGACTTGGAAAACCCGCTACATGGTTGAATTGCGACTCGCGACCTCTATTGAGACATCGGTTCAATTTGATGTAGACCACGGTCATTCCGATCACATGGGTCGTATCCGAAATGGAGGGAGTTCGGAATTGCTGCTCCCAACATTGACACTCGATGGCCGGTTTCGTCCACGTTTGGACTGATCAGATGTAACTAATCTGAGTTAAGATGGAACACGGGGCCTGGTGGTTAACGGCTAACACCATGATCACTATAACTTCGGGTGTTTCTCACTCAGGGTATGGGGGAGTTGTTGTGGGACCGCACTAAAATTTTACCAAGGGGACAGCCAGATGAGTCAGACCGGATGAGGGCGTAAGTACGGAACTACTGACCTTTCCTCTGCCGACTTCCCGTACGAACTAGCAAACCAGCGGTATTGTATGTTTTAGTCCAAGCTAAATTCGCATTTCCACATACTGGAGTAATTGGTTCGATTGCTGAAATTACTGCGACGCTAATCTACTAGACATTCTTACTTGTTCTGCCACAGAAGCGCCGATAGTATCATTTATTCTTTTCTTATACCCGCTTACAGCCCTTCAATCTACGAGGGTCATTCAATAAATAAGGTGAATTTTTCGGTATACTTCTTATACAGATAGAAGCTTACTTTTTCATTTTTGTTGTTTTACTTCTTTTTCGCATGGATGTAATTTCTTTTGCAGCTTAAAAAACTTTGAGCGTTCTGGCGATTAACCAAGATGGCCGACCAAGAAGCATACTCCAGGATTGAACAGCGGTCAGTTATCAAGTTTTTGGTTGCTGAATAGTGCAAACCAGTTGCAATTCGTAGGAAAATGTCAACTGTGTATGGTGCCACATGTTTCAGCCGAAAAATGTCCACAAGTGGGCAAAATTGTTTAAAGAAGGACGGAGCAGTGTTGAGGATGGAGACAGGCCTGGAAGGCCTACAGAAGTGAGGTCTCCTGAGGTGATCGAATCAGTCAATGACCTAATTCAGTCGGACAGAATGGTAACAGTGGATGACATTGCAAGGACTTTGAGCCTATCTGTTGGGACAGCACACGAAATTGTCCATGATGACCTTGGCTACTCGAAGGTCAGCTGCCGGTGGGTGCCAAAGATGCTTACTGCAAAGCACAAACAAAGAAGGGTCGAGTTGTGCCAGCAGTGTCTCTGCCGCTGTGAGAAGGATGGTGATGAGTTTCTTAAGAAGGTGGTCACACATGACCAAACATGGGTCTGCCAATATGAGCCTGAGTCCAAACGGCAGTCCATGAAGTGGAGGCACGTAGGCTCTCCAGTGAAGAAGAAGTTCAAGTCCTAGTGGTCCACGAGGAAAGTGATGCTCACCGCTTTTTGGGATATACAAGGCCCAATCACCATTTCATTTCTTGAGAAAGGAAGCACGGTGAACAGTGACAACTACTGTGAACTGCTGAGGCAGGTCAAGAAAGACATACAGAACAAACGCAGGGGTCATCAGTCAGAAGTAGTTATCTTGCATCATGACAACGCAAGACCTCACACAGCAGCTCGAACGCTGCAGACCATTAACGAGCTGGGCTGGGAATTGCTCCCTCATCCCCCTTACAGCCGAGACCTTGTTCCTTCAGACTTTCATCTGTTTGGTCTCTTGGAAGTGTTCACGAGAGGTACGAAGTTTGAAAGAGACGATGAAGTCAAAAGTGTTGTGAGCGACTGGTCGAGATATCAGTCCAAAGAATTTTACGCTGAGGGAACACGGAAGCTTTTGCACAGATGGGAAGTGTGTGACATTGCTGGGAGACTAGCTTGAAAAATTAAAAAAGTAAGCTTCCATCTGTATTAGAAGTCCTTATACCGAAAAATTCACCTTATTTATTGAATGACCCTCGTAGTATCGTTAATAGGCAACAGTTAATGAGCCGAATTCATCATCGTGTTCAGCTGGACACTGATGCAATTTCTGTATATACAGAATGGTCTCAACGCTAGATGTTCGTTGCGCCATGGTGCCAATAAAGTTTGCACTGCATTTAAACAAGTAGCAGTCCTAAATTTGGGGCACAGACAGAGGTAAGCTTGTGTCTCCATTCTCATAAACTAGAAGAGTCAATGCTTCGCTTGCTTCAATACTCAACCCACGTGGCAAAGGTCTACCTGGGAACAATTCACACAGCGCTAACAATACCTGCCTGCAGGCTTTAACATGAGCAACGCTTTCCGAAGAAATGCTGTTGCAGGCTCGAATGGAATATCCGTGGAGATAGATGTGTCAACCAGGGCCTTGCGTATCAAAAGCTACTTGCAAGCTATCGCACGATTTTTGAATTGTTTGCCCATCGCAACAATTCACCAAGAATAGCACATCATAAAGGTTTTGCTTTCATACTCAAGTGTGTACTTCTGTTTCCATGGTTCCGTGAAGTTTACATACCGCATTTCGATATTCACTATATCTATGACAGAAGAGACGGAACTTTTAACTTCACTCGTGTGGATTACAAGATGCAACGCCCCTGCGCAAAAATGTCGCAACACGTAGCACAGTCGACGGGAATTAGCATGGCCGATTACTGTCTGATGCGCGTTGTTGTGCTCCGTATCCGGCACGCAAGCCAAATTTATAACCCTTCGAAGAACATTTAGTTATGTTTCTGTCCAGCTACCAACGACAGACAGATTCAAGCCACTTTAAACAAGTAAGTAAACCTAGCACTAATATATTCTAGATTTGCTCGCGGCTCAGTATAGGTTAAAAAGCTATTTGTCATTGCGCACTAAAGCTGCCTCCTAGATCGGTGGCTACACGTCTATAATCAAATTACAAGGGAGTAGCAGTAATCAAATTACTAAATTCGGAGAACCACTTGAGATTTCAACTGTCAACCCGAACTATCGGTATTCAGCTGTATCGCACTCTGTATCCTGTTGTGTTGATGAGCAGGGATGATCAGCTGAAAGTGACTGCATTTCAAAACAACGAACTTCATCGCACTGGCCTGGCGATGCATATCAATGGAAAGCCGGCAGAGATATTCTCCAGGCTTCGTCCTCAATGCGGACCGCAAACACACTGATTACTAAGCGTGTTGCCAGTCCAAAGGACACAATCGACTTACTTGGCTGTGCCACGGCACCTTGAACAGCTCTGTGTTTACACAGAGTAAGACCTATTCTAGATTATCGTTTCATCATTCATAAGCAATTAAGCAAGGAAGACAAAAAGGCTCTAGAAAGTGTCCAATGATTATTTGTTCAGCTGGTCTTTGGGCGCTTTTCAACACTGAATTACCATGCTCGTTGTCGTCATCGCGGTCTAATCCCATTTGACAGTGACGATTTATGAGCAATCTAATTTTACTCTACCATATTAGAAATAAGTGGATCTCCACGGAGAGCATCACATTTGAATTGCCGAAGACTATTATCTTGTACAGTCGTAAAGGGGGTTACTTACTACCATCGCAACCTACTGAGCATATGATCCAATCGACCTTCATCTTAATGGGATACACCAATTTGGGGAACATATTAGCACCACATTCAGTACCACTCTGGGCTTTTCTCAGTATACCGAATGTGTTAAAGACATTTGACTCACAGTGCTATTTAAACAAATGAGCGGAATCTGGCCGAAAGAATATATGCGCGACCAGAAGTCTACAAACAACTTAATCTTCCCTACGCCTTACCAACGCAATAAGATGTAATAATAATAATAATAGATTTATTACTCTTTAAGTGAGAAACTGCGTCCATATTTGGCACAGATCATGTATGTACAGATAGCACCATGCTGTGCATGAGCAATATTAAGTTGTGGCGGATAAAAACCAACGGTATATTGCTCGTTGGTGAGAAGTACAGTCCAACTGGATGTCACGATCCTTGATCTACAGCTAATCGCAGGGTGCAATTGTTTAATTTTTCGAAATTTCAAAGCAGTTCCCCAACTATTGACAGTGACGATTGATGAACAACCAACTTCTTCTCCTCCGTTATTAGAAATAAGTGCGTCTCCACATAGAGTACCACGCTTGAGTTGCCGAAGACTATTATCTGGTACAGTCATAATGTGGTTACTTACTACCGTCGCAACCTGCTAGTCATAAACTCCAGTCGATGTTCCCCTTAATGAAATACGCCAATCTGGGGAATATATTATCACTATAGTGACGCGCTTGCGTCAAACCCACCCATTTATGCCTGTATCACCTACTGTTCTCTCAAGATTGACAGGTTTCGCTACTAAGTACCATTGTAATCTATGTCTCACATAATCATGCAAGATTGGTGCAATGCAATGAGGCTGGACCTTACCGTGGTGCGATGGTTTGCGTGCCTCAATGATCCATTGAGCTATGCTGGGTGGTGTTTTTTTGAACCTTCAGAGCCACTCATACCAGATTGGTCAATGGTTAGAGGCCAGACAAACTCAGCCTCCTGGTCTTCCAGGTTGGGGGTTGAAATGGGGGTGGCTCCTCATTTCATAAAACGGGCTCTGTAGTCCAATACCAAAACCCGCTGCCTTGCGGTAAGGTTTTTGAACCAAAGGCTTTAGTTGAGAACCCTAATCGTTCTCCTGTCTAGGCCTGGGCAACCTGACAGTATTCTGCCCACGCAATACAATGAAACTTTCCTACAACAATTTCTTGATGCTCTGGCTGTCGCAGAGGATAATAAACGGCGCCCTATCTGCTGCATCGAGCAGGGTGGATAGGGGTATGGATGCTACTGCTCAGGCCTTCCCGTCTTCTAATACCCCTTCTTGCGCTTCTTCATCCTTATCGTCCCGCTCCAACTTTACTTCCCCCCATTTCAATCCCCCAATTCTTGGCCTTCCCCCAGCTTACTTCGATAGTCGCTTGTCTTCTAATTTCAAAGCACACACAATCGCAGGGCCTCGCTCCAATCCAGTCGACAAGTGTATGTTCAACCAAGCGGACGACGTCAGTTCATCCGTTTCCCTTTGGAGTCCTCGCGTCTCACAAAGACTGGCATGCCTCAACGTGCGCACTTTGCTGCAGATTGGCCAACAGGCAGCACTTGCCCGCACACTAGAGACCCTATCGATCGATATTTGCTGTTTATAAGAAACCCGCCTGTAAGGTTCGAGCTCCGTGCTTGCCCTGAGATCCCCCACATGCGACACTGGCGACACATTCTCAATGCGCCTGTCTGGCGATGATGCAGCTTCAAATGCCGGTCAAGCTGGCGTCGGCATTGTTTTGAGTCCCCGGGCTGAAGCTGCCCTGATTGATTGGATCCCAGTAAACAGTAGAATGTGCGCCGTTAGATTAGCTGGTTCGTTCCGTGCTTCGAAGTCGCGCGGGGACAAACGGTGCCTGTTTTTCATTGCGGCTTACGCCCCTACAAACTGTAGCACTGATCCGGTAAAAGATGATTTCTATCAGCAACTTCACGAGCTCCTTCGTTACAGAAGAAGCACGGATACTGTGGTGTTGGCTGGCGATCTAAACGCCCAAGTCGGAAAATTGTCCTCTGATGAGCTTCATCTGGGCGGCCAACATGGTGTGGGCTCCCGTAATGATAATGGTGAGCGATTGCTACAGCTGTGTGAAGATGCTCGCCTCTTTCTCGCGAGCACTAACTTCGACACAGCACCCGCCGAAGCGTGACTTGGCGGCCACCAGCCTCGGGCCAACCATGGACGCAAATCGCATATCGCGATCAGTTACCGCTGGAGAGGCTGTGTACAAAATTGTCGCTCGATTTGGAGCACGAGCGTGGACTCTGACCACGCACTTGTCTGTGCCGACCTCCTGGTGCGTTTCGGTGGACGTCCGCAACGTCGATGTGAACGGATTGACACCAGCCAGCTGGCGAAACCGGATGTTCTGAATGTGTACCAAAGTGCGCTGACATCTGGGCTGAGTAAGCGCCCACTAAACATCGTTGAAGATAACTGGTCTCATATTCGTCAAACGTTACTGTTAGCAGGCATGTCTTCATGTGGCAAAGCAAATTGTCATACTTGCCATTGGGTCTCTACACAGTCTCTGGAACTTATGGATTCTCGCGACGTATTCCGGCTGGAAGCGAACACAATGAGGCTCGCAAAAATCTCAGGGCAAAACCATGTGCTAGCCTGAAGAAGGACCGCGAAACCTGGTGGTCTCATCGTGCCTCGGAGATGGAAACAGCCGCTGCCGTTGGTAATCATCGTAAGTTATTCCGTATGATACGGGAAACAGGCAGCAGGAGACCTGGTGTTAGCGAGACCATACGCGAAGAGAGTGGGCAGCCGATTCACAGCTTGTCAAAACGTTTGTAGCATTGGGCTGAACACTTTGCAAGGCAATCTAACCAACCTGAATTATCGCTTTCTTCTTCGGACATTGAGTGCCCGTCTCCTTAGGCCGTCTCCTCGGATCGGCCTTCACGCGCAGAAGTCGAACGTGAGATCAGGCTATTGAAATTGCATAAGGCCGCAGGGGCAGATAGAATTCCCCCAGCCATCTTCAAATTCGGGGGACCTGCTCTAGTAGATGATTTACACGAGCTGCTAGTAAAACTTTGGGAGCAGGAGGCAGTTCCGACAGACTGGAACCGCTCCGTCATTGTCCCAATTTTCAAGGGAGGCTCCCGTTTGGAACGCGGCAATCATAAAGGGATCAGTCTGATTTCGATTGCCTCTAAATTGCTTGCCTCTGTCATTCTCCACAGACTGACTGGCAATCGTGAAAGCCAGATTCGTGAAGAGCAAGCCGGATTTCGTCGAGGTCGGGGCTGCATCGACCACATCTTCACATTGCGTCAAGTGTTGGAGCACCGTCGTGTTTATTGGCGACCCACCGTTGTCGTGTTTCTTGACATAAAAAGTGCCTTCGATTCAGTCGATCGATGTGCCCTTTGGAACTGTCGGCTGAGGAAAGGTGTGCCTGATAAATATGTAAACATTATCAAAGCGCTGTACGCACATAGTTCGGGCAGGGTGAGGGTTTATGGCAAACTCTCGCCACCCTTCAGTATCACCAGCGGTGTGAGACAAGGATGCCCGCTGACACCTTTCCTCTTCAACTTCGCTATTGATGAAGTCATAGAAACAGCGTTCGCTGGACACGACCTAGAAGGTGGGGAGCTACTCCCTGGTGAGCGACTTCTTGACTTGGAGTATGCGGACGATATTTCCCTAATATGTGACAGCCCCCAAACATGCCAAGCACCACTGGACCGATTAGCACTGGCTGTCAATCGTTTTGGGCTATGCTTTGCTCCATCGAAATGCAAAGTACTTCTCCAAGATTGGCAGGGACCCAACCCTACGTTAACGCTTGGTGGTGATCTGCCAGAAGTCATTCAGGAATTCAAGTACCTGGGCAGCTATATTAGCACCCGTGGGATTGAAGATGAGGTTACGAACCGTATAGCAAAAGCTCGAGGTGCTTTTGCCAATCTCCGCCACCTGTGGCGCAGACGCGACATTACTGTCGCCCTCAAGGGCAGAGTTTATAACGCAGCCGTCCGTTCAGCTCTCCTATACGGCTGTGAAACCTGGCCCATCAGGTCGACAGACATGAAGTAGCTCGTCATATTCAATTATCTTTGCCTTTGCAGCTTAGCTCATGTCTGGTGGGAACAGCGCGTGAGCGATGAGCGTGTTCGACGTCGCGTATTTGGTGCAGGAAGAGCGAGTGAACCGCTCAGCACCATTATGTCACGCACCATGCTCCGATGGCTGGGTCACGTGTTGCGCATGCCAGCACACCGACTCCCGCGGCGTGCATTGTTTGCGCGATGTGGGTGCTGTTGAAAGAGGAGGAGGGGAGGCCAAGCGATGACTTGGTCGAGTGAGATGAAAACCCTCACTTCGAATTTGGCGTCGGTTGGTGCATCCCGACTGCCTGGTTGAGGTCCTAAGGACGGTGAACACGTTTGGTTGGACATACTTGCTGATATGGCTCGGAGCCGGCATCAATGGCGTTTGTGTTGTGCTTTCCTTTGTCCATCCCCCTCCTGTTTAGCACCCCTCTCCAATCACGATCTCACTTGTTAGACATAATACAAGTTTCTTTTACGGCAGCCAGCTGTTAGCTCTCCGGAACGATGTCCATCCGTTACTGGGGACTCAGCGGGCGTGCCACTGTTTTCCTTTTCTTGTATTTTGTATTACGGCATAATAGCTGAGGTGTTTTCCACCTCCAGCTAACGTGTAATGATGTAGTGGTGCAGTGCAAGCGAGTGGGTCGCTGATCTGGGAAGCGAGTAACTCTTCAATTGTCTTAATTAATGAAAAATCAGAAAAATCGCAAGTGAAAAATTTTCCATAGGTGTTAAGGCAGGAAAGCCATAACATTGTGTGCTTTTTTAGTGCTTAGTGGTAATTGGTAAGGTTTTTTGGAAACTGGATTACTTTCAGTGCGTGTTCGGTTGTAAACCCTGTACTGTCGAGTGTGTAGCAACGTGTTAGGGGAACGCATCTATTTAATTCCAAAGCCCAGGGTCTTACATTATTACGGATTTGCAAAACATGCCATTGTGCCGTCAAGCATAGGTGATATCACCATCTGATGTGATCAGTGTAATCCAAGCAGAGATCACAGTTTAAAAACTCTGAGAAACCCGTTTGGAAGACGGGAATTGCTATGTTGATGTAGATGATATGGGCATTTACATCAGGTAAGATTCCATAGGACCAACATACCTGGTCATCCGTAATGCACGGCAACTCAGTAGTATGGTATTATGACCTAAATTTTATTTCACTGAAAATCAGACGACAACAAGTTGACTTTCATTTGTGTGAATTTGTTTAGCATGTGTTAAAGGACAAAATCGCATTTCACAATCGGAATGCTGGTAGAGGTGATTAAACCCTGTGGAATCCTTCTAGTTTTTCCAAGTAGTCTTGCATCTTATCACGAAAATTAGATCCATCTTATCATGGTGGTTTGTACTCCGTTGGTGAATAATTCCTGGTGCGTACCGGATTTCATCCATAAGGGAGTAGTATCCATTGTCCCGGGCGGGTTATTTTTACCAAGAAAACATATTTTCGATGTCGTCTCTACCATTCCCATTTTCGTGTGAAAATTTTTGGATCCAGTTAGTGCAATGTGTGTATGTTAGTATGGATCTAGTACCCTACGCTTAATCAGCGAACCGATGCAAGCATACATATTGTGTTTTGCAGATTCCACACGTCATGCATATTAAAAATACATAGGGGTAGTGAGGGGAGCTATACCACATCTAGTAACTTATTCACGATGGTCGTTGCCGTCCCCCGTAGCTCAGTGGTCTCAACCACGGACTGGCAACAGTCGAGTTGCGGGTTCGAACCCTACCATGTTCCGATGGAATGCGCACTGCTGACGATTCCCGAAAGGATGAAGCACGCGTAAAGTGATGTTTCTGGCGTGTGACGGCTGTGTGAGTGAATCTAGATGTGATGAATTTCTACCTATACCATATTAGTTTCATTGGACGTCAATTCATAGTAGCACTGGAGACTGATGGGTAACTTCTATCCAAATAATCGAATAATTGTGTAAACGTTCTAGTAATTGTATTTTGAGCAAGTTGGTTAAGAAAGTTCCTTAACAAATCCCCAAAACTCGAACAATCGTTCATTTATACGTATATTCAAATGTCAATTTGTTCACGTGAGACACTGCGATAAGCCTTGTGGGTAATACTTTTTCATAATTATTTCAGATCTGTCATGCGCTGGTAAACAAATAATTCTGTTTGCGAAACCAAACGATAATGATCTTAGTATTCCAAATATTGTCGCTTCATGTGCAGACAACAAGTGCCTCAGCCATTAGAAATGAAAAATATGCAAGTAATTAAAAAACCATTTATGTCTGATACCTAGGTGATTAGCCATCAGTGGATTATTCAAGCAATGATCCGTGGATAAACACTCATTTAGATGGGGATGAAAAATTGATCAGTGAAAATTGGACGCCTTCAGTGCGAATCGCTTGAAAAAGCAAACGGAGCAAATAAGCATTTTAAGCACTAGCTATCACACCCTGTTTAACCAGCCGTCACAAGTTGGCAACCAATTATTTTTAGATTGAGCACTTTTGAAATTGGAAGTATTCAGGCCATCACCGATATTAATGACCACTACAAAACTTCACTGATCTTAGTGCTCAGTCGGACAATTTTGATGAACTGCAACAGGATGTACGTGATCGCCAAAATCTAAATGCACCCCTTAATCCCGTCGGGTATGAGCAATTTCGGTGAACTAATTGGCTTCATGATTAATGGGGATATGGTGACGGCTTAAGTGAGAACAAGTTGCATTGCCAGCCCTACCGAATAACTTTAGTGCTTTGTCAAATTGCCAACCATAAAGAATCACATGATTTGATGCAGTACTAGATAAGTTTCCATAACCACATAAGCGTAGCTGACAAGGCATGAGGGTTAAATCTTTTACTGCCTCAAACTACCAGTTTATGGTCATTTGGTAAGTTTAGTATTACTTGACGAATAGTTTGCAAATGTGACAATACCGTCAGATAAATGGTTGCTATGAGTGTAAGCGACAAATGAACTCGTCGATTAGATACTTATCAAGATAAATTCATATCGACGACAGCACGTGGGTTTTATAGCATCGTTTCTGATGGTACGCAGGTCATGGAGTCGGCCTTCTAACCTATTCCACCTTCATATAAATGTAGCATAGCAATCGTGCTTAGAAAGCCGTTCACCGGAATGATTTGCCACCTCATATACCAGACTAATTATAATCTTTCTCTGGTCACGCCAATTATTGCCAATTATTATTACTTCCATTGATGTCATTCATGAAACTGGTCATGTTTAACAAAAGTTAACTTGTGAAAGACTGTCTCATGGATTTCTATTGATTGGACCTGTTTCTGTCTCTGAACAAACGACACGCGTTGTAGAACGATTCGCACACCCTATCTCACGGCTTGGTGAAGGGATGACTATGGTCAGGTGAATAAACTTGTATTCCTGACAAGTGATATACGATCCCTATGCAGGAGCGCTCGTTTCATGCTATTTTGATCATTAACATAGTACAATCAACTAAGATCTGGGGAACTATTTAACTCTGCCAATAGCCACTGTTCTGGTTGAATCGTGTGAAGATTCACATATTACCATACAATGTAGCGGACTGCTACTGAAATATTTCGTTAAATCTGTGGACTAAATTCCGAATATGTTTCGATGTATCCATTCAGTGCGTGCATGATGAGTAGTATTGGCCTGACTCTCGAAGATTCATGGGGTTAATGTCGAAATGAAGCAAATCGTTTCCTTCCGAAGTCACAAGAGTAATAGATGCGGAAGGAATTTTACGACTTTTTCATCTCACCCCAGTGTGATAATCACTTTTTAAATTTTCAACGAAATAAGTTTTAAATTGAATACAGTGACTTACACCGACTACCATTTTCGAGTATTTGTGCACTTCATGGGACTTTGTTGCCTGTTTGGTGAGAGCACTTGCTCAGCTGTGAAAAAGCAAGTGTGTGTGTACCAAAGGGATTCAGCCTGAAGTCTTGGAATACGGCGGACCCGCGTTGGTGACTGCGGTGCACCACTTGGTGCAACACGTGTAGACTGGGGATGAGATACCTCCTGAGCTGAAGCATGCCCTTGTGTTTTCACTGTACAAGGGTAAAAGGAATAAGTAATATGGCACGAATTATCGTGGCATCTACCTGCTGAGTTGTATGGGCAAGATAATTGCCAGAATCCTCGCCAGTCAGGCTGTACAATGAACAACAATGAACAGTGATTTATAACGGGTAAAAAAGCAGGTACTTGACATGTCCCTTTGGGTGTTTAGAGTGAGAAAAGATAGATCAAGGGATGATGGCGTCGTCAGTTTGGACGATAACAGATTGAACTGCACTGCCGTATAAAGGTGGTTTGAAATGAGAATGTACGCACACAAAGCAATAAAGGGAGTGGTTATTTATCACATAATAGGCGAGAAAAAATAAAAAACAGCAAGGACAACGCTTACTCGTGTGCAAATATCTTGAGTCGACGGGATACGGAAATCCGGTTTCAATACTAATAGCGTATATCAAATTTGTGCAAGAGGTTTGGAGTGACTCATTCACGAGAAGGGTTATGGCACTATCCCCTGTCTGTTGTGCATTAGTGCCAGCATCTGGTGGTCATGGGCTATAGCACGTAGTAAAAATGTGACAGAGTATCGTCAAGGCGTTTTTTGAAAGGGGATAGTGTGGGTGCATTAATTACATGTTCCGGAAGGGCGTTCCAATGCTGTGCTACTCGAAGGGAGAAATAGTTTCACCGACATTCCAGTCGGCTGTACTGCGTGACCAGGTTAAACTGGTGACTTCTTAGCGGGGTGTTTTGACTGAGTATTAGAAGGGAATGGCATGGGTGGTTGGGATTTCTCAGGATCAGGTACACCATTATGAGATCGCCCCTTAGACACCGATAACGTCCACTGTATATTTTGAGAGTCTTCAGCCTGAGTGGGTAGGGGAGGCTGGTCAAACCTCTGACGCTCTTCGTTGCCGTACGTTGTGCAGTATCGAGCGCGGTGAGATGGGGCTTGAGCCAGTGTTGCCACGCTTGAATAGCGTATTCCGCGTGCGGCCTCACGTACGCACTAAGCATTTTTGGAAAAATCGAAGGGTCAAACTTTCCGAAAGTTCTGAAAAGAAGGCCGAGGTACTGGTTCGCTTTCTTAGATGCCTTTTCAGTCTGCCTCAAACAACCGAGGTCATCTTGAACTATCGCGCCGAGATCGCGCTCGTGAGAAGCCCGCTGTAGAATTTGTGCTCCTAGGCGGTACTTGTGCGTACTCTCATGCCGTATACTGAGAAGTTTGCACTTGGTGACGTTGAAATGCAGCATGTTCTCGATGGACCATGTGTACGCTTTGTCCAGGTCCTCCTGTAACACTGTGTGATCCTCCACTGCAGCTATAGTGCGCCATACATTTAGATCATCAGCAAGTAGCAAAGAGTAAGAAGAAAGCACGCTTGTGAGATCATGTATGAAAACCAGGAACAGGCGGGCTCCAAGTACCGAGCCCTGAGGTACGTCGCACTGAACTTCGATGGATTCCGACAGGTTGCTTCTAACCCTCACATTCAGGTGACGTTGAACAAGAAAGTCTCCTATGCAGCCCAGAACAGGATCGCCGATTCCATATTTCTGGAGTTTATGGAGGAGAATGCGATGGTCTATACGGTCGAATGCCTTTGAGAAATCCAAGTAGGCCGCGTTGACTCATACACTAGCGTCCACAGATTCCGTCCAGCTTGCACGAGCAATCAACAGATTAGTTGTACAGGAGCGATTTTGGCGAAATCCGTGTTGCTCCGGAACGAGAAGTTTGTTGTTCTCCAGTTACCCCGTCAAAGCCTCAGCTACAATGGACTGTATAACCTTGGAGATCACAGAAAGTATTGTTATCGGGCGATAATTTGTTGGTTCAGCACGACTGCGATTTGTAGATTGGCGTGATGATTCCGTGCTTCCACCTCGTGGGGAAGTGCATCTCGTTCAGAGATCGTTGAAATAAAATTGCTAATAGTCCTTCCAAACCCATGGCAGTAACTTTCAACGCCTTCGGGCGAATGCCGTCCGCACCCAAGGAGCTGAACTGGCGCAGAGACATCAGCCTCTTCAGTACAGCTGCGGTGGTGAACGATATGTGATTAAGCCCTGATAGGGGCGTTATCTGCTTAGGCAGGATGTATGATGATTGCGCACTTTGAAAGGTACGGCCAAATTGTTGTCCAAGAACGTTGGCCGCCTCTTGTGCGGTTTGAGCTAACCCACATGTTGTGTGTAGAGCAGAAATACCGCTCTTGACACGGCGCAAATTGTTTACGTGTCTGTACATCAATTTGGGATTGGAGCGAAACTTTTCACTAGCCCTTGTTGGTTCTTAAGTTTATTCTCCCGGACGAGTTTGACACAGTGATTTCTTCGTACTGTGTAGACATCCCAGGCGTCGTCGTTCTCGGTGGCTATGTAGGTGTGCAATGCCAAACGTGACGGAAGAGCAATGTGGATTCCGTTCGGGTCGCAGTACCATCGATACGGGGTTTATGGCTCGTCAACTGCAGCAGAAGTGCAGACAGTGACACCAGTGGTTGTACTCGTATTTTACTGATTTCACCAAGTCTTTTGCTGCGGTGAACCGCGATGTATTGTGGCTAGTATTGGGTAAGTTTGGTTCTCCGCGTAAGTTTGTAAGTTTAATTGAATGTCTACAAGTTGGGATGCGGGCGAGAGTACAGCTGAGTGAACGGACTTCAGATGACTTTGCAGTTGTTTCTGGTGTAAAGCAAGGCCTTGTTTTAGCTTCTGCCCTGATTAATATTTATCTTCATGCAAGTATGTCTAGTGCTTTTAATGCCGCTTGTGCTTACGGTGTTCGTGTGGAGCACCCTTATTGATGGTGAGTTGCTAAAAATCCCTTGTTTCGGTGCGAGAACCCTAGTCTGTGAGACAACTATCCGTATGTTGCTGTTTGCTGACGACTGTGCGTTGTTTTCACACAGCGCGGATGCGTTGCAGCACATGACTAGTGCTCTGGCTTCTACAGCGGTCAAATTCAGGCTTAACATAAACCCGAGCAGAACTGTCTGTCTCTTTCAGCCTTCACCAGAGGTGCAGTCTACAATATTGCCGCAAACCAGCATTGGTGATGCCCTCTTGGAATCCACCTCCCACTTCTGCTACCTTGGAAGCGTGGTGTCGACTGACCAGCGGCTGCACAGTCCGCTTCGTTTCCGCGAATCGAAGGCAGCTGCAGAATTCTGGAAGCTTGCCTACCGAGTGTCGAACAACCACCAGCTTATTGTTAGCAAGAAGCTGATAGTGTACAAATCCATGGTGCTGTCCGTTCTTCTACATGGCAGCGAAACCTGGACGATGTATCGGAGGGATGTGAGATAACTCGAGCGGTTTCATCAACAGTGGCTGTGAAAGATTCAGCTCATCTCTTCGTGCGACAGAGTTGCGGACACGGAAGTATTGTGCCGAAGTGGAATGTATGAAATGAACTCAGTACTTTTGCTGAGACAGCTGAGGTGCCTCGATCATGGACTGGACGAGGATGTCGTAGCAGCTGTTATGTCGTCAGTTGCGTGTGAGGAAGAGGCATGTGGAGAAACCGAAGCTTCGTTACCAGGACGTGATCAAGATGAGCATAGTAGGTTCTAATGTTGATTTTAGGTGTTGGGAATCGAAGGCGGTTGATTAGCCAGCATGGCGCAAGCTGATCAGGAAGGCCGTTGCCGAGGTACAGGTGAAAACCCTCATGCGTGCGAAGAAGAATCGGCAGTTGCGGAAGCGACAGTCGCCGAAGGGACGTACATGATCTATGTCAAGCGCATAGTGCTGTAGCACATGCGGTCGCGAGTGCCTGAGTCAGGCTGGTCTAGTGAGCCACGAGCGAGGCAATTCGGGCCCAGTATCTAAACGACCACGGTGTTGCTGTGAACGTAAGCAGAACCGGCGTGGATTTGGTAGGTACGTTTCATGAGCTTCCATTCGATTTACTAACCGCGTGCTTCCGTGCTGGGTCTATTTATTTCAAGTGGTAGGTTTGCTATCTTATCTTAATGCTTACTTTTTACCTCATTTTAATGTCTATCTGGATAATCTATTAACTTGCGCACGTCGCTCAGGCGAATGGTGGTTAACATCGTAAAAATTTTCACGTTTATGTCGTATTTTTGATATCTTTTCTTGAAGTCTTTAACTTATCGCGGAATCGCTACCAACCAATTTATTCTAAGTGCTCATTTAACGAAGAGTTATACCGCCATTTAAATATGCTGTAATGGATATTTGATGTTGTCCTTACAAGCGGTTGGCTGTTGCTTGAAATCCTCAGTGTGGCTGTGTTTGATATGCAGGTTGACAAGGTGCCTACCTGTATACTGAGACTGAGACTGTATTTAAGAGCAAGTAAAAAGGTTTCCGTACAACTCTATCGAATTACGAATACTCAAAAACATTTAGTTATGAATCAGCAGCAGTTGTGCCTGGTCCGTTAATCGTTTATCCTTGTTCGGTTAGGAATTTGTACTGGTGTCATTATTTCCGGGCACACAATGTCTTCTTTTGGCATTGTATGTGCATCGTTTCACAAAAGCACAGGTTTCCGAAATAATCGTCGATAACGGTTTTACAACACCTCACAGAATCGACCTCTATTAATCCTTCTGGTAGTGTATTCCATAAGTTTACTATTCTTCGTTCGATACAAAGCTGATGTGATACTTTGTTCATGCTGGGGACCCTGAGTTTGTAACGGTCTTCTCGGGTGTCACACGGTTCCCGCAAGTGAAATATTGCCCGCAGTATGGGGAAGTGATTTGAGTGTAGTACACGATGGGCATAATAAGGTCAATTCTTACTCGGCGATAGGATAGTGTGTAGAGTCCGAGCCTTTCACAACATTTTTCATACGGAAGCTTTTGTAGACTCGGTATCATTCTAGTAAGTTGGCCAGATAGTGACGATTTTATGTACAACAGAACACCACCGTGTGCCTTTGATTTTCGGTCACATCGGAAACAAGAGTAACCTGACAACACGACTTCTTGGGGTATGACGTCGGAGTTCAGCCAAGTCTCTGCAAGTTCTAAAACGTCCGGCCGCTCCGAGACAGCGAGACGGCACAGTTCGTCACGTTTGTTCATTAGACCATACACGTTGGCGAATGCCACACGGAGGTCCTGGGAGGTACTGCAGGACGTGCCTGGAGGTTGAGTAACCGGTTGATACGGATTCGTACACCTTTCTTGATTTCCCGAAAATTTACAACTTTTAAGTCAGTCTCACCTTCCTCTGTACGGCGTTTGAGCTCAATGACTGCAGTCTTCAAACGATCCCTGTCTTCGGGTTCCAAATCTCGGCGGATGTGAAATTTTATGCCTTTCAGCCTTGACAGACGAGACAGTATGAGCTACGACATATTGGGATTTGCAAAGGTGATTCTCAGAGGTCGACATGACTGGTTAGTTTTCTGGCCAAGTCGGAGTACTTGTTTAATCGTTACACTGTCTTCGCCCACATCCAAGAGTCTATCGATGAGCCCCTGGAGGAATTCAACATCGTGATCATAACGTATCTGAGGGTTTTCATCTTTTGACTCTGGCACGTGAGATTATGACGCCTCAACGAAATCAGTGATGAAGCTGTGGGAGCAGAACTAGAAGCGCTTAACTGAATTCATTGTTGTTTATCAGCTGATAACGTCTGAACTCGATTATTGGGCCCTTCCGCTTTTGAGAGGTCCATGGATCCTCGGTGTTCAGAAGTTCACAGATACGCTCTGAGAAATTCACGGACCGATCAGTGAAGCGGCATTTCGTAGCTTCCGAGTCTGACTCTTCCATCGGTGGGGTGCACTGAACCTGGGGCTAGGCCGGGGTCAAAGACGCTGGTGGTGGTGCAGATCGCGGAGTGATAATAGAAGGCGAGGTGACAGAGGCACTTTCACGTGGGCCTTTAATCCCATGTGGTGAACGGTTTGTTTCTATCTGAGAGTGAGAGATTTTCCCGCAGTTGTTTGCGGTCTCTGCATATTCTGATGTCTTGTACCGCGACATTTACCACATATAACTTGAAACAACCGATGTCGGATGTCGAGCGACTTTCGAAACACACCAACGGATAAGCCGATGCACGAAATATGAAACAAAATATCACTGCCGAAGCACCGAAGTGCATGAGCCTTATTTCCCACGACTTTCGGAGACGAATCACAGGTAGCTTGAGACGGCATCACAAGCTAGAGCAAATCCAAGATGGCGGGCAGAGGTAGCAGTAGGGCAAGTCAATGAGATCTCCGGAATGAGTCAAAGAATAGCCGCCAAATTTGCACCGCTTGGAAAATACGCCAAAAGAAGAATATTGGTGAACAATTCACACAGATAAAACGCTGATAACACAGTAATCTGCAGCAAAAGTAGTATCCAGCACGCTGATCCAAAAATCCGCGACGCCCGTCTATGCTGGCTCCAGGAGACAGTTGGTTATTGCTGATTGGGACGGGCGTACGGTCCAAGTGGCCGTGCTAGGCTCGTAGGGTGGTTCGATCCAGTGTGGAGCGAACTACAGTTCGGTCACTGCCTTGTGGGCGCTTGTTTCCCCAACTAGATCGTGCTTATGTTTGTCTGTGAAGGAGTGTGGGCCGGCTGCTTTGACGAAACGTGGCTTCATTGCACATGCATCCCGGTCTTATTTCTTTGGGTTTACACTGAATATGGATTGTGTGGATGGGGCTGTGCGTGGTGCAGCGCATGCAACTCATGGTCCTTGTGTGGGCCTAGGCATCTAGTGGCTGTCCCCAAGGAGGCCATAGTGATAGGCAAATCCGGAACCGGATGCCACCAATCTACTGAGTCTAAGTATCGAATTGGTTCTGTTCACCTCCAACTGTCTGTCTGGTTGTTCGTCTTATCTAAATGTTTAATCCCATTGGATACTCCCATCACGGAGTTCTAGTCTGATCGCAAAGTAGTCCAGCCTATCTGATCAATTATATTTGATGAAATACGCAGGACTGTTTGAAGCTTGTGAAGAGTTAAGACGACAATCATGTAGAACGGCTCTGAATCAACTTCCACCAAACAAAATTATAGAAGCTTCACCATATGTCTCCTTGGAACTCAATCCCGCCCTGATGAATTTTGTTATATCTCAAACCGTGCTGCTGTTCAAAGCCCTGAAATAATGTGTAGTTCATATACGGAACGCTCATAATGTAAAAATTATACAGCAGGTATGTTCACCTGGAAGAGGCAAGTTATGTCCATTATCAATTACTTTGTGGTTCGGTATAAGGAAGAATAACAGCTACGACAACATCAAGGAATTTTACCACTGGAATGGCTTCTGCAAATTGCTTAAAACAAATATAAGTAACTTGTAAACTACACTTCACCGACCACGTTAGATTATACGATTAAGTCGACTGATCTTGATGTCTTTCTTGGTTGTCTGCTTAGATTTCAACGTCGCAGTGTATCCAACATTATTCGGCCTTTTGCCACGTGTAAACGATGCATTCAGAAAGTCTCACTCGATAATTTTCTATTAGTACGTAATCCTCACGAACAGTCTAAGCAGGATGTCTTATCTAAAACTGGTAACCTGGATGTAAATACGCCTTAGCGGTACGAGTGGTCCTCCAGAACCGAACGGCAGAACTCTGAACGTATTTCTACACTACCATATGCGAAAATTAGAGGGCGGATTGGCCGGGGATGCCATTAGTTATGAGAGGCGCTGGGAGGCTGTTACAGGTCACGAGATCAATCAGTGGATCGATGGATTTATCACGGTTAAACGGTGAGGCTTGAAAATTCTCGCAGAACATAGTGAAATGAGGATGTGAATGCACAAACAAAATCAAAAGTGCCGCACATCGGTGGACTCACCGACGTTTTATCTGCGTACGTAGTTTGGTTATGTCATGATGTGTCTCAGTAACATTAGCTAACTCTTCCAGTGCATGTAATGTAGTGTTTCCTCCAGTTGGGTTTTGAATTCATTCAATGTAGAAGGGGATATGACGGAAAGTTGGTGAGCTTTCCACCACTGGGACCCGCGAAGTGAGAAAAATGGCCTTTGACATTCCAACCGGCTGTACTGTGTGGCCAACATCAAGGGATGGCCTAAGAGTGAGCTGTTGTGATTTAAGCGTCGAAAATTTCAATTTGTGTGGTTCGGATCCTTTAGGATCTGATACACTAAAATAACATCCCAGCATAGGCGACGGCGTTGACCACCGTAAAATCCTAGGGTCTATATCCTACGCTGGTAAGGGGATGAGTCAGACCCTCAACATTTCTTATTGCTCATCTCTGTGGAGTCTCAAGAACAGCAAGATCATGATTTTGCTAGGGGTGCCAGTCGTGCACAGTGTACTCAACATGTGGCCTCATGTAAGCGTTGAGCATCTGTGCAAAACGGTGGGTCCAAACTGACCAAAAGCTCATCGCAAGCGACTCAACTACTGCTTGGATTTCCTCGCTACTTTTTCGGCCTGTTTTGAGCAACCAAGATCTGCCTGCACGAACACGCCAAGATTATTTCCAAGGGAGACGCGTCGCAAAAGATGTTCTCATAGCCTGTATACGTAAGTTGTCTGGTGGTGTATGCTCAGTACTTGACATTGGGAAGTGTTGAACTACATTATGTTCTGAACTGCCCAATCATGAGCCCTGTCGAGGTTACCTTGTAGTTCCATGTGGTCCATTACCGTCCTGATAGTCCGCCAGATGTTGAGGTTGTCCGCGAAAAGTAAAATGTTGGACTGATCACTCCAACGAGGAAGCTAATGAGGGTGAAGAAAAGCTTTGGTCCTAGAACCGAGCCTTGTGGGATGTCACATGCACCTCTATCTGGTCAGATGAGGCGACACGAACTCTCATATCTAGGTGACCTTGAAGTATGAATGCACGTATCCAATCCAGGATGGAGTCGCCGAGTCCGCACCTCTGAAGCATGAGTAGGAGGCTGTTCTGATCAAGACAATCGAACGCTTTCGAGAAATCGAGGTACACTGCAACAACCCCCTCCTCAGCGTGGACATATTTCGCCCAGCTGGCACAGGGGAACAAGTGGTCCTTGGGACATGAGCAGTTTCGGCGGAACCCGGGTTACTCTAGGAAGATGAGCTTGAATTTTTCAAGTATTCCATGTGAGTCTCTGCAATAGCGGATTGCATGACCCTAGAATGAACTGGATAGGAGTTATCGGGCGGCAATTCGAAGGTTTAGCACAGTTGCCCCCCATGTAAGTAGGACCTATCAGTCGTGCTTTCACATGGCCGGAACCTGCAATTTGACTAGACGAGGTTGGAAAAATCGGGACAAATGTTCATCCAGGCTACTGGCAGCCAGTTACGATATAAGTTTTACGCACCAGGAGAACGGTGGACAGGCAGGGACATCAGTCACCTCCGTACGTCCGCGGCGGTAACTGAGTGTGGTTAAGTCTTGGTGGTGACGTGATCGGTGTAAGAATTGTTCTGGAAATTACAACTGAATTGTTGTCTAAGAGCGTCCGCCACTTTTGACACAGTTTGTTCTTGCCCGAATACTGTGTTCAGAGAGGGGATATCACGCTGTATTTTACGGAGGCTGTTGAGATGCCCGGAGATTAGCTTGGGGTTGGAGCAGAATCTCTTCGCTAAAGCCTACTGATGTTTCAATTTATCCTCGCGGATCAGGCTAGCACGATGATTCCGCTCGGTCTTATTTAGGTCTTCCAGTTCTCGGCGTTCTGATGGGTTTAGTATGCTAGTCAAAGGGAATCTCTCAATGACAGACGCTTCCGCGTCCGGCTCCTCAGAAAGGACATTACCTTTATTCAGCTGCATTTTTTAGTCTCTGATGCGTTTGCTATCGGCATGCTGACCAAGTTGATGAATTTCTCCCAAGCGAGTCAGGTGCTTGGTTAGTTATGGAGGAGCAATCAGTTGCCTTGATGAAGACGAGAAGTGTATTATAGCGCGTTATGGTACTAATGATTTCGTTGTCCCCGTTGGAGTGTCCCGCATAACAGACATATTGGAAAATCAGTGTCGCATGATGGTTGCGTCCCAACAAGCTGCTCACTGTTACTGTGTCGATCATAAGCTCCTCACTAGTGAATATAAGGTCAGGAATGCCCCGTTTGCTCTCTGTTCTGAATAACGTATTGGAGTTAATTTAAGTATAAGGTGATTGACCAACGACTAGCTCTTATAATATGGATTTAAATTGCTCACTGAGGGTGGCTGGAACCTAAACGGCATGCATATTGAAGTCTCCGACAAGGAGAACGTGACTCCAGGACTGTGCCAGGACGGTCATCCGAGCATTAGCTAAACGGTTGGCTATTCCTGCAGTCCATATTGGGAGACGGTATATAGTGGCCACAAAACTTGCGTCACCACATCTGAGTTGCAAGCGACATGAAGGTGAGTCAACGACCTGAGGCTCTGGCTTATTAGCTAGTTCGAAATGCAGGTCACTGCAATGGTAAAAAAGTGCGCTGCTTCCCTTATTTGGTCCATGATTTTGTAGGACGGATATGCCTACCAAGGCGACCTCAGCATCAGTGATTTCTTTGTTGAGCCAAGTTTTGGTTATCATGATCAGATCCCGGGGCGTCGAAGATTGGTGACAATGACGCTCAGAAAGCTTGCTCAGAAGGCGTTGGTAATAAGTGTAAAAATAAGATAATGTCTCGAATGTTAGAAGAATGTTTGAAAGGCGTGGGTAACGTGTGAGATTTTAAGTCGGCCTTTGTGATGTCGGCAACTAATGGTATTTTGGGTGAACTACTATTACTGGGCTTTGAGCCGTTTTATGTCGGCTGATAGAAAGCTCACGTGATGAAGTTCTGGTTAAAGTAGTCACTGGGCAAGTCCTTGTTCTTGCGAGAGACTACTGTGGACCGCAGTTGTACGACGTAAGGTAAGGTTTGCTGGGGTAGTTGATAAGTGTCGGTGGTTTCGCTCTGCCTTGATCGATTAGGGTCTGGTATTAAACGCCCTCATGTGAATCTCCGATTGAAGCAGGTTACAATACTTGCGTCTCCATGCGTTTGGACTAAATCACAACTTTCAACAATTTGGAACCACATCCTTGGTAGTTTGATGAAAATGGTAGCCTTGAGATCGCTCTGGCTATCACATTGCGGAGTGAGAGCACTTCACGTATGTGACGCCACTCCTCCATCTCATGGGATAGGGCTTTGGGTGCATGCGTGGCCTGAAGCTCCGAGACACTATGAATGAATACCGATGTTCCGTCCTGTAGCTGGTGATTGTCATCCGGGTTCTGTTTTCTTCGCTGATGTTCGCTCTAACGGACTTCCGGAAAAATACAAACCCTGCATGATAAAGTCCAGACTATTGGTTGACAGGAGAACCTCATTAACCTCGTCCGTTGATTGTAGCATCACACGTAAGAGACGTGGTTTGCCTTAATGTGGTGAGTTTGAGTGCCGTACGATGCGCACCATGTCGGTCGGTTAAGTGTGGACCCCTATTATGCGGGATAATAAGTTCCACTATTTTTTGTCGTCCAGTAGTTTATCTTTCATGGAGTTTGTACTAGATTCAGGGTCGTCGGGACATACAACTGTCAGTGACTTTTGGGCTTGTCTACAGCTGGCCAATTTGAGAAAGGATTTGGTCTGAGTTGTTGACGGTGTGATTTTTGAAGTGTTGTACTTTTAGGGTCTTGTGTTTTTGCGTTTAGAATAGACTGTTATTCGTTGTGTTAGATCAGCTGAAATGGTAGCTCACTAATTCATGCCTTTGGTGGTCAAGAATTGGTTCCGACGCGGCGGTGTAGAATAGGCCACAGATTTGCTCTCAGACATATGCTCTTGAGCTGAGGTGGGAGTCGTCGGAGTACGTGGAACTCGGCCGTTTGTTCAGTTTTGGGGTACAGTAACAGTCGTCGAGGTTCTTGGCTTCACATGGTTAACCTTGCTCCTCTTTTCGCCACCATATGTGGCCGCGGCTGCTGGAGATTGGTGTTCG
Source organism: Dicrocoelium dendriticum (assembly GCA_944474145.2). NCBI lineage: Eukaryota > Metazoa > Platyhelminthes > Trematoda > Plagiorchiida > Dicrocoeliidae > Dicrocoelium > Dicrocoelium dendriticum. The sequence continues at coordinate 65,509,085 of OX104071.1, read as the reverse complement.
ACTGCTCCACTCCTGATACGGATAGTAGCCGATGTGCGCCGATCTGTCGTGTGTTTTAAGTGATGACCGATTGAGGTTATCTTATTGAATGTTTGACACCAGAGCTTAAGCAAGTATCCAAATTACCATCAGGCAAGGTGGCATGATAAGAAGGCAATGAAAAATTAACGCAGGTACTTCTAGGGAAAAAAGTCGCGTATACGTCTTGTGGTATGAGCTTGCCACTCTTTCTTCTTGCACTTTCTTCTCCAAAGAAGCAAACCCAGCGTTCGTTCGTTCGCTTTTCAGCTTCCTCTAGTAAACGGTCTGATTTCTGGAATAGCATTATAACACCCTTGACAAATTGTATGGTCAAACATGGTTGGCGGTATCCGGTTTCGGATTTGCCTGTCACTGTGGCCAGCCACAGGACGCCTGCGCCTACAGAGGGACCATGGGTGGCTTGCGCTGCACCACCCATAGCTCCAACCAAGCACCCCATATCCAGTGTAAACCCGAAGAAACAAGACCGGGAGGCATGTGGATGGGAGCCACGTTTCATCAACGGAGCCGGCCCACCCTCCTGGTCAAACATGTAGGACAAAACCAAAAGGCAACTGGTGAGATGCTCCGCTCTCTCAACTATATTGGCTGGCGCCTGTGATACTAGTCGGCAATCAATGACACGTAAGAGTCGTGTCAAATACGGTACAGTATAGAAGTTGGAGGCGACTGGACCCAACCTGTATTGTGCAGGCTACAAAAATAGGTAGTGAATCAACCAGAACAAGAAACGGTGCAGCAAGATACTTACCAAAATAAGTTTTGTCAACTGAAGTGCCATCAGTAAAACAAGTGGACGTTTTGAAAGTTAAAACAACGAGCAAATCCAACGTTGGAAAATACTGGAAGAGCGTGTTTTTCGGTACACTACAGTGGCCTCCACCTAGAAGTCTGAAGGATGGAAGCTTTCGACGGAGCTGTTAGTGGGCGAAAACGGGAGGTGAGGATGGGTACGAATAGTTGCATGGGCTTGAGTAAGGGCTTCCAAGGTGGGGTGTGTAGCAGAGTTCGTTAGGTCCAAGCTTTTGTTATTAATTATTTATGATGATCATGTGGATAAAAATGCATCATCGGTTGGCAGTCGAAGTGGGATGGTCGGACTGCAAAAATACTGGCTGGTCCTGAAAATGGCCGACAGGGCATTCCCTCCACTGCAGACCCGACGGTGTTCTTAAGAGATGTCACTTCCCCCACCGCACTCCAGTTCACACTCCTAGTCCCAAGAAGAAATCCGGCGTCCTTGTCGGCAACGCTTAACAAGGCGTTTGGGGACCAACCAGCTCGTGGCCGTCCGTGAATCACGCGAGGGTTGCCTTAGCAGCTCCGGCAGTTGAGTTTCTGGTAGAAGTCAGAAGGATGGGCAAGGGTCAGGGGAAGTGGCTTGACGCCGGAAAGGGATCATGACATGCATTTTAAAAACAAATACGCTTTTTATGATTTAAAATATTTTAGGTTTTATGTCGAGTTTGCAAAACGTTTGGGGATGAGACGCACGCTTACCACTAAATACGAAAAAGACTTGTTAATGGAACTAGCAAACCTTTACAAAATCTGAAAAACGGACCGGACGTTTGACCTGTCTACCGCGTCGGTCAGTTGTCTAGGGTTGAAGCGGGGTAGGTTGAGGGTCAAGGGGAACGGAGGGTTTCGGGATATCTAGTGCTGGGGAAATCACTGCAGGCGCGGGTGCTTGTGTGATAGCATCAGGATGGGTTGCAAGTGGTTCTTCAAAGAAAGCCACGTTGAAGCGGTCGATGGACACCGTAGTTCGGTGACTATTCTGGTCTGAAGTGAAATGTTTCTGAGTCCGTTGCAGGACTCTGAAAAAGCTAGTGTAGGGAGGCTGGAGAGGGCGCCGCTCTGCATCTGCGCGGAGGAAAAAGTGAGTGCAGGTAGAGAGTCAGCTGTGCATTTGCACATCTTTAGTCTGCGCACGGGGTGCAGTCGGGCGTAGTGAACGCATGCGTTGAGCTAGGATGACGCAAAGTTAGGTGGGGGCGGGAGGCGAAACGAATTCTCTAGGAAACTTTAGCGTTGTGCCGCAAACCAGCTCTGCTGATGCACAATGCAAGTCGGCTTTGATACTGCAGCGAATGCCAAATAGTACGCGCGAAATCTTTTCGCTCCAGCTGGGGTCAGTGGGGGTGCAGAGCGAGGCTTTAAGCTGTCTATGGAAGCGTTCAACTAACCCGTTGGCTGCTGAGTGATACTCTGTGGTATGAAGGCGGCGGCAGCCTAAGAGTTGCAAAACGTATCGAATTTTGAAGATCGGAGGGCGTTCTTTGGTCAGTTGTAATGGTGGATGGGCATCCGTAGTGCGAGACTCACCGATCTAAGAAGGCCTACATAACAGACTGGACTGTGCAGTCTGCTGTGGGAATGGCTTCTGGACATTTGGTGAAGCGGTTGACATAGGTAAGAATGTATACAAACCCGCGTGAAGGAAGCAAGGGACCTACCAGGTCTAAGTGTACGTGAGAGAACCGAGAGTCCGGGGCGGGTAAGGAACCAAGAGGACTGCGGATGTGACGATGTATTTTGGAGAGCTGGCATTGAGGACAGACGCGAGCCCAGCTACGAACAGCTTTGTTTACGCTTGGCCAAACGAAACTTTCGGTGACCCATTTCCAAGAGGCACAGATACCGGGATGTGATAGTGAGTGCAGTGCGTCGAAGCCTTTGCGTCCGAAGGAAAACGGCATGTGGAGTCTGGGACAACCGGTGGAAGTGTCACAGGGGTTGGTTCCTTCCGTAGTTTGGAGAGGAACAGGTTGCACATACAGAGCAGTGGAGTGCAGTGTACTGTATATGTCTTCATGATGAGTCTGAGCCGATGCCATGGAGGCAAGTTCGAGATTAGACGAAGACTGGAGATTGGGGTCCACGCTTGAGAGAGTGTCGGCGACAGGATTGTCAACCCCTGAAACATGAAGTATGTCCGCAGTGAACTGCGTGACAAAGTCTAGGTGTCTTCAGATTTTGTTCTGTTCTCCGAGCTGAACAGTTTCGTTGCAGACGTTTCATCACCAGTCGTGGTGACTTCCTCAGTGCGTTATAAGTAAACTGATTTGTTTTGTCGATTCTTACCGGTGAGCGAGTGACATTTGAACCTGCTCAGTTCGATTCAGGTCCCGTGATCATTGCTCGTTCCTAGTGTGGGCGCCGCCTCTTCCGATTCATTTGCCAGATGATGCACGTAAAATCTTTTCACGCAGCTGCCTGTATATCGGATCTAAATCGATGCGTTGGTTTATTGAACTGACTGTAGAAAACCAGGATTCAAGGAATTCTCTTCCTTTTTTGGTCTCTCCTTGCGCTAGTATCTCTGTTTTCTCCCAATCAAATGCGTGCCCTTCTTCATCAACGTGTGTCGAGACCAAGGATGATGGGTAATGGTTTCGACAGGCTCGCTTGTGTTCTTGCAGTCTTGTAGACAATTTTCTTCCCGTTTGGCCCACATAGTTCTTATCACAATTTTTACACTGTATCTTGTAAATGACGTTCCGGCGTTCGTGTGTACTCGTCTTCCCTTTCGGTCTAGATAGGGTTCCTTTCAGCGTGTTGGTGGGTATGTGAGCCAATAACAGATGGTGTGGCTTGAGGAGTCTAGCAGTCAGTTCCGATACGTTCTTGATGTATGGTAAAGCGATCCGTTTGGTTGTTGTTGGTTCAGGTGTGGTGTTTGTACTCTTCTGATTCATGTATCTTCGGATGAAGCTGCGTGGATATCCGTTGCGCATGAAGGATGTAAACAAATGATTTTCTTCCTCGCGTTTTGCTTCAGCAGTGTTACAATGTGATTCTATCCTACGGAACAAGGTGCGGATGCAACTGCTTTTGTGACATTTTGGGTGGTTGCTGTTGAAATTTAATATTTGATCTGTATGCGTATCTTTCCTGTAAACTGATGTTTGTAGTTCTCCGTCCGTTGTTCTAGTAACCAATACATCTAAGAAAGGTAGTTTGTTCTCCATTTCTGGTTCCATAGTAAAGTGAATACCGTCCATTGCATCGTTCAGCAGGCTTTGTGCGGTCTGCAACTGGCTGCGTTTGAGTATGACAAACGTGTCGTCAACATATCTGACCCACAATTTCGGATTCACGACTGGTAGTAGATTTTCTTCTAACGTTTGCATGACAATCTCTGCAATGAGTCCAGATATTGGTGATCCCATTGGGGCTCCTTTCACTTGTTCATACAGTGCTCCGTCGAAGTTAAAGTAGGTCGTAAGACATAAGTCAAGAAGCTCGCATATACTATCAGTCGTCAGATTACCAATTGCTCCTTCGCCAACATTCAGGCGTTCTCTGATGTTTTCTTTCGCCACTTGTAAGTTGACCGAAGTGAACAGTGCATTAACGTCGAAGGACACCATCATTTCTTCATTATCAATCCGCAACCCTTTGAGTTTCTCTAAAAACTGCTGAGCGTTGTTTATGGAATACCGCGAGCCACTAATTAGATGTTTAAGGCGCCTCCATAATTTGTTTACATCCTTCATGCGCAACGGATATCCACGCAGCTTCATCCGAAGATACATGAATCAGAAGAGTACAAACACCACACCTGAACCAACAACAACCAAACGGATCGCTTTACCATACATCAAGAACGTATCGGAACTGACTGCTAGACTCCTCAAGCCACACCATCTGTTATTGGCTCACATACCCACCAACACGCTGAAAGGAACCCTATCTAGACCGAAAGGGAAGACGAGTACACACGAACGCCGGAACGTCATTTACAAGATACAGTGTAAAAATTGTGATAAGAACTATGTGGGCCAAACGGGAAGAAAATTGTCTACAAGACTGCAAGAACACAAGCGAGCCTGTCGAAACCATTACCCATCATCCTTGGTCTCGACACACGTTGATGAAGAAGGGCACGCATTTGATTGGGAGAAAACAGAGATACTAGCGCAAGGAGAGACCAAAAAAGGAAGAGAATTCCTTGAATCCTGGTTTTCTACAGTCAGTTCAATAAACCAACGCATCGATTTAGATCCGATATACAGGCAGCTGCGTGAAAAGATTTTACGTGCATCATCTGGCAAATGAATCGGAAGAGGCGGCGCCCACACTAGGAACGAGCAATGATCACGGGACCTGAATCGAACTGAGCAGGTTCAAATGTCACTCGCTCACCGGTAAGAATCGACAAAACAAATCAGTTTACTTATAACGCACTGAGGAAGTCACCACGACTGGTGATGAAACGTCTGCAACGAAACTGTTCAGCTCGGAGAACAGAACAAAATCTGAACAGATCACCCGAGCTACAAGTATTCCGATTTCTAGGTGTCTTGTTTGCCGTGATGAATATTTGTCGCAAGCAGAGTTTAAGGCGAAGATAAGGGGCTTATAATCAGTGGAGAACGTGAAAGCGCGGCCTTCGCTTGGGTACCGGAATTGACGAATGGCTAGGAAAATGGCGAGCAGTTCTCTGCCACATGTGCTGTAGCAAGATTTCGTTGGCTGCAGACGTTTGGAGGAGAACCCAAGGAGTTGCAATTACCCACCAACCTGTTGTTGAAGGACGACTTCTACCGCGACATCTGAGGAATCAGTCCTGATAGGGAGGGATGAATTCGATTCGGAATGAGCGAGTATGGATATGTTGCAGTTGACATCCTTGAGCTCTGTTATACCGTAAGAAATGAATAAGTATATGCGGCAGATGAGAACACAAATGATAGCGGGTAATGAATCAAAAAGTCGCTGAAACGATCTCACTAGAAAGAAAATTCGAAATGGCGGACGGCATGTTCTGGACCAGGGTCACTAATTGTTGGACGACGACTGGGATATTAGTCGGTAATCAATGCCACGTAAGGGCCGTGTCTAATACGGCACAGTATAGAAGTTGGAGGTGACTGAACCCAGTGTATTGTGCAGACTATAAAAATAGGTAGCGAATCTACCATAGCGAAAACCGGTGCAGTAAGATACGCATTAAAACAACTTGTGTCAGCTGAAGTGCCATCAGTAAAACAAGTGAGCCTTATGAAGGTTAAAACAACGGTAAAATCCAATGTTGCAAACTACTGAAAGAACATGTTTTCCGGTACATTACACCTGCCGTTGTAAAAGATTATCGCACTTTGAATGGTAGTGTTTGGAGCAGAACATGCAGTCTATCCCTGCTTTCGCAAGGCGCTTACCTTTGACATCTTGTCAGATGCTTCGTTGTTACCTGGTTTGGAACCACGTGTGTTAGCTCACTGCTAGTTTCCATAGTGTCAATTACCATCGCGTTAACAGGTGATCGATTTCCGCGTCCGGGGTAAGTGGAGGTCAAGCGCAGGGGTTACTGCAGTATGGGCCGTATAGTCCATCCCTAGAGGTGGACAGGCGCACGTGGACTATAGACAAGGTTTGGACCTTGCTTGCTTTCTAGATTCCGCGTTGAAATAAACGACAGGTTGCGAGTGCAAGTGCGGCTCGTGTGACACGTGTCACAAAAGTTTACCCCACAGAGTATGTTCAAGAGGTGGAATGCCCTGAATAACACTCGTCCAAGTGCTTCATATGTATGTTAGCACGAAAGCGTGCTATGAGAATCGCGTAATTAATTACGAAAAAACGCTCAGGGCTAAAGATTGCAATTTTGCGTTGTGACCGTGCTCTTTGTTTTCTTTACTGTCGGAGCTCTGATCTCAGATATCAGTGACCGAAAACAACAACAGCAACAAAAACAGCTTCATTACCAAGAAGTCACATTTCCTGAAACCTGTCCTTAATTAAGTTATTTGGTCTACTTATTTCCTGTTTTCCGGAAGTTCGTTGGGAGCACGGCCGAAGATGGTGAAACCGATAACGGCTCGCTATTGTCGAAAATCGATAAACAATTCTCCACGTAAAGTGTAATATCAATGCCTAAATATTGCTGCCGCGCTTTTGTGAAAAGGTTGGTATATGGGCCAAAGTAGCCCTGCTTATCAACACTACGTCAGTACTGAAGCTTCCAATAATATGAGTCAAAGAGAGGGACACAATACTTGCAAGTTTAAAAAGAAAAAGTTGGTTAGCTAAATTCTATACGTCGATTGAGGAAAACAAGTCCAGTAGTGATATGCTAATACTGCTCATCTCCTAACCCAATATGTTGTCAATGAGTAGCGGTTTAAAGCAAAATGAAAGCGTGAAAATTGATACGACAAAAGCGTGCTAGTATTCTGTTTTCGAAATCCGTTAATTTCGCAGCGATCAACTGGTCTAGTCACCTAGTTTTCCACTTAACTGATTCGCTTTAGTATGAGCTATTTAAATTAGAGCGTCTTTGGGAATGCAAATGATCGATCCGGCTAACAAGCTTTCTTCTGACTCAACTGTCATAATAGCAACATATTGCCCGGAGTGGTTGTAGGAAAGTTGGGAAGATCCTGTAAATGTATAGTCAAGGTTATTAGTTCAGTTAGAAGAGGCGATGCGTAGGGTGAAACCTGGTAATTTAGGCTTGTTCCCTTTTTAGTAGTCTACTTTATGTATTAAGTACTCTGCTGCAACGGCAATCGAGTGAGCCCAATTAAAACGCAGGAGAAAGCTCCTCGTTTTCCAGTAAGTTAATACAGATTGATATTATACGTATGGATATCCAAGGGTATGGGTTAAATTTGATTTTATTAAGTTCATTATTCTAGCTTTTAGGTCAGTTAGTTAGCCATGCGTCTGAAGCGGGCCAGACGGACTTCTCGTTTTAAGGGGAGAGTTAGAAATGTACCACCCTCGGCACCAGCAGAAACCGGGCCAATGACCAGTGGCTGCTTGGGCCGTTAGCCACGGGTAAATGCAGCAGGCGGTCATAATTTATAGGATACGCTCTATTTTACGCGACTGATTGTCCACTACCATACAAATTGCAAATATTGCACAGGACACGCAGGGCCCTGGAGTCTCTACGTCCCACGTGAACTCATGAGTACCCAAGACATTCGCACCAATGTTTCAAGTAGCTATGTCATACACAGTGTTCTATTATTAGTACTTGTATCCGCAGTAATAGCAATTACTAGCATCGGTTTATTCAGTAGGGTAACTTGTAAAATCTACTAAATGACGATAGAAGTGGTGTATTATCATTACCTCATGACGGTGCTCAATACCTCTATTTTCAGTTAATTGCAGATGAGACATAGGGAAACAGTTTGAGTCGAGAGCCGATTCTGGATCAAATGATGGACCTATTCTGTGTGCGTGACACTAGGATCCGTCTTCTATACTCTATGATAACGATAAGCATGACGTGACCGCATTTTATTCAAAACAGACAATTAACTAGCCGTTTTACACCTGTTTTGAAAAACAATCGGTACTTTTCCATAGCTATTTGCTGACACTAACATACCGTGCTTTCCTAATGCTATCTAGTGTGGCCCAACGCTGTCATCACAACGCTACACAAACTACTTTAACTTGTAAAACAAGTCATCGAAATTTCACACCCTATACGAGAGGCATTGGGGTGTAGCCTTCTGCTCTAAAGGATGATTGGTATAGCCTGCGGCGTCGCTGGAATTCATTGTCGGATTAACGAAAGCAAAAATTCATTGTGAGGATACCGAACCCCCGAACATGTCTTTGTACTGGCATTGGGCACACTGATGCGTGGTGCATGGTATATCAGTTGTAGTTCGTAACTAGGCTAATCCCCTTGATAAAATGCATTCGATAGACTAGGCCAAACAGGTAGGAAGATGAACCGGACTATATCATAGTCAACTGTTAATCATGCGGTCGTCACCCATGGTTTAGTGGCACTAGCTGCTGGCATCAGGAAGTCATGGGGTCTGGACCTGACAGGCGTCCGGTGGAAGCCGCACCACTGATGAGATCCAGGAGATTGAAAAAGCGCAGTCTGGCGCCTCTCCATACTTGCCAAATCCTGCTGACTCCTCGGAGACTGTTATGCAATATCATTGAGGTAGGAAAATTTCTATGGGAATGCAGAGGAAAAAATAAGTGGTTGAAAACAACTATGCAGTATAAATCATCGCACCAAATTCCAAAGAGGTCTGACAAAGTGTTGATAAAGGTAAGATGGAGATCGTGAAATATCGTCTAACAAAAACAAGATGGCATCCATAGAAGGTTGCTTTTCGGAAACAAACTTACTAATGCTGCACCTTAAGCTGACTCATGAACGCTAACAACTATGGAAAACATGTGCAAATGGGAAACCAAAATTTGAAGCAATACAAGCATATGACTGAACAACTATCGGAAGATCCTCTGTAACCGCGTCCCCTAAATGTGATTACCATTGCACTTAAGCAGATGCACTGGTTCAGGCTACGTTGCACCATTTTTTGCAACACCCATCAGAAAAATTTCAAAGGACCTAAATACTCCGACAGACAGCTAACAGGAATGTTGCGAGGTTCACTGTATCTATCTATGCAAAATTCGACGCGGTAGCTCAAGACATCCACTTCAGCCTTTACTTGAAGCAGTGTTCCTGTTCGACTATTTACTAATATACCTTACATTTTTACGTCAATTGATAGCGGAAATTTTGAAATCTGTTTTCCGGGCCCTTGAAACCGCTCAACACTTTTAATCTATGATGTTTAGTGTGCTTGATGTCTACTAGTTTCATACTACCTGGGATAACCTTGTGGAGCTTTTAGTAGACTATGTCAAACTTTGTGTGCCTGTCTAGCAGCTTCAGCTTAATAGGATATGGTTTAAGCTTAATTGTAGTATGAGAAACGATAAAAGGTCCCTATGCCTACCAAACTATGTTAGCTGATGCACATCTTCGCAGACAACTAGTGATTGTGTACATGCTTTTCGGAATCACAGTACCTCTACACTGATCTTCGCTATATTTTGTCTGTCTAGAAATGCTGATCTGTTTTTGAGTATCCCCTGTGCTTAGACTATGGCGCTCAATACCCGTTGCGACCTCGGTTTACTTTGGAGTCATCTGCTGTCATTACGATTACTGTAGTCCTCCCGAAGTCTACTCACAGCCCTATGTTAACAAGATGGATTCAAATAAAATAGAACCCTGTAGTTTAATTCCAGTGTCAGAAGCATTCGGTGCAAAACTCTCGCTATCACGGACGAGGTCTCAGTAACAACTTAGATCTAGAACAAACTTAACTGAGGTCTAAATAGAGATTGTACGTCACACTTCAAATACACAGATGATAATCTAAAGATCAGCACTGTAGTTCTTGTTGTGTTTACCAAACGGCTATCGAAAGCTGGGAACCAACAACCTGGTAGCATACGATGGGGGTTCGTTCTAATGGTTACCTCCGCACGCACCATTCACTGATCAGTGCTTAGGTGTAGACCTATGTGGAACGCGTAATCCCTTGGACAGGCGAAATCGCACTCTTTTGTCAACGCAGAAAGAAGACGTAAGTTGCCAAATGTGAAAATTTCAATTGTTCTTGTCAGTCTCAAACGCAATACAAGCAGAACACATACCTAGTTGTTTTCCGCCTCGAGTTGACAAAATACTGTCGAGGAACAAACCAACGACTTAAAACACCAATCCGTTCAGGAAAGTGTCGGCGCACATCAGTGTTTGCCTTGCTGGCTAACGAAGATTTCTGGAGAAGCATGGATAGTTAGTGCGCACGCTCGATGAGTTGTCGTAGGTTTGCGATTGAAAGTTGACGCATTTTCCGATGACATTCTGCATAGCAGGAGAACAGAAACAGCCTACAATCTACAGGGTCCTTTTGCGAAAGCCAGGAATGCCTCCTTCTTTACTGACAGCTTAAATCATGTACACATGCAACAATCGTCGCTGGGTGCAGAACTCATTTACTCGCTATTCGTGGATTACCTATTCACAAAAGTGACTCTACGTCAGACGGTTGACAATTTACGCGATCCCATCAAGAGGGAAAATACTGTGACTTGCCTTTGGAGTATTTATAGGATATGATTCTGTCATGCAGGGAAAATAGACAGTTTAATTTTGTAGGGACTGCATCTAAACTGATCGACGGGGCTGCTATGGGCAGACAACTGGGAACAGTTTTAGCAGAAATCTTCTTTAGCCTGAATGAAAGGCAAGTTGCCGCCAGCATTGCTGACTCAGTGTGGTAGAAACTGTATGTGGATAACATCCAAGTATTCACTTGCATAAAAATTTCACGCTGCTGTTGATATTCTTTGGATTCCACTCATCCCAAAACATTGGTGTCCCTTGAGGTGGGACGATTGGTAGCCTGCCGTTTTCGATACACTCATTAAGCAACGAGCAGAATTCCGATGAACCGCACGGCTCATGGCAACTTGAAGTGGATAGTACCTTCAGTTTTCCAGCTTTACCTCGTTCGCAAACAAACTAGGCCTAGTGAAAAAGCGCTTCTGTACAACCAGATCTACTTGCAGCCCCTGAATGTGGAAAGCTGAAGAACAAGTCCCACACTGAATCTTATAGTCAAATGAGCATCCCGGAACGTTTATTCAGGTCCACAGCCCGCCTCCCAAAAAGAAGATACCAGCGCAACCTGATGAGTCAAATCAAAACGAAACGCGTAGGGAAGTGCAGAAACGGGAGACAGCAACACCGAGACCCTCCATTTCGGCCGGATCCGGTCGCAGTGATTGGAATAGTATAAACTGACTACAAAGTCCGAGGAAGCTAAAATTAAGATCGCGTGTAGCAATCCAGGATACATAGCGAGTAATCCAAAAAGCGGACATCAAGTTCTAACCTCTGTGTCTAGCTGTGCTCGCGGACCTCAATTGTCTGGTGTGCATGGAGTTATCGGTTAACCACTATGGGTTCAATTCTACTCCCAGTCCAGAATATCTCCGCATGATGAGTAGAAACCAGGACGAAACACTTCGTACTTTTCAGAAACGGGGGAAGAGCAACACAGAAACCCTACAAAACTGGATGTTTATTTGTCTTTACAGTTCAAACAAGACCACGTTGTAAATGATATCCGACACGAGTTCCAGTCCACCCTAATGCGCAAATATATGACCGTCCACTTGCGACTCGTACATGCCACGTGAAGCCTTGTTATTCATAGCCGTCAGAGCATCTCATTAGTCACCTCGGTCTATCACGTTGTGTATCAGTTCATCTCGAGTTGCGCTGACAGTTACATAGGCAGAAGTTAGCTCAGAGTGTAGAGGAACATTTGCTAAAGTGTTTGGGGCAATTGATGACACACCAATACGGAGGGGGTCCAAGGATAAACAGGAACGCGGCATTATCCATCACCAAACACCTCATGATAACCCAACCGCGTTCAACTTGTTGTTGCGCAATAACAACCTGATAAAATTAGTAATTAAAACGACGTTGATAACTAGGGTCTATCAACATGCGCTACGCAACCAGAAACGCTTGAAGTAATCCAGTGGGTTGCATGGCTCTTGATAATGAACTTTTGTTTGGTGAAGCAAATTTTTCTTGTAGCTCAATGGATATGTGCTTCCCTCGTATCGCGTTTCCAACTGATAATAACCATTGACATGTTGGCGTATACTTTGTTTTATTTCGGCTTCGGCAAAGTGGCTGAAGGGGACCCACGGTGTTACAACCTCAATGTAGTTGATCATCCACAATGAAAGGTGACCTAGAATATTGAATTCTCTTCCATCTTCTATGCCGAATCAGATTATGATTAGTAGTCGTGTACAGCGGTCCTTATAGGTTTCTACAGTGGAAACACAGTGATCCTCCTGCTCCTCAAGGGAAGCAGCCACGTGGCAGTCGAATTATTCGTTGAGCCTAGCCTATTTGTTGCTAACGTTTCGTCACCAAGCAAAGTGACGTCGCCAGTGCGTTGTGGAGTAGCATGTAGCAAGTAACATGGCAGAAAGAGGCCCCGGTGACAGTGCGTCGGGTATAATGCGCGTGCGCTTTCATATGTTCCAATGTTTGGTCGTGGAGATGAGCAATCCTATTGACTGGGACATTTGTCAGTGTTCAGCTAGTTGGACAGGTAGTTAAGCTTTGACCTTGACCTTGCTGACTTGTACAAAATGAACTTGACCTGGTTACGACGATGCTCAATTATGTTGTCCGCCCCGTTTGCCTGGCGTTTTGATCCGCCGGATTTAATCGATTGGGGTGACAGTCTGTCGCCGGTAGTGTGGCGTATGCAGCGTGCAGTTCAATATGTCGGTCAATTGAATTGGCTGTGGATTGCTATGCCTCCAGGAAGTCCCACGCCTTTTTGTACTCGCACGCGCCAGAATCGTCACATTGCCCAGATCGAAGTGGTGACCTACTTGATCTTCTTGACTAGAAACCCGTGAATTCTGATCAATTCTTATTACGGCGGCTTTGTGCTCGGTGATTCGTGTACGAAGCTTCCTTCCAGTTTGTCTAACGCAGTTTTTGTCATATTCTCTATATTTCATCTGGCAGATAATATTGTTTTGGTTGCTCTGATGGAGGTTATCCTTAGGTTTGAACACCCGTTTCCTTAAGGTGACACTTGGTGTTTGGGCCACCGAAATTGCATATGACTGTAGTAACCTTCCTGTCAGTCCAGAGACGTTATTGATGTACGGGAGCACTATTCGTTTGTTTGTCTGCTCTCGTGGCTACTGCTATTGCTGAAGTGTTCGTTTCTTTAAGCTTCATCTCATGAATTTTCTCTGATAACCGTAGTTTTAAACTACTCGGAATAGTTAGTTTTCTTCTAGCCTTCTCAATTCAGTTGTACTGTAACGTGTTTCTGCTCTTTTGAATAGGATTTGTATGGAATTCTTTGTGGTTCATCGTGTGGGTACTGTGTTAGTTTGGTATCCGATCTGCATGCGTTTTCTTGCGATATACGCAACTTCACAGTGTCTCCTCAGCATCCCTGTCGACAAGTACATCCAAAATTGGTAAGTGGTTGCCATTCTCTTATTCAGTTGTAAATTTGAAATTATCGAATGTGTTGGTTAGCAACTCTTGCGTCGTTTGTACTCTGCTTCGTTATATGGTAACAAAGGTGTTGTCCAAATATGGGATCCAAAGCTTTGGACTGGTGAATGGCAGTGCGATGCGCTCCAATTTCTGTATCGCTGCTTCGGCAATGAGTCCAGATATTGAGATTGCATTGGCGTTCCGTTCAGCTGCTGGTATACCTGTCCATCAAAGCGGAAAGAAGTTGTCATGCAGAGACTTAACGGTTTTCACAAACTCCCATTTGTCTAATTGTCGTAGTGCTTGGTTGAGTTTAAAGCAACTCCAACATGGTTTCTAGCAAGTTCGTGTCTAATCAAAGTGGTGCAGTGACGACAAATGGGAACATGAGTTCGTCGGTTTCCATCTTGACACACCGCAGCCTGTTGAGGAATTGTTCTGCATGGTTGATGCTATGTTCGGACCCCACAATCAGGTGTTTTATTATTGTCCACTAATTCTTTGCTAATTTATACGATGTGGTTACGGGAGGTGAGGCGATTGGTCTCATGGGGGGATTCCATCTTTATGCACCTTGGGTAGTCAATAGAATTGCGCAATGTTTGTATCGTCGGCTTTCATTGCCCATCGCTCTAGGCTAATGATCTCATTTCTTGCCTGTAACTTCTTCAGCGTTGCGTCGGTCTGGTTGACCAGCTTGGAACGGGGATCATGATCGATCGGTCGAGAGGTAGTTGTGGCTGACAGCATTTCTTTGGCCTTACTAACGTAATCCGTTTTATCCATTATCACTGCCCCGCTACTTTTATCCTTTGGTAGGATTAAGCATTTTCTTCCTTCTCTAGAAGTCTAAGTGTTTCTTATTCTTCCTTGTACAGCATCTGGGTGACTTTGTTTCGACTTAGCAACGGGCCAACGGTTTGTCGATTTCATTTCCGCAAACGAAGGTCAAGTAGGTCACCACTTCGATCTGGGCAATGTGACGATTCTGGCGCGTGCGAGTACAAAAAGGCGTGGGACTTCCTGGAGGCATAGCAATCCACAGCCAATTCAATTGACCGACATATTGAACTGCACGCTGCATACGCCACACTACCGGCGACAGACTGTCACCCCAATCGATTAAATCCGGCGGATCAAAACGCCAGGCAAACGGGGCGGACAACATAATTGAGCATCGTCGTAACCAGGTCAAGTTCATTTTGTACAAGTCAGCAAGGTCAAGGTCAAAGCTTAACTACCTGTCCAACTAGCTGAACACTGACAAATGTCCCAGTCAATAGGATTGCTCATCTCCACGACCAAACATTGGAACATATGAAAGCGCACGCGCATTATACCCGACGCACTGTCACCGGGGCCTCTTTATGCCGGGTTGCTACACGCTACTCAACAACGCACTGGTGAAGTCACTTTGCTTGATGACCTAAAGTTAGTAACAGAATGGCCAGGATTAGCGAATAGTTGGACTACCACCAGAACAAGTTGAGCTACCGATTCTCGCTCTTATTCCAAACTAGCTATGTATACCGCCGTATCCTGTAGCTAAGCTACGACCTCATCCACCGTAGTCATCGGCTGGATGTAACCACGTTGTACGTGTAGTCATAGTGTAGTCTGAATCTTGTTCTTTTTATATTAACTACTCAAAGGAATCTTGCAATGTATGGAAACCCTACATCCGATTTGTTCATTTGTGAAGAGCAATATGAGGACGCATTGAACCCTTCAGTTTTCATGGTGTTACTTATTCCTCTCGGGGATGCTACAACGCAAAGGCGGCTTAACCACTGCATGCAAGCAAATAACTAGCGATTTCAACTATTGCCCTCATTTCTGCTTTTTCCCGTGCGCAAGGATTCTTTCCCAGGATGAACCAATGTCTTTTGTGTCACCTGTGTTGTTTATGACAGATGGCCCATAACAGAAACATACAAAGGTTTTGACTATATTAAGCAAAGAAAATGACTTTGATGTTGATCTGCAGCCTTACTTTTGCCAAAACTATTTGCTATTATTCAATCGAGATCAAAAATTCCAGAAGTACACCCATTTATCCAATATTCCAATGCTGGACGTCGCGCTTATTTTCACGAATTTCTAACTATTCAGTCGTTTGCTGTAAATAATGTTTCCCAATTTTGGCCGGTTGTAACGATCCTAATCCGATCACAACGGTTATGCTGCGTGTTATTTTTTCCGCTGGAGCTTCATCATCCATGCGGATGATCTGGTATGCAACCACCTGTAGTTATACACTCTGCTAACGCTATTCACTCTTTCCATACTTTAACATTACAGCAGGAAATGATGAGCGATTACCCGTGCTAAACGAATTTGGTGTCGACAGAATGCGCTTCTGTGTCCTTGTGCAGCTCTGCCCTCACCGTTCCTGTGTCTCATCACCGCTCTGTGATGCCACCATCCGGAAGCGCTTAACCATGCATGATACAGACAAAGAAATGTGTCCGTTGTCTCTAAATCGAATTTCGCTCCCCTCTGTGTGCATCGCTTCTACTTCCTTTTAGGTTTCACTGGATATCCACCGTAAAAAAAGTATGATCGTGTTGCACAATGGATTCCCGAGGTACATTCACAGACACAAGCGTTTTGTATATACACCTACATAGTGAGAGACAAATCCATACAATCTAAGGAAGCAGCAACCGGTCTCTGTTGAAATAAAACCTTGGAGACAGACGGAAAAGCATTTCACCAAGCACAAGAACATAGTGTGAAAATGGAATAATGGAACAATGGTTTATTGCGGGTTAGAAAACATTACTTAACAAGTCCCGTGGGAGGGAAATTATTGCGCAAATCAATTGCATGATAAGTTGAAAAGCGTTGTGGTGGACTCACCATAGACTTATGTGGAATAGCGGAGATGTTCGCCTATTAAACGTATAAATCCATAAATTCATTGGTTAGGAGTTTGGCAAGACACCGTTTGATTGCGTTTTGTAGCCCCTGGCTATCAAGTCATAAAATGAAATGTAAGTGAGGCAATGCATCGTTAACACGTTTTTGAAATATCGCCAGACTGGGTGCAGAGACGACATAATTAGGGAGGGCGTCCCAAGGTTGGCGCATATGGAGGGAAAAGAAATTGCTACGGCATTCAAGCCAACTATACTGTATTATCAGTTTCAGAGGATGACCACTAAGGTTTGTGTTGTGGTTTAATTGCAGCAGCGGATGGCAAATGCGGTTTGCGCTGTTCAGAATCTGGTAAGCCATTATGTGATCCACCTACGAACCCCGATATGGACGGCAGTATATTCTTAGAGATTTCAGTCTAAACTGATAGGGCAGATGAAAGAGGCACCTGAAGTGCTTGGTTGCCTTTCGTTGAGGAGTCTCGAGAGCAACGAGATCTGGTTTCTGCCGCGACTACCATGCCTGGATAGCATATTCCACGTGCGGTCACACGTAGTCGTTAAGCATTTCGGGGGAAGATTGAAAGTTCAACCCGAACGTAGACTCAGTGAAGCAGGCTGAAGTGTTGATTGCCGGTTCTCGCCGCCCTCTCTGCTTGTTTTGAACACCCGTGATCTTCATGTACCAAAGCACCCAGGTCACGATCCTGAGAGACCTTCGCCAAGGTTGGTCTCCAAGCTTGTAAGCGCTCACCGGCTGGTGACGCAGATGTATCACCTTGCACTTAGCTATGTTCAACTGAAGCAGGTTCCTCGTTGACCATTCATAAATGCAATATAGGTTATGTTGTAGCAGATCCTGATCTGCCTTGTTAATAATCGCCCACCATATTTTGACTTCATCGGCGAAAAGCAGGAAATTTGAGGAGATAACTCTTGCCAGGTCCCAGCACGAAGCATATGTGGGACACCACATTCCACCTCAATCGGGTTAGAGAGTGATCGCCTAACGAGTACTTGAAGCTACCGCTGATGAAGAAAGTTGCCAGTCAAAACAAGTACAGGATCTCTGATTCGGTAGCTCAGTAGCCGGTGAAGTAGGATGCGGTGATCCAAGCGGTCGAAAACTTTGGAGAAGTCATGACGTCAACTCTGACCCCATCATCAACCACTTCCGTCCAACTACCACTTGCAATCAGTAGGTTGGTGGTGCATGATCGGCATTGACGGAAGCCATGCTGTTCCGGTACCAAAATGTTGCATTTTTCCAGGTAGTCCATTCAAGCCTCAGCGACGACTGCTTCCATCATCTTCGCGAGCACAGGGAGGAGAGTCACTGGACGATAGTTTGCAGGATCTGAACGGCTACCGCCTTTTAAAATAGGGGTGATAATGTCACGCTTTCACAAAGTGGGGACTTGTTGTTCACCAAAGCATCTTTGGAAGAACTGGGACAATAGTTCAACTAGCTTGTTGGCCACAGCCTTCAGTGTCTTCGGGCGGATGTTGTCTGCTCCAGGAGAACTATGCTCACGCAGTGAGAGTAACTTCTCTAGAACAATTAATGGGTTGAAAATTACATTTGTAAACAATGGTGTCGGTAATGTGCATGACATTATGGGACAGGTAGAGGTTGCGAGTTTTAAAATTGGGGCGTATTGTAGCCGCAGGGCGTTAGCTGCATTTTCGGCGCTTTGTACTCTACTGCCGGTCGTGAAAAGTGGAGGGATTCCATGCTTCACTTTACGAAGCTTGTTGACATGCCTATATAGCAGTTCGTTGTTTGCCATGAATTTTTTGCCTAGACACTGGTGATAAGTTACTTCGTCCTCACGGACAAATGTTTTAACAGAAATCATAGAGAATGACCGGTCGACTCAAAACTTACTAAACCATTCTCATTCCAGTAATCACAATAAATAATTCATAAGCGCATTTTCCAAACATTGCCGAGCTCGTTCACAACGCAGTGATATCAGCATTTACGGGTAGATTCGAACCAAGCCAAAGGAAAATACCATTTGGCAAAAAGCTGTCGCGTTGTTATTAACCTGCGTTGTCTGACGCAATCTGAGAAGTGTTATCTTTTGCATCTGTCCAGTCCCATACAGTTTATTAATCACCCATTGGTTTTAACTAGCCAACAGCTATGCGACGATAAAACACCAGTGATTACTCCGTAATGTAATGTTCTGCGGATGAGATGGGTATATCTGGAGGATTCTAGTCAAAGCAAACTGCTGACAGCAGTCTTTACTCAACCAGACCATATCGCAAATTCCACCAATCTTGTAGAATATTACAAAATGGATGACGGCGGTAGTACGTAGTTGTTTTGCGTACTTTACTTTTACTGGAATATTATAACAGGTGAATAACTTAAGTGCTTGACGTAATGGGGAAATGCACTCGTGATATAGACAGGTCAGCGGTTACACAATATGCACCTTCTTAGATGTAGCTATTCGTGATAATGTGTTAAAGTATCGTGGATATTAAGCGAATCTCCATAGCAGCTGTTGGAATTTTACAACTACACAAAGTTCCGATTACATCTTTAGTAGGAACAAGATAAAATAGTCAAACAGTTGAGGGAGATATCATCTGACTTTAAAATAAACGTCATCCTTCAAGTCCTTTGTAGATATGTATACTGCTCCCAATTTTCTTCCTCACTCAAGATTGCAAAGTGCGCTATAATATGTTGACGGAGGTAGAGATTAATATATAAAAAGATTATTAACTAATCACTGTATTTCTCGACAATCCATGATACAGCCAAACCGGTTGGTCTGCTTATTTCGTATAACGGGGTGCGATATAACCGAAATGTATCGAGATTTGCAAAGTTGCCTCCAATCAATTATATGGATTCCGAAGTGGGAGGATATGCGTGTGGGAACCGATACGAATATATTCAAACGACAAAGTGAATTAATATGGTCATCCGTGAGACCGTCTCTTGGGGGACTTAATTCAGTGCGCGTTAGTCTCACAAAATGGTTCATGCACACTTGAACATCACATATGACGGTGTGCTGCGGTGGCTAAGCAGCAAGTAAGCCAGCACCGTAATAACTCATCCTGGGGGCTGATATTATAGGTAAAGAGAAAACGCCCTGCAGCTGTTCAGGCCGTTCCAACATCCGACTCATTCCTGTTCAAAATAAGTTTTCTCCAGTGGGTTGGTGGCAATTTGACTTATGGGAGTGTAATAATTAGCTTGGAAGTTTCTTTCCGTCACCCCAATAACTCGGCCCATTCGTGGCCAACAATGCAAAGAAAATAAAACTAAAGAAATGCTATGAAACAACAATAAGTAAATGATATATGCGTCTGCAGCATGAGGTTTACTCCGATAAAGGTCAGATTTAGTGTACAAAAGCAATCGCAAGCAGAACTGCTTATAGTTGCGTAACCAGGACTGTCGAGCAAACATACAGCACTTAACCAGAATACTGAATACTGAAATTAGAAGCGAGGATATATATATATATCTTTGTTGACCCGTTGTAATTAGATCGATCACTTGCACGGAATCACGTCGCTGATACCTTGCGGTGGCAGCACATTACAGCTGCAATACATCTTATCCGGGTGCGACACACTCCTTATACCTGTAGTCCGCAATTAGACATTAATGAATCGCTTAAATTCCGACACCGATTGCGCCTCGACCATTGTCACCGACATTTTGTTCCAATATTTCACCACTCGATGCTCGAAGCATAGAGGGTGATCGGTGCACTTTCAATCCGGTACCACTAGTCTGTACCGGTGTCCACGTCTGCTGCTTGGTGCGCCAACGTGCAACAGCGGCATCCGGTGCCGAAGATATGATAGGGTATAAAGCCCTAGTCTTTTACATCGGTCCCGTAAACTGAGGATAAGCCGGAGAGCTACATGTTGGATCCGTTCCAGTCTCTGCACCTCATCTATTGTGATCGGACACCAGGCAGGTCAGCCGTACTCAAGCACTTGTCTTAGTATGAAAGAGAACAGACTGGTGGCAATCTCTTCAGACCAACTACAGAAGCTGCGTCTAATTGTCCAAACAGGCGTTATCCGTTTCCGCACAATCTCTTCGTGGTATCGACGGACTTCAGAGCATAGCGTGAGACTACACCTAGATCCTCTACGGTGCTTATGGGGAAAATTACTATTTTTTCTTTGTGTACTGTAAGCTAATCAGCGAAAAGCAATGAATGCCTAGGATGAATCCAGCTGATTCCGATGTTACGCTGTCATCAACACTGTGCAACCGAATATTGACAAGTAATGATGTAAGAAATAACATAAGATGAAAGTCAGTTCACCTCGGCTTTTCAACTTTCGCGTGAACATGAAAGCTAAAAACTGGCTTAGGTGTGTAAAGTAAAAATGTTAGATGGAAATAATTACGGATGAGGAAGAAAAGGTAAAAGGTATAAATTTGATCCGAAAACATATTAATATGTTTGTTTGGACAGGCGTAAGTTACATCGTCAAGCCACGTAAAACAGATTGGGTGGTTACTAGTGAGAAGTAAGTACGAGGACTTAAATCGAATGTCTAACTTGCCAACGTAGAGGTGTCTCTTGTAACCGTTGGACTAGTCCTTTGGCTTAAACGCGGTAGTGAGAAAATCGAACTTAACACCAACAAGGCTTCAATTGTGTCGGTTCGCGCGTGTTATCACAGGCTCACTGAATCCGATCGAATCACGAACAAACGAAAGCCGTGGATGGTGCACATGTAGGTCCTTTCTTCAAGTTAGGGAATTAGTTGTTTTTCACGGTTTGGCATGTTGATCCTCCCAATATAGCCTGGTTATATCTACGTGTAGCTACGTGTATCTACGTGTACATACATGCATACACTACGCTACTGAGTAGCTGTTCAGGGAGCTGTAGAAAACCCTCGGTGCATCACAAGCTTTACACGCTTGTGGTACGATATTCTATATAATTGTTCGGCAATTGTGAAAGAACGTTGGGCGTAAGCCAGGTCATGTGATTTTGACAAATAGCTCGCCACTACTGTTTCTTACCTCAAACTTAAGGGAAAGTTGAAACGCTACATCGATGTTCGTAGTAAAACTACTTTATGAATCTTATCAAACATAAAGCACACGTTACTTTCCGGGTTTTGGAGTACCCGCCACGCATCTTGGATCGCGACACGCAAGCATAATTGTGTCCTCGGTCGACATTGAAATGAGTCTGTGCCATTCCAACCACTGGGACTGTATCCTTCCGAAGTGGATGGTCTTGGTCTTGCTGTCTCTCATTCCTGCACTCCACTAGTCGTTTCGTCTTGATTTAGACTCATCAGGTAGATAGCCTGAATTAGAAGTGTAACTCAGCCCGTGGTGGTTGGCGGTTACAGCCGTTAGTACTAGAACATTGAGCTCCGTGAACAAACTACTCATTCACTTTTAGCCTGTTAAGCCAAACGGGTTGAGCTTCATCTCCCAATAACGGTTGTAAAGTGTTATATAATCTCCAGCTCTCTAGTTGCGTCGCTTTGTAAAGCATCGCTGTAGGATATCTGCACAAGTCTGTTACCTTTTCTCAATCTGGAGAACAGTCACGGGCAACGCTCTACTGCAGAATGAACAAAACTCTACACGTAATTTTTCGAACGAATTTACATGGAAAATAGTTAGTATCCATCTCCTGGTATGCGGTTTCATGCTGCTTCCTACTGCAATTGCTCAGCAAAGTTGAAGCAACTTGAATAATGCGGGTCCAGGTCCGGATATGTGAGATAAGTGTGCAGCGCTTTGCTACCTATTGTAATTGCATTGGACAAATCATTGCGTTGACAACAAATGCAGTTGCATCCTTCAAATGAGTGTTAGACTTTTCATGTGCTATAGCAAGGTTCTAGCTTATGTGCATTCGTCTATTTGCTGACCGGGGTGCTACTGGCGCTGATTTTGTTGAACAAGGTTTATAACTTTCCTGCTTGATCGTCTCAAAGATAACGCGTTCACATTCGAACACAATTGGTATCACTCCTTGGAGGACTTCAATTAGTGCCTGTTTCCTTTTTAAAACAATGTTTGATGTCTTTACTATTTGTTCCCCACCAGAAAAATTCGATAAAATCCAAGATAATGAAGGATGTTGCTTCGATAGAAATTCTCAGCCTAGTACCCGGTAAGGTGTTTTCCGGATATCAAAGAGCATGTGAGCAATCAACCGTAACTGAAGTGGTCAACACAAGTTAAGATTTACACTGGATAGCATAGGCAGAGGCCGGACTTTAAAAATGCAGGCTGGGAAGGATTGCTCAGCTTCTGAAACAATCGGAACTCAAACCTTTTGTCTTTACTTTCTCTCCGCATTGTGTTACACAGAAAGAAGTACAACTTTTTGGGTCGAGGACTTGCATAAATGTGATATAGACCACTTCTGTAGCTCGAAGCAAACGAGATATAATCCTAAGCAGGCGAAATAACTGCCAACTTCGCAGATGAAGGGAAAAGCTTTTGCATCAATATGGCGATAACAAACTCCAAATGCGAGCACCTTATGCAATGTTTCACCTGGGTCAGGATAAAACTTCCACCTCATTAAATTAATCCGAATTCTGAACTTTGACTGCTCAAAAGCAACCTTATTAAACAGATCAGGGGTTGGCTTTTTGGTTGGTTGGTTGGTTGGTTGGTTGGTTGGTTGTTGGTTGGTTGGATGGTTGGTTGGTTGGTTCGTTCGTTGGTTCGTTGGTTCGTTGGTTCGTTGGTTCGTTGGTTGGTTGGTTGGTTGGTTGGTTGGTTGGTTGGTTGGTTGGTTGGTTGGTTGGTTGGTTGGTTGGTTGGTTGGTTGGTTGGTTGGTTGGTTGGTTGGTTGGTTGGTTGGTTGGTTGGTTGGTTGGTTGGTTGGTTGGTTGGTTGGTTGGTTGGTTGGTTGGTTGGTTGGTTGGTTGGTTGGTTGGTTTTCAGCTTTATGCATAGCAATCAGATGTTCAAGGAGCACTATACGTCTGGGTAAAAGTCTGCTGCCAGACAGTTTAATGTTTATACAGGCTCCTGTGTTGAAATAGTCCCGTAATTTCTGGAGTTCTTGCTGAAGGTTAGAAAACTGACCTCACCTTTAAACTAGTTTGAGGATGGTTTCGTTTCTAAAGATGTTATTATTTGACTTTACCGAAGTGAAAGTCTATAGGTACTGGTCTTTTGGAGCCATCGGGCTAAACGTAATGGAATGAAACGCCAACTCATCCTGAGGTAATCGCTCTTATCTGACGTTGTGATGATGATATTTGAACAAAATTTATATTTTCTTCAGAGCCAAATCTACATCCTGCGGTTTAGGGGAAAATAAATGGGTGACCGCACCCTCATTACTGTAATAATAACAAATCCTTATGGTCTCATTAACTGCGTCCTTGTAATAAGCAAATGCTTTTAACCAACTATACCTTCGGATGATCAGTATGAGGGGCTTCGAAGAACGCTTTTACCCATGATGCTTACGCATGTTAGGAAACTTAGCTTCGAAGTAGATTCACTTCCTGTTGGTGATAGAACTGGCTGAGTTCAGTCAGATGCAAGGACAGTTCATACAAAGTGTACTTATTTGTCTAGGGTGTATGGAAACACTACAATGTCTCTGAAAATTTGGGGTTTCCCTCGATAACATTTCAGCTGCAGGCTGCTCAGAAACAGACGTGAAGAATTTCACAAAATCACCTATACCGGACTTATGAGCACAGTGGACTGCATGCAAATCGATAACTATGATTTTGTACATAC
>OX104071.1:65175507-65484477 GCA_944474145.2 Dicrocoelium dendriticum | reverse complement strand
AGGGGCAATTTATTAAGACTCGGGAAATATCTGCAGGGTTACGCAATGCCATTGAAGCATATTTTGAGATGCCTACTGGTGATAAAGACTAGTGATGGGCAAGTAGTTTCATATGAGATCATTAAAAGAAAGCTCACGAATGTCAGATGAAGTTATAATTAACATATTTGGTACGCTTTTGTTAAATACATTCCTGTTATCATTATTAATATTGTATATATTTCATATATTTTTTATATATATTTTTTATATTTTTATATTTTAATATTAGAATGAAATGGCTCTCCTAGATGTTACTAATTATAATCCATATAACACGAATTTTGCTCATGGGATCCGACTGTTTATTTTTAGCACATATGTGAATACACCTACATTCTTCATAGATTTTCTTACTATGACGATGACTTACAATAGAACAATGGAACAATTGTGCATTAATGGTAAAACAGCAATGTTTAACAAGTCCCGTGGGATGGAATTTATTGAGAGAGAGCAACATTTACTATAACATGAAAACTGTCTTGTTAAACTCACCTAGACCTGTGTAGAATAGCCAAGATGTTTGTGTTATAACGAATAATTCCACTGCTTGGAGTGTTGGAAACACACCGTTTGGTTGCGTTATGTAACCCTGTGGCTAACACAAGTTATAAAATGAAATGCGAATGGGGCAGTGCTTCGTCCCATCATTTTTTTAATATCGTTAGTTTGAGGAGGCGTTCCACAGCTGGCACACTTGAAGTGAAAAGAAATTTTACAGCATTCCAGCCGGCTAAAATGTAATGCCACTTCTAACGCTAGCAACGTATCTCACTAAATCTTCATTTTAGGTTTAGCAGAAATACACCGCATATGGTGAGCGGCAACCGGTTTCGGATGTGCCTGTCTCTGTGGCCAGCCACCGGACGCCTGCGCCTACAGAGGGACCATGGGTGGCTTGCGCTGCACCAACCACACACCCCAAATCCAGTGTAAACTCGAAGGAATAAGACCGGGAGGCATGTGGATGGGAGCCACGTTTCATCAACGGAGCCGGCTCATATTCCGTCACAGACAAACACAAACACTGTATTTGGAAGGCAATCGCACACCAGACGGTGGCTGGACCGTACTCCGCTCCACACTGAGTGCATGGAACCACTCTTCGAGCCTAGCACGATCACAAGGACCGTGCATCCCGTCCTCTCCAGCAACGACGGACTATCTCCTGGAGCCAGTATGAATGAGGTAGTGGGTAATAGACAGGTAGGCACCTTGTCAACATGCACATCAAGAGCAGCCACACCGGGGATATCGAGCAACAGCTAATCAGTTGAAACGAGAATGTCAAATAAAATAACTCGAACAATGCATAGGTAATGCATAGGTAATAATGCTTGCGTTACGCACATGTATGACGAGGAGACAGTTTTAATACTTACGCCACCGGGCCTAAACTCACAATTGTTATTTTCAAAAACTGGTCTAAGTGCCAACTGAACGTTGTATATTTGTTATGCATTAAAGCAGATTAAACGGTACTAAAAGTGGCCTAATAGATAATTAGTGACATGGGTTGAAAACCTGATGGGAAGCGGAGTACTGCGACGTTCGTTTGGTCTGTCCACGGATTGGTTTGAGGTAGGCGATCGATGGTGGTGTTGGCGTGTTGCCAAATGAAGAGGCAGTCGCGTGCGGTCATTTTTGCTCATTTTTAACTGCGCACTGTTGGTCTATTCTCACAAGCCTATCTAACAGATATAATTTCTGTCACACGGTTGCATGAATTGGGATTTATTGAAGTGAGTATTGACTACCGAACCTGAAGGCAACCACTATTCTATCATGCGCGTGTTTCAACTAATGTACTGTACGTATTGTGCATAGACCGATGCCAACAGATGTGGGTACTTGAATAAATCACCCACATAATTGAATTAATATTTCCCCACTTTGTATATCCTTAATTCATCTTGCAGATACAAGCGTAACAAGGATTTTCGTATATACTGCTTCTCTTGGCTGATCAGAGCGGACGGTATAAGCAAGTTTTCTGCAGAGAACATGACAACCTAGAGACAAGTAAAACAGAAAATGAACCAAATGTGGTGCGATGAAACCCACGGAGTAGATATTATAGCACAACTGCACAGGATTTGTATTAGCTCCTTTTTCCGAAAGCTGTACGCTTTAGTTGCACCTCAGAGACGCTGTCTGTGCAGCAAGATCTACAGAAGCCTGATAGTGATGACAGGTCCGTCTCTAGTATGACAACAGATGGTGTTATCCAAGCTGATCTACATTTCATTTTGTCATCTACGGTCATTTACAATTGTTTGAATAGCTCGTTGCACAAGTGCGCGTATAGATTCAATGTTAACTCATAGATCAAAATGTTACTTATAAACTTGTGCCCTTTTTACATTTGCTAGTCTTTGTTGTATCCCGATGATCAAGCCTATGCAAGCGTGTCTCTCACAATCGATAGTAAAACATTTATTTATTTAATTAAAACGTGTAAAAGTAAGGATTCTATAAGTGTCGTTTCCATTGCCGTTCGTACTTCCTCTACCCTTTCCCACCTTGTTCCTCTCCCGTCTAATTCATGCTTTCTTTACTGCCTTCTTTAGATCCGCTTCTTACCAGGTGGTTGTGATATGAGCATCCAGCTATCTACGAGGTATTTAGTTAACGATGCTGCTTCCGCTGTACGAGTTGGACACGGAAGAGCCTGGAACACCGGCCGGAGAAATCTTGTAGATTCAGATTCAGATTCAGATGGACTGGAACGATAGGAAAATCCCTTGAGTGTTCCTTCTTGAGCAAATCGTTGAGCCAGGAAATGATAAGGTGTTAGTTCTTGATAGATCTAAAACGAAACACCCGAAACACACCCTGATCAACCAACTACTGCCCACGTTCCCTGCACTAGCAGTCCGCGCTGTGTAGGTTACGTGAAGTAAGAAAGAAGTAGAAAGTAAATGAAAAGATAAAGGGGAATGAAAGTCATTAAAATGAAGGATAACACCAAAGAGTGATGATAATGACAGAATAAGAACTGAAAGTTGGAAGATGGATATGGTCAGGAGAAGGGAAAGGTTTCGTGTTGCCACCCAAGAGCGTCTAACTGACGCTCGAAACCCTTAACCGTAGGTTCACTGACTACATTTTCTGGAAGCGAGTTCCAGCGCTCGATAACTCTACGCGATAACCGAGTTTCCGCCCTGATCCCGTCAGAACGCGGCTTGTGTAGCTTCATGGGATGACCGCGAAGACAAGGCAACCTAGCCGGGCTAAACAGCCAGCGCAAGTCCGGCCCAACCTTCCCTGTTAAAATGCGGTAAGTAAGGATTAGGTCTCCTCGAAGCCGTCGGTAGTGCATTGAATACATACCCAAGCTAAGTAGACGCTCGGGGTACGATTACTCCCGTAACCCCTCGACCAATTTGGTACCTACTCTCAAAACCCTCTCAAGCTCCATTTTGTCCCGAACAAGGCAGGGCGCGCAAGCCTGGACGCAGTATTCCAGATGGGGCCGAACGAAAGCTGAGAATAGCTTCACAAATATGTCGGCAGTTAAGACCCCGAAAGAACGGCTTATTAACCATAACATTCTGAAACCCCTACTAGCGGCCTTCTTCCAGTTGTCACCAGAATGCAAAGACGAGGAATGAACGACACCTAGATCTATCTGGTTGGAGACAAGGGGGAGTTCGACCCCACCGAGTACGTAGCTCGAAGGCGGGAAAGTTGCTCCTATACGAAGGACGGAACACTTAGCCTGATTTATGGGCAGTAGCCACAAAGTAGACCAGTCCCAGAGTCTGTCCAGTGCACGCTGTATGGCCTCAGAACCCCCAGGAACATTTACAACATTCCATAGCTTAAGGTCATCAGCAAACAATAAGGATGATACCCCAAGCTCTCCAGGGAGATCGTTTACGTAGATAGAGAACAGCATCGGTCCAAGGACCGAGCCTTGTGGGACACCGCTAAGGACCGCTTGCTTAAAGGATAAGCTGCGACCCACACGTACACACTGCTCTCTTCCCTGCAAAAACGCAGATACCCAGTGAAGGGCGCGGCCAGATACGCCGTAGGACCTCAGCTTATGTGATAGCCTCAAGTGGGGTACCTTATCAAATGCTTTCGAAAGTCTACGAAAAGCACATCCACTACGTGGCCATTGTCCACTGCATTAGTTAGTGGAGTTGATTCAATTCCCATAGTGATGTCAGTGCCTTAGTCTTTACTTTAATTACTAAGCTGCTCAACGGTAACTAACTCTGATATAATAATATTACGCAAAATAAAGTAATACAAGTAACAAAATATTTAAACCGAGAATTAAGGTAATTACTTTCGCTGAGTCAAACTAACCGCTCTAAACAAGCTGCTTAACTTTGCGCTATTGCGACAGCTGAGAGAGTTGATGCAAAAGGATTTGTACCCGTCTTGCAGGCTTCAAAATGATAACGCAAGAATTTTGTGCACTCGCCAGTATTTACCAGCAGCAGGATATAGTTTCCAGGTGATTCGCTACATTTAAAATATCGCTTTAAGACACACCTAGTTACGTTCACTTGGAAGGAGACAAAATATAATAACTGTGGAAATATACTTAGTTTTGCTGAATACAATCCTGAGGTCATTTGTGTTCCAGGAGATTAAAACAGCACGTTAATCCGCTTGAGTGTAATCTCCCACTAAATGACATTATGCTTGATGGATATTTGAACATACTATACCCCAGTCGTTCGCCACCGCAGTAAGGACGCTGCCCCTAAGCATCATACGATCGCCATACATAAACTGGAGTGTCATATCGCGACTTCATAAGCTTAGCTATCGCTCAACTCAAATCATGGGGGATGAGGTAACCGGGCCGGCTGAAGTACAATATACAATGCTGTCAGCGCGTTTGCAAATAATATATGACTATCTACGGGGTTTTTATACCGCAAAATGAAGACAATGATTTATTTCTGTGTATCCAGTGCTCCTTAGCGAATTGGAAGCGGAATGCTTTTCCTTCTCAAACTGCGTGAAACGCGCGATGTTTTAAAGGTCCCCTGCCAGCTCCTTTACTTCAGTTTCTGAAGTAGACTAGGCTTACTAAAAGTGTCTGTCCTGTGGTGGCATCTGCGCATGTGTTAAGTGGGATGTAGCGTCCCGTGCGTTATTTTCCGGGGCTTCACTTTGGCTAAACGTACAGCTACTGATTGTTCGAACCACTTCGCTGTATAATCATGTCTGGCAAAGTCCGTTGTCGCTATTGAATCACCTCCTGGTGAGGATTTCAGTATATCCTAAGCAAAGAGATCAAGATAACGCATAAGCTGAGGAAGCATCCCGACCTAGAGATCCTGTTTCTGTCTTTCTAATTTAGAAGAAGGATAAAAGTCAAGCTTGACTGTATGTCTTCTTTGTAGCGTGGATGAAAAGTTGCATCCGAACTCCTTCTGAATGTTAATTTACCTTCTCATCCCCTCCTAGCATAGATGCAGCTAAACCGGTTTCTTTCTCACTGAAACCAATTTGATTTTCACGTTTTTTACCTTCAATCATCGACGTTTTATCCGAATCATCTGAAACATCAAACATTTACTCCATCCTTACTTTCACTCATTCGTATTTGTCTGGTTTGACTACGAACCAATGAAACCCACATGGCTGCCAACCCTTATTTCTGATATCTTTTCCTGTTTTAGCTGAAAATAAAGGCATTCACTCCATCCAGTGTACTCTTGTGGTTTTTATTTTTACTCAACGGATAAGGCTAATCGCTGATATAGTTAAGCTTCCGCAGCAACTGTGCTTTCAAGTGGAATGTGAAAGTGACCATTCAGGAAATAATGAGTAGTCCGCTTCCACACAAGTCAACTTGTTGTTACTGAGTCAGGGAAATTTTTGTATGCAAACTGACCTCAGCAGGTTACCCACCACATCATAAAAACATCTTTCACGCTTTCTGCTGGCAATTTTAATTACAAGTTGACAAACCAGAAAGATTGGATATTCAAAGTAAAGCTAGATAATGCGTTATTATCTGTCTGGTTTGTCCTGAGATCTGACTATGGGACTGCTGTGGTTGCACACAAAATTAATACAATTCTCTCTTCTTATTTGTCTAGACTAGTGGAGATGAACGCTTGATAACTTTAGTTAATTCTATCTTCTTACACTCACCTCTGCAGTTTGCGACTAGGGAGGGTGGAGACTACTCATAATTGTCGTGGTTTGTCTGCTGCATATCATGAGGAATTGCAACAGCCCGCATTTCCGATCTTGCTCAAAACTGGGCAGGCAATTCTGGTTGATAGCATTTAAATGTAGCAGGATTCTTTGTAGGCTTGCGTTCCATCATCTACCTTTCAGTTCCACGACCGAAAAGGTTTTGTATGGGCTCTCCTATTGGAGACGAACAATGGTTTAGAACGGGCAAAAACGTAACTACTTTACAAGTCTTGTAGGATGACCGGAATGTGGATTACAAAATGAAGATCTAAAATGACAGAAATATTGAAATTCCTGGTTTAAGCTAACTTGCCGCGTTATTCACCTAAACATATTTCTCATCCGCTCACCGCTACTTAACGGAGAGCGCACAAGGTTTGGTTTATGTTACTTCCTTTTCCGATGAAAACGAACTGTCACCTAATGTAAATTAGATAGAGTGTGGTCCAATCGTTTTTAAAAAGTTTGAGTGTGTGAACGGAAATAACGTCAGAAGGAGGAACGTTCCCGGTTCTGGATACCCAAGGGGAGAAAACGTTTCTTCGGCAATCATGTAGACTGTGGTGTTGTGAGTGTAGCGGCCTCCAGCAAACACTTTAGCCTCAGAGTTCCATGAGCAAATTTTATCGATACATTCGGCTAGTTGCTTTGTGTTGGTAGTATCCATTACGTAGGTTTTGTGCAACACTAAATATCTCCATCGGCTGAGGTTTTAATGCTCTGTATACTTAGGTTTACTTCAAACATGTTCTTCACCAGATTGAAATTTCGCTTCAAAACGCAATCACTTGTATGCCTATGCAAAAACGGAAACCGGAGCGGCAGCATGGAGGCGAAAGACTTCTCTTACTAATCATGGATGCACATAGGCAAGTAAGTACTACAAAAATTTACTGCTCAATGTACATTACACTTATCCTAGCCCACCAATATGCGACTGAAGAATTTAAAAGATCGGCAAGCGCAAAAGCATGAAGGAACTAAGTTCCAACTCATCCGGATGCTAGAAGCGAAGCCGGCTTTAATTTTGCAACGAAACCAATCAGTTAAGATGATGTGTGGATTAAAAGCCTATCCAAACAAAGTTTGTTGAAGCCAGCAGAACTGTTATTGGCCGAAAGACGCAGCTCAGTCTCAGCGACTCCAGTCCCATCGATCTCCCCACTGCATGAGAATTAAAGCAAAAAGACGACTATCACGATTTGCTACGAAGGACCCATAGTTTTGCTGGTAAGAGCAATAATAAATTTAGACGTATTTGTGATGCAACCACCCTGCCCCACTGCTGTTTCACAATAAGAGTAGATGACGGATAATACATTCAAAGTTTATCCAATGGGTGAAACGCAGTTATGGCGCTAAATGGCAAAACATAGGTGGTTGAGTGCGTCATCCAAAAGTATTTTAAATATAGCCTGAGCAGTTGCGGAAATGAAGTATTGAGGAATGCGTTCCAGGGCTGGCATTCACAATTATTAAAGAAATTTGCCCTTGCATTTCGCAGAATGACATCTGATATTGTTGTTACTGCAGGACTCTAGCGAAGAGCTTGGTATGAGATGGTATGTGCAGGATGAGGTAATCCAATACTTGGATGGTTTGATAGGCTACAAAATGGTCCACTTACAACTTCAAGCGTTTGAGGATACGGTCGTGTAAAAGAATACACATTCTAATGACGTACTTAGAAGCCCCTACTTCACGTTGCTCCAGAGCATTGAGGTAATGCTTTAGACATGGCTGCAGAGAATAAATTGCGTGTTCGACGTGACAAACGTAAAATGAAAAACGGAAGTATCGCTTTGTCCGTATGTCGGTCTCAGTAGTTCAACTTGCCGGTTAGTGGCTTTTGATGTCTTTACGAAAAGCTTAAAACAACTCGTCATTCTAAACCTGTACACCTAGCTCAGCTTCAAAAGAAGAGTATTCCGAGGCTGTAGGGGCAGGTAGTGTGGTGTCACTAGTAGCTTGCAGTTACAAAAGCCGAGATGTATTAGAACTTGGGTTACTGACTGATGTACCATATCAAGATCACACCGTAAACTGTGCTGCTTGAAATTAACCTGAATCGTTCGCTATATCTTCGTACCATCAGCAAAATGTCAGAAATATGAGGCGATAGTCTGTACCGGATCATTGCTGAGCACCAAAGGCAAACACGGCCCTGATACTGAGCCTTAAGCCACACCAAGTTCAACGCGCAAGCAGTAAAATCCATGTCAAACAAATAATGAAGCTGTCGGTATTTTGTCACTTGCTGTGGTCAAATATACAAGTAGATAAAAGGTAGGATTACCGATCTCTAGTATAGACAGTGATGTGAGTGCATGGATGGAAGACGATCATCGCCAAGAACTAAAAATTGTATATGCTACATAATAACGCCTTACTCATCCACAAGCATTCCGAGTTAGAGTGGACACACAAACTAATCAAAACGTATTCGATGATCACCACTTCACCAAGGAAGAGAATAAAGAGCGGCAAGTACTATTCTTAAACTTCTTTATACACAGAGCTCCAGTTGGACCTTTGGAAATGGGACGAAAATTGCTTTGGGATGATAGTTTGGGGCGATAGTTTAATACGGGTAAAATATTTAAGTCTTGTCAAGTCCGGTAGCATGGTCTTGGTGAATATTCCAAAATAGGAAGAGGATATCAGCGAAAGTGAGTTCACACTGGTGGACTCACCGTGGTATAAGTACTGAAAAGTGCAATTCCACTGTGAGCATAAGGAATAAGGAAAAGTGTGATGTTCAAATATCCGTGTCACCTGGCGAAAGCGAACAGGCTGTAAGGGTGGAGCCTAATCTGGGAGCTAGCTGGAAGTGAAGTCTCTAACGGATATTCGCATTGAATCGAGGAGATGAGTTATGTACACTGGTGCAACAGAATGCGTGCTCTGTCCACTCGGCATTTTAGCTCACCCGTCGTTAGAGCACAGCTTGGAGATTCCGGAATGGCATTCCGGAAATGAAATTCCTAAGGCTTTCCAAGCTCCTGTACTGCACTGCCAGCTTGAAATAGTGGTCTCTCAGTGCTGTCCTGAATGAGCTCCAGTAAATGGCGACACCTGTTGTCGGGATCTCCCAAAAGCTGGTAAGTCAAAATAAGGTCTCAACGCAGTTGTCAGCATAGACTGATGAAGAACTGAGCACTATCCTACTTTGTGCATGAGGTAAATTATATAAGCCTTGGAGATTCTTGATGACCCTGCGTCGAGAAATCTCAGAAGCGGTGGAAATTCTCTCCAACCATGGCTGCCAAATCCATACTGCATATTACACTGTTGGACGTATGTATGATCCTAGAAGCTACTGAGAATCCGACAGGTCGGATCATCCAAGTGCATGACACAGGAAGCTAATGTTTTGGATGCACCTTCTCGATTCCTTTTCAATCTGGTCCAAAGAGGAAAGATGAGCCTGGACCAAAACGTGAAACTTCTTTTTGCCGGAAGAATTTTGAACCTCCTTGTTGCCCGGTTTATAACAGCAGGCCAGTTGCTGTCACAAGCGCAACATTCGACAATTTCCGCGTTGAGCAACAGTAGATTCTGTATGGACCCCGCTCAAACTTTATCCTGATCTGTTTGAGGTGAATCGATCACCATCCACACTTGGATGTCATTAGTATGGGGTAGTCAGTTCGAGCTTATGAGATCTCATATATCGTTGGTAAACTCCAGGAACAGCAGAGGTACCAGTACCGATTTACGTGGTACTCCGCATCCAACCCGGATGCGATCTGACAGGGGTTCACGCACTCTTGTCTGCAAGCGGCAGTGGGGAAGAAAGCTTCTGATCCACGCTGTGAGAGAATCACTAATGCCGATGTTCTGAAGTTTGGGATGCAGATGGTTAAGATTAGAATGGTTAAGATTATCGTGGGACCTATGGTGGAGTACTGCACAATTGTTCATAGCCACCTGCGTAGTACGGATCGAATAGCTTTAGAAAACATTCAGCATTCTTTCATAAAACTCCTTATTGGCCGGTCCACCACAATGAAATATAAAGACCGCCGTCGCCGCCTTAAACTAGACCCTCTACGGCTGCGTCGCCTGAGAAATAAGCCAGTTCTCTTTTACAACATTATACATTTCCGGGTGTACACGAGCGGAATAGAGCTTACATTGCGAGATTTCTCGACCTATTCCACAAGAAATATGGGTTACACACTACCCGTGGAAAATTGGAACTAAAGATCCACTCCGACATCTTCCTGGTTAGGTATACTCACATATGAAACAAGCTACCATTGAAAGTACGGGCAAGTGAGAACCTAAAGAGATTTAAAAGGAACGGGAGCTTTGCTGAATATGCAGAACATAATAAAAACCGTCGACCTTCAAGTGTCTACAGATATGTTGATTTCATCAAGTCTAAACAATATATGGCCAATAATGCAAGTTCACTACACTCCAAAATGCATTAACTTTATGCTCGAAAATACCACCCATGAGGTCCCACTCGTAGGTGGAGAACCAAAAAAGTGTCTCGCTTGCTTTATCTCCTTCGTATATTGTAGATATTCTACTGTCCTATTGCATCCGGATAATTTGCATCACCTAGGGTGTATTGAAAGCAGAAGCCAACTCATTAATAACGCTACCAGTTATTCTAAACTTCTGCAGTATTTTTCCACACCCAATCATATGACATCCCATAATGTCGCGAGACCGGCTAATTGACTACTTATTTCGCTGATATTTCTACCTCCTAATCTAACTAGTTTATCTTATTCTCCTGTTATTCTGTTGGCCACTTGCGGGCCGATCTCCTGAGGTGGTGGTTTAAAGCTTCTAAGCAACACGCGTACCCACATCAAACGACCCACCGGTGAATATAAAAAGGGTGCTGAAATTAACAAACACCAATTTGAACTGCTGTACTCAAACTTAATGGCAAATGACACCAACCGATGATTCCGGTCATTATGCACGCCAAAAACAACTATGAATGATGAAAGGGCTAACTGGTTTGAGTAACTAGCTCACCGCATAAAAATTGAGCAAGTAATGGACCAAATCGATAGTGGCCAGAGGGCTTTCAAACCACACCGATACATGGCCAAATGGAGTGTGGAGATGTGGGTGAAACCTCTCGATAGAGAACCCCGTATGGAAGCAGGTCCCCAGGGAGACGATTCCAAGAATGACCGTATTTCTTCACTTGTTTTTTCTTACCCTACTTCATTCTGCACTGAGTCTGTTGTGCTCCTGGATCCTAGTTACTTCACCTTTACCGTTCCACTGTCTTACCAATATTTTTCATTAATTTACTCCTTCGACCATAGCCTCGCTCTTAGTTGTGGTGCATTTGCTCTATATCTGTACACCAAAATTCGGATAATTTTTGTGCACTTTATCCTTCTACAAAACTAGGATGCACTGAATAAGCCCTGACTTTGTAATAAATAGTCAGTTATTTCTTTGTCTATTTATCCGTTTAATTCTTCTTTTTCAACATTACCTTTGCCGTGCATATTCACCCCCTCCCTAACTATCCACCTACAAGTGAGGGCTAAAAGGACTGCAACTGGGATCACGCAGCGTCTCAAACATCCGACAGCCCAAAACACAATTTGATTAGTTCAACTCCAGAATTAGACCAAGAAATGTCTAGACACTACGCTGTGCCTTAATTCCTTACGATGAGAATACTGCCTTTATTATGCTGATAAAGAAACTAGTTGGACAATCCACTGGAGTTAACTTAATATAATCTTTTCCTTATTCTCGTAACTCCCTAACCTTCTACTTACAAATAGCTCCAACTGTATTACTCCAATCTACTAAGAAAGATTGTGTATTACCCATCTGATCTTCATTGGTGAATCTAACTGTTTCATCCTTCCCATACTCCCCCTCCATCAAAGCGCCGTCATCATGGCATCACCAAGCTGCACGGAAAAAAACCAAATGAGAATGCCCGCGAACTGGTAGCGTACGCTGACAAATTTCCCAAATGAAAATATCCGTAAAAGCATCTCTATTGTGCCCCTATAAAAACCCAAACAATTGACAGCCTTACATGCCTGAGCATATTGCAATGTAAATATGATCCGTCCCTTTGTGTGCTCGGTTTCTCGGTACCACGAGAAATATACCTTATTATTATTATTACTAGTATTATTATTATTACTATGGTCTAACGTCCCAGATGTTATTGAAGTGGAGAAAAGCATCAACTCCGATGCTAGTGTCTATTGCTTCCGTCCACCTGGATACTGCTAGATGTATGTTGGTAGAGCATGATGGATTTCATCGGAATCCATGCTGTTCTTGTGTAAGGTAGGTTACTTCGTTTAAGTAGGCCGTTAGCGCATCGACATCAACGGCTTCCATGCCTTTTGAAAGTACCGTCAGTGGGGTTCGGGACGGCATTTGGCTGGATCATAACGGCCGCTTCGTTCGTGAATTGGAGTAATCAACCGTCGTTTCTACATGTCGCTCATGTACGTTTCGTCAAAACGGCGTTGGAAAAATCGAACCAAAGTCTCATCTGTGCCCTCTGCTACCACCGCAATTAACTTCGGGTGAATATTATTAACTCCAACAGCGCTGCGCTAACACACCCGCAGCAACTACTTCACTACAGTTTTTGCCTTTGAAGATTTGCACGTAAATCTTGAAGGCGAGACAACATTTGTTATTGGGTTGTGTGGTCAATGAACTCACCTGAAGGTTGGAGGAAATTGCTGCATCCTTCGTGGTCATTATCAGTCCATCCGCCGTTTGAAGTTGAGGAATTCCCCCGTCTCACATAGGTGGTTTACATGTTCATTCAACAACTTGTTGACACCACACGCATTGCCAAATTCTGCTGGTATGCTAGTTTGTCCTCATTGACGAGCTGAGTACAGTGGTTAAGTTGGACCACGTAGGCAATCCAGGTCTAGGTGCTCGGAGAGAGCCAGGCCGTGTTTCGCACCGCTATACACTTTCGTACCCTGCTTGGCACAATCGAGACCACTTTTCACGAGTAGACTTCCTTAGTTTCCGATGGTTCTGCAACCAGTGTTAAGCTGGCTGATGAAATATTTCCATGCACTAGGCGGTGTTCCGTGTGGTTGGTTTTCTCGCCGAGTCGAGCCAATACGGCGTAGAATATAATAGTTCCCGTTGCGTGGGGACTTTCCGCAGCATATCCTGCATACTAAATGTATTCGTACATGTGTTCGTACATGATCTCCGCGGCCCAAAAGGATTTTGAGGATCACCCTTTCCATCATATTTTCATCATTTGTAAATATCCGATCCAGTATAGACGGCCAATCTGTTAATTAGACTCTGGTGGGTGTGCTGATCTGATCAGAAGGTGAAGAACTAGAGACAAGTCCTTTCAGATTCGCTACGAACCTTTCTCTGGGAGCAACTTGGAATTCTAGTGCTTGGATGTTGAATCCAAACAAAGTTAGTGGCCCTGATTCTCTGTCCCCAATCACACTGAAAAAATGTTGCGGATACATTACAGTAAACTTTGACAGAGATGTTTAGCCGATCATTACAGACTGACTCCATTCTCGTTATTTGGGTAGCAGCCAGAATAACACTTGTGCTTATGAATGAATCACGAGAGTACCGACCAATGGCGTACACCTCTGTGATGCGGAAGATGTTTGAAAAGTTACTGCTTTCCCGAATATTTACAAGCAATCACAAGAAGGACAACAAACAGTGCATACCAGCCAGTGCGATCTAAATTAGATGCTATTTCGTATCTTGCGCATTCCACTCCATCTGCTTTGGATAAAAATTGCAAGACTATGTGGCTGCTGTTCTTTGATTCTACTTATACCATTGAGTTTTGAATGATCGTTATTACTAAAAGTTTGTTCGCGAACGGCTTTCCTCCATATGTACGTTATGTAATGCGTGACTACTTTACGAATCCCACACACTTCACGTAGCTATGAGGTAGAAGATCTTCCGCAATCCCAGCCGATTTTGGGATTTTACAAGAATCTGTTCTATCACACATTCTGTATTCCCTCTAGTTTGAGTGTATGCCAATACCAACCAGTTTCGTCGAGTGTAAATATACTGATATCGTCGTCTTAGGGTGCATGACTCCTTTATTTGAGGAATCTTTGGAAATCCAATGAGCATTATACGAAGTCTTGACTTAGGCAAGCTCCCGCTCTCTCTCCCTTAACCCTTCTGATTTTTGTGACATCATATAATCTTTTCTCCGCTCCGACAGACTGCGTTCATTTTTAAACTTCTCATTTGGTCGTGAGTGGCCAAAGCAGCCCCGGTTCATATTCCCTAAAGCATCCTGGTCAACACATATTCTTGAAATATTTAAAAAGTCAGATGACTATCCCTTTCCTTCCTCAGGCTCAAAGTGGGACCCCTATCTCGTGGTACAATGCAGAGATCCGTAAATTCACTCATTCTCTCACATTGGCTGTACTATTGCCCTGTTCTTCTCCTTGGACTTCTCGAAAAGGATTATACTACAACTTATTACCCGATGCTCTGGTTTAAATAGATAAACCTTCGTTAATTTTGTGGTTGCCAGGAACTTTGATGCATGCTTTAACTTCTCATCCAAGATTCTAAACAACTCTTCTTCCCTCCTACCCACTCTGTAGCAAGTACAGTAGCAATTACTTTCACGCGGTTTAAATTTAAACCTTTATTTTCCCGTACCTTTCAATATCACGACTACATATTTTCTTATCTGTCTCGCTTGATAGTCCACTCAAATATGAGGGTACAGCAAGTGGGAGAACATTTGTTTGCTTGAAAAAGGAACTCGTTTTTTTCTGTCACCGCATCATTTTTCTACCGAGTCTAGGTTGTAGTATGTCCGCAATGTTAGTGTACTTTGTTGAATTGGCTCCCACCACGGGTGGGTAAATCTTAGCTTGACTTGTTTTGAAAAGGATGTGGCAGTATTGCTTATTCACTACCCGCTTGAGTGCGGATGCCGGATTGAAGTCAATCTCGGGCATGGAGAACGGAGGCCGATAAACGACCACCAACTAGCAGACGTCATCCCCTACTAAAAGCGAACGGCACCAAAGGACATCCTGTGCCGTATTGAGCGTATCCACAATGGATTCATAATGGTCATTGTGGACGCACACAGAGTGCATCCAGAGTCACTAAAGTAGATCAAATCCTGAAATATGACAGCAAACCTCAGAAAAGCTATAAGCTGTAAATGAACCCTGACAGATTTTTGGACATCATAGTTTATTCCAATGGAAGTCGTAACCGAAAAGTATCATTATACGCTTACTTGCACTAGAAAATCTATTACAACACATCTTCACGAGTGCACTAGCTAAAAAGACAATACTTTGCCCAAAGCAACGGAATCACTTAAATAACAGCTACTCTCGCTTTGTCACTTAGATGTTGTTCATCAAGCAACGGGAACAATCCCAAGTTACTCTACCGGCTTAAAAGTAAACTGCGCACAGATGAACGACTTGATGTGACCAATATGATCTGCTGCCGGGACTATGAGAAATATCAAGCAGGAAAAACAAGATGAAGCCAAACGCAAGGTTAGTCAAGTCAGTATAAGCTTTATGTGCCCAAAAGGGTGCATTTTCAGCGTTTACATTATGAACTGTAAATTTACTGATGGGTTACCATTAAAAGGGTGAAGTTTACAGTGGGTAGAAAATTGAGGATTTACTTTCATTGACTGATCGAGCAACGATCCCAAAAAGCTGGACTAAATCTTCGGAATTTGTATTCATTCCAAATGGCAAAGGCTCCACAAAATATTTCCTAATTCGCTTCAATTGACGTAACATGTTGTATCCAGAGACAATATATCGGGGATCCTGCACGACATCTGGCACGTATGTTCAAATTTGGATGGGGTCAAGAGCCTCAGCGACTTTGGAAGTTGTTTAACCAAAATATCTGTCAGCACAATTGCGCAATACTGTGATACATACAGCTGATAATGCAAAAATGATGTTCGGCGAAAAGACAACGGCCGATTTAAACGCCCCTCCCATGAACATAGCTGGACCATTTGTTGCCGCCATCGTGCATGTGTATACAATAAGCAATCAATTGGTCTTGGGGTACTCAAAACCTTACGGAGAGTAAAATGTCAAAAGACATATGAGTTCACCGAAGATTAGCATTCTGAGTCGAATTCAATCATTCAGGATCTTGCTCTAGAAGTTGCTCGCAATGCTTCTCAGTCCATGTCCTGGATGTTTAACCTATAAAGCTTAATGACAAAGATATTTTTGAAAATTTTAACCAGTTGTTAGTACTGAAAAGATTGTCTACCAAACAAGCACCTTTTCAGTACTTCCTCATAAAGCCTAATACAGTACATCTATATGGTTAGGATTGAGTAAGAAGAAAGTTGATGAGTCAAACTGCCCAAAATGCCCGAGATTTATTTAGGTGTAAGTTGTTTGGATAGTAGCTTCCCACGATAAGGCCAACTCCTTAACGAATTATGCACACACACACACATCAGAAAGTTGTTGAAACAAGTCTCCATCGCCTCTAGTAATGCGAGGATACGGCAGTTGATAAATTAGAACTCGACAACTCTCACATGGTAGATCGGGTGAAAGTTTTAGGGATAATGACGAGAAAATTTGTTTGAACTAGATGCATAGTTATTAGTATTCATGTCCACCAAGGTGCTTTCACTGGGCCTGAAGTTTGAGCTCCTTTATCTACACAAACTTATTTAGGTTTAATTAAGTGACCCAAGTTTTACTTACCAGTCGAGGTGTCGTATGCTAGCCAGAATCAGCTGACATCCATTATTTTGACGATATCCGGCTTCTTAAAGGTAAATTTCGCGCCCCGTTGGTTCACTGTGTTTGTGCCACTGAGATCTGTTAAAACCCACCGATCTAGATGCATTAGATTTATTCTGATTTGACAGTAGCTGCGCTCCAGTAAACATCCGGCTGCTGTTTTTTCAAGCCTGAACTAAACTAGTCGGCGAATGAACAGTTTTGCAAAAAAATGACTACCTTAGCTATTCGCATCCGACTAGACACGCATGCGTGGATGACCGCGATCAGCCAGGCCAATGTCAGCGTTGTTAGTGTGAAGCTCTCACTTTTTTTAATCAACACGCAAAACTCGCTGTCAGACGTGTTCGACTTTTGTCACTGACGGTATCTGATAAAATTGAAATGTTCAAAATACTGAATTACCAAATAAGATACGGTTGTTTACTTAAATTTCGTTATTTGAATCGAAGCAATTAACTTTTCATGGTGGGTTTCAACAGTTTTATGGCTAACAAAATCTGGTTTACTGGAACAGTGTAACGAACAGTTGGTGAGCAAAACGGAACCAGAGATCGTTTAATTGAAACTAATGCAGCGACAAATCAATTATGTCATAACAACAAGAACTGAAGCATGCATTAAAATGAAATGTGATTCGCTCTAAAAGTTCGGAAGACGAATGCCTTAATGTAGGAAGAGTAGTTGGAAGAGCTACAAGTTCACAGTACTTACCGAAAGAGTACGTTATGTTACAAGACTTAATAGACAACCGGTTAATACATTTGTTATACTGTACAACGTTTCACTTCTGATTCAAATGCTTCTTCATGCGAAGTGAATTGACTTAGCATTGAATGGCACTGAATGGTTCACAGGAAGGAAGGAACGTTAATAACGACAATGCATCGCAATACAATGGAGATGGATGGAGCACATAGCTATAGTTCAAGTCACGCGAAGCCAGCGTATGAGGGAATCGCCTCATCTCTGATGCACAGAGCAAGTGCTCTGTGCACGAACTAGGAAGAGAAACAATGCAGCGCAGAGGGAGGCGATGAAAAACAGTAGCTAGCATATTTCCGAGGCGAATGGTTAAACGACAGCTCCTCTGATTTCCAGACCCACGTACAAGACTAACCACGGAGTGGATAGCGACAGTTTGCATTCTTTATAAAGAAAGAACTTGGGAAGCAACTCGAAGAGTACCGAATAAAGAGCGAACATGGATAGTCAAACGTTTCGGTCGACTTCACTGCATTTAAAGAATTTCCGTTCCTTAAATGGATCAACTAACCGCATTTACAAAACTCCTAAATATTATGCGCAGGTGTATAAAAGCAAGGTTTTCCGAACATAGACGGCACATACCACGACCTCAGAGAAACAAGCTCGTGTATAGAGCCAAATTCAGAAACTCGGCAATAGCAGTGCGTGCGCTAGACACAGGGCACGAAATCAACTTCGAAAATATCGAAGTTATCAGGGAGGGATTGTGATCAGCCCGACTAAGCCTAATTGCTAAGGCTAGAGAAGTAACCAGGGCTGGCATATGCGTGCAGAGAACGTCTGGCGTCCAGTCTTACTCGGACCAGTTTGATAATCATCGGTGGATGGACCTGAATTCAGAATAGACTATCAACTCTCCTTCCACCAAATTCCTAAGTATTAAAAATAACTTCTATCAGTGAGCGAGTTCCTTCTAACGGACCACTCAAGATTGCCGACCATACGTGTAACTACCGTCTGATCAACATCTTTTATTCCCCATTTGGCCCTGGGAGAAACCAACCAAGGATTACACACAAACCTAGTGACTGTCACTGTTTCAACCTTTCACCAATGAATTGTAAGTTTATTAGTGCCTGTATATAGCTCACCCATGTTCGTTATAAAATACCATTCAATGTTAAGCCAATTCAGTTCAGAGAGGTTTGGAAACAATCGGTTGTTTCCAAACCTCTCTGAACTCATGACTACTCGATCGGTTCCAAGTATCTTCCAAGAATTTAAGCCAATTCACTTCGCCTGAAGAAACTTTTGAGTCGAAAGCGAAACCTTGTGCAGTATAACGAATATATTAAGTAGTAGTCTACCAAGTCTTTTGACATGAGGACGTCCAGATCGGTTCCGAATATTTTCCAAGGTATCAGGTAAAACATCTAACTTTATTAATAGGAACACTTCAAGGGAATCATCTATTGTTAACTCTTTTATAGGTTTAAGCTGAATTGTTATTAATCTCCGTTTGTACAATTATTACTTCTTTATGAATGGAAGGATTTTGGTGAGTATTTTTGTTCGTCGCAATCAGCCGACAATTCAGATATGTCGACCAGCTGTCCGGAAAAGCACCAGACGACCGTTTCGCCCCATTGGGGCTCATCA
Organism: Dicrocoelium dendriticum; assembly: GCA_944474145.2. Lineage (NCBI taxonomy): Eukaryota > Metazoa > Platyhelminthes > Trematoda > Plagiorchiida > Dicrocoeliidae > Dicrocoelium > Dicrocoelium dendriticum. The sequence continues at coordinate 65,465,128 of OX104071.1, read as the reverse complement.
GTGGTGCGCATCCTTCTGTCCTCTGCGGAGAATCGAACCCATGACTGCTAGTGGCTCTTGCCAACTAGCCCGCAGCTTATGCAACTGCGCCATGGAGGACGGTATCTGACTATCGTGAAGTGTTTGCTATATCACATTTAGCTAACAATTCACGATAGTCAGATACCGTCCTCCATGGCGCAGTTGCGTAAGCTGCGGGCTAGTTGGCAAGAGCCACTAGCAGTCATGGGTTCGATCCTCCGCAGAGGACCGAAGGATGCGCACCACTGATGAGCCCCAATGGGGCGAAACGGTCGTCTGGTGCTTTTCCGGACAGCTGGTCGACATATCTGAATTGTCGGCTGATTGCGACGAACAATTATTACTTCTGTTTATGGTGACATGATTTGAGACAGCCCGGTTCATGGTACCCCTGGAAGCGGGTTTCAGATTCTCTCTGAACTGTACTGAACCTTTCTTTGAGACTTGCTAATTCACAAGGCCCAAACCCGATCCGACCCACTCAATTAGGTTAATTGGCCTTAGAGCGGAATATAATCCACCGTCGAACCTCACGGTTGGTCGATGGAGAAACGGCTGCGGAAAAACAATCCACCGCGACTGGGTGTTTGAACGAGCACGTGTATGAACAAGAGTTAGATTTGCAGCTAATCAGATGGCACGTGAACATCGATTGATGTCAAGCACTCACGTTTGGACTTGGCCAGCTTGAGTTATGTTCCACGCATAGAGAAGGAATTTCCGTATGTGAAACTGGAGGTTTAAAGCAGTGTTTATTTGGTAAGACAGATGGCAATTTATTAATTTTTAATGTGCTAACGTTTCGGCCGTGCCTTCCGAGTGGACTGTAAATAATGGACACTGCATTGGACTGCCTTCTGAATCGTCTTGATTGATATTACCTGGACAACCGGACGCAGCATTTACTGGACACAACGTTAAACGGGTTGTATTTTTCTATGGCTTATAGGGATGACATAATTATTGTAAGCCCTTTAGTTGAGTCACGCAAGCAAGTCTGAATGAAGGGTTTGGCAGGTTCAGAAGTTTCGGATTTACACTACGAATAGACAAGTGGGCGTTCTTCATGTCCAGAATTTTGTACCTTGATTCCTTCATCCTTGTATTGATGCATGAAAAATGATTGCAATTCAACGGCTACGAGTTCCGAAGGACAGGATAATATTACCTTCTTACAATAACTTTGTCCCTAACGTGCACTCGGTAAGGATGTCACTAAATGGGCTTTTGAAAAGTACTGCAAAATGGGTACGGTCACAAGCTGTCAGTTAGCAGTTGAGGAACTAAAACATATTTTAGCTTCAGCTCTATCTTGCAACTGCACACTATACCCCGAAACTACCCATTATTGTTGCTGCATATGCTTCCGATTATAGGGCTGGAGCAGCAATTTGCAAAGTTTTCATACAGTAGGAAAAAGCGGTTAGTCATGTTTTACGCAAGCCAACAATAACCGATCGAACTTACAGTCGAATTGAAAATGAAGGTTTGGCAATTTCGTTTGTTGTCATAATGTTTCATAAGCTGCTACATGGTCGGAAATTCACGTTATGAGATGATCACATGCCCCCGCTGTCTATATTTGGTGCCAGGAAAGGAATTCCTGTACAAAACGCAAATCGCTTGCAATATTGGGCTACAATGATCCTCGGATAAAATTTTACCACTAAATATTTCGGTCATGTTGATACTTTATTGCGGCTTAATGCTAACTGATCCCATTCTCATGCACATAAAGTTGCTGTCATTTCATCAGTTAAAGTTGGTGCAGACAGTTGCGTATAGTGACGCTCATGAATACATTATCTGATAGCTGTTTACAAAGCATTCTCTTCTATCTTCACAATGGCTGGCCAAGAAGTCTACCAGAAGTCGAAATTAAACCATGCTTTGCACAGAAATACGCCCTCGCAGTAGTGATTGATTGCTTAATGCTGGCAGATCATATTGTGATCCCTAGAAATCTCAGGGTAAAAGTCATTCAGATACTACATGTTGGACACCAGGGAATCACACGAATAAAATTACTTGCCAGACAATATACTCATTGGCCAAATATTGATGGGAAATTAAAGACCTTCCTTGCAGATGGAATCTCCTCATATGAAAATAAGCGAATAAAGTAGTGTCACTTTTGTTTGTCCACAGTTTCTCACTCGATGTGAAGTATACCTGTTATTAGTATTAGTATTATTATTAAACATAAGACGTAACATTGGGGTTGTGTTTAGGGGCGAAGTCCATTTTACACTGAAGCATAGGTTGCACAAACCCGAATCTCATGAAAGTCACATCCTTTTCTTTTTCTGGGGACACGATCATACGATTTTTAGCCTGCAGGCTTGTGCGCTCTTCAGCGACCACTTCAGCGAGATCCCATACAAAGACACACTATGAAGGGTTATAAGGGAAATATATGCATGAGACCTTTCCAACGTAATAGTTAAAGCCGAGATAATGAAGAATAAACGGTATATTGGAAAATGTTCTTTTATTTGTTTCCATACTGTGGATCTAAGTTTAAATCTTTTGTCCCCTAATGACTGGTAATAAAGTGCACGTGGTGAGCCGCGGGTAAGGGTTGTTCTCATAGAAGACAAACACTGGCGCAAGGTAGAGGAGTATTCATCCCTGTGTGCGTCTCCGCGTAGTGTGGGAATTTCTCGTGTGAACATTTAGTGGGAATTTCACCCAGCGTAGTTTGAACAGTTTGAATATGTGGTTGTCATTTATTTACTTAGGAGTCTTAGGAGTCGTTCGACAAGTCCTGCTGCTGTGACCTCGATACAGGACACGGATGTGCCAAGCACCTCTTGTTGGGGCGTGGCGTAGCGTTGGACCGATGTGTGCCGGCTTGCGCGCACAGCGCAGTCAGATTAGACCGTGAAATAGTGATCTTATCCCATTCCTGTTCTGGATCGATGAGGCCTTAAGTCTTTGGAGTTCCAACAAAAAGTGCAATCATACGAAGTTAGCTGTAGATTGCGCACCTCTATTCTAGTGGATCACTGGGTGTATAAGTTTGATCATCCGACATTTAAAGAATGATTCAGTGAGTTTCAACAAGCACTTGTTGAACAGAAAATAACAGAACGCCTAGTGCATCCTCTGTGATAGCACGCTAACTGAAAAGCATTTATACTGCGTGTATTGGAATTTGAATCAACGTACGAGCGACAAGGTGGCGAAGAAGCCACGTGGATCGTTGAAGTGCGTGTAGACGCCCTAATACCGATGAGAAAGTCTAGACGAGGTTCGTTCCGCTAATCTAAGTACATCCGCTTATATGAACTTCTGATCGACTAGTTTAATAAAAGCCAATAAGCCTGCTTGTTTACTTAAGTGGTACTTTTAAGGTCATTTCTGAAACCTAGCACTGCGACAATACTAACAAAACGCCGCAAAATCTCACACGAAAAACCAGTTAGGTATGTAATGAGCCGGATCGGCTGTTTGTAAACTATCGGGGTAATGGGTCGCCATAGGTCACAGGTTGTTGCTAAGCTAGATGCATATGGGGGCGAGGTGTGCTAAGGTAATTACAGCACTTTATGCACACCAGACATATTCACTCCTCTTATTACACATCAGGTAACATGGTCCACGAAGAACATGACCCAAAGGAAACTTCTGTCCGGAAGGTGAGAATGAGAAATATGCTCAACAAATAGGCCGAAATCTTCCAGATAGAAATTCGTCAACTACGACTAAAGTGAAATACTTAGGATTTTTGGGGAGTGTGGGCGGAAAAATTAACATAAAAATGGCAGCCTGCATATTAAGATCATACGTCAGTGAACCACACCATCTGCGCCTTCCGCCGAGGTTCCGGATAACCCCTTATTTGTCTACCCCATGCGATTAACTACGCAAAGCTCCATGATTTCAATGCAACTCACACCATGGTATCGAGACTTGTTCCCAGTAACCTTAGCTGGCGCCTGCTCCTACGGGCTAGTATGCTATTCATTATTTTCCCAGCTATATCCACTTGGTTTCATTCCAACCTCCTCTGTTAGATACGGTCGTGCCCATTGTGTAAGATGCCCAGGTGTCCCACCATTCGGCATGGATATGCTCTCATCCCAAACCAGCTGTGAAGATTGTGCACTTCCACCCCATGTTACTAACCCTAAGGGAACCAGGACCTTTGTTGTTCCTTGATCCCATATCCACACCGAGGCGTGTTAATCACATTCTAGTTGAACGAAAGGACACCTTATATCTTCCTGGGCGCCGTACAGTAGACCAATGGGATAAGGTTTTGGACCCATTAAAAAGAGCCCTTGTATTCCTCTCTTGGAATCTGTGCTGTGTGGTCTTGTTGTACTGTAGCAATTGTGGTGACGCTATCTGATTGTGTAACTGTTCGAAGACCCGGTTGTTTCAGGACTGAAGGGGCGCTGTTTAAGTATGTAAATATGTATTTGCCAAACTTTGTTTACTGGTACCGCAGTTAACTCGGCTTACTTTCTTGGTTGGACCCGGGAATTTTTACAAATCACTCGTGCCCCAAGCGAATTTGTCGCTTACAATGGCTGAATGCAAACAACCCCAGTTAATGCGGAGAACACGCTAAAAGCAAACAGCCCTACGAATGACATGTCCAGCAAAACAGCTTGTCAAAATTCTCCGTTGAAGAACCAACAAGTGTTCTCCATCTATCATTGATCTGGTCGACGAAGAAGTCCAATCATTTTAAGACCCAGTCGCAAGCTGTGCAGCACTTAGTTCGTTATTTGCCACCTCCATGAACCTGGAGATTGCCACCATAAATGTAAACATTGTTGCGTAGTTTTCTTCGTGAAATCCTCCTGGCGATTACTTCTCTTCAGCCGTCCAACATTCATGAAGCTGATTGCATCCCCCATCTGCCATACGAAAAAGAGGGCCCGGTATCTCAGTATTGCTTTTTAAATATATGTTTCATTCCACCAGGAACGGGTCTCTTTCCAGATCAACTGAAAACGTCGTTTATAATCATTAACAGCATGGCGGCGCAAAACCGATGCTTGACAATTACAGGCCAATCCATCACATTCCTATAATCAACTAGATTATCCAAAAAATTGTTAAAAACAATGTGCAGAATTTCATCAACTCACCGGAGCTGATAGACAAGTTCAAACATAATTTCCCTGACTAGCGATCTGCGCAACCTGCCAGTTACATCCTTTGAACTACAACGCAAACTACACTAGCTCTAAATGTGCAATATAAATTCTATTCTTTGACATGCAACGGGCATGTGATTTGGTGCTTCACATACGGTTTCTGATAGAGATAGGTTCATTTGGAGTCCAGGACCCACTACTTGGTAGACCGTCCACACACATGTACAGTTGCTCTAAAATGGTCACGTTAGGCGACTCTCGTTCTTCCCTGTGTCCAATTCCCAGCGTGATCATACAAGGAACTGTGTTCAGTCCACTGACATCAAACATGGCGTGGTGTTCTTATTTTCGACGAGATACAACTTGTCTGCAAGTTCCGACGATTTACTCATCAGTATGTACTGATACTCATTCAGAATGATATCCTAAGTCAACAAAATCTTTGCTACAAAGAAATTAACATTGGCTCATATAATTTACCCTTGCGGAATGCAAAGATGACATTGATTTTTCTTTGTAGGCTAATGATTTTTTGGGAATTGACCACAAAGGCTTTTGCAAAAGACGAAAGTGTTCACAATAATTGTCTACGACCTGATGTATATAAAATATATAACTTGATACAAACATCAATTTTCAAAAATAAGCTTTTGATTATATATGACATAAACGTAAAGCTATAAGCACAGAAGGCGTTAATCAGGCAAGAGTTTGCGTTTGTAACTATTGCGTCAAGATGTTTCCTTAGGGCAGTCACATTTGATGCTCCAGCAGTCGTCGGTCGTCTTGTGTTTTTCCCATCGTCTCTGATAACATTTTCCATCGCCATCATATCTTGGTGAAAATTATCTCTTGTTCGTCACTTACTGCCCCAAGATTTAGGGGGAACTGATCAAGATGACTGTTCATGAAATGCAGCTTGACGCTCTTGTTTTACCCAAGATCACGAAATGTCAGATACATTCTGCTAACGTGTTCCTCATAATAATCCGCTATTTTGTTCCCAAGAAGGTTTTGTTTAACCGCCACAAATGACTGCGACGCATTTATCTCCGTGGCGTTTATCTTTGAGCCCGATTCTTCATAACGCACCGGAGCTCGAATTCGAGAGCCGTCAAAAGCACGAGTGTTAATCTTCAACAAAGAGGAAAGCGGGAAAGCAGAAACAATGTCCTAAAAATATTCGCCATCAGGATTCAAAACTCTCACAAATGGTTTCATAAAGCCAAATTCCAAATGCAGTGGAGGCGCTTTGATCTTCTCTCTGCTGACAGTTGGACCATTCACAACATTCGTCATGCCAGCCTCCAGAGTTTCACGTCTTGACCATTTCTTCTGTGCCTAATTCTTCTCATAAGCTCACCTGTCCCAAAAGCTAAGATAGGAACTTTATGTAGCTTCTTGCTGACCAAGAAGGAAGTTCGTTTAAGCTCAACACAAAGTATCCAGTCGTGTGCACGATATTTGAGGAGATCGATAACTATTTTTATGTCATTGTGTTCTATCAAATGCACTGAGTAACCCACTAAAAATGGTCCATCTATACTGCTATTATGTGGTGAAATATTCATAAATATTGTCTACTCTCGTGGACCATACGAGGTACTCCCAAATTGCAATAAGACACCTGGAACAGCATAGCAAAAAAACAAGAGCTTGCTTTCTGAAAATTCTCCAGGAGACTCTGATCATGTTATAGGAAGAAAGAAGTTGTTGCAGTGCAGTTAGATAAATTTTTCCACATAGTCTGGAGGCTAATAATTCAGCCGTTCTCTTGAACAGCCCCAAATCACGCACTTAGTCCTCCAGTTCTTGTTAACCGAACTGTTGGAGGCTGCTGAAAGTTCAGCATCAGTTACGGAGTCTTCATAAATGGAAGCCGATTCATGTAACCGGGCCCCAACTTCACGCTCACTGGCTTCATTTTCTGATGGAGCAAAACCTGTAACTTTTGGTACTGGAAGCTCTTCAGAGGTTAGAATGGGTCGAATTGCAGAGGAACTACTAGGATAAAAAGAGAGCTTGTACCCATTTTTCTTGCTAACGCTTCTGTATTAACAATACAAACATCAAAGTCTGTTATGTGGTTTTTAGATTCTCGCCAAACCATGAGAATTCCAACTGGCAGGCCCCTGTGTTTGTTTTTTGTCCAATCACGAAGCATTTCCGCAAAATAATGCACACAATATGGGTGCTCATTTTTGATTCTGGTCACCAAGGGGTATTACAAAGTATGCTTTATAGACACATTTTACAAACGAAGTGAATTTCTCATTCGACGAACTAGTGAATGACAGGTGCATCTATAGCGAAATGCGTCAGGTTCATTTGCACCTTTACGTCGATCTGAGTGAGCCATAGTCATAACTGCGACGAAAGTGGATTGATATTTAAATTTCTATTTATGTAGGATATTAAAATGCATAAAAACTACAGCATACAGAGAAAAGCGAATTTCAGACTTGAACTCAGGGATTAAAATGCATGTAGCATCAGTTTACAAATCTCTTGCAGCTGAAGGTTGAAAAAATTGCGTTGCCCCATGTATTACTTCCCATGAGAAATGGTGCGACAAGTGTATGATGAATTTCTCTGCACGCAAATCAAATACCACATGTCGCGGTTGTTTGATACTCGAAGGATCTGTCACACTTAACAGCGAGTGCTTTCGTGTACAACGGTCCACACGCAACCTCGGAGTCAGATGTTCCGAACAGATTGTGAACTAGAAAATCCGTGGCTGATATATTACATAAGTTACACACGATTACAGCCAGCGTTGGATTTTTTGAAATCCTCACTCGTCCCGCCCTAGAATATTGCAGCCTACTCTTTGCTAACATGAGGATATCTGACAGAACAACGATAGAAAGCCTTCAACACCTACTAAGCAAAGATTCTATGCAGCGTAATCGGGGGCGATGCCATCAACCCCATCTGGAGCTGCTTTGGCTGCAAAGAGTAAAACATAATTTGATATACTTGTACAGTCGGATTCATGGCCTATAGCAACCTATCTAGACTAACGTTGGAACACCGTCCAGCACTTGAGACCTACGCAACAAAGACTTTGCCCCAGTTATGTCACAATACAGGACAAATTTGCGATTTAACTGCTTTCCAACTAGATTTGCCGTTCTGTGGAACCGGTTCTCAATTTCAATCAGGTCGTGTGAAACTGTGCATTCATTTCGCATGAAGCTGGGTATGTTCCTCAACATAGACACCATTACATGCCTTTGTTCGTAGGAAGATCACTTGACGGTCTAGTTAATGAAGGTTCAGTTTACGTCTAATGGATAGAATCCCGTAACTTTACGCGACGTAATCAGACCTCAGTGTTTGCGGTATACACAAACCATAAATTGCCTCCAAACTACGCGTAAAACAAAACGTATGAGACATCCTGCCAGAATCACAAATGTAAGAACACATCTTTAATTTGCCCACGCAAGAGTATGAGATTATCTGTACGTAAGTGGTCTGTGCCAAGTATCTACACAGCTTATCATACGATAAGAAATATCTGTTATAAAATAATTACTACAGTGTTTTTGGTAAATCAACCATGTAATGAACTATGAAGAAAAGCTCACGACTCTGTATGTCAAAACACTGACCCAATTGCGTGCCAAAAAATGTAACAGTACTGCCAGACTTTCTCACCACATGTTACTTGTTAGGCGTCCTTTCCAGAGAGTTTAGTCAATATCACCTCTCGCCTTTTCTTCCCAAAATCGATTGATCACGAATGTTAACGTACTAATTTTGCTTGGCGTGCAGTGTCTTTCTCTGGGTCAGTTAAGCCTAGAATTTACCAATTTTGGTCAATTATGAGCTACCTGAACCCATTCCTAATTTTTATCCATTGGAAACAAAAAGAAGTTTGTACTCTTAGGTTTTGATCCTATTTCGACAAGTTTTGGATCATTTCACTTTCAACCTGTACCCCTTACCTACAAACAAATTATTTCCTGGTTTTGACCGAAATATGTCGCCACGCTGGTTGTAACTTGAATATCGATGGTGGTGCTTGTACTGAACACCTCAATCTCAAGACCTCATCTCTATTTACATCTCTGCCATTTTGAGCGACTTATGAATTTATATATGCGCAGTGTACTCTCTGAGAATATAAATGGGCCGACGGAATTTGCATACTCACACTATCTGACGGTTGAATTGACCAACCTCCTACTGTCCATTTGGCTAGTCGTAGACGGATGTAATCAGAGCAGCATCAATAATTGGAAAAACAGAAACTAACTTTCCACCACTCTTCTGTTCAGAGTCTTTTTTCATGCTGGCCGGTTTCATGCTGGTCGGTTTTTACATACAAAATTGGATTTGGAGTCCGTTTTAGCTAATGTTAGTCAGTTTTTAGATAATTTCGGATGCTCTATCTTATGCTGCAAGTAAATGCGCAATTGCAAACTTTTTATACACCCCTTTCATGGCTACTTAATTTCCATTCACGACAGACCTTATGCCCAGTAGAACAGAATGCATAATCAGGACATCTAGAGTATTAGAGTGAATACATTGTGTGGTACACGCCTGCTGTAGTCAAAATTTTGCTTTTCTATGCAGCCGAAATTGTTGGCCGCACAAGTGACAAACACCTGACGGTATGAAGTGTCACTTAGATGATCGATACTGTCTAAGGGGAAACTGCTAGTGGAACGAACAACTGAGCTGGTTCATATGTGGAAAGTTGACAACTGCACCCGTACTCCTGAACGATAGGCAGAATGCATAGCTGGAGGTATATAGTTCATCAACCGACCCAGTTCGCCTATCAACGGGTGATACAGACGGGTACTAGGAAAAGTTAGATGGGGAAGCAAATATGATTGGGACTGACGTTGACAAATGACAATTCAATACATAATACGCGTGCTCTATTTATCAGATGCGGCCAGCTTATGGATTGAAACATAGCAAAACACCGTGCTCAACGGTGCGCGTAGTTAATACAAGTTTTCTCTAAGCTCCAATAGGTACTATCAATGAGCGGCACTATATAAAGCTCGCCATGGAAGTATTGACATCTTCCACAGTCAGCTTTCGGGAAGATAAAACACCCGTGTGAGTATGGCGAGAACAATAAGCCAATCGAAATCGCACAGCTAGTGAAACGATGATTGTGAATCCGATAATGTGACAACTAGTCGCAGCAAAGGAAATGTTGTCTGTGGACTTGAAACGGTTATCACCACCTATCGATTTCTATAAAATAGTAAGGATGTGAAAACAGATGACTGCTATCATTCCCGTTGTCCTTAACATTTCCAGAACAATAAAATGAAAGTACGTATGGCTACAAAAAGAGCGTAATAGAGCAAATTGAAGATACAGGCTGAGAACGCATGACATCCTAAGTCTAAGACAGCCTAAGGCTATCGCTGTACATAGTGCTAATCGCGACAGCCTCAGCGGGGCATAGGAAGCGGGCGTTTGCATGCATACACACCGTTATGGCCATTTTGGCAGGATCAAACATGGGAAGACAGTAACTGTCTGCCTATGAACGAAGCAGATGGCTTTACTGGACGTGTGGCATGATAAAGTGGATCGAGTGACTCCATGTTTGACCGATTCAACACTTGTTCAGCCGTTCTGGGTTTCATCGATATGTCAGCTCGGTCAATGTGAGAAACTTCGCTGCTACAAGTGAGTTATTTGGTACAGTGTACGATGGAGGCTAGGGATTGTTCGTCCACCAGTGCGGAAGGAATAATCCATTAAACGGATTAATAAGGAGAGCATCGGCAGCACAATAAATCCGCTACACAGCGAGAATTTTGTGCTCCGTTGTTCTAATGGTGGAGAATTCGCTATTAACTGAAAGCTTGACAGGGGCTTACTCTTATCAGTTATGACGATTATTTCGATACCTTTGTCTAGTTGTGTTTCCTGATAGATCTTGGTATATATCCACTTTTCTACAACGTATCCGTTATAGCTTTCATCTCTACATACACACTGTCACCGGTACGTATATTTCTGACACGGTTAACTGCCGTCTTGTTTAAAGTCCGTTTATACTGCATCAGATTGTAGTTGATAGATTAGAAATTTCGTCTCGAACCATACGCGGCTCTAGAGGACCCGTTTTGCCTTCGACTAATCTACCCGCTTAAATATGGTGGGGTGTATTTTTCTCTCACTCGCCGGTTGCTTTTACGTTTTTGTACTTTCTGTGCAAGCAACCGGGCAAATCAGCGACATGTGTTGCTGCTGGGTGAAACCTCACAAGGTCATCTATGTACCCACTGAAGTAGGGAATAAAGCAATGTTTCTCCATGTAGGTGATTCGTTGTTTCTCCATTAACATAGCATCAACCCTCGTCATAAAGAGGTCTGATACGCTGCGCCTAACTGATACTTGATTGCCACTCCATCTATCCGGAGATAGGAAGTATTTTGAAATGGAAATTAATTTTCTCAATGCACAGTAACAGACTATCTTCTAATAACTCGATTGGTGTTAAAACAGGTAAACCTAAGTGCTCTATCAATTCGCACGTGCAAATAAGTTTCTCGTATTGAGGAACAGTAAAGAAAAGTGAGTGCACATTCAATGGGTGCAAGATTTTATGGAACAACTTAACTTCGTCTAGGGCCTCAATGAGCTGTGTCCTTCAGACGGGGCGGAATGATCAGCTGCTTGAACTGTGCAAATAGTTCAACTAGTGATTAGGTCAGGATTCTCTGCGTTAACCGGTGATGTAACAGTCACTTCTCCAGGACCATTTCTAAGGGAGTTACTACCCAAATGGCGGTTTTTGGATACATTTCTCCATCGGTGACACAGCCGTTGGTTTCCACCCATTACAAGGCACGTTAAAGAGCCTAATCTACCAAGAACCACCGTCAATCGATAAAGCAGTCAAATTGCGCATGCATATGCCTCGTTCTCGTGACGAGCTAGCCTAGGACAACCGACATCGACTACGCAACTATGAATACTGTACGCTGTATTGTGACATCAAGTAGAAAGTCAAACCTGTGCAACCCCATTGAAATATGATCAGAAACTTAAAATAATGTCCATGACCTGTCAGCACAATGGAGTTATTCACGTTTTCACTTGAACATGGAACTCACAAATTGGGACTCACAAATGCGAGATATTGTCCGTGGGTAATCGTTCTCGAAATCTAACACTGGAGAAATCTATATCCAAAATGTTTTGAACTGCTGCACTCAGTTTGCATCCCCGGGATGCGCCGACAAGCTGTTCCAAACATGGACCATTCGAGTTCAATACACAAGGGATGAGGAACTCCCTTCAAAGCAGAAACTACACGCTTGTTCTGGTCTCCACGTGTGCCGCAATCTATTCGAAGTAGAGCAGTAGCCTCAACATGTGAAAGTCACCTAGATTCAGATTGCGGTTGGTCATGAATAGGTCGACTCCCCAACGACCATAGGCCAGGGTGTACAGTCTTAGCCTCTTGCATCCGTCCTCGTAGGTCAAGCCCCGAAAACTGGGGATGAGCTTAGTAACGACGTGATGAACCGTTCGATTTGCTGCGCCTCCTCTTGTTTGGTCTGGCAATATGTAAGCAAACCGTATTCTAGCTTTGGTCTGATGATGGAGAACAGGCGAGTGGCCACCTCTTTAAACCAAATGCAGAAAATACGTATGAGCGCCCATGACATGAGCCGTCTGTTTTGGTGTATTTTTGTGTCGGAGGGTTTCGCTGTGGCTCTCTCCTATCCCTGCACTCCAGGGATAGGAGAGAGCCACACCGAAACCCTCCACTTCGGTGACGGTCCCAGTGACCGTATTGGCAGAGGCTGACTTCCAAGTCAACCGCCGCCACTAGTGAGATTGCGCTTCGCAATCCAAGACACACGGCGGGTGCTCCAAAATACCCGAAAGTCTATTTTTTGTGTTGTTCACGGACTACAAAGCGCAACGTGAGAGCACGTCTAGGTCCTTCGTGGAAGGTGTGGAATGTAGCATTTAGTCGTCAATCGTGTTTGGCCGTCCCAACCCATCCTATTGTTCATGAATAACGACGAGCAGCATAAGGAGCACACACCATCTGCGTCACGTGACAGGACTGGTACCATGTTCGGTTGAAACAACAACCGCATGTAAAAATGGTCCCACTTGGCGGGAGATGAAGAAAATGGACAAGCATCCGCGTGGTCAAGACAGGTCTGATCGGCTATAAATGTGCCTTTGTCTTCCACTCTAAGTGGATTGTCGGAAGTCAAGTAGAACTAAAGTAGCTCAACAATGTGACTGACGCACGCTGGGGCATTTCAATTATCGGCTCTATAGTGGTTTTCATGAAAAAGTGCAAAAACTAACTTTGACAATTTTGCAGATGCAGCATCTCAGTACTTCGCCTTTGGAGTCAAAAAACCGATCACGTCCACCAATAAACCCTCTTATCCCCGTCGCTAGGTCAATCTTGCTGACCGCCCCACAGCATCTACGCCACTTACTCTGACACATCCTAATTCCATACTCGGAAAATCCCTTTAGAAGTGACGTTAGACATTTATGGAAGCTACACATGAGGATTCGGGTAGCGTACGCATCAGTGGCCTCGGTGGACACACCGGGAATGACACACTTAGGTCCAACTTCCGTACTGAGCACAAGCCGTGCGATGCACCTTTTACCGTGAACTCCAGTAGCGTCTGTTAAACAATCCAAATCGACGGCAACAACTTTCAGATCCACCTTCACATTAACTCTCGCGTGCCCTATGGCTCCATTGTCTAAATATGATACAATAAAGGGCGTTGGTAAGTGATCGCAACTAGTGGAATACCATCTGCGACACGGATGATATGCTGGTTAAGCCCACTATGCTGGGATGCGTATCTCGTCATCCGACCTCAGTGCACTACGGTGAACTTCGAATGCTTTGAGTACATCTGAACTAAGCAGGTGCGACGGAGGCTGTCCGAATCTCAGCAGTTCGTCTTTGCAACTCGCCGATCGGGGTACGCATATTATCAGATCTTTCTTGAAATGATCGCGCAAGGGGAGCAGATGACCAAAGCGACTCTGCTAAAAACCATGGCAAACATATTTGTTCATTGTGGTTCCCAGCTCCAGCATCTTCCTGACCACAAATCTCAGATAATTGAGCAAGACCGTGGGGCTACATTCTTGAAGCACTCTTTCTGGACAACTTTATTGTGAAATCGTTGACGGCAACGCCATCACTTAACCACAAGGGCTGCAGTCCAAGATTATTGAACGTGATGCTACACTCCGAGAGAATTTCACAAGTTCTATTGTACAACTGGTTGAAGATTTGTGCCAGGTTGTCAACCGAAATTTGACTAAAGACAGCAGGTAACTGCAGTAAATTCTTTTCCTCCACAGTCCGGCGGAGAGATCGACAGAATAGCACTTTCGGCACCCTATTAGACAATGAAAAAATGGAACAATGGTGAATTACGGGTAAAATAGCGTTGCTTAGCATGTCCCTTGAGATGAAAACTATTGCGGAAATTACATTGCCTCATCAAGCGAAGGCGTTTTGGTGGACTTATTATAGACTTAAGTAGAATAGCTGAGATGTTCGCGTATTAAACGTATAAATCCATAAATCCATGGGTTGGGGGTTTGGTAAGACACCGTTTGATTGCGTTTTGTAGCCGCTGGCTAACCGGTCATAAAATGAAATGCAAATGAGACCACGCATCGTCAACTCGTTTTTTAAACATCGCCAGACGGGGAGCAAAGATTACATAATTAGGAATGGTGTTCCAAGGCTGGCACAAGCGGAGAGAAAAAAGTTTCTGCGGCATTCAAGAAGGCTATACTATATTGTCAGTTTCAGAGGATGACCACTTAGGTTAGTGTTGTGGTTTAATTCTAGCAGTGGACGGCAAATGTGGTTTAGGTTCTTCAGAATCTGGTAAACCATTATGAGATCCCCTCGCAAGAGCCGATATCGACTGTTGTGCATTCTTGGAAATTTCAGTCTAAGCTGATAGGGCAGATAGAGGAGGCACCAGAGGTTCTTGGTTGCCTTTCGTTGAGGCGTCTTGAGAACAACGAGATCCTGTTTCTGCCACGGCTGCCACGCCTAAATAGCATATTCCACTGCGGTCGCACGTAGGCGTTAAGCATTTGGGGAAAGATTGAGGGTTCAAATCGACCGAACACTCTGCGAAGCAAACCGAAGTGTTGATTGCCGATTCTCGTCGCCTCCTCAGCTTGTTTTGAACACCCGAGATCTTCCTTTACCAGTACACCCAAGTCATGCTCCTGAGAGGCATTCTACAAGGTGTGGTCTACAAGCTTGTAAACGCTCACCGGCTGTAAACGCTCCTGAGCTGGAACACTTTGTGAGACTATGCAGCCCGACTGAAATTCATACACTCAAAGTCAACCAAAAATACGTTTAGATGAAGACCACCTAATGGTCAGACCAAAGCCAAACACAGATTTGTTACTAACGACACTCCTAATATTTGGAACTATGCTGTTTGTAGATTAGTGCCCAAAGTCTTCTTAGTAAGTTAGTCGAACTTAGACTAGGTCACGTCGCACAACCACAGGATCTATTCATTATTACACAGACCCAGTTAAATTTGAGATAACCTGTTCTAGGACGATTTTACTCAGTAAGTCGCTGCTTCGGAAGGATATAACAAAGTAGTGGCATAATGCTTTATCACAATGCAAACCTCAGATGGGAAGTTATTAACCACCTAGAAATTCGCCCCCTTGGTTCGCTTTGGTGCCGCATATGCTTAGGGAACGATAGCATGTGTTGCAGACATAATATACTTCCGCCAAACTCTAGGTCGGAAATGGACCCTAATCTTTACCATATTTTACAGGTTACCTTAAACATGTTACACATCCACCTTCTTGTCGCTGGAAACTTTAATGTATGCTACATGAAAACGTCCGTAACTGATGGTTCACAAGTTAATATCTGTTTTCAAGGGCAAAATTACAGCTAAACTCTACATAACCGCGTAACCTCCTCAACTAGATTTCGAACTGCGAACAGGCCGTCGACAATTGAATTTGTGTTCACGAAGAACTCGTTGTCGAGGAAATAGTTGCAAACAAGCCCTTGGGTAGCACTTGCTGTGTTACTCTACTTTTTTGAATATATATGTTTCGCGGAATATCCTGAAGAAGAGGACGAAAAGGTATGTGTCATCACGCACTACAACTTATTGCTCACACTTGTTAAGGGTAGATCTTGGACCTTTTTATTTGAATACCCACCAGAAATCGCCTGGAAAACTTTCAAAAGAACGTATAGCATACGCACAAATCTCAACACAAGAACAATTCATTTTTGAGGAACAGAACACGTGGATGTATATCTTAGAGGGGATTTGGCATGGCTAGCTCAAAAGGACCATCCGATTGTCGAAAGCTGGACTGCATATGTGGTACAGCGTAACTTCTGTGTAAAAATTATTCTCGGGAACAAGGTGATGCATCTGCGGGAGGCCAGGTGAATCGGTACACAATATTGTGTACCGATTCACCTGGCCTGAAGAAGCTCTTTCGTCAAGCTCGAAAGACTGCTATAATAAAACCCCACGAAAACCGATTTGTATTCAAAACCTTCTGAAAGCATGAGATCCCAGTCAGTTCCAAGCATATTCCGAGATATTGAATCTCCTTCAGAAGCTTCAGAGCTACGGCATTGGTGACCGAATTCTGCGTTGGACAGACAATTTCTTACGCGAACGTCGGTTTGGAGGTTTGGGTCCTGGAATCTCCGTCGGATGTAGTTGAGGTGGAATTCAGTGTACCTCAGGACTCGGTGCTAGGGGTTTGCCTATTCTTGGTTTTCCTACATTATATAATGAGCTCAATCGTTCCCGACTCTTCTTTATCTTCTTTGCAGATGAAATTAAGATACAACTTGCTATTAGAGGATTGGACGACCAAGAAAGTCCTCATCGACCAGTTCAGTATTCTCTACCGTTCAATGCAGAAAAATCTCGAGTTGGTCAATTACGCTATAGACATGACTACACTTATTGGCTTGGGGAACACAGATTGCAGATCAGTTCCCAGGAGCCCTAACTTGGTGTACTCCTACAGAGGGACTTTAACCGTCCAAAGAAGTTTCAGGTAGCTTCAGAAGTGGCAAGCAGCATGTCAGCCTGCTGCGAATGTCATTCGGGAAATTTGATTCACCATCTTCTCAGTGGTTCACAATTTCTACTTGCACCCTCAGGTTGGATACACCATCCAAGCTTAGCAGCCTTGGTTGAAGCGCGACCTAAAGTGCTAGAGGTACCACAGCGCAGAGTAACAAACGATGTCGAGAGTTTACGCAATCACTTTTACCAGCGAAGGCTGAAGTTACTGGGTGTTTTCGGCGGACGTTACCGAAGGCTGGGGGGCGATCTCATATTTGTGTGCCAATTATTGACTGACCCCTACCACTTCTGCCACCATTTGCTAAAACTCCGCGATAACACCAGGCTCAGAATTAACCTTTTGAAACTAGATATATAATACAGCCACCTGGAGTGCCGACGGGATTACATTACTTTTCGAGTTTGCTAACTTTGGAACTCTCTCCCAAACTCAATTTTCTCCTCCCCTTAGTTGAACATTTCCAGCACTTATCTACCTAAACTGTACTATTTCGGATTACATCAACCATGCCCATCTGCCGGATTTATGTATCCTAGGGACGCAAGGATACGGCCCTTGAGTGAAGGACTATATTGTATTGTTCTCACGCTTTACGTCAACAATCACTGCATTCATGTTGTTTAGTACGTCCACATTCTATTTTTATTTTAAACTATCATTACTTAGCAACGCATTTAGCTCGGTAAAAGCTTAAACCGATAACTCAAATAAATTACCTACGCAGCTTTGGCCCTACCATCTTATGGAACTTGTCAAGCAATTACTTTTAACCCATGATAAATCACGGTTAATTGTCCATTGGGTTGCAGCAAGTTTGTCATTGCCAAGATTGATTTAACTGGTGTATCACAACTACTGGTCTTTGGTAACCCGTATAACGATAAGTTGGTGGGATCTCCGGGTGCTTAGCTGTTCTACGCATTTTCGACGTTCTAAAAGTAAATGTTAATGGCTTGTCATATGTCCGACATCTTTGCTAGCGTCGTACAATAAAGCATGTATTTTCTGTGAGTACTGCGTCTTGTTCGTAATGACTACTCCCAAGCCATTGTCTGGTATAATTACACAAGTTTCTTCCTCCTAAGTGCATTAAGCTGTAAGCTTGGAAACACCTACTTTACCCTCACTTTTTTAATGTGACTTGATAAAAATATCTGTTTATTTATCTCTAAACCAATTAGACATCCAAAGTAGTCCATTGTAGTTCTAGTAACTGGTCATAAAAGTTTTTTAAAGGTGCCTTTATAAAGGAGCGGTTCAGCTTAGCAAATTGAACTTTGCACTCCATGCCAATCGGTGATGCCTCAATTCGAAAGGCGTTGTCACCTTAGACAGGTTTAAGGCATAGATATTGGGGTCGCGATAGGCAATCTCCTCCTGGTTGTTCACTAACGCATTTTGCAACCGGACGATGCACGTCTCCTTAGTAAGACTAAGTGAACCTTTGCAGAGCTTAATACATACAATGTTGATGCACAATTATTAGCCGTCAGGTGAGCAATATTAGGTGCGGATGGGTCTCGAAGAAATCGGTAAACCAGGTCTGAGTAGTCTCCTGTTGTGCAAAAGCAATGCCTCGGAGCTTACCTCTAGGTTTGATTTCATTCTGACCCAACCCTTCAAAATGGTGTGCAGATATTGAACAAAATGGATGCCTCCGAAAGACAGCAAGAACTTTCTATCTCAGGTCAACTATAGGACAAAGTTACTTGATGAGATCAACGGTAATTCTTCGGTTGTGGAGTTTAAAGCCGTTACATCTCTTTAGAGATTTGAATGAAACAACAAGCGGAGGAAAACTGGCATATGGGAGCATTTTCTTTAGTCTCGTCATTATCAAAACAACAACATGAATGTATCTGGGACCACGGAACGGTTCGATCCAAGTCTGCAGGTTTCACATTTTGTGCTGTGTGCGTTGAATAGCCACAAGTTTGCTTCGAACAGATAGACCGTAATGGCAGATCACCCCACAAATCGAGTCAACAGCTATTACTCATGCTGTAGTTGGACTATTACCCCATCGGTGCTGCACAATAAGCGTAGGTTTTAGGCGACAGTGTGCGCTCGTTTTTTTTAACATGAGCACTACTATTGACTAACGTAGCGTTGGACAATAAACTGTTTGTAAGACGAATGTTAATATAGGCGTGTGTTGCACAAGAGGATTTGGACTCACCGAATCACTTGTGTGAATTAGCATATCTACCGAAAAGTTGTAGACGCAAGATGCAACTAGAAAACCATCAGAGCGATGTTTAGGGTTTCATCAACTAAGGGAAATAAACGGTAAGTTTCAATTGTTCAGCTAGACATCAGGATTATGTGTTCTACTTCCGTAGTGAACTTCTTTACGCTGTAACTAGCGATGCCTGCGTAGTTTGACGGTCTATCTGTGAAGGCGTCTTGCAGCACTCAGCTTGTGCCAGATTCTAGTCCGAGCGCCCATTCTGTCCTATGAAGTAGGAAACCTATTGTTTAAGAGCAAAATTTATGGCTAACAAAGTAGTTAACTATAATCCCACTAATCGGAGTGGTCAAGTTTGACTCCAACTCAAACTGAGGTCCAATATGATATTTGAGTCAATCCATATACATAGTTATAGATGGAAGGGCAGAAAATGATTACTCGAGAGCTTTGATAGGCTTTGGTAATTAAATCAACCCTTACTACCCTTTTCTGCTTACTTCAGCTCTATGTCAGCTCCAAATGAAACGAATCTCGCGAAATATGCGATATCGTCCAGGGGATCAATCACAAAAGTGCCGATTGTTCATTCAGACTACAAGAGCTTCTGAACGATCTTAATGGCTTGTCCAAATCCTGCGATCTATCTCTTAATGTTCCAAAGTGTCATGCCATTCTTTTTCCTTACGCAAAAGAGCCAGGTACCAGGAGCTCCTTGCACTGTGCAACAGGTTACATATTGATGGCGACGGACCACAGTCTTCCACAGAAATAAAATACCTGGGTGTGACGTTGAGTTTATCTTGGACTCTTCACGTAATGAAACTTTCACAAAAGCAGGACGCTGTCATTCTATGATGCTCGGCTCAGAGTCTCCTGCATCCCTCGTGAGTTGATCTTTCGCTTTGTCAATGCCTGTGTTCTTCCTCATTGGACCTACTGTTCCCCTATGTTCTTTCTCGGTCTTTTGTGTAAGCATTTTAAGTAAATTGACAGCTTATTAAAGCACTTGGCCCGATGTAGCGGTATTCCGACATCTACTTTTACCAGCACGAATTTCTACACACATCATTTCTTGTAAAAAGCTGGCCTCTAAGATACTGACCGATACAAGTCATCCCCTACATACTGCCTTATCTGAATGTTTATCAATTTCATCTACTAGGCAGAAGTACAAGCTAATCTGTGCCCGCACACAAGATTACCGGTCCTCAGTCATCCCTTACCTCTCGCATCTTTTACCAGACCCCAACTCTGTCATTCTTGACTTATCAAGTCGACTTTCAGCTTGCTTGTTTCTTGTCCTTATCCACCCGTTCTTTTCGTATTGCTTCGCCACTGAGTTGCTTTGTTCGGACATTGTCGAGATCGTGTGTGTTGTGGCTGAATATTCACCAATGCAGGGTGCATAAAGCAATTCCTTGACTTGATTTGACTTCACTTGTACCGTTCATCGGCTATGATAGTTTGACCTTTGGGGCATAGCAAAAGTCAACCATATACGACTAGAATATGTTTGCATAACGATGTACTTACTATGGTTGTGTGCTTACTGTTTACCAAAGCAGGCATTGAAAACTGCGAAATGTACTCCAGTGGTTTTTTCTTCAGTGAGAGCTATAAGAGAGAGCTATAAGAGCACAAATCAACTTACAGATGAAAGGGTGCCTTTGAACATTTGTTAGGCCGGCTCAGGATGCATCCAGCTATTGAAACTGGTCCATTATTTCATGATAAATTTTATTCCCTACCAGATGTTTAAAGCTGTGTTGCGCAGGTGTTCACCACTATCTGATGCAGTTAGAACAATTTGTCGACATCAGTTGGTAGTGTATCCTTATTATGGAAACCTAACTGTATGCTTTCTGCTTCCTGATTCACACAACTCACGTCGCTAAGTAAACTTATTTTTGGCTATGACAACTGGAGACCGAATCAATATTGCAATACTCACCCCGCCACATAGTCGGTTTACATGCGGAAATATCTTAAACCATGAGCCGATCCTCATCATCATTGGTATCCAATGGTGTTGGGCATTAACGAACCGTCCCTTACTACTCTTGGCGTAGGAACTGGAATAATTGTCTTTCGTTGCCTCGCAACTCTGTTTAAGTGGAAGGATAGCACTACTGCAACTTTCCATAGGATACCCTATTCGAACCCGGTAAACGACCATTACTGCGTTTCCTATGCTCCGATGATTGGTGTTTCCATGGCTCTTCATACGACAGACAAGTAGTGAAATTTGTTAGTCTGTTTGGTCAGTTCCCCCACTCAACGCCACATGTGTGCGTGTGTGTCTTGGCTACGAGGAGTATGGAGCCAAATTATTGGTCGTCATCTGCCCCAACCTGCTCTATTCGCCGATTGGTCTCAGCGGATTCATGTAAACAAGTGGCATCGAATCTTCACTGGATGCCAAATTCGCGCGTCGACTGGAGGCGGGGGCAACTGCGGTTGAAACAGCTCTTCCACTTGGCCGTTCGGCTGACGAAAATCTCGGTGGCCAAAGGAACGCCCAAAGCAGCTTTCTGTTTTCTTCGAACGTTTACGCGCATCTGCGACACACGGTTACCATATTTGTTCATCATCCAAACTAGACATAATCTTTCACCTGATCTCCTTTCTTGGACCAATTTCCTCCCACATTTTTTGTCCCAAGACATTGCAACAGACGTGTACTTACCATCTACCCCATCAATTAGTGTATAGATCAAAAGTAACTGGAAAAAGGACAAAAAATACGCATCCTATTTTTGACCATTTGGTTCCCGAAGCAAGTCTGCACACATGTTGCGCTGTGTGAAGCGGAAATCTAGCAAAGGTCAAGAGAAGGATGATTTCCGTATCGGTCGATCGCACACGTTACCCAGTAGGCGACCACACTCGGAAAGCACTGAGGATGTATCCAACAACTCTAAAGCTTCAAATCGTCCTTCTCGATGGTCACTGGCAAAGAAATCTGCCACCTTATCCGGTCCACCTACCCACACTCAAAGTGACTCGAGATCCGGTAGCAAGACAAAGAGTGGGAACATATTCCATTTGTCAAACTGGCGAACGCTCTCCTTGGGATCCCTGTTTAACTCTTCCAAAAAGAAAAAGAGAGATGAATCGGAGGCGGCCACTTCCTCTGGCTTTGTTTCACCATCGTACGATACTGAACCTTTGGTTGGAACCAGTGAATCTGGCCGAAGTACAAGTCGACGGCCGGAAACCCTCGCCTTATCAGATATGTCTCAGTCTCAAATAACTACGCATGACACAGATGCGTCCACGCCTACTGGTGCGCTGAGCGACAGTCGGAAACAGCTTAGTTTCAATTTTCATGATGGGAAATTGGATATGATGACGAAACAAGCTCTAGAAACCAGGGGAAGTTTGTTGGACCACACACCCACAGAAACAGCACCTGATTCCGCCCATTTTTCCGGTGCAACAATGAAACTCAGTGCGACCTCGAACGGCCCGGATGAAATAGATGCCATTACGAACATCCCTCTCAACAAACAGACAACAAAGCCCCATGAGGTGCACAAAAACGCGAAAATGGTAGTCGGTGTAAGTCACTGTATTCAATTTAAAACTTATTTCGTTGAGAATTTAAAAAGTGATTATCACACTGGAGTGAGATGAAAAATCGTAAAATTCCTTCCGCATCTATTACTCTTGTGACTTCAGAAGGAAACGTTTTGCTTCATTTCGACAAAAACCGTATGATTCTTCGAGAGACATGCCAATAATACTTATCATGCACTTACTAAATTAGTAAAGTAACTATTAAAGAGTCGCAGTGAATGGATACATCGAAAAATATTCGGAATTTAATCCACAGATTTAACGAAATACTTCAGTAGCAGTTCGCTGCATTGCATAGTAATATGTGACGCTTCACACGATTCAACCAGAACAGTGGCTATTGGCAGAGTTAAATAGTTCCCCAGATCTTAGTTGATTGTACTATGTTAATAAGCAAAATAGCATGAAATGAGCGCTCCTGCATAGGGATCGTATATCACTTGTCAGGAATACAAATTTATTCACCTGACCATAGTCATCCCTCCACCAAGCCGTGAGATAGAGTGTGCGAATCAGTTCTACAACGCGTGTCGTTTGTTCAGAGACAGAAACAGGCCCAGTCGATAGAAATCCATGCGACAACCTTTTACAAGTTAACTTTTGTTAAACATGACCAGTTTCATGAATGACATCACTGGAAGTAATAATAATTGGCAATATTGGCTTGACCAGAGAAAGATTATAATTAGTCTGGTATATGAGGCGGCAAACCATTCCGGTGAACGGCTTTCTAAGCATGATTGCTATGCTACATTTATATGAATGTGGAATAGGTTAGACGGCTGGCTTCGTGACTTGCGTAACATCGGAAACGTTGCTATCAAACACACGTGCTGTCCTCGATATGAATTTATCTTGATAAGTATCTAATCGACGAGTTCATTTGGCGGTTACACCCATAGCGACCACTTATCTGACGGTATTTTCACATTTGCAAACTATTCGACAAGTAATACTAAACTTACTAGATGACCATAAACTGATAGTTTGAGGCAGTAAAAGATTTAACCCACATGCCTTGTCAGCTACGCTTATGTGGTTATGGAAACTTATCTAGTACTGCATCAAATAATCTAATTCTTTACGGTTGGCAATTTGACAAAGCACTAAAGTTATTCGGTAGGGCTGGCAATGCAACTTGTTCTCACTTAAGCCGTCACCATATCCCCATTAATCATGAAGCCAATTAGTTCACCGATTGCTCATACCCGACGGGATCAAGGGGTACATTTAGATTTTGGCCATCACGTACATCCTGTTGCAGTTCATCAAAAATGTCCGACTGAGCACTAAGTTCAGTGAAGTTTTGTAGTGGTCATTAATATTGGTGATGGCCTGAATACTTCCAATTCCAAAAGTGCTCAATCTAAAAATAATTGGTTGCCAACTTGTGACGGCTGGTTAAACAGGGTGTGATAGCTAGTGCTTAAAATGCTTATTTGCTCCGTTTGATTTTTCGAGGGATTCGCACTGAAGGCGTCCAATTTTCACTGATCAATTTTTCATCCCCCATCTAAATGAGTGCTTATCCACGGACCATTGCTTGAATAATCTACTAATGGCTAATCACTTAGGTATCAGACATAAATGGATTCTTAATTACTTGTATAGTTTTCATTTCTAATGGCTGAGAAACTTGTTGTCTGCACACGAAGTGTCAATATTTTGAATACTAAGACCATTATCGTTTGGTTTCGCAAACAGAATTATTTGTTTACCAGCGAATGACAGACCTGAAATAATTATGAAGAAGTATTACCCACAAAGATTATCGCAGTGTCTCACGTGAACAAATTGACATTTGAATATACGTATAAATGAAAGATTGTTCGGTTTTGGGGGATTTGTTTAGGAACTTTCTTAACTAACTTGCTCAGAATACAATTAGTAGAACGTTTACATAATAATTCGATTATTTGGATAGAAGTTACCCATCAGTCTCCAGTGTTACTATGAATTGACGTCCAATAAAATTAATATGGTATAGGTAGAAAATCATCACATCTAGATTCACTCACACAGCCGTCACACGCCAGAAAAAGCCCTTTACGCGTGCTTCATCCTTTCGGGAATCGTCAGCAGTGCGCATTCCATCGGACCTTGGTAGGGTTCGAACCCGCAACTCGACTGTTGCCAGTCCGTGGTTGAGACCATTGAGCTACGGGGGAAGGCAAATAACATCGTGAATAAATTACTAGATGTGATATAGCGCCGCTCACTACTCCTACGTAAATGTGATATGCATGACGTGTGGAATCTGCAAAACACAATATGTATGCTTGCATCGATTCGCTGATTAAGCGTAGGGTACTAGATCCATACTAACATGCACACATTGCACTAACTGGATCCAAACGTTTTCACACGAAAATGGGAAAGGTAGGGACGATATCGAAAATATGTTTTCTTGGTAAAAATAACCCGCCCGGGACAATGGATACTACTGTCTTATGGATGAACTCCGGTACACACCAGGAATTATTCACCAACGGAGTACAAACCACCATGATAAGACGGATCTGATTTTCGTGATAAGGCGCAAGACTACTTGGAAAAACGAGACAGGATTCCACAGTGTTTAATCACCTCCACCAGCATTCCTATTGTGAAATGCGCTTTGTCCTTTAACACATGCTAAACAAATTCAGACAAATGAAAGTCTACTTGTTGTCGTCTGCTTTTCAGTGAAATAAAATTTAGGTCACAATAACATACTACTGAATTGCGGTGCATTACGGATGACTAGGTACGTTAGTCCTATGGCATCTCACCTGATGTAAATGACCATATCATCCACATCAACATAGCAATTCTCGTCTTCCAAACGGGTTTCTCAGAGTTTTTAAACTGTGATCTCTGCTTGGATTACACTGATCACATCAGATGGTGATATCAACTTTGCTTGACGGCACAATGGCATGTTTTGCAAATCCATAAAAATGAAAGAACCATGGCCTTGTAATTAAATAGATGCGTTCCCCTAACACGTTGATGCACACTCGAGAGTATTGGGTTTACAACGGAACACGCAATGGAAGTAATCCAGTTTCCAAAATGCCTTACTAATTACCACTAACCACTAAAAAAGCACACAGAAGTAGTGTTATAGCTTTCCTGCATTAACACCTAAGCAAACGTTTTCAGGAGATTTTGCTGATTCTTCTATAAGTAAGACAATTGGTGAGTTACTCGCTTGCCAGATCAGCGACTTAATCGCTTGCACTGCACCAGTCTTGTATGATTGTGTGAGTCACGGATCTCAACGGTAGTTCGCAGCGAAACCCGTCAATGTTGAGAGAACAGTAGGTGATATAGGTACAAATGGGTGAGCTTAACGCAAGCGCGCAACTACAGTGATAATATGTTCCCCAGATTGACGTATTTCATTAAGTGGAACATCTACTGAATTTTATGACTAGCAGGTTGCGACGGTAGTAAGTAACCCCATTACGTCTGTACCAGATAATAGTCTCCGGCAACTCAAGACTGGTGCCGTCTGTGGAGACGCACTTATTTCTAATAACAGAGGAGAAGAAGTAGGTTGTTCATCAATCGTCACTGTCAGTGGTTGGGGAACTGCTTAGAAATTTCGAAAAATTAAACAACTGCTCCCTGCGATTAGTTGTAGATCAAGGATCGTGACATCCAGTTGGACTGTACCTCTCACCGACGAGCAATATACCTTTGGTTTTATCCGCCACAACTTAATATTGCTCACGCACAGCATGGTGCTATCTGTACATACATGATCTGTGCCAAATATGGACGCAGCTTCTTACTTAAAGAGCAATAAATCTATTATTATTATTATTATTATTATTATTATTATTATTACAGCTTATTGCGTTGGTAAGGAGTAGGAAACATTAAGTTGTTTGTAGACTTCTGGTCGCTCATATGTTGTTTCTGCCAGATTCCGCTCATTTGTCTAAATAGCACTGTGAGCCAAATGTCTTTAACACATTCGGTATACTGAGAAAAGCCCAGTGGTACTGAGTGTGGTGCTAATATCTTCCCCAAATTGGCGTATCTCATTAAGGCGAAGGTCGATTGGATCATATGCTTAGTAGGTTACGATGGTAGTAAGTAACCCCCCTTAAGACTGTACCAGATAATAGTCTTCAGCAATTCAAGGGTGATGCTCTCTGTGGAGACCCACTTACTTCCAATACGGAGAGTAGAAATAGGTTGCTCACTAAACGTCACTGTCTAATGGGATTAGACCGCGATGAAGACAACGAGCATGGCAAATCAGTGTGGAAAAGCGCCCAAATACCAGCTGAACAAATAATCATTGGACACTTTCTAGAGCCTTTTTGTCTTTCTTTCTTAATTGTTTATGAATGATGAAACGATCATCCAGAATAGGTCTTACTCTGTGTTAACCACCATTACAGCTGTTCAAGGTGCCGTGGCACGGCCAAGTAAATCGCTTGTGTCCTTTGGACTGGCAACACGCTTAGTAATCAGTGCGTTTGCGGTCCGCATTGAGGACGAAGCCTAGCGAATATCTCCGCCGTCTTTCAATTGATATGCATCACCAGGCCAGTGCGATGATGTTCGTTGCTTTGAAATGTAGTCAACTTTCAGCTGATCATCCCTGCTCATCAACACAACAGGATGCAGAGTGCGATACAGCTGAATACCGAAAGCTCGGGTTGACAGTTGAAATCTCAAGTGGTTCTCCGAATTTAGTAATTTGATTACTGCTACTCCCTTGTAATTTGATTATAAACGTGTAGCCACCGATCTAGGAGACATCTATAGTGCGCAATAGCAAATAGCTTTTTAATCTATACTGAGTCGCGAGCAAATCCAGAATATCAGTGATTGTTTAAAGTGGCTTGAATCTGTCTGTCGTTGGTAGCTGGACAGAAACATAACTAAATGTTCTTCGAAGGGTTAGAAAGTTTGGCTTGTGTGCCGATACAGAGCACAACAACACGCATCAGACAGTAATCGGCCATGCTAATTCCCGTCGACTGTGCTACGTGTTGTGACATCTTTGCGCAGGGGCGTTGCATCTTGTAATCCACGCGAGTGAAGTTAAAAGTTCCGTCTCTCCTGTCATGGATATAGTGAACATCGAAAGGCAGTATGTAAACTTCACGGAACCATGGAAACAGAAGTACACACCTGAGTATAAAAGCAAAACATTTATGATGTGCTATTCTTGGTGAATTGTTGCGATGGGCAAACAATTCAAAAATTGTGCGATAGCTTACAAGTAGCTTTTGATATGAAAGGCCCTGGTTGACATATCTATCTCCACGGATATTCCAATCGAGCATGCAACAGCATTTCTTCAGAAAGTGTTGCTCATGTTAAAGCCTACAGGCAGGTATTGTTAGCACTTTGTGAATTGTTCCAAGGTAGACGTTGGCCACGTGGGTTGAGTATTGAAGAAAGCGAAGCATTGACTCTTCTAGTTTATGAGAATGGAGACACAAGCTTACCTCTGTCTGTGCCCCAAATTTAGGTCTGCTACTTGTTTAAATGCAGTGCAAACTTTATTGGCACCATGGCGCAACAAAAATCTAGCGTTGAGACCCTTCTGCATACACAGAAATTGCATCAGTGTCCAGTTGGAACACGATGATGATGGCCTCGGCACCTTAACCGTTGCCTATAAACGATAATAGATTGAAGGGCTGTAAGCGGGTAGAAGATAAGAATAAACGATACTATCGGCGCTTCTGTGGCAAAACAAGTAAGAATGTCTAGTAGATTAACGTCGCAGTGATTTCAGCAATCGAACCAATTACTCCAGCATGTGAAAATGCAAATTTAGATTGGACCATAACATACAAAACTGCTAGTTAGGTTCGTATAGGTAGTTGGCAGGGGGAAGGTCAGTAGTTCCGTACTTACGCCCTCATCCGGTTTGACTCATCTAGCTGTCCCTTAGGCAAAATTTTAGTGCGGTCTCACAACAACTCCCCTATATCCTGAGTGAAAAACCCGACGTTATAGTGATCATGGTGTTAGCCGTTAACCACCAGGCCCCGAGTTTCATCCCAACTCAGATTATTTGCATCTGATCGGTCCAAACGTGGACGAAACCGGCCATCGAGTGTCAATGTTGGGAGCAGCAACTCCGAACTCCCTCCATTTCGGATACGATCCATGTGATCGGAATGACCGTGGTCTACATCAAATTGAACCGATGTCTAAGTAGAGGTTGCGAGTCGCAATTCAACCATGTGGCGGGTCCTCCAAGTCCAACTTTGAATTCTGTTCCGCTGCGCTAAGCGTTACTCGCGTATCTCAGTGGCATACTGTTCAAGGCGTCAGCCGTAAATCACTAGGCACTGAGTTCCACCCCAGCTCATGTTATCTCAACCTAATGAGTTCGTACCAGGACGATACTGCGGTCGTGGTGTGCCAATGTTGGGGAGCAACACCGAAATGTTTCCATTCTGGATACGGTCCCTGTGATCGGAGTGACTGACGTCTACCTCACAGTGAACCAAGGTCACAATAGTGGTTGCGTGCCGCAATCCAACTACACGTCGGGTACTCTAAATCAACCTAGAAATAGCATTGCGCTTACTAATTCATTTGTGACTGCAGCGCCAGTTACATAGCCATGCTCGATAGAATATTGAGTTCCCGAATAAATTAGCATGTACCTATGTGTATTCAACGTTCGACCTTGCAGAAAACTGGCCAGAGTCAAGCTGCTTGTCTGCGTAAGCCACCAGTCTCTTTGATCTGTTTGTTTGTTTGCACGTATGTTTTAATGTGAATAAAATGCATTCCACTTTATTTGATTTGTTCCGCATATCTGATAATCTTCTCCTAATTTGCACACGTCGCTCATTCAAATTATCGTAAAGTTGAGTAATTTTATCGCGTGGTACTTTTTAAATAAATTTTGGACTTTTGTACTTATCGCGGATTCACTTATGACCCATTTCTTCTATATGCTCATGTAGCGAGTATTTATGTCGTCATATGCGTTTACTTTATTCGATATCACCATTTCGAATGCTTGGCTATGGTTTGACATTCCCGGTGTGGCTGCGTTTGATGTGCCTGTTGACAAGGTGCCTACCTCTCTATTACCCACTACCTCGTTCATACTGGCTCCAGGAGACAGTTGGTCGTTGCTGTAGGGGACGGGCTGCTCGGTCCTTATGGTCATGCTAGGCTCGAAGAGTGGTTCCATGCAATCTGTTTGGAGCTGACTACGGTCCAACCACCGCCTTGTGTGCGCTTGATTCCCAAATACAGTGTGCTTGTGTTTGCCTGTGAAGGAGTGTGGGCCGGCTCCGTTGATGAAACGTGACTCCCATCCACATGTCTCTTCGTCTTATCCTTTCGAATTTACACTGGATATGGGGGGGTGTGGTTGGATCTGTGGGTGGTACAGCGCAAGCCACCGATGGTCCCTCTGTAGGCGCAGGCGTCCTGTGGCTTGCCACAGTGACAGGCAAATCCGAAACCGGACGCCGCCATCCCCATGTATGACCGCACCCTTCACTAAATAAATATTATTGCGAGGTATTGTTACAGGCACTGTTGAGACAATATGAAATGCGTGCATTTACCAGTCTTCGTTTTCTTACTGTGTTTTTCAACTTACTAAAGAGTACTGACTGTTTCAAACTATAAACGCCTGAAGTTAACTCATGCGTGGATTGAATCAAACCAAACAAGTGTACAAAAAGAACAGCAATAGGTCAATTGTCCATCTACCTGACGGATATGATCTGGGCGTTGACACTATCTACTGAGCTCCAATCTGGCTGGTGTGACGTGCATAGAGAACACAAATACGACAGAGGACAGGCGACACCGGAAATCATTAGATCATAGAAGCTATTAACAAATCACGTTAGAAGTGAGGGTTAGTTCATGACAAAATGATGCAGACACACATTGTCAGTTTGATCTGCAGCACATTGTAATGGGTTGAATTGCCACAAGGTACATTGCAGGAAATGGGATAACGTGAACCAATCTGCAGAAGTACAACATCATTCAAAGCAACATATTATATGGTTTTCCTAATGAAAATAACAAATTACTGATTTTGCGGTATTTCTTCCCAACACCCTTTCTATCCGCCTTGGTATGTGTGATTCTAGCGTCAGCACGTAGTAAGTCACATTGTGGAACGTAAAATTTGAGTAAAACGTTGCAACAGAAATGCAAACGGAGTGTGATGCGCTAGAATGTCATGAGTGCGGCTGCGTGAAAATGAACAGCTCATTACCAGATGAAGAAATTCGCATCAGGATGTGCATGTGTGCGTGTATGTGGAAGACTCAAACTAAGCTTTGTACAAAAACCCACCCTAATTCTTTCAGCGTAGATCCAGTTAGCTGAGGTTTTTTCCCGTGGAAGCTAGTTATTTGCATATTCGATATCACAATGAGTTCGAAAGGTATGATACATCACTGCAATACCACAGTAAACTACAATTTATAAAGTTCCCACGTCAGGCCAAAATTGTTTTATGCTTACTATTTATTAGAAAAACAAATAACCTATACATATTCCAACAGTATGTGTTTAGCAAACTTTCTCGCATAGCACTCGGTAGAATAATTGTCATTTTTGATATTGCCTCAAGCTAAGTATTTTTCTCAGTGAGCACTGGGGTGAATAAATTTAAATGTTACTCTATTACTCAACTAATGGCTGCTAATTACAATCTAAAGTGAACTAGCATGTTACTTTCAGTATTTGACGATCGCTTTTCTAACGAGAGCTTTAGTGAAGTGCTTAGTCATAAAAATAGTTCGTGGCTTCATGCATCACGTTAAGAATAAACTGCAGAGCGTGGAATATAAATGCTGTATACAAGCCTTTGAGCAACAATTGCTTTAACAGAACCTAACTAGACGAACCGCCATTTTCGAAGACAACGCCTCTAAAGAGAGGGTGAGGTGTTTTCACAGGAAGCAGTTGAATGCGGGGGATACCATTTGAACTGTGGAAGTGTTTCGTTTGCTCTGATGTAATTTCAGAAGCCCTACAGCTTAGATGGTAAAGAAAATACGCATAGAGAAATATTGGCTTAACCAGTTACTTGCGTACTGAACCAGCCCAAAACTGACTAAATCCACTGTTGCATTGGATCTTTCGATTCACACCACATTAATGATACAAGCAATCAATGATTAATAAAATTAAGGAGGGGATACTCACCATACCTATTGTATCGCCTTGGTGCCTTCGATTCCGCTTGCCAGTTCCGTCATAATTACAGACCAAGGCTATGCTAATGTTGTATGGTCAACATTTCAAAGCAATTAACATTATTCACAAAACCTTGATGTCATAAAAATGGTGGACACCAGACATTCCCCGGCCAGTGAAATTGTCTGCGGTGAATTGTTTTGTGCCGAAACAAGATTTACCTTCCCTCCGTGTCATGTCATAGAAAACATCCAAGGAACTGATTCCTGAGCAAATTAGTTGGGGTTCATCGAGGCACATGCTGATGAGTGCACAGTTGTGTATACGAAGTTCTCTCGGCTATAAACACGATACCGGAATTCGCAGCAGATTTTGTAATTTGATGACGGTTTACATACTCGAAGCTCCTTTTCAAGTAGTTTACTCTGCAATCTACTCCTCATCTCTGGAAGATGGAATAGATAAGTGTGTGCTTCTGGTATGCGCTGTTACACCAATTTTCGTTGGCCTTTTGTATAGTTGCGAATGTGTGATGTCATTCCCAAGTCAGCCCTAAAAATTACCATCAATCTCTTAGAGATAATTGGTAGGCCAGTTTCTTGACTTTGGGAGTCTAAATATCCAAGTGTACGGCATCATCAGCAGGTCCATGTTTCAAAGTAATTTAACTATAGTGATATGGCAAAAGCAAGCTAGATTCTTACTCATTTATATTAATTCTGTTGTTGTTCTTTCTGGATAGAGGACACGATACCCATATATGTGATTTGCTATTTTTAACTTAGGGCAGAGCTTCAGTTGACATTGCCATAAGTAGCCAGACATCACACACAAAAGTATCTCCATGCACAGAGGCGGTCTTCATATGTAGTGAGAACTTACGATCTTAGTTCACATCTTCCCATTGCCCAGAAGGTTGAAGTCAAGTGAGAACCGAAATTGACTTGATTTAGCGATAATATGCTTGTAAATTGCTAACTGAAAAAATTTCTTATCTACTAATCTGTTAACACTGTTTCCAGTACTGTTATTTGAAGACAGCTGCAATCGCTTCAAACAATGTCTTCCGATGAGAAACACGAATTATCTAATACGGTTGGTATTGGGGAATTGTGTTGGACCCACTGTAAACATCGATTCCTGAATCACTATGGATAAGCAAACAATCCATCTGGTAGCATCTTCTATGTTTCATTTATATGGTTGTGGACGATATCGTCACTATGAGAGTAAAATTCACAGTACAAACAGCACAGTCCATCAAAATGTCTTACTAGAATGCACTAAAGAAATTGATTGCAAAAGATTCGAGCAAGAATTCAGCACTCGGTGAGCAAAGACGAATACTCTCCTTATGATTAATGAAATGCGCATCTAGTATTTCGCCTCCCAACTGGTGTCTGAATGATGAAATGCGTGTCACGTTGAGTCGAAAAGCCACGCACAACCATGTCGTTCTAGTAATTGAGGGAGCACCAGCAAGCCAGTGTATTTAAAAGCAACGTCAAATGAGGCGGTGTTGTTATTCTGGTTTCCAAGTTGTTTTCTCGTCGTAATAGACCCGGAATCATGTTACCTTCTAGAATGGGAACGCCCAATTATGGAGAAAGATCTACTGTATGTTTTTTGTCTTGTTTTCGGCTCTAAGATAACAGTTTATTAGCCGGAAATTCAGGACATACAGAAGCCAACTACGTCATTCTAATGATTTCAATCCAAGTCTATACTGCGCGTTGTCAAACGTTTTGCCCGTTTTCTTCCATCGTCGATAAAGTCAAACCAGTAGTGCCCCCACGGGAATTTATCATCGTAGTTGACGTGTCATTAACTCCTTCTTACTTAAATATGTTACCATTGCTTATAACATAAAAATTTATTCGTGATTTTGCTAACATACAGATACTAAACTAAGTGGAGATAGTTAATTGGACTATCCGCACGTGATAGGTAGCAATCTTAGAAATTTAACTCGGTCCTCCACACCAAGGAACTAAGTGAATACTGGTTTCCATTTATATTGCATCTACTTCTTTGAGCAGCCTGATTTTTGCTGAATTTTGGTTACCCAACATCACATTCCTAGCATTTTTTTAATATGTTTGGTTAGGTGCTGCACCGACTCTTGATAATTCCTGACTTACATAAGCGAATAAATTTGTATGTTTGCCGAGGGGCGGTATAGTAATCCTAGGCGGAAGCGATCATTTAGTATAAGGAGTCATTAATTCGTATATATTAAAACGATATTTCTTCATCAGACGCATTTCAACTATATGATAGAAGGTTGGTAACTGACACCTGGTCCAGCTGAAGCACAAACGCCAGAAAAAAAACACCTGTTTACCAGAAAATAAGTGTCTTTCCTGTGGCTGTTCGCCTGACACAACCTTAAAGGGCGAATACGGAATATTGAAAGTTGCGATGGGGAGTGATTATATATATATATATGTATAGATATATATATGTATATATATATATATATACAGCAACCGTCCGTGAGGTCACCTCAGGTGGTTTAAACACAGTGAGAATAGTCCAGGTGATCCTTTGTGCGTCATGACAAATAACGGATAAGCCCATAGTGTTGACAATGGGAGTCGCTTTACACTTCCCAATCTGATTCACGCACCGATGCTCGTCAATCTGGCCGGCCGAAAACCGCCCGTCATGCATTAGGGAATTCTACCCTCTCAATTCTATTCACGCAGTCGTCAGATTTGGCAATTTCCACCGCCTCGGCAATCAACCGCTGAGATGTTGGTGGTATGCGCCTCCTAATGACCTCTACGTTTTCGAGGTCTATCTGGTGACCCGTGTCTAATGCATGCACAGCTACGGTCGAGTCTCTTACTATTGCATGGTATTCAAACTCGTTTCTTGGTAGTCTTGAAATGCGCCTCCTATGCTCCGAAAGCACGCTGTTTTAATGGCGTGAAAGTGGACACACTTCCCGTAAGTTACGGAGCTAACGAATTGCGTGGATGACGAAAGAACTTTTCACCGAGTGGGTCCTCGAATGGGACAATCAGCTAGGCCAAATTAGTCGAAAAATTATGTTGCTCTTGGCTGATTGCACGCATCCACAGGTAGAAGACCTGAAAAACATTCAAATGGAATATTTTCCGAGAAATACGACCAGCATTCTTCAACCCATGGAGCTAGGTGTGATTATAAATCTAAGAATTCGTTACAGAAATGAAATTGTGGACTGAATCTTTTATCACATTGAAAACAAAATGTTACATGACTCATCCTCGGTGGTGGATGCCAGCTCCAAGATTTCTGTGTTTGATGCAATTCAGTTCGTTACAAAAATTTGGAGACAGGTTACCGGTGCAACAGTAATAGCTTGCTTTCGGCATGCTGGCTTCAGTCGACTAGCATCCGATGCACTTTCTGATGACGCCGTCACCGCTAAGGGCGAGATCAGCGCTTGCACAATCCCAGTCATCAATGCACAGGAGTTCGTCTCCATTGACAACGATATGGAATGTACTTCAGATCTGACAACTGTTGAAGATGAAATCGTAGGTAAAATTTTGGAGAACCGACTAAAACGGAATGAAGACAACGACTCAAACAATAACGTGCCGGATGCCACCGTGAGTAACAGCAAGCAGCGCGTCGCATTCAAGAGCAAATGACTGAATACTCTATGTGGCTACGGACTTTGCATGGATAAGGCAAAGATTTCTTATACCAATTGGACTTCATCGAAGCAAAAGTGACTGGGGTATCTGCACGAAATAATGCACAACTGATGTTGGATTGTTCTCTTAGCGAAAATAAACAGTATCGTCAGTTTCCTTAGCTATCCACGTGAGATGCTTCATGTTATGATTTTTAAATTATGTCATGCTCTTCTGAATAAACGTCTTTTGTAGGCTAGTCACACGTAAGTATTTTATCTTTCTCAGCACATTACGATTCAAGTGATATACAGTGCAGTAATTCGATGATTGTGTCAATTCCGGCGTTATCGGTTGCTTGCTTTATCGCCTAAGTTTGGAATATCCCGATACTGGGCAATAAAGCGGGTTCGACCATATATATATATATATATATATATATATATAGCTGTATAGATAAATTATCCGGCACGTACGCGGAATAATTTTATTCTGCTACTGCGTACTTTCAACGCAGTTCGCCTGTGAGACGAAAACTTAATCAGGTGCGATGCGTTCTCGAAACCTGTAATTCGCAGTGTGTCTAGGAATTTCTTGAATTTCGACATCGATTTCGCCTCGAATATTTTCTTGGAAATTTTGATGAATAAATCATAATCAACATACTAAAGTTTCGGTGAATAATTATCTCTGTTCTCTGAATCGTAGTGTTTGGTCCACATTGAGGGAAATGTTGCATAAGCGTTCCATTCTGCTTACGCAAGCTTGAATGGGAAAATTTTGGTCCCGAGTGTATCTCCCTGCTCTATCTGTTAGGTGGCCTTCGTATTGCATCGATCCACAGCTACGGTCCTTTAGCACTAAGCTTGAAATAATGCTATGGTTATTAAACTTGCATGCATTTACGAAGAATATGAGCAGTGTTCAGTTCTGAACGCGATTACTGGTAGCAATTATCGTGGATAATAGTCGCCCCATTTTATCACGGTCGCACCTTCGACCTTTCAGGCGACGGACTCATTTATCCAAGCGTAGATATCACTTAGGAAAATTTTGTCAGTAACTAGTTTTCGAACACACTAGAAACAATCCTCGTGGTCACATTAGTTACTTCCTAGTCCCTTCCTATTCGGATGACGTGTTATTTCATGCGTGACAGCTTCCTGTGTATTCCTGTATAGATTAATATTACAATCGTGCTTAGTGGGGAAACCATTTGAAAAATTATCTGGACGCACTGAACCACGTTTATTAGTAGTTGGTAATCAGACAAGAGGCAAAAGTGTTGCTTCTTTGTTCAGACAAGTCAGCTGTCAGAAAGGATGCTACTTTAGTGGGCTATTGACAGGTGAAGCTTTCGAGCTTTGGCATAATACGGACACATCGTTGATTTGACAGAAACATCCTAACACTTCGTTATCCCATCTTCGTTCACCATTTTAGCAAGGAAAGCGAGCAGCTACGTTAGACGAGTATGACACCGGTTAATGACATTAATTTTTGGATGTTTGTGAGCAGTGTAATACGTCGCGCACCAAGCAGTAGTCATGTATTAAAATTTGCGCTCCTAATCGCCAGCCCTCAATAGCTCAGTGGTAGAGCAGGGGACCGGAAATTCGTGGACCTGGGTTCGACTCCCCGTCGAGGCACATTATTGTGCGTGGATTTTAATCGTGACTTCTACTTGCTACAGACATAAATTTTGTCATGACCAAAACTTAACGGCTATGCAGTTCAAGTTATCCTATAAACAAAAAGTGGCTTTCATTAGCTACATCGGAATTTCTTACCAAAGCCCATAATCAGTTAGTTGATCA
Organism: Dicrocoelium dendriticum; assembly: GCA_944474145.2. NCBI lineage: Eukaryota > Metazoa > Platyhelminthes > Trematoda > Plagiorchiida > Dicrocoeliidae > Dicrocoelium > Dicrocoelium dendriticum. The sequence goes on along the minus strand of OX104071.1, from coordinate 65,427,500 downwards.
AGCATTACTTTTTCGTGTCAACCCCGAGTACTGACTCCTGCATTGCACGAGATTACAGAAACTAGCTGTTGGATTAAACCTCTTTATGTGACTCAGACCTAGAAAGAAGTTATAAAATAAACATGAATTTTGTTGCCTCCTTTTCCTGCACCCTGAGAAAGATTCGCAGGTACACGTCGGTGCTACCAACTTGCACGTGTCCACAAACTGATTCAATTACTGATGAAACTGTGCCCCGCAAGCATCGGGAACGCATGCTGCAGTGTTTGCGGTTGTCCTTCATCCACCATGCCATCCGTTCGTGCGTGTGTGCACAGTGGATTATGTTCCTGCCAATGGAACATTGCATTCGCAACGACTGGAGCAGAACACATCATTCCGGCACCCCGTTGTGCAACCCAGAAACCCACCCCAAGTTTCAGTAGTTTCATCAACCTATGTCAGCCCCAACTTTCATGTGCTACCGTCAAAGGCTCCATCAAGCTTCTACGCCCATACAACCAACGTCTTCGCATCTTTAGTACAGAAGATTGTCTGTTTATTGCCAGTTATGATCAGACACATTTCTAGCTCCTTCAAACCACATGTTAGTATATATCACTGCTAGAGGGATAGTAGGCTGCGACAACAGATAAGTGAGTTGTTAAAATTAACTCGGCGCAGATTTTAATGGAAGTTGGCAGAACACGAGGTAAACGAGTTGAGCGCTGTTTGAGCGATGAGACTTAGCAGTCATTATTCATTATGAAGGATTTATGTTTTGTTAGGATTACATATGTTCAAGAAACCATTACTTAATCATCGAGAATAATGCGAATGATAGTACTGTCACTTTGGCTTCGTTGAAGTTTGACAAAATATCTTCTCGTGAATTGTGAACAGAAGCACAGGGACCGGTGTCTTACTGGAGTAACTTGATAGTCCTGTGTTCATATTGCTGAAGCTAGCTGATCACCTGATTCGCGGCTTGGTTTTGTACTTGGGCAAATCTATTTTTCAAGTAGTTCTGTACGAAATCGGCTTCATTTAATAATTTGACTAACTAGCTAATCGACGCAGACTGCATTTTTCTTCCAATGACCCAATCGCTACTAATGGAAGTGCGGCCTTTTCACACGACTTCCACTCGTGGTTTTAATTGTTTTTAGACTACCTTCAACTTCATCGCTTAATAAACCGGTAACATAAAAGCGTAAAAACTATTTCTGCTGACAGTGTCAAGGTAAACCCAATCCACTCTGAAAGGAACGTAGTCCTACGGCAAAGTCTAGGAGGTCGACAAATGTACGAAAGGAAGCTGGAGTTATCTGTGTGCAGCAGTTAAATAGGCGAAGTTTCATTTGGCGCTCTGCACATGCTACCACTTTACGAACCACGAAAAGCATTCGCATGATGCGTCTCTTATACATATTGATATACGTTCATGATAGTAAGTGTCCAAAAAGCAAATATCCATTTCTTGTATGAATTTGTCGGTCTCACAAAAGACATACCACACTGGAGATCCAAACTGGCTGTCTAGATGTCGGTTACCAGTACTCCCAATTTCATGCCTACTGCGCCTAACTACTCTAGTTGAATGAAAGTATGGATCAAATACCTACCAAAATTACATGTCTGTTCTACTGTTACCATGTTAATTCATGTCTTAAAAGTGTGCAGACAATGAGGTTTGTGGGTTTGGAGATAGTTAGAAATCCCACTAACTATACCCACCGGTTTCGTAACGATTTTGCATCCATGAGATAAAGATTTCAGGACCGCAACTCGAACCTTGGACTTTGGGGGTTCAGCCGAAGTCTCCGCCCCTAAACCACCGAATCTCGGAGGGAAACACGACATAAGGAGGGGTTTTTCTATTTAACTTATGGTTGCCATACCACGAAGTGATAATGGGACTTCGATTTATGCGTGCCAGTTTAGTCAATCTGGTGAACAAGACAGTTTTCGCTCCAATCAAATAATATGTACACCAGATTTGCAACCCTTATTATCATTAAGCTGGTTACCAGAGGGCGTGGCACTATTCAACACACTAGGGAACAGTTTCATTACCCAGGCAACCGGTTGACATGAATGATTCGAGTGGACAGTTAGTTTCTTCTCTCCGGCACCAGTAAATAGAGTTGACCAAAGATATGCTAAGAGCTTCATTCCAATGAAACTGTTTGTCCAACTTCTTAACTGCAGTGTTCAGGTTCAATTTAATCAGTTAAAAATAACTGAGGGTTGCCTGTGGAGGAAATGGCGAGGAGTAACAGAGCCGAGCACTTGTGCAGTCATCACATTGTTGCTTTCGTAACACCCCAAACAAACCACGAACCGATATTATCCAAGCAATGGTCACTATGCAGTGGAAAAACATAGAGACAAAGAGAACGAAATCATATTTAAATGCTCTTCAACATTTCGTATGCTTCCCCCACGATGGAGTGGTAACGGGGCTCTAGACTGAGGACGAACAATGCCAGCGTTCGCACTAAACTGTCTTTGGTTGCTCATTGCACCCGGTAGCTTATTCCGCATTCTATTGGACGAGTTGTGTATTAAACCACAAAGCCCACTACTCTAGAGGTGCTAACGAATATGGGCAAAGATCAATGAGAAAAAACGGATAGCATGTCTCAAAACTGAACAGCAGATTAGATTTCTACAGTATCAGGTACACTGAAATACATAAACTAAAGACTTTTAACGTAACTGGAAAATTCCCATTTAGACATCAAGAACAAGGCACCGAAGGTAAACAATTGTTTTCGATGAATTCCTCGTCAGACCTGTACAATCATTTGGGTAAAGCACAACGGAAGTAACAAGCAGTGATGAAATAACAACTGGGCTACCGAAATGTTGGGGTTATGATGGTCGGGGTAACTTCTGTGCTATTATCGAAGTCAATCTTTCTCTCGTAATTCATGGGAGGAAAATGCCTGGTAGACAGATGTCAGTGTTAGAATGAGTTGAGACAAACCGAGACAGTTGTTTATGTGCGCGACGGCGACAACAGACAATAGTGTCGTGTATGTAGACGGAACTAATGAGGACACGCAGGGGCGTGTCCCGTTAGCCTGCTTGGCAGAATCTGCACTTTATAATGTCAATCTAGAAAATAGTCGGGGTCTGCAGACAGTACCTTTGGCAGCCCAAGATATAAGGAGAAATTGCCATTGAACCACTCGAATTTGAGTATTGCTTAATTACTCACTTGGTTGTTGTTAGGATAGCGGCACTTTAAGACACATCTTGCTGGAATCATGAGTAACTTTTCATACATGTACGTGAATGTAGAAACCGCTACAGTATTTTAGAGAACATTGTCATTCGCATTTAGCTTGTATTTAAGGATCAAATCCCTAAGACCAGCATCTCAGATTTGGGGTAACTAGTTGTGTGCGCGTATGTTATCAGCTGAAAATTGATTCTGTTTTCCAACATAACACTCATGCTTGCGAAGTATGTCGCTCAACTACTGTCCCCATGACTCAGTGGCTTAAGCTGCTGCATAGTTGCTCCCAGCCTCTAGCGGTCAGGAGTTCGATCCCCCGTAGGGGACCGAAGGATGTGCACCACTGACGAGCCCCAATAGAGCAGAACGCGTGTCTGGTGCTTTTCCGGATTACGGTTGAGCTATACACTTTGTGAGCTGCTGGGATGAATACATTAAAAAGAGATTCATACCTCAGCGGTACAGTAGAGCTAGAATAATCAGATATAGTCGACAGAATAGCAAGCTGTGAGTCACCAAATCTCAGCATTATTCTTATCGTCATCATTTAGAAACACAGCATGCGCAGGAAAAGCTTGCACTTATATGAGTTAGGCGTTTAGAAACGTGGATAAGAATACGTGGTAATTAGTCAAGAAAGTCAGAAAGAAAGTCAGCAGTAGTATGCTGGTACGCAGTACCGACTGCAACACAACCACCACCACCAGTCGACATCGGCTAGGGATACTGCGAGGATCGCTCAGTCCCCACGTAGAGCTAGAAGACGCGCCCTCGGATTACGAGGCAGGCTGGTGATTCCTAAGGCTAGGTGCCAGCAATTGACGCAAGTTAAGTAATCGAGTCCAAGGCAATTAGTCAGCTTGTATCAAGTTCTGTGCGCACAATGCTAGACGACACGTTCTCCTTAACAGCGTCTCAGCAACTATCAACAGTTTCTCTTTCCTGTTAGCAACATTTTGCACGAGTTGACCGGGTTCATCTGGTGACGATTAGTTATAAAGTGCAAGAATGTAACCGGTGGCTTAGGTGTAGCGGTCACAACTAGCATCCCAATGGTCCCGGGTTCAATGCCTGTTAACTCTATCTGATGAGATGTAATCACATCGAAACACGTCATAGGGGTGCAGTGTTTTGGATTTTGGATTACCGTGCTGGATCCCACTGTTGCTTCGGGATTGCTGTCTCATACGGGATTTTTCAGCGTTAATTGTGCACCAACATTTTCCCTTTGGTGTATTTTTTAATCTGTGCACATTTTGTTGACGTTCTCGGGCTAATTTTAGAGTTCTTATCAATTAGCCCAACTGCCGTCTGTGTCTGCCATATTGGCTTTGTTGTACGATAATCGGCCATCATGACCACCACACCGTTGACCCAAAACGAATATTTTGTGCTAATCAAAGTTGTGCTAGTTAATAAAAGGAGGGTTGACTTGCACAAATTGCCAAGACCGGTACCATTCGAAATGTGTCAACGTCTGTAGAACCGACATAAAGAAATACAATACTTCGAGCGCAATTTGGTTCTCTGTGAAGTGCCCGACGGTTCCACTAGTAAAAATGCGTACTAGCGTTAACACTAAAGTACGATAGTCTAGTTGCCGAAACTGAACATCATTTGGATGTAGGAATTGCTTCGCTCGAAACGACAATAGCGCATCTTTCACCTCATCCGTCTCACTCTATTGCTGTATTGAAACCAAGGAAAAGGGCCAGGCATTTACACGGCCACGCAATAATAGAAACCTTGGAAATCACAAACCAACTAGTCACCGCGACCGATAGAAATATGCTTAACCCCACTGCCCAAATCTTCTTATCCAATGTATCGCTTGATGGAATATCGGTAATACCCACCCTTACGATTGACTAACGAAATCCGAAACGCTCTAAAGGCCGATCTACCTATGCAACCGTTGCTGCACGCTATAATCAAAGTGCGACCTCAGTAACCTCACCCAATACAGTCACAAAACGGATCCAGCACCAAGTGCGACCTGCACAGCCGTCACTAAATCTCCAAATAACCGTACTTCCCATATTACCGAAGATCAGGCAAAGCTACGGGGCCTTGAAAGTTATATGCATCAAGGTTCCTGAGTCCAATGCCAACTCCTTAAGGGGTAAATAGCTAGACGATTTAAAGCGGTGGAATTTCATTTGTGATAAAATCGGAGTTCAAGCCATTCCGACTAATATAATGCGCATCATTGGACATCCAACCTCGAATCATTATGGGGAGATTCGGCTACTGCGAGTAACCTTGGGATCAATAGATGATGTCCATATGATGCTTTTGTCGGCATTCTGCCTGCGAACTGTAAACAATGGAATATGCATTTTTCCGGATGTTCCATGGAGCGAAAGCCAGCGGGACAAAAGATAATTCAAACGACCACCACTCCGAGAGTAACTAAACAATTATTCTCGTTCATAAAGTACCAGAGCTATCGACGACCGGCAAGAAAGTATCCCACGCTCATGACCTGTAAGCTCTCTGTGCGGGTGACGTCATGCTTCAGTTGATTACACCGTTACCCGCACCGCTAAACTAAAGAGGCAGTAGCCCGGGGATACTAAAACTAACGGTGCAGTCACAACAGAGGGCCGTGAACTTAATCTGTAGCTGGCAATTACTACGTAACACACTTCCTTCGGAACTACGACTGCAGGCAGCAGCTAGAGAGCCGCAGGCATTCGTTGTTCCTGCGGAAACACCACCCGCGACAATATAACCACAACAGCGATTCAGTAACCTGTGCGTTAAGACCCGTAGCTGTAGAGCAGACTGCCGATAGACGACATGCCGCAGGTGCAAGTGAGACCAAAAACAGATTGCATTCGTATCGAGGCTTAGCAATTCACCCAAAAAGATTAGGTATCGGTCTCTCATCAACCGACACAAATCCACTTCATTCATGTGCTCCAAGTCAACAACTGTTAACATCCGAAAAGATTTCCAGTATGTAGACCAACGTACAAGGCTTACTATGTAAACTTTCCGAAGTGCGGCTGCGTCAAGGATCGAAAGTCTGTGACCTCATCGCCATAACGGAATCATGGTTATGCCCTGATATATGTGACTTGGAGAGCGCACTGACAGGCATGTCCATTGTTCGACACGACCGAGGCAGCAAAGGTGGAGGGACGGCTCTGTATTTCCCCGATGCCCTCCAATGTGAGCTCATAGAGGATCTGGTCAGCACGGTACAAGATTCCCTTTGGTGCCATGTAAGTTTAAAAATTGACGACACTTGCTTAGTGGCGGTCATGTACCGCCCGTCTTCCTCCACTCGCAAGATGGACTCGCATCTGGCATCCGCAATAAGGAGTCTGATAAACACAACTTACAGTCATCTTCTCATTACTGGCGATTTCAACATCCATTCTCTGGAATGCTAAGCAGCTCCGGAAGAGTAGTTTAAGGCCGATCTATAAGATGTACAAGAGTTTGCCTCCAGTTACCCGCTATGTGGCCACATGAACACGCCCACCCATTCCGAGGAAAAGATAAGCCGTCAGTACTGGATCGGATATTCAACAGCGAAGAACTAACGGTCGAAAGGATGATCGTCGCCTTCCCATTGGTCCGCAGCGATCATGCAGTCCTACTCTTCGAATACATTTGCTTTGCAGAATATCCCGTGGAAATTGCCGACGCAACGAGAATGTATGTACGCTACGACAAATTAGCTCGACTGTGTGAGACAGCCAACTGGGCATTTCTGGCAGAGGTGGCACCAGCTAGTGCATGGGAACAATTCGCCAGCTAGTTTAACTCCCTGGTTTCCGGTGCGTCAGCGACTAAGACCTTCCGCCTGAGAAATGTGGTCTCGTTTCTGTGAAGCAGGACACGTAAGTGTATAGCGGCCTGAAACGCAGCCTGACCTATCCACAAACTCTCCCCAAACACCGAGAACTGGATGGCCTATGCGACACAACGTATCCACTTTAATCAGCTTGTTCGTGAGTATAGAATCGTGTACCAGCAGAAGTTAGCAGTGCGTACGGCCTCAAACTACAAGCTTCTGCATCAACGCGTCAAAAGTCTACGCAAGGTAAAACATAGAATTCCTCCCTTTCAACCTGCGGATGGACCCACATGGACACCGAAGGAAGCGGCGAATACCCTACGCCTACAATAAGCTGCAACATTGCAAGGGAATCACTTGCCACTTAACCCTATGACGATGGCTATTTCATCCCCAAAACACTCACATATTCTTCACAGCAGAAGCTGTACTAAAAAAGCTGTTAGGTATGCGCAAGCACAGCTCTCCTGGAGTTGATAAAATACACTCGAAATCCATAGCGGCAGTGGGAGAGAATTTAGCTGAATAATATTAACAATAATAATAATAACGATAATAATGTGTCAGCTGTACGCCGTAACAGCGCTTCGCTGCCTTGCGATCACCTCTAGTCGCACGTGGGCTGAGTATACCGCGAGGACGCCCATTTGTATGCGGATTCGAACCCATGCCGCAAGATTACAAGACAAGCTCGTTACCTCAGGCTACAGGCCGAAGAGTTTAGCTGAGCCTTTGGCTAGGTTCTTCCAACACTGTTTTGACGAAATGTATGTGTCCGATAAGTGTAAACACGGGATGATTACTCCTATTTACAAGAGAGGTATTCGCTCCAATCCAACCAACTACCGTCCAATAATTTTACTTCCGGTTCTTTCATAGGTTCTGGAAACTATTATTTCTGATGCGTTAACCACCTACTTGGAAAATTTTAGCTATATCGCCCCGGAACAGCGTGGATTTCGAAGAAATCGATCGTTCGCTACAGCTGGACTGAAGCAGTAGACTTTGACACAGGAGTTGATGTAGTCCTTCTCGACTTTTCTAAGGCGTTCGACCCGTTAGACTATAACATTCTACTCTTCAACCTCCAGACCTTTGATGTTGGTAATCCTCTCCTAGGATGGATCGGAAGCTTTCTTCTGCACCAGCGACTAAAAGTACGTGTGCGTAAATCGCTGTCAAATCCCATCAGAGTTGAAGGCGATGTACCACAAGGATAAGTACTAGGACCGCGATTATTTTCTACGTATATTAACGATATCACACGCATCATAAGCTCGAACTACCTGCTTCATGCCGATGACATCAAGGTGTGGAGAGCGATCAATACACCAGATGATATCACAGTACTTCAAGCTGATCTGGATAGGGTATACGCGTGGTCAATCCAGAATCTACTTCGATTCAATGTGGACAAATGTAGAGTGCTGCACCTACGGCACAAGTTGGTGCACTCCTACAAACTCGGCAACCAGGAGCTTCAAACGTCTTCTGGCGAGAAGGATCTGGGAGTTTTGGTCCAGGTCGACCTTGGATGTTCGAAGCAGGCTGAAACGGCGTCAAGGAGGGGCATCCAACATGTGGGCCTCCTGAAGCGTGCATTCGGACGATTCGACCCTTCGATTTTTCCACAACTTCTCGGCTCATACATACGGCCACATGTGGAATACGCAATACAGGTCTGGCAGCCATGGCTGAGGAGAGATCTCACCGCCTTGGAGATACCCCAATGCCGGGCAACCAAGAATGTCAAGGGTCTGTATAATTTGCCGTATGAACGAAGGCTACAAGTGCTCGGGGTCTTCAGCGGACAGTATCGGCGATTGCGCGGGGACCTCATTTTGAGTTACCAGATTTTGAGAGATCCCAACCACACCTGCTGCTACTTGCTAGAGCTCAGTCACAACAGCAATTTGAGAGGCAACCATCTCAAACTGGCAGAGCAGCAGAGTCGCTTGGAATTCCGCCGGAATTTCTTTTCCCTACGTGTTTGCCGCACATGGAATGCCCTACCGGAATCTGTCATTTTGCTCCCACGCTGGCAAAGTTCAGAGTCCGAGTTGACCGTGCACTTATTTCGCTGCACCATCTTACATGACCCAGTAGCCAGAGATAAACACAAGTGTCTGTAAGAGATTTCACTGGCGGTCACAGCACAGATTTCCTTCCACGTTTTTCACCTCCTGTATGTGTACATCAGGAGATACAATTGTTACTATCCTCCCATTTGCCGTTATTTCTTATGAATTTACCTTGGATTTACAGTCTATACTACGCATACTTCTGTGAGTTCATTGGTGTAAACATAATTTTGGTAACAATCTTATTTATATTTTAAAGTTTCAGCATATTCATCCTACGGGACTTGTTAAGCTTTAGCCATTTTTATCCGTATAAACCATTGTTCCATTGTTGCTGCCTTCCAGTCCATCCCTTAACCTACTTCACCAAGTTGCAAAGGCGACCCTTTTAACCCCTTTTGGAAAGTATTAAGGCACTGTTTGGTTCCATGGATGTTAAGTCCTACTTATGTAGATGTCACTGTAACTACGGTGGAAGTGATGGAAACATAGTCCTTTCTGAGCGGCGAAAGCAACTATCATTTTACATTAGTGACTTCTTTGTTAGTTCCTTGTGTTTCTAGATGAAGTCTTTAGTCTTAGTATCCCATCTCCTACGATAAAGCAATGTATGTTTAGATCGAATCCGTGGCTTCAAAACAACAGGTACGACGTTCGCCATTGTTTATTAATGATCAATTCATATCCATAATGCTTGCACAGTTTAAACCAATGATGCGGGTACCCGCTTTCCTTTCGATCATGCTCAGGAATACATACCGAAATGGTTGCAGAAGATTAATCGAGGCGATTCCATCTACCCGAGTGAACATTGGTGGCTCAAACTTCAATCGTGTGTTGCTGTGCAAAACAGTATCAGTTCTCATGAACACTCCAGAGTAAAACCCATAGTCATAGTAGAGGCGCATTCATGCAATACAGATCAACGCAAGCCAGGCACCATGGGTACAGATTTCAGTGCCTCGATTACGTCAAATTACTGCTTCAAGCAAGATGTGGCCAGAAGCATATATACATATATATATATATATATATATATATATATATATATATATATATGAGCGGGTTGCTTGCTTCGTGCAAAGTTGGCACGTCCCCAATTTCCGCTATCAGTCTTCAGTAGTCACATTAGCAGATACTCTGACTAGGAATTGTTACCGTGAGACAAGAAAAGTTGGAGCTACTATCAACGGTCCTGTATCAAAATATTGTTATCCATCGCCTTGTTAAGCCGGAGTATGAATAATGATCTATAGTGAGTAAAGAAGTGACTGCTTGACAAGTCCCATAGGATTAGCGGAGTGCCAATTACGAAGGATGTTCAAAGAGAAACCAAACATTGCAATGGCACAGTAACCGGCAGAGGCAGCGCGTTGCGGCTACCGAGTGCATGTGGAGGCTTGTTTAGACAACAAACTGCCATTTGCCGCATTTCGCTCTGAGTGTTGCTTGGAGAGATATAGCCGCTGAACTAAGCACGTGCACAAACTGTTTGTCGGATTAGTGCCAAAGAGGCAATGAAAGAGCTTGAAGAACAAGGCGTATGTGACATTTTGCTTCAAACGTGGTAAAACTTTTACAGAGACATTTCAGTTGCTTAGTCAGGTATACGGGGAGGACTATAGGAGTCGCACTTACTGCTATAAGTGATTTAAGCATTTTCAGCACGATAGCATGTCGCTCGGTGACGATCCCAAGCCTGGACAAATATCCACATCAACAGACGATGAACATGTCAACCGCGTTCATGCTGTGATCCCTAGAAATCGTCGGTTAACTGTTCAAGAACATGCTGACGTAGTGGGTATCAGCCTGTTAGCATGCCATTAAATTCTAGCGCGTTTGAAGGATGCTGTGCGCAGTAAGATGCTTGAACTGGGGGGAAATCAGACTTGGATTTTGCATAATAGCAATGCACCTCGTCTCGCTTGCTCCTTGTCCACAGCTATCTAGCAAAATATGCCATTCCCCTTATACCCCATCCATCGTATTCCCCGGTCCTAGCCCCCTGTAGATCTTTTCCTGCTTCCCAAGCCTAAAATCACATCGAAAAGACGTCGTTTCCAAACCATAGAGGAGATCCAGAACAATGCGGCAAATGATCTGCGCGCCATCCCAGAAAGGAAGTTCCAGAAGATTTTTCAAAAATGGATGCATCGTTGGAATGGGTGTATTGCTAGTAGAGGGGACTGATTTGAATAGGAAAGTGCTTATAACGCTGTGCAATGTGTACTAAAGACATTATAACAAAAGTTCAGTTTCCTTTTGTACACCTCTCGTACACAACCAAGGTTAAAGTTGACTCATCAAAATATTCTCATGAACACATCTACATGTTTCCTCAGCGCTGCGAGAGGGTCTGTGAGCACACTGTTCGGTTTGCGTTATCTCGTCTTCCATTGGAAACGGACTACGCTAATGTAAATTGGGTAGAATGTAGTCCAGTCCTTGTTAACAATGCGTTAATGTGGGGGCCAAGACGACTTGAGTTGGAAGGGCGTTCCATGTTCTGGATGCCCAAAGAGAGAAAGCGTCATGACGATAAGCGATTTGGCTGTGTAGCTTGGCCACTTTGAGCTGGTGCGCTTCAGGTTAGTATTGTGGCTGAATTGCAACTGACCGCGACAGGCATGATTGGGGTTGTCAGAATTTGGCGCACTACGATAAAGTCTTCTCGCTGGCCCCAAATATTCACCACTGTACATGCCCATGACTTGTAGGCTGTTACGATGGGAGATGAAACAATCACCTAACGAAGTTGATCGCTCTATGTTGCGGAACATTAAGCGCATGAGTATCTTGTTTGCACCGGGTATGCTAGGATTGCATCGCGTAAACCACATTGAGCCTCATGTATGGGTTAAGGATTTGAGGAAATATTGATAGCTAAGAATTTTTGAAAGCTCTCCTTAAATGACCAAAGTGTTGATTTGCCCTTCTCAATGCCTTTCAACCTGTTCTGAGCAGCCGCGGCATGCACTATTACTCTGGGGTAGATTTCCCAGGAAGCACATTGCAACTGCCGGCCTCCAAGTCGAAATTCATATTTACGCTGCCTGCGTATACTCCCGACTTTGCATTTCGTCACGTCGAACTAGATAAATGACCAGGTACAGGCCCTGTCGAAATCACTCTACAGTGCCGCATGATCTTCCAATTTCTTGAAATCATGTCAGATTCTGCGTTGTCTGCAAATAGCAGAAAGTTCGGTTAAGGAACCCTGGCAAGTTCACTGACGAATACTTGGAATAAACCTGATCCCACTACCGATCTTTGTAGTGCACCACAAAGGACTTCAGTTGGGTCGGGAATAGAACTGCGGAGTCTCGCATTTATTTGGCGCTGAATGTGGAAGTTGTTTATCCAACCCATCACACAGTCACATATTCCACACCTTCGAAGCTTGTGAAAGAGAATGCAATGGTTCAAGTGATCAAAGGTTTTCGAGAAGTCTAGGTAGATTATGTCGACTCCTATTCTGGCATCGACTAATTCTGTCAAGCTTGTTCAGCCTAGCAGCAAGTTCATAGTGCAGGACCAATTTTGGTGGAATCCGTGCTATGGAGACACCATGACGTTCTTTCTCTCAAGCTATCCTCTGAGTGCCTCTGTGATAACACATAATTTGGATGAGACTGGCAGCATAGTGTTTGAACAGTAGTTCCAAGGCGCTACATGTTGCCACTCTTGTCAATAGGAGTGACTATTCCATGTTTCTCCACTGCGTGAGCCTGAATTCCATCAAGGCAGCATTGAAAAAACCAAGCTAACTGTTCGGCGATGTTCATGACAGCTGTCTTTAATGCCTTCGATCTTGTGTTGTCCACGTCAAGAGAACTGTGCACGTGCAAACTATTTTATCATATTTTCCGCAACGAACTGTACGTGGATTAACCTGGAAGTGGTGGGAACTGTGTTGACACGAGTCAGATGACACCTCAAGCCAGAAAGTATGGATGAAGTGTAACCGAAGAGCGTTTGGTGCATTGTGTATTTAGCGTCAAAATATGCTCTGCACTCTCCGGAGCTTGTTTATATGTCGGTAGATCATTTTGGGATTTCTACTGAGTTTCATTGTCAAGTCCTGTTGGTTCTTGAGTTTTCCTTCACGGACCCAATTGGACGCAATGGTTTCGCTGATTTACGTAGGCATCCCAGGTCCGCACACTCAGAGTTTTATAAGCGCGCCAGACCGAATTCCTTAACATCATGAGGTTCCGGGTCCGGATGCTCAAGGAGGACCTCGTTTGTTTCCGTCGAAAGACTTTGGTTTCCGACACCTATGGTATTAGCGTGGTGAACTTGGTGACAAAATCCTTCCAGGCGGCATCGGGAGACGGCTCAGCTAGGAAGGGTCGGTTGGGTTCCTTCACAACGTTCGACAAGATGTTGTAATGAGTGACCACTTTGATTCCCTCGTTGTTTTCACAGGTGTATTTCTCGTAGTAGATGTAGCAGGAAAGCTGCGTCCTGTGATCGCTGCATCTAAGCCGTGTGGCAACGGTTACTGTATCGACCATTAGTTTCTTGTTGGTTAGCACAGGGTCTGGAACAGATTATTCATCACTCGTTGTGAATCTCGTAGAAGTGGTGACACGGTTTTATGATGTTATGTCGACGATCACGTCTTGCAACTCAGCCTTGAGTTGTTTGCTCAGAGATGCTAGAATTTTGACTGCTTAGAATCTCTCACTAGAAGGACGTGACTGTATGTCTGTGCTTGGACTAGCCTCATAGCAGAAACTACGCGGCGATTTATTTCCAGGGTGAATATTGGGTGGAGGTCAACTATTACTAGTAAACTCACATCACTATGTCTTTGGTTCTGACTACAGCAAACAATGGAACGGTGGTATAATACAGGCAAAAAGCAAAACCTTTACAGGTCCCATAGGATGGTCATGGCGAATATTTAAAATATGCAAAAAGTTTCCGAAAAATTAAGTTCACACCAGTGGACTCACCACGGTATGCGGAGTATAAACTGTAAATCCAGTGTAAATCCATAAGGAATGACGACAAATGGGACGCTTGTACAAACTATGTCGGTAAATACGTGCAGGCGATAAAAAAGGTGGAATGTTGGCGGTTGAACTGTTCGCTGAGCTTGACAATTTTGTTGCCAACTCTTCGTTACCAACCGAGGGGAGACCATCAGTGCGTACTTGAGTGGCGTGCAGTAGCGTGGAGGAGCGTCGGCGGAATGTATTCTGGTTGCTGACTGGTAGTGAAATCTCTAAGAGACACTCACGCTTGGCTATGGACAACGACTGGAATGGGGTGGGGCATCGAAATGAGTGTATGGTCGACTAGAGCGTTGAACTCTACCAGCGAGAGAGCCCAGTAGACAGATTCCACTAGGACAGACAGGTAGGGAATGAAATTCCGATGGCATTCCATAAGATGACACTGCTCGGTCAGCTTGAGATAGTGGCGGCTCAGCTTGGAATTACCTCTGCATACTTTAGGCGTTGACTATCCAAGCAATACGCCGTATATGCCGACTATCAGTAATTACGAATCGAGACTATTTTTGACTTAGCTTGAAAGTAATCCAACCACTAAGCCGGTCTCTGTGTCTACCTACCAGGCAGAATGCAATTAACGAACAAGACGATTTTTAATTCCCACAAATCACCGTTATGAAAGCTACACTTTAGTGCTGCCATACCGAATACCTTGAGAAATATGTTCTCTTTGAATATATCATTGTCAGAAATTCGTGAAAAGCCCCATCAACCCAATTTTACACTGGTCTGAATATTTATTTTGTCACTAAGAGCGATCGCGATAGATGTTGAAGCACAGCTGCAAATCGGTTTCTACTTCAGAAATACCGCAAAACACCTACCATCGCAACATCATACTTGGTTAATCAAGCGAACTGTTCTGTCCAGAAGACTTCCAGACTCGGTTTTTTAATGTTTTTGCATCAGTAAAAGCTGGCGTGTCGTTACCCACAAACAGGAATGACTTCAAATTACGCAAGTGCACATACTCATCCTTTGACATCAGGGATGAAAGTTCGACTGGCGTTTGTTTGACTGTATTCTGATAGTACTCCAGCGCAAAAATTACGTGGATTAATCCTTCCTAAGTTAAAACATGTCCCCACTTGTAATCAATCCATCGGTGCAGTAGTTCCTACGTACATCAGCTGGCAGAACATGTCGGAAAATATGCAACACAAGTACCGGATAGGTGGACTGAGGCTTATTTCGCCTCGATGAGATCGTCGCTCCTACCCTCTTTTACGGCATGTTTGAATAGCGCAATTAGCGCCTCGATTGGACACCTTTCGCTATAGATCAATTGTAGACGACTGGAAGGCTTTGATAAAATCTATCATCCTTTAACTTGTTCTCTGGGACATGAGAAACTGTTCAAATCCATTATGTAGACACACGATCAAGCAGTGTAAGGGGATAAGCCTTTGATTAGTGGATGGCATATTTTCCATGTTTTCGTTTACTGTAATCATTAGTCAAAACAAACCAACGAGCTATACTTCTGTCGCTTACTCAAAAGCTTGACAAACTTTCTTTGTAAAGGATCATTTTTTGAAGCCATAACCAGACTTCAAACAACTTCCTGTTTATTCACGGGGTACATTTTAGGGTGTTGTATATGTGGACCTACCTGCATACACTCAACTCTAAACTCCTACTTTTGTTTGATAAATCTGTCTGGAAGTAACTTGAAAGCGGCCTTATTTGACCTACTTATCGCAAATTTGATGCTTACATTCCACTTAGTTGACGTTCGGGCGGCAACGTCTTCACAAACGTTCCAACACACTCAGTTAAGGAGAGCAACAAACCAAGCGTTCTCGCTAGAGAATTATCGGCAAATTAAGTAGAGGCAAAAACAAGCACTGATATGCACATAATTGGTTTTGGCAAGTTCCAAAGATGCAAGACATTGTCTGTCTGGTTCTGCTCCTCGATTAGCGGCGAAAGCGGACACTCGTAAACTTGGTTAAAACCTGCAGACCATTTTCTAGTCCGTTGCACATTTTCATTTGCAAGTGTGAGCAGAGCTGGACAACTGACTGTTGGTTGACGTGAAAAACGAATTTTGGCTCGTATTCTTCCGACACTAGATTTGACTGTCATTCTTCATTTTGGATATGCGATCACCAAACAAATAAATAAATTTATTCTCAAATGATTCGAGGCAGGCCTCTACAGGTAGAATCATGTGAGTTAATCTATATCAAAACAAACAGAGTAGGAAGATTACAAATGTACTAGACCTAACTGGGTTGTATCACATGTGTCGCAACTATCAACATAGTTAATCTGGTCGGATTCAATATTGACGGTGGTAGTACTTATTTAATGGGGCATAAGCATCCTGTCTCAGGACGGCCTGCTACTGCGATTTTCTTACTTACAGACTCGAACTGTCTGGTCGATTGGGTACCCGATAACGTCACAGCACCAATTAGTTTGAGCAAACTAATGCTTATTCTGTACGCACCCATATATGATAGTCAGATATGAAGCTGGGGAAAGATGCACACGCTGTGGGAAACCGACACTTAGACAATATCCATGGCATCCACAATTTTATATTACTTTTTAGAAAAAGTAGTATAAATTTTGAGAACATTAAAAACCAACATTAATTCACGGTCTAACCGCGTTAACTCGGAAGGCGTATGTAATTCATTCCAGTGGACTGACTGGCAACTGACCAGTGCTACACGCAAAGCGCTCTACTTAGGCTTTCCTAACTCCAAGTGAAATCGAAACTACACAAACAGGGGAGTTATCGATGGTGTTACTGGGTGTTA
The DNA here is from genome assembly GCA_944474145.2 of Dicrocoelium dendriticum. Lineage (NCBI taxonomy): Eukaryota > Metazoa > Platyhelminthes > Trematoda > Plagiorchiida > Dicrocoeliidae > Dicrocoelium > Dicrocoelium dendriticum. The sequence continues at coordinate 65,410,584 of OX104071.1, read as the reverse complement.
CCCGCTAGCTAGGTCATACTGCACTACCGGTTACGTACACCTTTTCACTCGTCTTGTAGAAATAGCGTTTCCCGTCTCGACTCGGTGGATTTGGGACAGAGGTTTCCGCTTGACATCCCAACGCGACGGATTCCAGTCGCAGTCCTGCTATCCTTACCTTATGAAGATAAGCAGCACCTAGCGTTAATCTGCTTCGAATGAGGTCCCTAGTGCCGATTTGACCAAACCTCTCTTCAAAGTGGATTTCCGTCCAGCTTGAGATTGCGTGTTTCAATTCATGATTACAGCATGTGCTGCGAAATTACTCTCCCACTGTGACGACGCTGCATGTTGTGCCAAACTTGGTTTTTGCTTGGGCGAGTAAGTCTCTGGATTGAAAAGTGTTTCAAACTCATTTTGAAATAATGCCTAGCTCTGAGGAGGTGGAATGATACTTCGGACCTCTGCTTGGATTCGTCCCGGTTATCGATTACAAGCTACAGTCAAATCTCCAAAGTTGACCGCCTCTATATGTTGATCACCACTGTAAGTTGTATGTTGACCACTCGGGCTAAGTCAGCAATAATCCGGCCTCCATAAGTTGAGCATTTGCGGACTGACCATCCAACGGTTCCCGAGTGGCAGCGGGGCTGCTGTGCGTGGACTTCAGACCCCCAAATCAGTGAATACTGAGGATGATGTTGCATTCATGATGCTTCTTCACCGCAGTTGGGCTAAACCAACTTACACTTAAACTAGGTCTTTTTAAGCTGGCTAAATTTCATTCCAATTTATTTGGTTTGTTCTACCTACCCGAATACTCCCTTATTTACTTGCACTCGTTGCTTACGCTAATTGTGGTTATCCTCGTTAACTTTATTGCGTTTGTAGCATTTTTGGGTAACTTGTGAGCAATTTGTACTTATTTTGGATGCGTTGCGAACCAACTTACTTCACGTGTTAATTTTGCGAAGAGTTATGTCTGCATAGCCGTGTGATTTAACAGATATTTTATTTGCTAATGTCATTTCAAGTGTTTGCTGTTGCTTGATATCCCCGCTGTGGCTGCGCTTGACGTGCATGTTGACAAGGTGCCTACTTGTATATTACCCATTACCTTTCCATACTGCTTCCAGGAGACAGTTGGTCGTTGCTGGAGGGGACGAGGTGCACGGTCCTTGTGGTCGTGCTAGGCTCGAAGAGTGGTTCCATGCACTCAGTGTGGGGCGGACAACGGTCCAGCCACCATCTTGTGTGCGAATGCTTTCCAAATACAGCGTGGTTGTGTTTACCTGTGAAGGAGTTTGGGCCGGCTCCGTTGATGAAACGTGACTCCCATCCACATGCCTCCCGGTCTTATTCCTTCGGGTTTACACTGGATATGGGGTGTGTGGTTGGAGCTGTGGGTGGTTCATCGCAAGCCATCCATGGTCCCTCTGTAGGCGCAGGCGTCCTGTGGCTGACCACAGTGACAGGCAAATCCGAAACCGGATGCCGGCAACCATGTGTATGTGCGTGTTTATCCCGACCGTCAGGGTTTACGCGCACGCGTATTACCTAGATCAATGCGGGTCCTACCAAATTTGCGCTCACGGAATGGCCCCAGAACGACATGGGGTCAACCTCCCTCACCTGTCCACAGGCAAGTCTTCGTCTGCCCCTAAGAACATGTGTCCGCTCAACGCACAGGCCGCAATCAGGAATTTAAGTGATTGTCAAACACACGATTAACCACCAGTTCGAAGCATCAGTTCATTAGCACCTTGGATTGTGGCCAGATTGACGTTTACGCCCACACTAATTGTCCAGCGTTTATCTGGCTCTATTTGGTGCCGGCCTGAGGGCGAAACCAATTTGGGTTGTTTATTAAATCTAATTACTGTTGGGTACTGGAACCGTAGACCTTAGATCCACTCCATGCTTTGAACAAATTAGAATCGGTCATTACGACTAATTCTACATTATGGCCCAAAAATACCTCAGAGGGATGACCCTGAAGAAAAAGATTAGTCTGCTACATTTTCTGGAAAGAGCCAAAGAAAAACGGCAGAGCATTTTGGTGTTAGCAACAGGTAACAATATCCAAAGACAAACACCAGTGTTTGGAGCGATACGATAATGAAAGAGGAGATCAACAGCGGGATGCAGAAAACTTCACACGATGAAGTCAATGAGGCTACGTTGAGCTGGTCAAAGCAAAAGAGGGCAGTTAACGCTCGAATTTCTGAGCCAATGATTCAAGGAATTGCTTAAAAATTCTTACAACAATATGGGGTAGCAGAGTTCCAAGCATTCAATAGCTGACTAGAGAAAATTAAACACCGAGATGAAATTTCCCAATGAGTTTTGTGTGATGTATCCAATGAAGTGCCTGAAGAGTTTGTTCAAGACTTTATCGAAAATGTTTCTAACTTCAGCAAGGACTTCAACAACGAGGACGTTGTTAGCGCTAACGAGTGCGGTCTCTTTTACAAGACGATGCCTTGTGACCAATGTAAGGGTGGAATACATGCCAAAGAATCTTTCACAGTTCTGTTGGGGGTTAGCCCAAGCGAGGGGAAGCTAAACCCCTTAATCACTGGTAAATCAGCTAGACCACGTGCATTCAAAAACCTAAATCCTGAAAACCCTTAAGTACCCTGAAGAACAGACCGATTTACGTGGATGACTGCTGTCATATATGAGGAGTGGATCAGGTGCATCGATAAGGAAATGATGAAGAAGAAAGTTTTCATTATCTTAACTGTGAACAGCTATCCTAGTCACACCCATATAAAAAATCTCACAAGTATTACACTTAACTTTCTGCCTCTAAACGTGACATCATAATCAATCGCTGGACCAAGGGATCATCAAATTATTCAAAGTGACTAGCGAACCAAGCTCATGCAGTGGGCTCTAACAAAATTGCCTACTAATGATCCTCATGCGGAAGGGACTTCATGTTTTGGTACACTTAACGCATTGGACGCCGTGCTTTGGATAAGTTCCGCTTGGTTCAATGTTCAACCAAAAATTGCACAAATGTGTTTCAGAAAAGCCGGATTTGTTCAATCTGTCGAGCAGCATACAGTTGCCTTGCTAAACATTCCATCTCAATTGGCAGAATTGGACGGGGTAGATCTTATTTAGTTAGTTGGGATGGATGATTCCTTGTTAACTAACACTGTATCAGACCCAGATGCCATTTTCCTAGAGATACTGACTGCGGTACTCCCCTACGGGGACAAAGGACAAACATCTGATATTATGCTGGTGAAGAAGCACTGAGTGACGATGATTTGGAATCCACAGAAACTCCAAATGAAGATGGTTAGATATCTTGTAATGCAACTGAAATCATTTGCTATGGAAAAATGTCTAAACAGGCTGAGGAGTGAAGCTTGTGCTGAGAATGATTTTTTCAATTACCTTTTTGTTAAAAGAAACAAACAGACAAATATGAACTTTTTCTTCAAAAATTGGTTTAACTTGGGAAAGTCGAGTTGCCCTTTGATTTATTATAACCCTGTATGTTTGAACTACGTTTGCCGTCACCTGAGACCTCGTCTAATGTGTTCGAAACGGGGTTTTGTGAAAAGAAATTTCATGTTATACTCCTCACAACGGGAAAGTAAGTTACGCAAAGTTTTGGCATAGAACCTCCGTATGTTGAGCATCACTTTATGTTGACCAGTTTGGTCCAGCCCCTTGGGTGGTCAATTTACGGTTTTACTATATCTAAATTAAATGGTTGGTAATACAATCCAACGCGGATACAAGTTAACTAGATGGCATATGTTAAATCCGTGGGTACAAACGTGAGTAGAAACAATGTGAACAGTTATGCATAAATACACACATATTCAGGTAACACCTGGCACAATGTAGGTAAGGTGAAGAGGGACAAACAACCTTTAGGTCAGTCTGTTCGAAGTAAAATACTTCAACATAAGTAGAAAAGATGATAAAAGGACAAATGAGTGATTTAGATAGTAAGAGAGTAGTGATGATGAGATGCAAGTAGTACAGACAAAGGTACAGGGTGTTAGGGAAGAGCTGTTGATTGAAACAACCTTGGAAGACTCATGTGTGCCCGCTCACCCTTCAGGTGCATTTGGTGTCTGTTCCTTGGACCCCGGCTCCACAAGGAAGAGTAGTTCGAGGAAAGGGACTTGACGTAGATCTCCATCCTCACCGATTTCAATCTAGACTGATCGTATGTAATAGTCAGCATCTTTACACAAGCAGTCAATCAGAAGCGTGTTTGTAGCTTTGGAAAGCGATAAGATTGACGAATATGAGCAGGATATGCGTTTAGAAGCGGTTAATGCAACCAAATGTGAGTTGCGGAAACTTGGACTGAAGCACCGCTGAGTTAAAAGACCTTGCGATGTGCGTGACACAGTTCAACGAGCTCATGGAACAGTGCAGACGAGTGCTATCATATCCATGAATTATGGCATGTGTAGCTGCCGGGGAAAGCTGTCTAAGCACCACGAGGATGAATGACTTACTGATTGCCACCATGGGGATTGTCGTTTACAGCAAGTTTTCTTTCACTAGCGGTTGATTCCATGCTTATGAACGCAGCCCTCAAGAGCTTGACGGTTTAGCATAGCCATGTCTGTGCGGGGTCACAATATGTCTGGTACACTAACCTTGTCCTGTGACCCTCCAAGAGTAAAAACAAAGTCTGAACAACAATCAAAATCCTGATTTCTCTCTCGCTCTATGGCTCGTCCACTCCTGAGCAGTTTCCTTCGATAGAGACGGACTGATTTCTTGTCAGTCTACAATGTTGCGGTCATCTTTGTTATAACGACCAGCTGTTACCACAGTTTTACAGAAAATATTTCCTCACGAACATCCTCTCAGATGGTCATTGACTAATAAATGGTACCTATCTTGCTTGTGAGGTAACGCTCTCACACGCCAGTGCTACTCCCTCAGACTATACATGGCTGTTGGATACAACACTTAGGCCGGTGTTTTCCCATAGTAATCCATGACTTCGTCGAAATGTGGCAAACCAAGTAGCTATAAAAGTTTTGAGCATATGAACAAATAGTCTTCTTCCGACCAGACTAGTTATCTACATGTACACAGCAGTTCTGGGTAATAAACGTGTTTGCTTCTGCACTGTTGTGTAAATAACCCAGACCTACTACGGAGCTCCATCACATGGACGACGAAAAATCCACGTCAGGGTCTCTGCTAGGCCACAGAGAACATTAACCCTAGATTATCGCCATTCCCCTCAGAGTAGGTGGTCATCTTATAGGAACCCATACTCCGAACGGTTATTTATTCTGGCGAATATCGGTAACCATATGCACCACTTCGGACCACCGAAATTTCGACCATACTGCGCACCTTCTTCTGGCGAGTGGGTGACGCGTACTGCCTCCGTATCCACTTTGGCGCACATCTATTTGGGGCTCCCAAGCGTTTTTCTGCTTGCACGTTGCTATGGTCGACTGTTGACACGATAACATCTTGTGTGCTCAGTACCTCCATACTACTGATTATTGGCGTAGCTGTATTTGCTTTCGGCCCACCAGAATCTCTGCGCAGAATTCAAATTTGGGTGAATCACAGAGAGAATATCTATTAGCAAATATAGCTTTAAGACTCTCCGGTAGCTCAAGTGGTCGTATGTCTGGCTTGCTTGAGGCGTAACGCCCGTGTAACTACATGACGTTAGGCGTGGGCAACAGCCTCAGTCAGAATACTGCAACCTCGCTCAAGAAAGGCTGTCTCGTGTCACAAAAGTCGCTCCTCCGATGATTAGATGTTTATTTAATAAAGTTCAACTAACAAAAACTACAACACGTTTCATTTAAAGGACGCTTCAATATGTATTGTTTAAGCGCTTACATAATCAAGCGGCGTTTGGGCCAATGAGCATAAGGACGTCTGAGGACCTTTTAGCTTTGTAAAACGTGTCCGCGACGTGATTAGGTTAATATAGGTTTTGGGTAAAAACTATAACCCCATATACTGATAGTTAAAATCTTTGGTATGAGTTGTTCTCTCCTTACCAGTGCAAAAGTGTCATTCAAAACAGCTGTAGATTATCGGCCCGAAAAAGCGGAATGGTACATAACGACCGGTAGCGATGATCAGAATGGGAGACCGGGATGATGATCACAGCATAAGCACATCCGCACCAGTCAGCAGAATGGAAGATTTTTCAGCAATAGCAGTAATACATCCCAAAACGACACTATCCGTATATTTGCATTCAACGAATTTGGGCGGTATCAGAATTCTTTCGATATATGGAGAAAAGAGTGGGAGAATGAGTTATTCCGTGTAAAACACCTCGATCAGAGCAAAGTGTATGGGAGTTCGTTCCGTTAAGTTGGGTGAAGTGAATGTGGCTTGGCAAATATATCCTTAATCTATAAACGTACATTGCTCGTGAGACCGAGAAATCTTGCCTACAAAGGGACGGTTCGTATTTACCTGTGTATCAAGCTCCCGCTTGCGGGGCTGCCAATAGTTAGGGTTTATACCGGGATACAATAGGGACATTTTTATGCAAATCATTTGTTGCTCTCACGATCGTTCCGTACCTGTTCACGGACACTCTCAGGTGTTTTGTGCTAGTTAATGTTTTCATTGTAAATAAATAAATAAATGTTTTATTCGCGGCAATGCAATGCACGTATGTAGACATCATCATGACAATACAAACACGTATGGTCGGCAATTGCATAAAATTGACGCAGCTTAACCAGTAACATGCTGGATCTATGTGTGTATGAATATATGTAGGTGCCGCATGCTGAGGCTGATGTTGCATTCATGATTGTTCTTCACTGCAGCTGGGCTAAAGCAACTTACATTTAAACTACGTCTTTTTAATGTGGATAAAATTCATTACATTTAATATGCTTTGTTCTGAGTAATTATTAATCTTCCAACTTACACACGTCGCTCATGCAAATTGTGGTAAACTTGCGTTATTTTATCGCGTGGAATATTTTAAATAACTTGCGGACACTTTACACTTATCGCGTATTCACCTTTAACCAATTTTTCCGTATGCTCATTTTACGAGCATTTATGTCGTCATATGCGTTTATTCGATATCGGCATTTTGAATGATTGGCTGTTGTTTGACATCCCAAGTGTGGCTGCACTTGATGTGCATGTCTGACAAGGTGTCAACCTATTACCCACTACCTCGTCCATCTGACTCCAGGAGACAGCTGGTCGTTGCTGGAGGGGATGGGGTGCACGGTCCTTGTGGTCGTGCTAGGCTCGAAGAGTGGTTCCATGCACTCAGTGTGGAGCGGACTACAGTCCAGCCACCGCCTTTGGTGCACTTGATTCCCCAAATACAGCGTGCTTGTGTTTGCCTGTGAAGGAGTGTGGGCCGTCTCCGTTGATGAAACGTGGTTCCCATCCGCATGCCTCCCGGTCTTATTCCTTCGGGTTTACACTGGATATTGGCTGTGTGGTTGGAGCTGTGGGTGGTGCAGCGCAAGCCATCCATGGTCCCTCTGTAGGCGCAGGCGTCCTGTGGCTGGCCACAGTGACAGACAAATCCGAAACCGGATGCCGCCAACCATGTGTAAGTGGACATGGTGAGTGAAGTTGTTAATATGACTCTGGATTCATGATGTTGTTCGCTGTGCTTGCCATCGTATAAAGGGACAGACGAAACGCTTCCAACTAAATGACGTTCGTGAGACGAGAAAGATCCTCCGAAAATAGAAGAGGCAATGCCTTTATTTAGTGGCGAGTCACATCCGCCAAGTCGCAATGTTTTTAAACGGACTTTTTACAGGAAGAACGCTTGTCAGGCGAAATCCCAAAACGTCCTGGAACAGTGACGCCAAACTATGCGCTGGAACGGGATCGACTCCAACCAGTTAGTGGGCACCACGGGGAAGTTGTAGGGTTCTCACTTGCACGTACTTGTACTGACAGCTTGAGCCATAAATATGCATCCATTACCAGGAAAAATTTGGAATGGGTTTTTAGTTTCACCTTTTGGGTGGGCAGTGAGTAATCTCTTTCACCTGTAGGGTAGGTAGAAGTTTGCAATGTGAGGGCCGCTCCGATGGTGTATTCTGAGGAATGCATAGTTTGTAGAAAAAAGACCGAAATTGTTTCTTAGTTGGCCCAGCCAGAGATGATCTAATTGAATCATGTTGCAAACACTTGTTTGAACATCACTAGTGTGCAGCACTGATCTGGTAACATTCCCGAAAACATTGGAAAATCAAAAAGACAGAAGCCACACTGCTCTGCACTTTTCATTTAGTGCAAATGCTACAGATTGTGCATATATAATTTGGAGAGGGTAGGTTTATAGGCAAAAACTGGTAAAAATCGTCTGCACACATGTGTACTAGGGTCAATTAGTTTCATGAGTACCTTAAATATCACTAATATACATGCAATCAGACTACCATTTTTGGACTCCTTCATGGGCAAAGGCGTTATCCTTACTAGTCGTCAAATGTATGGGATGCCACTCATAAGACACCGATTGAACAGAGCGGTTAAGAGTCTGCTGGATAATTCGCGCACGGTCTTAGAACAAGTCATGTTACTGCATCAGGGGCTGCATTCTTGGTCATCCTCAATTTTTTGAGTTCCGAGTTAACCGATGAGACTAAGGGTGATTAGGGACTATGTGTTGGTGAAGAAACGCAGTGAATATGTCCACTCTGTGGTAGGATAAAACTCAGCATTGAGCTTATCCACCTCCAAGTTAACAGGTATGTGAATAGAACTTCTGACATAGCTTGTTGTGTCAGAAAACGAAGATGTACCAAGCGTACATTCTAGTAGGTAGAGGTAGTACACACAGCGCTTGGCCCGAGACGACATGCTTTTCAACGTTAGCCAATTGATCAATCTACATTGTGCGGAGTTCAACTAATCAGCGTAAGCGCAAAGAAGCGAATCGCATCACTTTCCCCGTCAGGAAATTTACTTCTTGCAGTTTGATATCGATCAACTGGCTCTGACGTCCGTCTGGACGTGCGTAGATCACACAACGGTGGAACCGGCCCTGGCTGACTTTCACACGTATCCTGGCTGGACTGAGGCCGGTGCATTTGCTCGGTTAAGCCGAGGGACCTTAACGGTTAGGCCATTTTTCAATCGGTACGTGCTACGTCCACATGGATGTGTGAATCTCATCAGTGCAGACAGCGTTGGGTGAGCCCTTAAAACACTTCGATTGTTTCTCTGAATAAAAGATCCCGGCTGCAGTGGAACTGAGCATCAGGCTTAGGGTTGTCAGTAAGTTGCTGTGCGGTTCGAAACTTTGGGATCTACAGAAAATGACGTGGGCAGCATCAAGTTTTCTGCGTAAGGACCCTCCGAGCATTAGCTCCGCCGGCGTTTATCCTGTGGCTGCATGTTCATAGGTCCTGTATGATAGCCGTGCCATCAACAGAGCGTCTTCTCACTATATCCCTCTTAATTAAATTGCCTATATGGCCTACTTGAGGGGCCGGTAACGCCCGCATTAACTACGGGATTGTGTGGTGCAGTCCGGGAACGGTCTATGACGTTAGATGAAGGTTTGGAATCCTAACGACAGAGCTGTGGCCATTTATCTGTGACAACATTTCCTGTTAATCCGAGACCACTGAACGGACGCTTGAGCCCGCGCAACACTACAGGGGAAGTCACTTGGTCACATATATAAAGCTCAGGCCATCTGCCGTAAAGTTGCAACAAGTCACTTTTTCTTCTTCACTGTAGCAGTGGCGAATGGACCTAAAACATCAGTGGCAATTTGGTTTACTGCCTCAACGGGCACAGTATCGGTTGTACGAGGCCTTAACCGACAAAGAACTCTTATCCGCTAGCCAGTAAGCTTGCCAGTTTCAATACCTGCTGCCATACGTGACTATCAAAAGTGATAGTGGACTTTATTTTTGGTTCGGACAATACCAGGATGAGCCTAATGTGAGTAAGCAATTACGTTGTTAACCAGCGACGATGGAGCTCCCAATACAGGGCATCACATTAGACAACTACATGCGACGTAAATTCCCTTTCGAATTGCACTGTACAGAAAGAACTCACCGGAAAGTTGATTGTTCTTCGACAATCCCACTTGAATTTAGGCCGTGCTTTGCTGCAACGTCGCATATCTGGGTTTCTTGTTTTGTAGTTCATTACTGGTCTGGGCAAACAAATCGAATCCGAGAATAGACACCACTGCCGCATCTCTGAGTTCTTCTTTTCCATCCTCCAGTTCCAAAGGTAAGCGGAATAATCCATCCGCGATCGGATTCTGCCATCCTGGCCGATAAACGATTTGGAAATTGTAGCAGAGAAGTCGCGTACCAGCAAGTGATCCGCGTCGGGCGAAAACATTTAGATCCATTCTTGAAGAGAGTGATGAGGGCGGAACGATAGGTTCATAAGATTAGACAGTGGCCAAAGAGATAAAGACGCCACTTCTCGCAAGTTCACACACAAGCGTGAGCCTCTTTTTCGCTATTTTTCGCGAAGCATGAACAATATTTTCTCCAAACCGTTTTGTAGTTATGAAAGAACAGCACCGACGCCAACCTCGGAGATGCCAGTTGACACAAAACAATGACATGATCATCAAAGATGGTAACCAATGGGGCAGAGGAAATCCATCTTTTCAGTTCGTCGAATGCATTTTGTTGTTCACTTGCCTAAACAAGCGATGACTCCCTTTTTAGCAGTTTCCGTACCTGATCTACCACGGTTTCAAAATCGCGAACGTAATGAAGGTTAAAAAATCAGGTGCCTAGAAAAGACTTTGGTTCCGTTAAGTTGCTAGGTGTCCGCGCGTCAGCTATGGTATGGACATTTCCGTTACTCAGGCGAATGCCGCTACGTGAAATGATGTGTCCTAGAAATGGAATCTCAGGCGAGCTAAACACATTTTCATATTATTGCGAAGATCAGTTTCACTGAAGAGATGAAGGACTTTAGACAATCGCGCCTTGTATTCTTCCTTTGTTTGGTGGAAAACAAAAAACATCCAAGTACTCAATATGTCTATCAATACCTGCTGGGATGTGAGTCAAACGTTTGCTAGGTAGCGGGTGCTAAGCCCTGAATTATGGGTAAAGGTTTGTACTGAAACAATCCGCTGGGGCTAAGAAGGCTTTAAAATGTTACCAAAAACAACGATGGTCGTGATTATCTAACAGAGTTACGATGTAAAAGCAGCTCCACCGCATTATGTCGTAGTTTATTATCAAAAGGAGTCTTATGACCTGGAATGACCTTCTACACTTGCATGTCTGCTATATCTTTTTGCTAACTTGTCCCAATAGCGACGAGCATAATTTGTCCATACTCAGTTAGATGGTTTCAACAGAGCAGCGTAGATCAAAGAAGAGGCTGATATATTCAGTAAGGGCTTCGCACTGTCAAGTTAGATTGTTGTCCGTGGTCATTGAGACCGCCAAAACTCATTGTTGGGTAACTTCAGTCAATGTCTTGTGATATTAACAATAAGCGGTTGAATACGGCAGGATTTGAGGACACTGAGTGTAAATGATCATTTCCTTCGAGACGAAACCACCCGCCCTAGCCTTTCTTGGGGTGTGATGACTTCATCTTTAAACCCAGTCACGATGAAAGGTTTTCAACCGTTGAAAAATCTCAAACTACTGCCTCCTAATTGAGATCCTTATCTCCTTACTGCCCAATATTAGTTCTTTCGATGAAGTTTAGACGGAAATATGATTGATGCAGGTCAATTAAGCACTGATTTCGCTGATGATGAGGAGATTGCGTTTGCATTCGCTTGGCAGGGGCAGAAAACTCCGGAAAGAGACTGGGTCGGATACGTAAACGTAGTACACTCAGTAGGTCCCATACAGACAAATAGAAAAGGTAACAACATTTTCAGTTCAGCCTAACGGACGGCTTAAGTGGACACAATATCCCGTCAAGAAGTCTGAGCATGAACAGGCGCTAATCAAATCCCCCATAAGGTAGATCGATGACGACAGTGCTTACCTTTAGCCATCTTGTCGGAGCTTGGTCAATGAGTTGATTAACACAGCTTTTTCCGGTTGTCACTCAGAAGCAGAGAGTACATTTGTGTGCCGCCACGGAACAAAGGTAACCATGGCCAATGGGCATTCACAAATGAATCTGCGTCTGTACGCGAATTGTAGCTGGTGAACGTGGTCAACGCCGAGACATATGGTCGTTAAAATAGATGTATGAGCAAACTATGGATCCCACCATCATACCGGTGCGCTGTTACATATGAACTCTGTTGGCGGACCTCGCTGAAATGAAGGTTGTATTTTAATACGATCAACATATAGAGGTAGAAGTCTCATTTCGCGCACATGCGCGACTTCCAACACCTAAATTCTATTGCTGGTATTGTGACATTAAGCGGACAGTCGTTACGACTATTTATACATTTCTGGATATCCGTATAATGCAACCCTACCCCAAACATGTACCGTTCGCGGTAAAATGTGAACCTCCACGTTGGCATCATTGCATCGGAGTGATGATATCGATCTTATTGGGCAACTATGCGCACAATGGGGAAATCCATGCATGTCCGTCACACCCTCAGTTGGCTTCGTTGTCGTGGTACGCGCATACACGGCGGCGTGCCTCGTTAGAAAAGAGCGAGGTGTGTTGCAAATCCAACATAACTTTTGCCCAGGCTTTCCATTCATGGTTACCTCGTCACTTTGCCTACACAAAATGGTTTCGCCCGAGGACAACAGGTCAACCATGAGTTTACTAGTGAGTTAACTACTGCTCAGTCCACGTTGGAACGTTACTCCACCGCCGGAATATGTCCACAAACTTTTGCGACGCTTTGCACGTTCGTGGATGCATCGTAAGTGCTTTTCCACTTTTACCCATATCAAGATTCGTTTCTAACTGATAGTCGTCAGTGAAGTGCCACTCATTTGCACAGGCTAGAGTATACATATGTTGTGCTATGATAACTTCAAGTGTTCAGACGTGCGGGCTTATTTATCATTAAAAATGATTCTTTATTGACCATACCATATGTGCAACACATAAGGGAGCAATCTTCCATGTTGGGTACAACTCTAAAATCCCCTTAGAGCACAGCACAACTATTTCCAACTGCTTTATACGGCAGCTTCACACTTCTATTTTTATTAATTCAGGAAAAGCTCACTGGAATCCTTATCCTGGCCCTCAGCTACCCAAGGATTAGCTAGTCTGCGTGATATACAATTTATCAAACCAAATTAATGGTTTCTGCTCTCGACCAGAGCACCGGTTGGTGACAGTTATGTATCACAGCTTGTACATCGACTATGGGCAACGCTTCGCAGTTTCAGGCTGTTAAATCACTCAGGTACCTGGAAGCACATCGCGTTGGTTTCGCTTACTGAGCCGAGCGTTTCTAAAACTAGTCGGAGGTGAGAATTTGATGGTTTTGTCGTTCGATTGGGTCAGTGACTCATTGCAACCCATCTCATAGATGCATCGATCACCAGCTGTCACCTCACTATCCACGGACTATTCGGTTGACTGATTACTTAATCAATTAGTTCGCTTCACCTTGAATAAATGTGGATAATGTACTGACTCGCGTTATTTCTCACCTCCTTCACTCTACTTTAGCCCAAAAGCTAAGCCAAACGTATACCCGTGCAGCTGACTTCAAGAATCTGTTGCGTCAAGGGCGAAACGTTTGCACAGTTAAATCTTACAAAAACCGATTTGCATTCGAAGCCTTTTGAAAACGTCCCTTTAAAAATGCTGCCGTCACACTTCCTTCCCGGCAAGACATCAAGTTCTCCTCCCCATAAATTTTGGCCGAGTGTTTTGTCTAGATGGGAAAATAAGAGGGAGCTTTTGTTTGAGAACTAATCAAAAGAGCTGAACTTCCGTAATTTTCGACGAGTCAGGAAACTGAATTCATCTATTCATTGTCTGAATCCATGTACAATACCAATAAAACAAAGCAGCAGTAATTTTATGCATTTTAAAAAGCAAATGCTTTACAAGACTCAATGTGAAGTTTCGTTGATGTTATCGAAAACGTTACGAAAGAAAACAGAGTGCTTCTAAATGACCTTTGAAATTGAGTAATTAACCGAGGTAACAAGCGTTGCAAATTGTGACACGGTGGTAAAAGTATAGAGGATTCAGCTATGACACCGGAGATCCCGGGTTCGATGCCTACACTATATATCTGATATCAGATCAACACGTTCGACATTAGTCATGGAGAGCAGTGTTTTTGGGCGAGTAACACCCAATATTTACTTCTCAAAACTGTAAGTGCTCTGATCGGAAAAAACAATACTCACTTTTCCATATGTTAGTAACGCAATAGTCCTGTCTATCTCGTATTTTTACCGCAAGAGTAGGTCATGTGTAATAAATCTAAGGTTCTTCCCGAAAGTGAAATGAGGCGACCATTTCTCAAAAGGTTAGGCAAACGACCGGTTAGTGTATTTGTTATGCTGTACAACGTTTCGCTTTTGACTCAAAAACTTCATCAGGTGAAGTGCATTACCTTATATGTGAGTGACGTTTTAAAACAAGCACGTGTAAACCACATACACGGGTCGATAAACTTAGTCCATTGATAAAAGATTACAGCAGTCTAAGGTTACTACTTAGGTTCGCGTAAAATCCGTGGATTTCAAATGAGGTCAAATGGGAACAAAAATGCTGCTCAGAGGGTAGTTACAGACATGATCGGCAAGATGAAATGGTCCATTGGAATGAACTCGGTCATTGATGTAACTTGTCTTCGATACTTAGGGATTTGGTGGAGGGATGTTGATTGTCCAAGTGAATTTGTTCGTCTAGCATGCATCGAGGCTAGTTGGAAAAATCGCCCGATTTTTAACTTCAGTTGTCTCAAGAACAACGTAATTCCCAAACCGCTCACTGTGAAAGCCCTGCTGGATTCTTCGAACACTTCTTCAAGGATAGCGCACAAAGCAGGCAAAGCACTTCCGAAACAAAGGATGTACCTAAAAACTGCCTGAAATCCGCCTCCATGTGAGTCAGCTGAGTTTGGATTTAACGACGGCAGTGACACAACCAGGTTATGGCACTTTCCAATAAGGCCTCCGAAGTTAAGGTCGCAAGAGGAGGGGAGTCAAAAGAAAGACAAATAAGTTTGTTCATACATTTGATGGCTGCAAATAATAGGGCCGTTAATCCTACCGCAAATCATGCATCTAGTAGGAACTATTTTAAGGCTGTTAACATGTCAGGTAGGGTATTGAGTGTTACTGAGCATAGAGTTTTGGAAAAGGGTTTGAATTTTACTACCAATAAGTCCAAGATAAGGGCAGAAGATATGATTCCCGGAGTTGAAAATGCTATGACGAGACTACCAGTTGAAAAGGCAGAGGACATCCGTGCACAAATAGCAAATATAATTACATTTCAACAGCCGGAAGAACCTACTCTTACACCAGTCGAACACTCAGTTCTAAGGACCCTGAAGGAGGATCCTAATATTGTCATTACAAAGTCGGATAAAGTAAACTAACAGTGGTACTGAATAAAGCAAAATATTTGGAAAAAATGTGGGAGCATTTGCCTACGGGATCGTAAAAGGTGATTGAGCACAAAACGATCGCATCGGTAATGAATAAGAAGAAAACAGAGGTCGGTACTGACCTAAGGACCGTAAAAGACGGTTTAAGTAAGGGCAAGTGATTCAGTAATTATCCGAAATCGGCTATCCCACCTAGAATTTGCGGTCTAGCAAAGATACGCAAACCTAACGTCCCCTTGAGACCCATATTGAACGATTTAGGCTCCCCACACATGAGCTCGCGAGATACCTGGCGAGCCTACTGCAACGCCTAACAGGGAGAACGAGTACATTTATGAAGAACTCTTATAGATTTATACGAATGGTAAGAGATATGACCATTGCGCAAGATGAATTGATGGTCAGCTTCGATGTCACTTCTAGGTTCACGAATGTACCCAAGGAAGAGGCGTTACGATTAGCGAGAAGCTGCTTGATAGTAGACAGCAGTTTAAGGGACAGAACAAAGCTTACAGTGAATCAACTGTTCGAGGGGATAGATTTGTCTCTCGTCATGACTTATTTCCATTTCAATTGGAAATTCACACGCAAGTAGAGGGTCTAGCCATGGGGGCTCTAATATCTCCCGTATTGGCAAATATGTACATGGAAAAGTTTGAGAAGAAGGCATTACCAATTTTCCGTAGCGCTCTGAGAGTATGGTGGTGCTACCTGGACGACATTTTTTTGCGATTAGATATAAGGATAGCAAAGATGAATTGTTAACTAATTTGAACTCCCTTGATGATGCGATAAAATTCAGTATAGAACTTTAGTTGCAAAGTGGCACGCTCACATTCCTTGACTGTTTGGTCCACAGGAATGAAGGAACGCTAAAAAGGACAATGTATCGCAAACCAATGGACACAGACGAGGTATTTAGATATAGTTCAGGCCACCCTAGACATGTTTATGCAGGTATGGCGTCAGTACTATTTTGCAGAGCAAGTGCTCTCTGCGCGGAGGAAGAAGATTAAAAAGAAGCAGCGCAGAAGGAGACGATGTAAAACTTAATAGCTAGCGGTATCCAAGGCGATTGGTGAAAAGGCAGCTACTAACACGTATTAACCCACGCAGCATACCAAGCACGGCTTGGATAACGACAGTGGGTATTCCGTATAAAGTAGGAACTTCGGAAGCGATCTGAAAAGTACTCAATAAAGAGAACACAGGGGTAGTTTTCCAAAAGAATAAAACGCTACGGTCGCTGCTTGTGCATTTGTAGGACTCCGTTCCATTAGCTAAAACAACTAACTGAATTTACAAGATCCCATGTAAAATTGTGCGCAAGTGTATGTAGGTCAGACGGCGTGAGAACTACGCACAAGCATCTCAGAGCATACAGCACATATCACGACCTCCGAGGAAAGAGCTCGAGTATAGAGCTCTGCTCAGAGACTCGGCGGTGGACATGCATGTGCTAGACACAGAGCACAAAATTGGTTTCTAAAATGTCGAGGTTATTAGGAAGCGATTGCAATCCGCCCAACAAAGGCTAATTGCCGAGACTATAGAAATGACCAAGAACAATAACTGCCTGAATAGACTAAACAGAGTAGGGCTGTCTAGTGCCTGGGGTCCACTCTTACTCCGGCCAGTTTGATGATTTCCAGTAGTCCGGTACATTGTACTGTTTCTCCGCTGTCAAGTAACAGTAAGCGAATGTACGGCCGCTGTATTCCGGTGAGGTCATCCAAACTCAGTGCTCGTATTTTCGAAACGGGACTTTCCGCTGCAAAAGATGGAACGGTCGGGAGCCAGCCAATCCATCCACCTTTGAGGCTTGTATTTGTGTACTTACAATTTGCAATATTGGATCGAAGTAAGCGGCGTGGATATGGGTTTCACGGAACTCCCAGCAAACACGCAGTAATCTTTTAAACAATGAACCATGCTTTATAAAGGAGCAAAATAGCGATTGCTCGCCGTGTTCCGTAGGATGACCGGATTAAGGATTATAAAACCAAAGGTAAAGAATAACAGGAAAAAGTGATTATTTATGTTTCAAGTGACACACCACTGACACAGGTCTCCTTACCGCTACTTTACGGAGAGTGCTGGTGAGCACATACTTTTCTTCGTGTTATTTCGTCTTTCGATTGGAACCGACTATAGCAATAAATGTAAACGGGGTAGGGTTTCGTCAAAGCACTTTTAGAAATGCGCCGGTGTTGGGGCAATAATGACGTGAATTGGGAGGGGGTTCCATGTTTGCGACATCCAAAGCGAGGAAATTTTTGTCAGCTGTCAAGTTGGCTGTAGTGCGTAGCTATTTTGAGCTGGTGGCCTCTCAGGTTAGTATTTTGGCTTAGTTGCAACAGGTAGCCATAGGCGTGATTTTGGTTCGTCAGTATTAGGTAATTCAAGATTAGATCTTCCAGCTGACGTTGATATTAATCACTGTACAATCCCAGGGCTTAGTGTCTGCTTGGTAGGGCAGTGCAACAAGCCCATATATTGTGGAGCTTCGAGCCCATCAAGGTCGTTTTTGCGCCATGGACTCCAGGCTTAGATCACGAATTCTATGTGGAGCCTCACATAGGCGTTCATCATTTGCGAAAAGAAAGATGGTTCAAACTCTCCGAAAGTCCCATAACAATCCAAAGTGTTAGCTCGCTCTCCTCGATGCCTTTTCGACCTATTGCGAACAGCCATGGTGATCCTACACAATGTGGGCATGGCCGTCACAACCCAGTAGAAAACCTGGTGAATCTTGTGTTTTACGTCTGTGTTACTCATCCAAACTAAAATCAAACTATCGTGGAAAAAGTGCTCCTATATCCAACAATTGTCTGACTATTTCAATGTCCAAATGCACCTGCTGCTTACTGTTCCAATACACCCACTAACATTGTACTGGCTCACTTGAGCAAGTACATACGACCCACAGTTGGCGTACTTTCTGTTCTGACATGGCTAATCCCCTTGTTGCTTCATTTCTCACCCAGCGTCTATGTCACTTGTGTAATCAGTAACTATGCCTCTTGCCATCGCGATTACTTTTTCTTTCGACAGCCTGAACTATCCGCTGAATAACTCAGGTGTGCATTAAAGAAAAAAGGACGCTAAATCTTTTTCACGTCAAATGGAAATTTTTCAAGGATTTATTATTCTGTGCCACATATTTGTCAATCATGTGGGTGTAATATTTTGCACCATCCAAATTGGCGACATTCTCCCAGCCATGTGACCTCACCGTCCTACCCAACAGATTTTACGCTGAAGTTAACCAGAATTGATGACGAATGAAAAGAACCTTATAATAAAAACCTAAAAATAAAGAAATTTTCAATATTGGAATGATGTTCCCGGCAGCACAATTGGCGGAAATAACGAACTCCGCAACTTGTACATACGGTCTTCAAGTTATGGGTCGTGGAACCTCTAACGCACAGACGTGCTAACGCGCAAATGCTTGAGCTGAAAAACCACTGACGCATGTACAGATCTTACTGGACGACACTTATGCATCCCACTGTCGGTTATAATTTACTTGCATTTTTAAATAGTTTGGGTCATTCTGAGGGTTATTATTACTGGACCAGTTAATACCAGCATGCCCCAACATGCTTGTCCCATGAAAACAGCGAATACATTAGTAGCAGGCGTAGTTGTACTATTACAAAGTATTTGGCACTACAGTCTGCGTTCGTTTTAGCTGGTAGTAAGTCATTTGTCAGGTTTCTAATGTCCGGGTGTGTGATCCCCTCATTTTGGCGGTAGCGAGCCTACCTCTTTGAGCAGGCTCTTCAAAAGTGCTGGCAACTTGATATGGCTTGATCTTATTTATTATCGAAACATGGCCAGGTTATTTCTGTATCACGTAATGGGCTAAGACAACGTTGAAGCGTAAAACTTTGAAAATTACTGCTATTTCTCCGTGCATGAACACCTGATTGTTAAAAGATAGTGTGCCACACACAAGCTGAGTGACAATCTTGCGCTGCAACCTCAGGCATTGCAAACGCCTGTCATCGACACACTGACGTTTGACATCTACCTATGAGAAGTAAGCTGATGTGTTTTCTTTGCACTTGTTTCATTGATACACAGCATTCACCACAATAGTATGATTAATTTAACCCGATGGATACTGTGGATTACTTTGAACTTACACTTTGACACTTGATTACTGCGAGGTATTATGCCTCTGCGTCGAAAGCGAATTTTCAGTTGTTCCCTCCTCTCTTGTTTCCCTCGCAATCCCATTCAAATTCGGTCACAATCTCTGCCACCAAAACCAACCCTCGAATCGTCGTATCACACTACCGAACCGCGAAACAAACTCTTCACTTGGCCCTTCCCACGTTTCGACAATTCCTCAAAAAATCTCCGCTCGACGACGCCTGATGTACACAATGATCTGCCGGTGGACGATACTGTCCGCAACCTTGATGCTCCGACGGAATCTGATAACAAAATCCATGTGTCGCGTAAATTACGCAAACAGACGGTAGACGGCAATCAGAGTTTGTTAAGGGCCACGAGAGCAGGGAACATGGGCAAGGTTGTGGAACTTTTGAATTCTCGGGCAGACGTGAATGCTACCAATGCGGTGAGTGGATACTTAACATATGAGTGGTTAGTAGGTTCAATACTTTCTCCAAATCAGTTCGTGTACACTACGGGATATAGCCAAATG
The DNA here is from genome assembly GCA_944474145.2 of Dicrocoelium dendriticum. Classification (NCBI taxonomy): domain Eukaryota; kingdom Metazoa; phylum Platyhelminthes; class Trematoda; order Plagiorchiida; family Dicrocoeliidae; genus Dicrocoelium; species Dicrocoelium dendriticum. Next base: position 65,390,434 of record OX104071.1, on the reverse strand, counting down.
GTGCTTAGTTTTATCTACCAGATTACCCTTCCTTCCCTCGTTATGATTCCGCTATGAACATCTACGTTACGGTGGAAAGTACTTCATTCGACCCCTGGCATACTTTGGCCTTAGTGTCTTGTGCACGTGCTTGAGATGAGGTCAGGGTACGTGTGTGAATGATATCCTTGCAAAACCACAGTTCCCTCTTCATAAGCTGGGTAGGCAATCATTACCTCCTTTCGGTATGGCCCTGATCCGAATCATGGTCCTGAAGATTAGACAAGTGGTACGCGGTCAAGAAGCACTCATAAACCGATGGACACAAGTTCGATTTCGGCATCCGTACCTCTACCTACCCAAATAACAGATACCACAATATGAGCTTCCCACTCAAATGTCACATGAATCATCATAATGCGGGTTATCTTATACGCCCTGAGTTCAAATTGATCTGTCAAAATGTTACCCCAAATGTCTATCATATCAACGTTAACAGACTAGATTTAATTTATCGCCCTGTGGATCGTCTACTGACCAATTACCCGAAGCACTGAGTTAACTGTACGTCTTATTGGATGAGATGTTGGGTCCACTTGGATTCTTGATTTCAACCCGAGACACCGCTCTTGTGGAAATCCAGTAAGCTCGTGACCAGACGAGTACAGGACTGATATGACGAATGGGCTTCAGCCCGTTGTTCAGTTTGGCAAATTTACAAGGTGGCTGTCGATTTAGTCAAATTGTGGTGATTTGATTTGACGGCCGCTATCACTACATTGTTAAAGCTGTTAGTAGCTTGAATACCACCGTAGTGTGCCAAGTGTGTGTGTCCTCTAGGGTGAAGGCGACAAACGTTCTATCACAAATCTTGAAGGGAATTGCAGTCCGATACAATGAGCATTGATAAGAATTTGACGCTGATACAGGATCGTGCTTTGTTAACAAATAGTAGATGTGTTCTATCAGTGCATTAATCATTGGGCGTATGCTCCAGAAATTGGCCCCTTGCACAATTTCCCATAAAGTTAGCCTAGTAGACCAGCTAGTGACTGTACCTCAAATTCAAGGATTTAGGGATTAAAATATAACTTAAGCTAATGTACTGCACCTGTAGTACTCTGGTCATGTACCAGTATGCAAGGAACGAACTTTTCCTTCTGACCGGGTTTACGAGCGTTATTACTTTCTTAGAAGTTTGCACTTATGGTATTCGAATGAAGTGCTTTTTTCATCTTACCTTTTCTCATCTACTCACAAGATGATAGCATTTCGCTTGACAAAAGCAAACTCTTGATAAAATTGCGAACCATGTAATCCCATTGCAGGTGAACTGTTTGTCTCATCTAACAATCGGCTCAGTAGTATTGAAGTATGACTTTTCCAATAGATGTTAAACAGACATTAAAAATCAGTTGTAGTTGGCGTGTATGAAGACATAAAGGTCAGGGATTGGTCTCTGCTAAAGCTCTCAAGCCGGCCTAATAGTTGACATGAGAACTTCCGACTGTCTTGCAAGGCTAGTAAGTACCCGATCGGCCCGTGTATGCGAGTGAGTGACGATAAGAGAAGTCAAGAAAAGTCAGACACAGCGCTATCTTCTAGGAGTCAACAATGGGATGTGGGCGGATGAAGCGGCACTGCAACTCATCGCGCAGACTAGTGTAAGCGAATATGGATGAAGAGTGGGTACAGTAAAACGAAAATAAATTACATGTAATCCAGCCGCAATACATAAAGTGTAAACGGAATCTGCAATCTTATACAGAGTGCGATGGAAGTATGGGGTCAGCTGGTTGTCACAGGGCAGCAGTTATGCTTATAGCTATGTGGTTCCTAGACGGACATTGTCAGCGAAAACCAGTAGTGATTAAGTAGAACTCCAAAGACAGAAACGAACACCGCGCTGTGCTCACAATCGTTTAACCGCAAAACTACTAACTTGTATACATTATGCTATGCGGATCACGTGTCTCTTCGTGAGCATGATTTAGACAAAACCTACACCATAATCATTGTAAGCGATAATATTCGCCTGAAAGGGCTGAGTTACGCGGTTCCACTGCGAGCAAATCAGCAACAAGGTAGGAATTAGATAACTGTACTATTTACCAACAAATTAGTCTAACATGCATTATTGATGTATATCCCAAAATTGTTGATCTTAACTCAAAATGGTTACAACGGAGAGAAATTCGCTCTGAGAACCAACAAAGATGCTTTAGAGCGCTTATGGTACAAAGTGACTGCGTGTTTATGGGACAAGGAACATTATAGGACTGGCTACACACCCCAATAGAATGACGCATAGATGAACGTTAGAGTGCAATGAGGTCAACCTGCCAGGTCACAGATTCTCTGGCGCGGTAGAACACGATTGACCGATTATCGTAATCGGTGCACAGCGGGATGTGGGGACATGTGACGGTGGTGACGGCGAAATGAAGGGAACTGTGAATGCCGCGAAGGCAAATGCATACCTAGGGGTGGAGAGGCCTACATATGTCTGTGCATGAGGGAACGGAAAGACAGTTGAGAAAATGGGGCCACAGAGAGATTGGAGTCAATGACTCACATGGATTTATGATCGCCATATTTGCCGTACCCAATAATCAGTCCTACTGACCGTGCAGCTTACGCTAGAGCACTAGTAAGTTGAGAATTGGAAATCTCATTCGCTAACCTATGGACGGCTATTAATATGGTTTCAATCAATCGATCAAGAACTTCCCCTGGCCTGATCAATGTGGTCTCTCAATTGACATTCAAACGAAGGTTTTCAGTAAGCAGGTTTTGCAGCTACATGCATCGAGCAGTAGACGAGGCACGAATAGATAAGCAGGAATCACACTAGGTATATACCCAGATAGCACTCTTCACCTAATGGTTAAGAGATCACCTTCACCCATTGGTACGGTGGACCATGGTGACGTGCCCATTTGGTTTTGTTAGAGATTTGCCATACAGTAAAGTTTTTTACTTGTTCAACATCCAACAGGAACAAGGAACAACTATGGTGATAAGAGTGATCTAGCCAGGAATATGTCAGTGAAAGATAGCGAAGGCGATGCATAATTGCCAGCGGCACATCGGTGTCGGTGGATTTGATCTGTTGCAATCGTTGAAGATGCCCGCTAGGCTTCAGTGACTACCTCTTAATCGTGACAGTTTTGCAACCCGAGTGGTGTACCGTGGAATTGTGCCTGAACTTGTCCAACAATTTGTTAGCCTTCTATAGTGCAATTCGGAGGCAGGATACAGCATATATCATTGTGTTGACTAATTCCCCTCGAGATGGCAAGTCACGGTCCGATATAACATGCATGGGAACGATTTAACACCGTCAATCCAACGACCCCACTCTTGACGCACTAGCATCAGGAGTGCTGCAGTTACTGCTAAAGCTGAAAGTTCCAAAGTTGGTAGAATTTAACTGAGATTATGCGCACAGATGCGGACTTGGCTAGGTGGTCAGCCCCGGCATACAGGGGATCTCATTCAACATAAGGACCCGGGAATAGCAACAGAGAGAAACATGAGAGAAAGTCCTACCCAGTGGTCACTAGGGGAGATGCGCAACATTCAGAATGACACACGTGGAACAAACAAACGAACGAGTTGGGTTTACCCCCAACTTCAATTTGCTGCTACGGCGAACCAAGGGCGTGACACGGAGTTTGTTTGCTCCGTTCGGGTTACAACGAACTGATTGCCTTGATTTTATCGGTGAACTGCTGGAACTTACGTAGGTCTTTCAAGATGAATCTGTTAGCACAAATAAAACATGTGAACGTGTTTGTGACCTTAGCAAATGTCTACAGTGAGTCGGGAAGTTAAAAATTATGCTGTAAAAAACCTACACCGCATTGTTTTCTAGTTCAAGTGCGGTATAATTACCTGAAGTACCACAGACACATGTGATTTGACATCGAAAGAATCATTCCGACTGAACCTGGATCTATGCCTAGGCGCTCAGCAGTGAAAGAAGCGCTCTTCTGGAGGACTTGAATGTCAGCAACTAATTGCCTTTGCTTTACGTAGCTCGAATCTTGTCATTAATGGCATCTAAAAGACTGTGGTTAGCGGAATCTTGAATAAGGAAACCCATCTCAAGGACATGGAGGGCTGGAGATGGTAGCGGGATTGAAAATGAGTTTCATTAATGGAACAGGGTACTTGTGGATTTTTGAAATTTTGACCACCAATGCTGGCACGTTTGCAGGCCGAAATTAATGGGGGGAGGACGACAAGGGGGAATCACGCATTTCCTCCTTCACTCCAGAAGTATAAAACAGAGAAAACGCATTGACTGGCCTGTTCGCCTTATTTTACTTAAGATTCTTTGGTTGAACCACATTCTCTTCACCTTGGTAACAAGTACAATAAGACTAGTTTGCTACTCTCATTCAGCTCACATAGTTAAACGCAGGTGTCTGCCGTTAACCAGAGCCAGTCAGTTAGAAGTGCTCAGCGTCCATCGGGTACCGTACATTAGAGCAGGGACAGACGGTATGTCAAGGCGTCGGATCGGTCAATGCTCAAATCCAGGGTAGAAAATATCCACAGTGATTGCTCGAAGTGCACGAAATTGTATCACAATCCGCCTAGATATGACACTTTCCGTCGGGCAGTAAGTGCTTTTTGAGGCACGACTCAACAGGAACTTTCTCACACTTATGCGCAAAATAGTGATATCACTATTTCCTATGAAGTAGTCTTAAATCGACTAGCGTTGTCTACCAGTGAAACGCCATTAAAGGATGCTTCCGTGTCTAAGAGAAACCGCAGTTGCCTCTTCTTTACTTATGCCATCCGCTTGCTTCACTAATCTACTTATTTCAAACACAACGTAAGGTGACGAACCATTGCGTATCGGTTTGAGTAACTGCATAACATATCTTTGTAAGAAAGGACGATAAAGTTTGGCTCGCCAATTACTGAACCTAAAACGGCATACGTCTCATACACTATTCTTGCATCGAAGCTATATGGCGGGATTAAGCCCACGAAATGGGTCACTGAATTAATGGGATGGGGTGGTGTTCACTTGTATCAAGCAGAAAGTTTCTCCTGGACCCCATCACGATGAGACTGGACCTTAACGTGGTGCGATAGTTTGTATGCCTCAATGATCCATTGAGCTATACTGGGTGGTGCATTTTTGCACCTTCAGAGCCACTCATACCTGATTGGTCAATGGTTAGAGGCCAGACAAACTCAGTCTCCTAGCCCTCCAGGTTGGGGGTTGGAGTGAGGGTGGCTCCTTACTCCATAAAACGGACTCTCTGTAGTCCAGTGCAAAAACCCCGCTGCCTTGCGGTAGGGTTTTTGGACTAAAGGCTTTGGTTGAGAACCCTAATCGTTCTCCTGTCTAGGCCTGGGCAACCTGACAGTATCCTGCCCACGCAATACAATGAATCACACTTCAAACAAATTGCTGATGCTCTGGCCACCGCAGAGGATAATCAACGGTGCCCTACCTGCTGCATCGGGCAGGGTGGATAGGGGTTTGGATACTACTGCTCAAGCCTTCCCGTCTTCTTATTCCCCCTCTTGCGCTTTTTCACCCTTATCGTCCCGTTCCAACTTCACTTTTATCCCCCGTTTTCAGTCCCCCAATTCTAGGCCCTCCCCACCTTGCTTGAATAGTCGCTTTTCTAGTTTCAACTCACGCACAATCACAGCGAGTAGCTCCAATCCAGTCGATAAGTCCATGTTCAACCAAGCGGACAATGTCGGTTCATCCGTTTCACTTTGGAGTCGGCGATCCTCGCTGAAAGTGGCATGCCTCAACATGCGCACTTTGCTACAGATTGGTCAACAGGCAGCATTTGCCCGAACACTCGAGACGCTCTCGATCGATATTTGCTGTTTATCGGAAATCCGCCTGCAAGATTCGAGCTCCGTGCTTGACCTGCGATCCCCCACATGCGACACTGGCGGCACATTCTCATTGCGCCTATCTGGCAATGACGCAGCTTCAAAGCCAGCCACGCTGGCGTCGCCAGTGTTTTGAGTTCACTGACTGAAGCTGCGGTGATTGACTGGATCCCTGTCAACAGCCGGATGTGCGCCGTTAGGTTGGTTGGCTCGTTCCACGCTTCGTAGTCCCGCGAGGACAAGCGGTGCCTGTTCGTCATTGCGGCCTACGGATCTACAAACTGTAGCTCCTTCGTTACAGAAAAAGCACGGATCTATACGCCCAAATCGGAAAATTGTCCTCTTATGAGCTTCATCTGGGCATAACTTCCATCGATGATTCCGTGGCAACGGCTCCTCTGATTTGAGCACAGGAATGTAGTATACACATACCCAGAGCTGACGGAAAAGTAATTGTCAGTAGTGCATTCCAAATTATACCTGACTCGCGTGTTGGCACATTCGTCGGGTGATGCCAATCCTTCGAAATAACGCTTGGTGTCCAGGTAGAGACAACTGGCTTCTGTATGTAGGACGTACACATGAAATGTTGTATAAGGTGAATGGCCCAGCGGTTCGCAGTTTAGTCATCCATAGATCACAATAGTTTGAGCACGTCTAGAAACGAATGACGAAACAACGTCGGCCTACTCAAAGAGGAGAGTCAACGGTGACGCGGCAACAAATTCCAATGCTTTATAGCATACACGGCTTTTAATCTGGTCAACAAGCTAGTATTCCCTTTTAGGCTTCTGTCTAACAAAGTAATAAAGCTGCGTTAAGTAGGCTCGAATTTCCCCCCGGGCATTAGCGTCGACGTTGCAGTTGGTATGCTCTTCAAGAAAAATTGAGAAGCTAAAGATTTGATGCAAAGTTGTGAGTCAAAAATCAAACTCAGTAACCCGCCCCACATTTCCACATCACATCCCTCGAGGTTGTATGTGTGGAAGCCCCTAAGCTATTGTCATCATGGTATGGAAAAGTAGCTGTATACTCCGGCGTTCAACAGTGGTGGAGAATCTCTACACAATTGCTCATATTGTTATGCAACTGAATGTAGAAAAATATTCCAATTCCCTTTCATGTCATTCCAGAGCGGATGACAGCTCAATGCTCCTCGAGACTAAAGGATATCTATTGACATAATCTATATGGGGCTCCCTTTTGTGTAACGTACTTAATGCTATAAGGAATAATATTGTCCAAGCAATAAATTCCAACAAACTGGCCTAGCTAATCCGTAGATCAGGGTCCAAACTGTTTTAGCGATATGGAACTAATCCACTGTTAGTGAAATAAAAGTAGAATTAATTTGTCACAACACTGCAGACTATACAGGTAGCTCAAGGGAATTACTCTCCGCTTGGTTGCGTCTGGAATGAGTGTATGAAGTTTATCCTTAGCATATCCCTCAAGTGGCTTCTGATTGCCGTAACCGAAACTATGTTAACTGTTCGGCTTCCACTTTCCCTTTTGTATGATGCAGAACGGACTTACTGCGTTGCACTTAGCAGCCAAAGAGGGTCATTTGGAAATCGCCCGAGAACTGGTCCGGCGAGGCGCTGATGTCCACGCGGTGACGAAGAAAGGCAATACAGCGTTGCACGTTGCCAGTCTTGCTGGCCACATCGAATTGGTGCGGTTGCTGATCGCTAACGATGCCAACGTAAACTGCCAGTCACAGGTAAGTTCAGATTTCTCATAAGCTAAATATCAAATCCGTACGTTATCGTAGTTACAATTTCGCGGAAGCATGGTTTCTTCTTTTAATGACAGAAGATTTTTTTACTTACCGAATAGTACGATAAACACCTTGTAATAAGAACAGAAATATGACTGTTCCAAGGAACTTCAGGGACGATTTTTTGACCTTTCAACGATAATAGATGACCAAAACCGCCACTTTCGTCATACACATTATCTAGAAAGGTATAGTGGTAGTTAAGACTGGCTATACACCCAGTGAAGTGTAATGCCATTGCACTGCTTTTGCTCGGATTCACATGCTTCGTGTATTCTTGATTCAGAGTTATTCGGTAACCGCCATTTTCGTATTCAACTTACGCAGGTTGTAAACAACTCTTCTTCACTGATAGCAACCAGTTTTAAACATGCGCAGTCAGTTGGTTTCTTTGTTTATCCATTCATAGTAGGTTTATTTTTGACGCACTTCCACTCGAGGTCACATAAGTATGCTTACTATTGCAGATTTCTGCACTATATATATATATATATATATATATATATATATATATATATATATATATGATTACGGACTGCGTGGTCATTATACAAACACTGCACGGTTTTCAAGTAATCACCCATTCATTACACGTTCTGCTGAAAGAAGATCAGTTTGATTCGACAGCGAGTAGTGTTTATTCATTACTAATGTTCATATCATGTCTATGAGAGTCGTGCCAATCTCAAGCTCAGGGCCATAGTGTGCAATTCTACTCAGTGGTCCACCCGTTTCGGAATATCCGGTGAACACGCGAGTGATGCTTTCCGTCCTGATATGCCAAGTATCACCATGACAACCGATGATGTATGCAGCGGCTTCACAGTCCGTGCGGTATTTCGTTTTTACCATGGCTAGTTGAGCTGATGCTACAGTGCTGCCATGCAAAAGCGCAATTAGGCCACTTGAACAACGGAAACGAACCGAGGGTGCTGCATAGCATCAGCGGCAGATAGCCTTCTACCTTTTGGATACGACTCACACGAGTTGTTAAATATATGTTCACTCTATGTACAGCGATATCACTTTTCCGCCCGCCAACAAAGGTTGGCTTTTCTGACCAAACTCAAACTGTGGTCGCTATAGATTGAAGAACCTACACCGTTACCAAATCCTTGCTAAAATAATTAAATTGAGAAGGTACCATAGTGTGCAAATGGAATACTTTATCTCGCAAACTATTGTCAGTTGAAATGTTGTCTAACTCAGTCAGGCAGTTCTCTCAAGTGAATCTGCTCGTTTTTCACCAGGGGAGCCAGAGTTAGATGATAGGATTCCAGGAGCCATCTGTGAGCAGAGACGGTCTATGGCCGAATAGTATGTGACCAACTCTAACCGCTACTCTGTAGTGCTAGCAGAACTGTGCCTGGCTCCCAATGCATAGAGCTTCCCGTCTAGCACTGGGAAAGAAAACCCACCACACACGCTTGAACCTGATTCGATATGTGTCCCTTGTTATCGCATTGAACTAGAAAATTAACAAATGGTCAATAGCACGAGGTTGAAGCAATGAGGGATGAGTGCACTACTTAGGTACCCAGCATCAGGCTAATGGAAACACTGGCCGGCATTCCTTCCATGTAATAGGTTGAGAAGGCTACTGCTTTTTCCTATAACTTTGCGATCCTAACGGGAAACTCGAATAGCAGGACTCAGTTGACAGTGTGTGTTCTGGGTTAAACGGTGGATTTATTCATAGGTCCTCCTATAGATAGTGTTTTGACCTCATCCGTTCGATCATGCTCTACCTGGCTGTTTGGCTATGATACACCAAATATGGCTGTTAACTCACCGTCCGCCTACACAGCCGCAGTGAATCGGAATTCGCCAGCCCCTCAGGTCGCTGCTTCGCACAGCAGTTGGTCTTCTGATCATCGGGTTTCCAACCGCATACTTGTTGACCAGCCCCGGATTTCGTCAGTTACTCACTTGGCTGCTCACAGTCACCTGCACTCCCTCAGCTCTGTTCCACGTTGTTGTGCCGCGCGTGACTATTTGCTCAATTTGGCTACCCAACAACAGTCCCATGATATGCGTACTTAAGGTACATCCTGAACCATGTTGTAAGTACTGCTCAGGTTCTCATATCCAACATCACAGTGATTTGTAAAAGACCGATAGTCTATAGTGGTGTATTCGAGAAATTCAGCACATCGTAACACGATGAAGCACCCAAACTCGTACTCGCCCTCCTTCTGTTGTGAACTAGTTGTACCCACGGATATCTACCGTTGTGGCTGAACTGAGGGTACTTACTTTATTCGTCTTGGCACTCAGGTGCTCCGGATGCAGTATCTTCATTGCTGGAGACATGGCCACACCTGTCTGGAGTACCTCAATGCCTTTACTCAGAATATAATGGATGCCATTTGGTTGAATAATGAGGTTGACCATCTTTGATGGCCCACGAGCTTTACTCCGTTTTAACTCGATTATAATCACTGCTTGCTGTCCAGTCAGCTGAAACGTTTGCATCTGAACGACGCTCTTCACAACGGAAAACTAAGCTTAAGCAGGATTTAAGAAAGTCGGCCATTATTCACTTTCAACTTTGAAACTACTTCGAGTTAAGAGATGAAATCCCATGAGTATATCGATAACGTCCTTTCGCCCACGCTGAACAAAATCCTACATGGGTTGAGAGATTTTGGATCGGTATAAACCCAAACAGTGGGGTAAAAATTGTCAACGTCTCAGCATCAGAAGGGCTCTGGCCCGGCCGTCTGCCTACTAATCCCATTTGTTTCTTTTCAGTTTCACGGCTAAGTAGACGCTTATAGGGCGTTAGTGCTCAAGCGCTTCCACATCATACAGAAATTAGGAACGAGCGGTTGCTCGATTCACGTTGGATGATAAAAACCATCAAAAGCGATGGCTGTTCTATTTCATAGACGGTCTGTAACTCAACCAAATCGGATAGTTCCGTGTTCGTTCTACAGACGCAAGAGCAGTACTTTACAAAGCCGGTCGTCTGTAATCAGCGGAGTTCGTACTGACATCTGAGAAATGGATTGTTGCTATATTTTTTGGCTGCTAATCTTCTCGTAGCAGAGTAAAACATCCCCACCTCACTTGTTCTTATTAGCTAATTAGAATAGACAGTGTCTTAGTAGCGTGTAACAGGCATCTGCATACTGATTCACCTACGCTCCCTGTGGAGATACCGGTTGCCATGACAGCTGCAGCTGCTGAAAGAAAGTCTCTGTGGGGTTTTACTGAAGGCTTGATTGGTTGTGCACCACAGGATTGTATCAGCGATGGCGGAATTTGTCCCCCACCGGACAGCTTATCCTACCCTCGCGGGGTGTAGTAAGTGGTTAAAGCGAACATTACTCATCTAAGTCTTTGTCTATTTGCGCGCTCACTGGATTCTTATGTACATCTGTGTTCCACTTTACTTCACAGAATGGATTTACACCGTTGTATATGGCCGCTCAAGAGAACCATGTAGAAGTTGTTAATACTCTGCTCAATCATTCAGCAAATCCGGCCCTAGCGACCGAGGTAAGTCTCCCACTAGTCAGCACAGTACAGCTGTTTTCATGGTGGGCAGTTGTCTCTAAACCTCATGCAATAAAATGAATGAACTTCACCAGTTGAAGCTTCTAAAAGCAACACATAATCGTGTGGGCTCGCTCACTCTTTGTCACATCTTTATCCGAATGACTCATCACATGACCTAACGTCAAGATATTGTTTCTGAGAAGTGTTTATTGCACCTCTGGTGGCATTCAAAAATTCATTGTTTCGCGACATGTTAAATGCGTCTTATGTCGCACAGTCTCACACGTCTTGGAGAAACCAACCCATCTTTGAATAGCTTCAGCAGGATAATCAACCTGCGCGCTTCCTATCCAATCGAGCAGACGGCTGCCCATTCCATTTGATCACAGTTCTTAGCTTGTGCCAATAATTAGTTATTGGTCGTCTACTAGTTTTTCTATGGCGATTACCGAGGTGTTGATTTGCTCGTGGAGCTGAGTAACTTGGCCGCAGACGCTTAGCAATCAATCAAGATGGTTGGGATTTCTCAGAGTTTGGTTCATCTATGCCAATCTACCACACAGATGCCGATACTGTCCAGTGTAGACCCCAGAAGTTTTAGCCTAAATTCCTGGATTCCCTCCGTTGCGGAATTTCGAGTGCGGCAAGATCATGGCTTTTCCAAAGTTGCCATGCATGGATGAGGTACTCCAGATAAGGCTTACTAAAGGTTTGAGTACCTGAGAGAATATGGAACGGCCGGATCCCCCGAATGCACTCCGCAAAAGGCCAGGGGGCTGGTTGATCTTTTTGGCACTTTCTGTGCCTAATGTAAACTGCCAATATCGTTCTATATCAACGCTCCTAAATCGCATTCAAAAAAGCGCACTGTAAAATTTGTTCCCCCAGACTGTACCGGCGAGTGCACTGATGGCTTATCAATTCCAATCAAGTCAGAATAAGCTGTATGTATCAAATGGGCGCACTTTCACCATTTCACATTGACAACTGCCAATGTACTAAATCGGAAAAAAATGCAAAATTTCACACATGGGTAGACAAAAATGAAAAAGTTGCGCTGTCATCATTTGGGTACACTGTCCAGCATTCCAGCGTAATAATCACGCAATGTTCAACAGTATCCTCGGGATTTACATCCTGTCAACATGGCTGTTTTATTAATTTTTTCCAGCACTTGTTTCAGTTGACGTAAAAGTTTGTGTCGAAATCAGAAAATCGGCAATAGCGCCCATTATTTCAGTATTTGTATTTAAAAGGTGGATAGAACAGGACGGTATCGGTGACCTTGAAAATTGTTTAAACAGAATCTGTTAGACAATTCTTGCAAAATGGATATATCTACAGTAGGTCAGTTAAAAATGATCTTTGACGAAAGTTGCAACCGGCAGCATTGAAATGAAGCAAATTCTGAGTCTTTCATATTGTAGAGAACATTCTGAAGTGTGAAGTGGTCACTTGTTGCCTAGATGTTCCGCCAAACCTTGAGGTTATCAGCGAAGGGTAACATTTTCGATGTGATCACTCTCGCGAAATTGTTTAGGTAAATCGAGACTAGACGTAGACCCAATAATAAACACTGTGGCACACCTGACTGAACTTCGGTTGTGTCGGATAAGACGCTGTGAGCTGTCACATTCGGATGTCGTTGAACGAGGGAGTCACCAATTCTAGAACCTGATGGTCAATTCCGCAGCTCAGACGCTTACGAATATGAATTCCCTGATTCAGATTGTTGTACACTTTCGAGACGTCTAGATAAACCGCATCAACTCTCACCTCGGCGGTTTCAGTCCAAATGGAGCAAACAAGTAACAGGTTTGTGGTGCAAGACCGGCTCTATTGAAATCCGTGCCGGTCTCGTGCAACGGTTTTTTCGCCTCTCAGGTAACTGATAATTGCATCTGGTGTAATGACCATCATGACTCTGAAAAGCAGTGGAAGAGGTGCCATCGGACAGTAGCTAAGCGGATCAACGCTATTTTCTCTCTCGTGAAGGGGAGTGACTATTCTGTGCTTTCAAATTATAGGAACCCGCATCTCATCGAGACATCGTTGAAAAAAACGAGAGAGTGGTCCAGTCAAATCCACTGAAACCGCCTTCATGGCATTTGAACGGATATGCTCAGAAACAGGACTGCTACGCGGCTGCAAAGACAATAGCCTCTTCAGAACACTTGAGGTAATAAATGAGAAGTGACTAAGCCGTGATAGTGGTCTGATCTGCGTGAACAGTATAAGAGCACTACACATTTCGGGTGTACCGTTTGTGTGTATCCAGATGACGAATGTTGGGCGGAATTCCCGCACTACATTGTAAAGAGTTCGCTGACGTGTCTGTAAAGCATGTTGTGATTTGAACAATATTTCACAGCAAGGCAGTGAGTGCCCGTCATTTTACTTTCCTATCTCAACCCCTCTCCGACTTGGTGTCTCATCATGATCAAGACTGCATGCACCTGAAGAACTAAGGAACTTTTCAGATGTTTTTAATCCCCTTAGTTATCCAATCCCGTTCGGTTCCGCCGCGCGGACAGCCTAGTTAGAGGCATACTTGATTATTCGAGATAATTAACTTACGATACTTGGTGATTTTAAGTACCAACTGTCTAGTGCATTGAGTGGTTGACTATGCATTTCCGTTCATTCAATCAACTTTTGTCCGTGCGCCAAAATGCAGTGGTCCAATCTACCATGAGTCACGTCGCGGAGGCAGCATACATAGCAATAAGTTAAAAGTGTGATGCGTTAGCAACAAAAGTACACGATGGATAAGTCAAAGGAGAAGATAAGGACGCGAATGCAACAGCGACGCTGAATTTGCACTTGCATCGTGTCCGACAGACTACGTAACTAGTTGAGCGGCTGGCTCCGAGGACTCCAGCCATGAACATGACAATCTCATCATCATCATCCATCATCATCATCATCATCAACATCCTCATCATCAGCATCATCATCATCAGCATCATCCATCCTCATCATCATCACCATCATCGTCATCATCAGCATCCTCATCACCATCATCGTCATCATCGTCATCATCATCATCGTCAGCATCGTCATCCTCATCGTCATCCTCCTCCTCATCATCATCATCATCGTCCTCCTCACCATCATCAATACACGTTAACAGAAGGTGAAACACACGTCGACTATTGTGCCGCAATACATAAAGTTAAGACATACGAAAAAGCGAGATACTGGACACTAAGGAATGAAAAAATTTGCGTAACACACTGCTTAGTGACATATTCTTCTTCAAGCGGAAGATCGTATTTGGAGGGGGTAGTAGGCGGAATAGAGAAGGACAAAGTGACTCACAGCACAAACGCTACTGAGGTCGGTCCCTCGCCGTATCCCACAGTGTATCCAACAAAAAGTGTTCATCGAAATTAGGACCCCAGCCCTGCATTCGGGAAAAACCAACCGATGCCAAAGTTTGAAGTGAGGGTTTAATTCCTCTCGACAAAGTCACCGCTTGGCCTCTCCTCCTATTCTTCTATCCACCCCCCGTCGCACATACAGCGCATGTCGCGGGAGTCGGTGGACTGGCATGCGCAATACGCGGTCCAACCAGCAGATCCTGGTGCGCGATATAATGGTGCTGATCAGTTCACTAGCTCTTCCTACACCAAATACACGACGCCGAGCACCCTCATTGCTCACGTGGTGTTCCCACCAGACATGAGCTATGCTGCGACGGCAGCGATGTTTGAAGGTAACACCAACCCGAAATAGCATTTCAGTGAGTTCCATCATGTTGTCTTGCTGCGCCATTATCCTGCTGCCTAGAGGTTTCACGCAACAAGACACAACATCCTTGAATAAAACATGCTGGGGGTATTCGGTTGGTAAGCATGCAGAACACAACTGATTCATCGGAGGCGCTTCCAGTTCAACGAACACCCCAACAAGCCCGATCACCGAACAAAAGCCTTGCTCACGGATCTCAGTGGCATAGTGTTTATGGTGTCAGCCGTGAACAACTAAGCTCTGATTTCCACCCCAGCTCAGGCTATCTCCACCTGAGGAGTCCAAACCAGGACGAAACCGCGGTGGTGGGTTGCCAGTGTTGGGATGAGCAACACCAAAATATTTTCACTTCAAAAGTCGACGAAATTCAGTGCTAGCCGATCGGCTGTACCAGCAAACAGAAGTAATACTGCGCAGGCATCGGTAGCCGTTCACGACCAGTTCACAAATGTTTTAAGCGTTTAGTGGGCAGACCTCTAATCCATAAAATAATGCTGGCCGGATTGCATCGTTATGAACCCTCGTCTTAAGCGACGTGTTTATATTCTGTCGTCTCTGTAAACCAGTAGGGTCTTGATAAACCACAAGTTTTAGTATTGCATGTGGTAATCACCTCGGTGATGCGACCACATTCAACGACTCATCGCCACGCACCTACACCTTCACCAAAACCAAGGGCAACTCTTTAATCAGGGGAGACCAACATGATTACATACTTGTAAGTATGGCGATGTTTAAGCAATTGATGCCTGTTAGCTTCCTCGTTGTTGTTAATTCTGTTTTTGTAGCAAGGCGAGTCAGGGCAACTTAGTCCACAACACTTTTGTTTCCAATCCAAACTTGTTTAAATAAACTGGCCCTTTCAGCTTGGTCAAAACATTGCTTCGGATTCGTTTGACCTACCACTAGTGTTGACGTAATTTATCTTGCCTTGTCTAAAGCATCTGATCAGTAAAACAATCGCCTTCACTTTTTCAAACCTCTGAACTGTTACACTGCTAATCCTTTTCTAGGATTGATCAGGGATTTTTTCCCTCGAAGGTGTCTGGTGGTAAAGTTCTGCGAATCCATGTGAGATCTTATCTAAGGTTCGGTATTTGGGCCACGTCTGTTCTTTGCGTTTATTAACGATCTGACAAGCTTAAGGAATTCGAACCTATTAGTATATGCCAAATAGCGAGCAGGACCTCGCATGATCGCACACAAGTTCAGACCGATTTCGATTGGGTTTATAGATGATCGGTCCAGAAGCTTCTTATTTCTGTAGTTACGACACCATATGGATTAATCTTATAAGTTGAGCGACTCGAGTTTGCAGCAATATGCTAGTAAAAAGGATATAAGCCTACGAACACTGGAGTACGTGACAGTAATCCGAAGTTGCATCAAAAATTTGCTTTTAAAAATGGGATTATTGTGGGGAGCATTCCGACGCTTGTGCCCATCAATTTTCATACACCAACTCGTGGCATACTATACATCCCTACATGAAAATACGCGACGCAAGAATGGTACCCCTGCAGAAGCGAGATTTCATCGCTCTGGAAGTTCCACAACTTCGGGTGACCAAAAAAGGTAAAGGCGGCTTCCATTTTCCTTGTGGGCAGAGACCGTGAGGAAAAGGGGATACTCTGAGCGACAACTGTCTTTTTCGTGGTGACGGTAATATGGTTTACCAGATTTTAGGGGTCATAATCGCGTGTGCCATCACCTACCAAAACTCCGTCATAATAAATTTGTGATAAACCACTGTCTCAAACTGATAGACCGGCGCAGTTGCTTGACATGTTATCAGATCTTCTTACCTCTACGTGGTTGCCACACCTGTAATGATCTCCCGAAATGTGTAGCCTCTACTGCATTCAAAAACTTTTCAGACTGTGCAATTGCCCTTTTACACCACCTTCCATAACGTACACAACTCACATGCGCAACATGCGAAAATTCATACCGGTTTTACAAGAAGAGTCAAAGGACCTGCTAATTGTTCTAAACGATAGTTGAATGCTCTCATCGAAGAAAGTTTGGTCGTCAGATTTTCAGTTACTGGATGCTTTTGGCTTCTTTGTCAAGACCACTATCGATTATGCAATCGCATATAGGAAACTTAAACTATTTTATGCATAATATCTATTTGACCATTGACCATTAACATTTATTCCTTGACCTGATATTTGTTTCTCTCTTCAAGGATGGATTTACCCCACTGGCCGTGGCCTTGCAACAGGGTCACGAGCGCGTCGTCGCTGTCCTACTAGAAAGAGACTCACGAGGGAAAACGCGATTACCAGCGTTACACATAGCGGCCAAAAAAGATGACGTACACTCGGCCGCGTTGCTACTCAACAACACAGAGCTGAATGTGGATCATGCCTCTGCGGTGAGTAAACAGATCAGGTTTAATCACACGCCGGTGTAAGCAGTACAAAATGACTTCACACTTAGGCCCAAAGGGAGGAGAGTCGGTCATACTGCCACTGCATGAACTCCAGGCGCAAACTGTTGTACTGTATCAAGTGCCACCCCAGTGATCCTGCACCTCCAGAGCACAAATTTCCAGTGTTCCACTTTACACAAAAGATGGTTAGCACATCGTTGTGTTGGTTCAGATATGATCGCAACTTCGGTAACACCGGACCATGTGACCAGTCCTTGGGCCAAAGCATACTCAGCATAGTATCACCTAGGCCAGCTGTGTTCAAACTTCTGCAAGGAGTGTCACACTTTGTGAGGTAAAAATATGTCGGACCATATTCAGTCTGACATTGATAATAAGAAAAATTATATATGTACGGAAAAATCCAAGCCTGAATTTATAATTTCATGATGGGACCGCGGGTCAGTTGAGATGTTAACGCGGACCGCATTTGGTCTGTGGGCCGAACTTTGGACACCGCTGACCTAGGCACTACGATTGACTATCTACGTTAGGGCCAAATGTGTGAAACAGTTTGAAAGAACCCGGCGCACCTGTAATAGACTCTAAGTTGCCATTCGGTTGTGGTGTCATCATACTCTTGAGTCAGGAGTTTTTGATTACACGTTACACGTAAACTTTGCGAAATACCACATCAACAGGCGGTTACATAAAGTCCGTTGCGTCTTTCAGAGCAGCACTGTTGAATCGCTTCATCAGCTCGTTGTTATATGAAAGCGCTGATTAACTCATATAACGTCCCCACCCCGTCATTCGTTTTTCTTAGGCAAATGTGTCCAAGCTACGTAATATATCAGTGAGCAACTGAAGCGGTTGGACCCATTTTAGAGTTTGAAACATCCTACAGAACGTTAAAAGTGTCCCTAAATGAAGCCATACGGTGTTCCCTTGACCGTTTAATATCCAGTGATGAGAACCGCTAGATGGCATGATAATACTGGCTTTGAAATCAATTTGTTCATTCTATTTGCCCAGAGACAGCATTTTGCCTCGTCTTTATTCAGCCCGTCATCAACTCTTAGACGGCTTCCAACTTTGGCAGCAACCATGCGGTGCAACTATTTCTACGTGTTAGACCATGACCTTAGAATTACAGGGAAACTTTCCTTGTCTTGCAGAATATAGAAGATGTGATTGTACATCTAGCGATTGGGATCCCCGCCTAATATGCCTTCCTTTCATCTTCCAATCATCTTTGACAGAGTGGATTCACTCCATTGCACATAGCTTCCCATTACGGGAATGTGAACATCGCGAAACTGCTTATTTCCCGTGGGGCTAACGTCAATTATCGAGCCAAAGTGAGTGGTGATCGCTTTACCAGTGTTTACAGACTCATATTTGGACATTTTCGATCACCAGCCTCCAACATCCTTTCAGAATTCCATCACTCCATTGCACGTGGCCGCCAAGTGGGGTAGAGATGAGGTCGTGCAAGAGTTGCTCAGAGCCGGAGCCGAGATTGATGCACGGACAAGAGATGGACTGTCCCCATTGCACTGTGCTGCTCGTTCTGGTCATGTAGCCGTCGTGGACACGCTGTTGAAAGCCGGAGCCAATGTGCACTTAGTGACAAAGGTAAAAACTCCAGCTGCCATGCCCAAATTTGACAGTTGGATCAAACCAAATGATTGCCTTCTTCACTACCTTGCTGTCTGTTCAAAACCTCTATTCCTTTCCACTGTTTGCTTCAGAACGAACTATCTCCACTCCACATGGCTGCTCAGGGCGACCACGAGCGGGTGGCTCAGTTATTGCTAAACGCAGGTGGTAATACGGATGCTGTAACGGTGGTAAGTTTGGTCACATACTTCCTCACATTGCTTCCAAGAAGCTCATGTGAATACCCAAGTGAAATAGATGCTGAGTTTTATGCATCTCCATGCAAAGATGGGTGTCTGGGGCTGTAGCATTCGGAGAGCACGATGGCATTATAGTGCAGCATTGAACAGAACATTCAGATTGATGTGATAGCCCTGTCGGCGGTAACACTGCCATCATCGTCTTTGTGGCTACACAATCTATGTCAGCCCGGAACTCATCCCCATACCCTATGAAATCAAGTAGCCGTCTTTTTTGTCAGATTCCTACCCATGTAACAGAGTATTAACCTGGTCACTTTCATGGGAGAATATGGCGCATTCCATCTGATCATACTCAATCATACTGGTTACCGATCTCCAGCATGGTTCTAGCTGTTTACCTATCTTCCTAAGAATACGTTTTGGGCTGAGCGGATAGGCACTACTATCTAATGCTGATAGAACGAAAAGGCAGCCTACGGTTCTTCCGCTCGAATGAAGGCCATTCAGCTGGCTTCATCTGTGATGAACTGCAACTATCCTGCCGTTCTTCTCACTTTTCTCTTGTTAACAATTGCCGGGAGTTTTGAGATCGTCACTTTTGAGAGCACGCCTAGTAGCGGAGAAACTGCAAGCAGTCTGTAATCAATATTTTGGCACGTACAGCCTACATACCACGCGTGATCGCAATCCACGGCTCCTAATACAGGGGTGTGGCTGCATCCGCGATACGGCTAACTTTCATCGTAACTCTTCATAGTTGACAACGTACCAGAAATAGCTAAGCGTCAATCTCCTTGACTGCCGCTATCTAACGCATCTCTCAGACCGTACGCATATCCGCCGAACCAGTCAAGCGGGTTTCCACTGAAATGAAAACTGATCAGTGTCCCCCAATCTAGTAGTAGATTTGCGCCGCGCTTCGTTGCGAATCGTAGCTATTGACAATGTATGTGATCTAAACCAAAGTCACAACTTCTTGTCTTTTGCTATCGAGTAAGCACGCGTGTCACACAGCTCACTCTTCACGATCGCTGTACTGCATGTCTGCACTTCGCAGTATTTGCATGCAGGAGAAGAACCGAAGTGAACACCGGATCCAAGACACACGGGGTCTTCAAGAAGAATTGATAATAATAATGCGTTAGGTGTACGCCGTAACGACGCTTCGCTGCCGCATGACCACCATCAGTTGCGTGCGCAGCTGAGTGTACTGCGATGACGCCTATCCCTCCCGGATTCAAACCGGTGACCATATGCTTGCAAGCCAGGCGTGCAGACCACTCGGCCACCGGCCGACGTCTTCAAAAAGGATTACACAACAAAGACCACAGAGAGCCCCCCGGTGTTGAGGTAGATAATGTACTGGTCCATGAGCCTTACTCCCATATTCTTACACTAACAATAACGGTCATTGTACTGTTCTCGACGTATCCACCCACGCACTACTTTCCTTTATGCGAGATCTCATTATCTTACTCGGAAGATTTGGGTTGTGTTCTCTGGTCTGTCAGATTTATGAAGGCCCCAGGCATTTCTGATTTTAGCTGGACTAAGAGCATGAAGTTGCGGAGAAGTTCAACTGGGGATCATTACTCCACAACTTGATGACCTAAGATTAGGACGAACCCCAAGTATACTTTAAGCCCCGAATGCTCTTTCCGAATGTGGTTTGTCCGCAGGTTAGATGTCCGTGGAGAGGCTGTACGCAGGAGTTATCACTAGGGGAATTAGACAATGTGGTGGTATCATTTGTTGCTTGAAATTAGGCGACAGTTCGAAGTAAACTACAAATAACCATAGAGACGCGAGTAGGAATCGTACACTTATGTGAATTGTTGGGCAGCTTTTCGGATGCCCAGAGACCACTTTTGAGTAGGCACTTCCTTTCGAGAATTGCGGTAGTGACGCAAAGAGGGACTCACAGGAACAATAAACTCTGCGATCACTTCTATTTCAGTCTCACGTAGATTCCAATTAACACAAAAATATACACAGTAACGTGAGAATGCTCATTAATTATTCACGCTCGCTAAGCTCAATCCCAAGCAGCATTCCAGTCAGCACGGTCTCGGTGACGCAGTCTCGCTAACCCATGTGTACCTTCTGACCTAGCGGTTTCAAACGCCGGCTTGAAAGTTTAAGACAAGTTTAAGACAAGTTTAAGAGGATTTGACAACTTACTGCGTTCGAACAATGTCTGTTACCGCAGCAGCCAGAATCCAGCAGAATCTAGCATATTTTCTATTGACAAGTGGCTCGTTAACCTGGTTTAGTAATGATGAAGTTTCTTCATAACAATTGTGGATCTGACCGTTGATAGGTACAATGAAGTAACTCAGTGTACCATGTACGCCATAACGAACAAAAGGATTCAAGCCATCATCAGTTTTAACTATGGCTTTTCAGTGAGTCCACTACGAAACTAGATTGAAGACAATTACAGCTAGTTCGTTCGGGTTTGTAAAACAAACTTGAACGTAGCACTTTCGATGGGGTTAAAATAATAATCAACTTAGCTATCAAGAGCTGCTTACCATTTTACGTGAGGTACTTCGGGAACTGAATACTAAAGTTAGAGAGCGAGAAGGTATAAATCTGTGTTGTTCCACCGTAATTAAATCGCGTACTTGCACGGAATCACGTCGCTGATCCTGCGCGGCAGCAGCATATCGCAGTTGCATTACCTTAAATGGCTGCGATACACTCCCTATACCTGTAGTCCGCAAAGTGGGCGTCAAGGAACCGCTTAAATTCCGACACCGATTTCACTTCGACTAGCATCTCCGGCACTTTGTTCCAATATTTCACCACTCGAAACTTGAAGCATAGAGGGTGACCAGTGCCCTTTCAATCCGGTACCAATATTTTGTACCGGTGTACGCGTGGGTTGTTTGGTGCGCGAACGTGCAGCGGCGGCCACAACATAGGTGCAATATACGATGTGGCATAATGAGATCAACTCGAAGCCGACAATATGACAGAGTATACAGCCCTAGTCTCCTATATCGGTCCTCGTAATACATACCCCGTAAAGCGGGGACGAACCGGGGAGCTACATGATGGACTCATTCCGGTCTCTGCACCTCACCTATTGTGATCGGACAATAGGTGAGTGAGCCGTACTCAATCACTGGTCTTATCATGAAATCGAAAAGACGGGTGACAATCTTTTCAGACCAAGTGCAGAAGCTGAGTCTAAGTGCTAAAAGCAGGTGTGATCTGTTTACGTACAGTCTGTCAGTGTTATCGACAGACTTCAGATCACAGCAGGAGAGTAAACTTAGATCCCTTTACGTAGCTTGTTGGATGCAACAGTTAGCTAGCTGTGATGTAGATACGCCTGTTACCATCCTACCCCTGACTCATACATGACGACTTGACCGGATTGACCGGTAGGTCAACTTCAGCAGACCACAGGGACAGGCGGTCGAGGTCCTGTTGAAGGACGTCACAGTCGACAGGAAGGCGAAGTGAGTTATAGGTAGTAAAACAAATTGTAACGTCAAGCATGACAAAGGACCTCCAGATGTCTGTTCACTTTCCTACTGATAACAGGCATCAGGAAATGGGTATTTTCCACTGGGTCACTAAAATGTGTACACGGATGCCTTTGAGGAGAGTTCACTGTCAGTCTGCAGTGGTTCAACGAAAAATCGCCTACTTTGCAGGCTACGATGAACATGAGATCTGTAGGAATGTCAACTATCAGCTGGCACGAGTAAATTGCTCATTGATGCAGGTAAAAGTTTATGATTGAATAAGACCAAACCTATGGCGCACGAATGGTCTTAGGTGGCATCGAAACAGCTTGGGTGCCAACAGAGTTGGGATGAAAGCCATTGGCTGATACAGGAGAAGAGACCGGACAGAATTCATCGGGCTGAATTTGACTTGCGAAGCAGTGACGAGCAAAAGTCCGAATCAATCGCAGACCATGCTAGTGACTAATCGTCGTAACTGCTCGTTTGCCACAAATAACCAACCATTTTGAGTTCAAGAGATTTTGTTTGAAACATAGCACTTGTTATGCTCTTCGGAGAGCTGCTTGGCGCGACCATGATGCCCAGCAATTAACGAAACTCGTCGGAATTATGCCTCTTAGCATATCTGAACTCCATTAGCCTACTACAATCATAAGGTCACTCAGCAGAAAACAGTGAGCAACTCAGCATTTGAGGCAATTAAGGTGAGGCTAATTGCGGAATGCCCCAAGCTCTTCTCCAATTTCCCTCACATATCGCTTTAAAAAGGTAGTATTCCCATAGAAACTGGAACATCGAAAACCACTTGGTGGCAATAAATGAACGAGGATTTCTGCAATTGCCAATGACTACCCACAACCTTAAAACATTTGCTTGATCCGCTCCGTGACCAAATCAGCGGACGGTGCTTACACAAGGTTTTTTAATGTAAACCATGTGCACGACGCGGCTAACTAGAGAGAGCTAACGCCAGGATGCTTGAAAACGGGGCTTGGATAGAGTCCATTTCGCTGAGTGATCAGATGCAAAAGGCAGACGCGTTGAATGGATTAGTAAGAATCAGTTCAGACAGTTGCACAATCCCCAAAACGAGTGCTCGTTCAGGCGAAAGAAGTCACCAAACCCTGCACAGTGTGGATTGAATAGACTGTGAGCTGTTCATCTCCCGTGCTCATGTCACCAATTCCGAATCCCAGTGGACAGACCTGGGAGGTAAGGCACTAGTTTGATTATCTATTCTGTTCCAACCACTCATCCCTGTGCTGTAGCGAACGTACCTTCCTTGTCACTGTCATCGTTCCAACTGGTTATACAATACTACTAATGGTTAGGCAATGGTTAGGTAATACCACATCAGCTACGTGCCTGACCAGTTAATGTGATAAGGTTTACGATTGGTAAGTGAAATTTTCCCGTTCAGCACACTAATTGGTTGCTTTCAAGGCGTTAGTAATTCATAAGACCTTTGTCAGTTCTTAGCATATTCCAAGATTCCCGCTTTGATATAATATTGCACTGACGAGTTATTGTGCTGTGTAATGACACTACATTTTCGCTTTGGTTTCAGGACTACTTGACTCCATTACATGTGGCTGCGCACTGTGGTCACGTGAACGTCGCTCGGGTGCTTCTCGAAGCTCGGTGCAATGTGAACGCTCGTGCGCTGGTAAGTGACTACCCCACACATCGGAATTCTGAAGCCTAGGTGACACATGGTTGGCGGCATCCGACTCCGGATATGCCTATAACTGTGGTCTCCAAAGGACGTGACACATGACGAGATACGTAAAGACAGATAGACGCACTTTCCAGCGGTCTTCAAATTTAACTGAGCAAATAATCAGAAGTATAAGACGAGCTTGTTTTCGGTGCTTCTCATCAGACACTTACACCACGAGTAGGAATACAACTAACACAAGAAATTTAAATGCCATGAACCAATAGAACGAATTATTCGGTCAACGAGATTAATCAATAGCACTCACTGGCGCAACGTTAATAGAGAGGTTGCAGGTACCGTTGTTGTACGGGGTTTGGGTCCAGGATAATTGGACAACCTGAACGGACTACTTCTGAACGAATAAGTTGTGATTATGGAGCCGAATAGCGATAGCCTTCGCTTTCGCTAATAGGCAACATCGGGGTGCTCGTGTGGGGTGCCCAGATATTCGGAGATCGGCCGGAAGGCCTCCCGCAGGTTGATTTAGTGATCCGAGTCGGCCAACTGCTACAGCACCGCGCTCGCTACAGTCTTTCTTACGCCGGTATACAGCCCCGCAGAGCAATGCTCCCGGACTTTCTCAAACAGTCGCTTGATGGTCTTTCCAATACAACTTGCTCGACACGAGCAAGAAATGCGGTACATACAAAAGGAAACATTTGACTTTGGTATCCCGTCTACTGGTTCACGACTGGTTTGGGGGTAAAATTGACACGGACAGCGGCTGCATAGTAGGTTCGCATGGTGGCGTTGGGGAGCTTTCGGGTGACCCGTACCGCTAGCTTTTCCCCTTTGGAAGGCTGTGATCAGCAGATTAACGGCTTTCCTGCGGAGCCAGGTTAGACTTTTGGCTCTAATGGCTCTATGGGTCTCCGTATTGTTTTACGCTTAGTTCACCCAGCCGCGTCGACAGAAAGAACTCGCACCGACTCTGCACACAAACGCTCTATACACAAATCTGAGGCAAAGTACAACTAGCCGTGTATTTAAAACTCACTCGCCCACTCGATCGATAGCCTTAGCGTCCGCACTGAGGCAGGCGATTCGGTTCGCCCCAGCTTTCAGCCATCAACCCACGTATGAATTTGTCCGGGTAATTATATTGTTCGAGAACGCTCCGAAGGAAGCTCAACCCATCTAAGAGCGCGTCCGTTAGACAACGGACGAGGTTTCGCTCCTGACTTATTGGAACGAAACTGGCGAAGTGGATATAATGACCACTTCAAGGTTGCTTTCTCTGCACTCTACTGTCACGTCCGAAGTCCTCATGATCTGAAAGTCTAAGAATGGCAGGGAGGTGTTGCTTTCAAGTTCTATGCTGAACACTATGTTACTGTGTGCACCGTTGAAGTTTGCTAGCAGATCTTCTGTGCATACCCAGTTACCTGTAATGCAAAAGATATCGTCAACCTACCGGTCGTAGTACATGAGGCTGTTGATACATATATTTAACTTGGTTTTCTCCAACTTACTCATGAGGATATCAGTGAGTAGTGGTCCTAACGGTGAACCCATAAATACTCAGTGTATTTCTCTGTAAAGCGTCCCATTAAACTGGAACAATGTTCTTATTACATCCTAGAATTAGTTGATTCATTCGCTCATAGGGAATGTCGGTGTTTATGCGGTGCATTTGAATATAGTGGCATATAGTTGGTGAACAGTGAGACCACATCTAGCGCGAACATCTTCCCTCCAGTTAGCTCGAGTTGTCGCATTGAGTCAAAGAAATAGGAGGTATCTCAGAGGCTGTAGTTCGCTAAGGTTTTCCTGACTGTTTCGAGACGTTTGAAAAGTCACTTAGAGGTCAGATGATACGGAGAGTTGAACATGCTTAATATCGGCCTCAGCGGTACTCTTTGTTTGCGGATCTTAGGTAAGCCATAAAGCCTCGGAATCCTTGTTTCACTAGGTCTGGCGAATTCAAAATTAGCAGCATTATCTTGTCGAATGCGAC
Organism: Dicrocoelium dendriticum; assembly: GCA_944474145.2. Taxonomy (NCBI): domain Eukaryota; kingdom Metazoa; phylum Platyhelminthes; class Trematoda; order Plagiorchiida; family Dicrocoeliidae; genus Dicrocoelium; species Dicrocoelium dendriticum. The sequence goes on along the minus strand of OX104071.1, from coordinate 65,364,137 downwards.
GAAAAAGTGTGGTTATGGATTTCTCGATTGTGGGCGTCCTGTCCTCGTTTTTCACTTTTCGAAATTTTGTAGAATCTCCTAGGATGGTGTTCATGTTATCAATATAACCCGACGTGTTTATCAGTACAATCCCAGCTTCTCTATCCGATCTAGACAACAATACATCTTCGTTTTTCTCGTGTTCCTTCAAAGCATTTGAATGCCTATTTTTAGAAGATATTCGATGGTTGGTTTGTACCTCAGGTATTGGTAGTATGTGTTGACTAATGTTGATTTGCAGTGTTCTGCTGCTAATACGGAGGATAGTGTTACTGTGGAGACTTTTGAAATAGAGATTTTCGAATTGGATTTCCAAGTCTAGCTGTTGTACGTTGGTTCGCGGGCAACAGAATTTCAGACCCACTGAGAGGACTTCGAGTTGTGCTCTAACTACAAAGATGAGAAATTTTGCACGTATCTTTCTCGTACCACGTATCTTACTCAACTTATTTGAAGTGATTTGCCGCCGTAAGGAGGCTATTCGTACTTCCAATTATGGTGCCATAATTCACTGAACGAATAACACAAACTGCTTGTGGTCCCCAGCATACGATGTCGTCTATTAACGACAGCGAAAATGATCGCTATTCGGCTGTATAATCCCAACTTATGCGTCCAAAAGTAGTTCGTTCAGGCTCTTCAATTAAACCGGCCCCAAACCTCCCCATGCAACCTCAGTGCCTTTAACCCCTCTAGTAATGTTGCTCCAGTCAGTGTCATCACTTAATCTCATTGATCGGATAATTCACTCTATTGATTCATCGCATTTAAATGCCTTGTGTTAGTTGTATTCCTACTTGTCGTGGTGTAAACGCCTGAAGAAAACAACCGAAAACAACCATGTTCGCCTATATTTTACTTCTGAGGCCTTCAAATTACCGATACTTCGTGGACATTTAGGACTGGGTTCGACCTGTAGTTGGTTTGTTATCAGATGCCAAGTAACCATGCTTTCGTGGCAATTTTAGGCGGAACAGTATAAACTGGCGTTTACCATAACCAAAAGCCTTGTGGAAGCCACACGTTTCCCAGTCCCTTTGGGCAGAGAGATTTTGTTAGGTGGAATCTGGAAGGGATGAAACCGCCTTTTGCCCTTCTCTAGACAATCGTTTTACCGACCTGGGTGTACTCTTCTTGGAAGGGGGCATGGTTGTAACAAGTTAGTGGGTAGTGAGCGGTGCCATACCACATCCACAGTAACTGTCTCGTCGGCCGTTACGGTCCCCCCTAGCTTCACCAAAGACTGGTAACAGTCAAGTTGAGGTTTCCAGCCCTACGGGGGTCAGATGCAATGCGAATTGCTAACGATCACCGGAAGGATGCAACATATTGTTGTGTTACCACTGAGGCCTTCATCCCACGACTGCAAGCAGAAGTCCAAATACGAGCCGGAAAGAGACTTGTATACGTGAAATCACATTTGCTTATATAGTTTTGATTGCAAAATGTGGGGAAGCTACTAACTTACACTTGCGCCAACCAGCAGAAGGAAAAACGTCAAATGCAACGGGCGGATAAGCAACCATGTAATCAACAGCGAATCGTATATGTCCTTAAAAATAGCATCATGGGACCCCAAGCATAAAGCGAACATCCATCTACAGTGACGGACACTGGCCAATTAACAAAAAAGAAATGTAGCGTCTAAACAAATGTCACGAAACAAACGAGAATAAGAAGTTTAGACCCGCAAATTAAAAACTAGTCCAATAGTTGTGTGACAACTAAATATTCCTTTAACACAAGCAAGCAGAAAAGTGATGCGGAGAAAAACCAATGGAATATGTTCTTGCAAATGGCACTGCTGAAGATGACACGGAGGTGAGCGTTCAGTAACAATGACGTGCCCGATCCTGCTCAAACCAAACTATGTACCTCCTTTTGCTGGAATTCAACAAGTTATGAAGCAGCATTGCTAGGAATCAGCAGTACACCTATAGGCATTGTCAACAATTTGCTGCCACGCAAACATCCCCAGTCGCATGTGGGCTAAGGATACTGCGAGGGTTGCCCGGTCCCTATCCAGGCTCGAAGTCGCGCCCTCGGATTACAAGGCGGGCTTGTGATCATTAAGGCTAAGGGCCAGCAAGCAGCATCGCTGCTTGGAGTGCAACCGGTCATTCTTTTCTGTTCGCACATGCCATCCCTAAAATGCATGCACTGAAGCAGCCGTTTTCGGGATCAACCAGACATAATTAAATGGCGTGAAGACAAACAAGTCAGTTGTTAAAATTCCTTCGATATTCAGAACCTGAACCAGCACCTATTGGTACTGCTAAACATGACAGGAAGAAGAGTCATTACATCACCTGCACACAGAAGGAAGCAGCTTGATTTCTACTAGATACTATAAAATCCGCCTCCTTTTGTTACGTTAATCCAGACTCAAGCCCGACTATTCAACGCGAAGGATATACTTATTCATTTTCAGTAATCTCATGTCATCGGAAGCTTATTGCACACATTAGTCAACGTGATAGTCAATTCTAGCTTTTACGTAGTGAAACACCCATTTTAGCCCACCTTCACTCAGATAAGTTACTGCTCCAGCGTTAGACACCAAATACGCTTGAAGACTAACTCACTGTATGCCTATTCGAGCGACATTTCACTTCAGAGTGGAATGAACCCTTGGTGCTCATACCCGTTATTTGTTTTACGGTGTGGCCTGCTTAGCACTAGTAGTAGACTAGTCCCCATTACCTCGTGTTCCAGACAAACGGAATGAGATGAGTCAATACAGAATTATGGAATTTAGCTGAGAGGATGATTATCCGTCTGTGTGAACGCCCACCCAGGAAGTTCCGGATGCGTGAAACCACTAGCTTGCATACAGAAAATGCGGTCAAGTCTGTTGCTATCGCAGGCATTCGGTCACTACAATACTATGTTGTAGTGATTTTGAAGGAATTCAATAATTGTGTGATGAGTTAGCAGTGGAATGGACTCGTTGTTGCTTAGATTTCGTTTGTGCGGATGGAAAGCTATCTAGCGCTAGAATGCTAACTAGTTCACCATTCGCAACATTTGGCTGGACGGATGAGAACAATGGACAATGAACATTAGTTGTGTTGAGAAGAAGCTCGAACTGTATAAGTCTCTTTGGGTGACCTGACAAGTAGGTTTTATAACTAGTACCCAGCATATTACTTAACGCACATGAGATGCACATGTTCTGCTCTCCGTCTTGATCTGCAACACTAACGCACATGCTAGGAGAGATACTGCTTCCTTAATTCGGATGGTGGGGTGATTCTATATGACGACTTCTAGATGAGTGGGTGTGTGTACCTCGTCCAGAAAGATTTTATCCGTTAGGCTACTTTCGATGGAAGAGATACGCAGTGCATTGCACAGAGATCGCAGGTACACTTGACGTTTTCCCACGTGGAATTGTTGTGGGTTTCTGGCTGGCCACTGTTACACCCTTTCGAAGTCTCACCAGAACGATTGCTGATCAGCATTCATATTAACTGTTCATCATAGCTTCGTAGCGTCAACAATATGTAAGAAAGTGGCAATACTTTAATCGAGATCACTGATAGCTAATGAAAACAGACGTGGCCCTAAAACTGAATCCTGCGGCACGCTACATTCGACTTGTATGTGGTCGGACGAAGAGCTGCCAGCTTTATCATTCAAATGTCGCTGAGGAAAAATGTTGAACATCCAACTCAGTAGATCGCCGTAGCATAAGAGATTGGAAAAAGTCCCATAATCTAGGTGTCTGAACGCTTTCGTGGAATTCAAATAGGTCACTTAAGCGACCAGCATCATTAGTCCACTCCGTCCAATTTACCCGAACTTGCACTCGACGGAACTCACGTGGCTCGCGGATAAAGTCACAGATCCCCAAATAGACCATCAACCTATCTGTAAATATGGATTTCATGACTATGGACAACACCGCAAATAGCGCTTATTGGTAATAGTTCAAACTCTGCTTTAACACTTTTGTTTTGGATTGATCGTTCCAAGGTTCCACATGAGAGGAAGCTGGTTCTGATATGAACACAGCTAAAGAAATAGCCTAGGTTCTTCTATGTTCCTCGTCACGGCTCAAAGATCCTTTCAACCAATAATAATCAATCCACAAGGAATTTCTATACGTAGGAGCTCAGCTTTCCGACTACGTATTCAGCGGTACAAGTGAAGTTCTGAATCCGGTCAGTGACACTATAAAGAAGGAAGATCTCATTAAAACGCAGAAGTATACTGCCGTGTTCAAAAAAAAGCAAACTTTGCTTACCGTCTTTAGTTTTAACTGTACAACATTTCAAGCACTATCCCCGCAAAGTAGTTCCCTCTGCTAGCATCGTGCCTTTATCAATCGGGCTTCTATCTTTGGAAAGTCACTTGGGACGCATTTCCTGGGATGGCGGACAAGTCTTTTGTCGCATTGTCCTTATGCTCCTCTATGTTTTCGAAACGATCTCCTTTCAGCGTGATTTTAGGGTAAAGAAACGGGAATAGTTCTGTGGGGCTATGTCCAGATGATACCATGTATGGAGCAGAGTGAGAATTTGATGGTTTGCTGGATAGCTGTGGATAGTAAGTGATTCGTGAGCCGGCGCATTATCATGATGCAGCAATCAAGTCCGCACTGACACGACAAACCTCAGGTTTGTCACACAAAAGTGGATGGCATGATCCCAGCTGATACCCACTTCGTTACCCACTTTTCGAACAGTTAGACGACGAATTTTACGGATCACCCAGGAACGCTCTCGGTATGGTCATAGTATGTTAATGTGGAATGTCGTCCAAGCACGAAGTCCTCACCGACCAACTTGCTACCGTGGTTCAAAACGCTTAAACTACTCAAAGCATTACGTGAGACTCATACACTTTTCTTCGTATGATTGTCCGGCCAAATGAAATATCCCTGTAAATCTTTTAACAGGCTTGTCGCAGAAATCCATATATACCCACAATGTTCTTCAAGATCTTTCATTGTTACCTTGACACTAATCCGACGAGCAGCTTGTGCAACGGCTCACTTCAGTGGCAGTGACCTGCCAGCTAACAACCACAGCGAAACGCTGCAAGCGACAGTTTGTTGTCTAAAGATTCCTCTATGTGCGTGCAATAGCCGCAGTGCCGGTTCGCAATTTCAAAAGTTCCATTTCTTTTTGAACACAGTAGCACTTTATATACAGCGCGCCTGACACTTCTGTAACCGTGTCAGCGTCGCCGCGATTTTCAACGTATAGCAATAAAGGTATATGGGTAATGCTGAGGACTCTTGTTCCTTCCTGAGTCTGTAACGTCAGTTTTGTCGAACAAAATCCAATATTTGAGTTATGCTATCTTCTCGGTTGGGGATCTGGAGCAACAACAGTTATCACAGTAAAGCTTGCTTGCGTTACTTGAATAAAATTATGCTCTAAACTGACAACCTTTCCTATTTGGTCATAGCCGCACACATGATTTTGGAGATACGTGACTGTTTTAACTCCTCTTTCTGTAAGCAGTCCGGGTAATCGTGGAAGCATTTAGGCATTTGAAATGACGGGATCTAATAAAATCATAATATTTTAAGCTATTAGATATTTTGCCTTCTGGCGCAGCCAACTAGACTAAACTTGTGCAGTAAGCGAGTATACATATTTTCTGTCTATTCCGACTAGCTGTGGCAAGTCTATGTGTTCTCAGCGCGAGCGTCGATAATTTGTCTACTCGGCTGATGTCACTTTTTGATCGCTAGCTTCAGGAGTCTGCTAATCATTGCTGGGGGAGATGGGATGCGGGGTTTTAATCGCAATGCTAAGCTCACAGAGTGATGCACTGATGGAACGAGACGCGACTGTCACCAGTCCGTGCACACCTGGTCCACACGCTTCTCTCAAAGTCACCTTAGTGCTCCGTGGGTTGATACAATATGGGCCGGCTCTGATCAAAAGCTACCTTTTATCTGCATAGTTCCCGGTCCTATTCCTTTGGGTATACATCGAATGTTCGGTATGCAGCTGGAACTGCAGCGGCCCAGCGCAAGCCACCCCTGGCCTCTACATAGGTGTACGCACCCGGTGACTGTTCTCAGTTATAGCGACAAACCTCCCCTGTAAAAGATTCCAACTGCTGCTTCATGATCGAAGTCATAAACTAGATGTCGCACACAGTCCACCACAAGAGAGCAGAATAGCGGAGAGACAGACCAATCAAACCGAAAACCGGAAATCAGCGAAATGGAATTGGTGTGGAGAAGGCAAAAGAAAAACAAGTTATATGAAATTAATTCTTAATCGAAATATTCATAAAAGGACTTGTACTTGTTGGACCTCCACAAACCACCTCATACATGAGTGCAGCGAACATCATTTAATATTGAAAAAGCACAGGTTTAGTAGTACGGAAATTTAAACTTGCTCGACAAGATGTAACTCGATGGGAAACATCCATATCGAACTTGTTCCCTCCAACTTATGCATAATTTTAGCATGTATTTTGAAGACACGACCTAAGGCAAAATTCTCCCCAATAAAACAGTATTCTGAAAGACACCATCCAATTTTTTTATCATAATGTTCCAATAACATGGAATCTCCTCGCCCTCCACTCTATTCCATAATGTAGCTCAAATAACCATTCTCCTCTCTCTCTCTCTCTCTCGCTCTCTCTTAGAACGGATTCACCGCGTTACACATTGCAAGCAAGAAAGGAAGGACAGAGGCAGTGGATTTGTTACTGAAAAACGGGGCTTTCGCCGAGGCAGCAACCGAGGTAAATGGAAGCACCTTCAATCTGTTCATCCGTCATTTGTTAGCGAGGCTAGCCTTCTATTCAGTCGCAATCGCGGAATGACATTTATACTTTTAGACTGGAGTTGGCATTCTTTGGAACTAGTGTGACTTTCCAGCATCTGATTTATTAGTTTCGGCTCATGTGCGCTGTCAGTTTCAATTATTTCTGTAAACGGAATCCCGAGTTAATCTATTCACAGCTCTGACAATGAAATCCTGTCACACGTCGGGAATTCCAAGTTCCCACGGATAAATAAAACGTACCATTGCGGAGTACTACTGGACAAAGATACTTTGCATTATCAACCGGTTTCGCTTAAGATCAAACCGCTCGGTCGGTTACTTCACGTCGCTCAGCCCGAAAAGCGTTTAATCCTATTCTGCAAGTGGTCCACTCACACACTGTCCCACAGGTGACAATTCATACTGAAACTTCCGTTTGGAATACAAATGTGTCCAGGGAGTAGAAGCAGGCATGGACTATGGAGAATGTTTTAATCAGAAACAGAAGCTGTCCCTACCTGCATTTCCATGTGCACGTTGTGCTCAGGTCTTGTTTCCATATGAAAAAGGCCTAGAGTAAAGCTGGCGTCTTGTGTGCCCACCGCAGACATGTTGCCTCAGGTGTTACACAAATATTTTGTGTGTCAAATGAGTACGGGTAGATCCTGTCTTGGGCAGCAATCCCAAAATCTGGTATTAGGTAACAAAGAGTCATTTTGTACTGTACACAAAGTTGAACCACTGTCTTACTGCAGCGTATTCTCTCGATCTGTTGCTTGCTAGCTATCTGACTGAGTTCACTGCCTTGCGCTCGTCGTTCGTTCGTTGCTATTTGGGCAAATCCTAGCTTTATCGGAACAAATTTGCACATTGTTTGCAATACCCCAGTTCAATTCTGGGCTGTTTATCCGGTCCGCGAAAGTATGGTCAGTCTGCGTCGACGGCGCCGATTGGAGTTCCACCTGCTCGCAGCGTCTTGGACGCTCGCTCCGTCGAACACCGATCGCGGCACCACTCGCCGTCCGCCCAGGGCCAGCATCTCGCGAGCGCATCTCGCTTGGCTCTGTCTAGGACTAAATAGGTGCTTGACTCACAGCACAACAACACAATCCCTCACTGCTCATCCGGCCTGTGTAATCGTGGTCAGCTTGCACTCGCGACGCTGATTGACTTTCTAGTCCAGTGTCCGCGTGTCGGTTACACTCAGGTAGCCTGCCAAGTAGCATCACATCTTCTGGTCTTACTTTTCGAGCTTTAAGTGGATGTGGAGCAGCACAGCACAACTTTTCATCTTCCTCACTTAGGCGCAGGTGTCCCAGGGATGAGTCCGGTCATGGCGGCAGACAAATGCGGAAACGGATGATGACAGCACCTGATAGGTGCAGGTATGCAGTCGCAGTTCCCCAAGTTTTTCCATTAGTTTGTAGAGATTTCATGGTCCTTTTTGATTATTCTGCCCAGCATAACTATGGCTATGTCACTCCTCTCTTACAAATCTTTTTGGCAATTGGAAGCTAAGTCCAGACTGTACGAACTCATTGCGCTTGACGAAGTGGACTGCATACTACCCCGGATGGAGAACAATCCATCGTACTGATTTGAGTATAGTCACTTTAGGTTCGTAGGGCCACTCTGAAGTTAAGTATGCAACTTATCACTTTAGTTCGGAATGCTCTAGGTAGGTATGCAGCTTTGAGAGCAGTAAGTAGCATCTATACAAGCATCGAGCCTGTGGTTGTACTGCTCTCCGGTAAGTAGTGAAAGAATTCATTTCCATGTTCCAATGTGATACAAAATAAGAAGGGGATTTTGGCACAAGCAAAAGAACTTTTGGAAGTAACCATGATCCCTATTCTTGAGACTGAAGCAAGGCTTCTCCTATCTCCAAACGTGTTTTGCGACACTCGAGTATGAAAATCTTAAAAAAGAAGCAAAAGCTGTCTGTAGCCGTGCGCCAATGTCACTCAAATTAATGGGCATAAGCAAGGCGAACCAGCTAACAATTCACTTGATAATTAAAGCAAGTATTATTGTTATTAATAATAATGTTATTATTATTAGTTGTAGTAGTAGTAGTGGTGGTGGTAGTAGTAGTACAAGCAGCAGTCTATTGAATAGCCGTAGCTGCAAACAAAACCATGGAAATCACTAGAAGAACACAGGCTTAATCAACGCATCATCATCATGACCCATTGGCTGAAGGTGAGCAACACACTTCAGCCTTTGTGCCGCAATGACAGCAAAAAAGGAGCTTTTTTGTCATTTTGCACACGTCATCTTTTCCTTTTTGGTCTTTTTCAATCGTTAAGCATTAAGCATCCAAATCTAAACCATTATGTGTACACATCCTCCACTGGTCTCCATTGCGCGCCATATCCTGAATTGTTCGCAGTCACCGGCACCCTTCATCCTTTGGTTCCCAACCAGGCAGGCGTGTGGATCCAGATGTGGCTGACGCCAGGTGGACGGCTGACCGCCACGTGGTCTTTTCCAACCAAGTCCTGCGCGAGCGAAAAGTGCGCAATGGGGCAAACGCTTAGCTGACATACGCAGGACGCGACCTAGCCATGTTAACTGGAGCAGCAAAATCAGCTTGTTGATGGGACTACTTGCATTACATAAGACACGACGTCTTAATTCACAGTTGTAAATACGTTGTTGCCTCCTCAAGCACCCATTGTCGAATGCCAAGACCCGGTACATGTGGTCTACGCGAACTGACCATGACTCGCCCCCGTATAGCAACACCGCCCCAACAATGGCATTGTAAACACAACCCTTTACCAAGAGGGGGACTTCCCAACGACGGCATAAGTGTTCCAAGTTGATAAACGCTGGCAGAGCTTTGGCGATGCGAAGCGAAACTTCATTTTCAATGGTACCACCACCAGACACAGCTGCCTAGGTAGAAAAGATATAATAAAAATAAATAAATAAAGTAATGTGTCAGCTGTACGCCGTAACGGCGCTTCGCTGCCGTGCGATCACCGCCAATCACGTGAGGTCTGAGTATAGCATGAGGACGACCAACCCTACGCGGATTCGAACCCGCGCCGTAAGGTTATGAGACAAGATCGTTACCACTAGGCTACGGGCCGACAGACAAAGCTATTCACTTCTCGAAGTTGTGTACTTTCAATAGTGAGCACGCAGACGGTCGAGTGCAAATCTTGAAGCAGCACTTTACACTTTGACTGGCAAGGCACATCGCGTACCTAAATGCTTCAATCGCCAAACGGTCTAGAAGCAAGGCTGGTCCTCAGCCACAGATAACGAAGTTAGCGCGAATACCAGTCGGACGTGTCACAGTTAGCTTCGTCAGTGATAATTCCTTGCACGCTACAAGTGGCATAGTAACTGCGGAACTCTGAAAACCTTCTGAGTATTGGATAATTGTCGGATTCGGACGAATTATTTCTTCAAATTTCTTGTCGCTTTTGAAGTGACGCCAGAAAATGTAGGTCGACATAGGTCGGTACAGGAAGAAAGAAAACTTGGTTCCAGTTTGCGAGAGAACAAGCGGTTTATATGCGTGTAAATCGCTTATGCGAGTGCGTTATATAACTATTGTCTGGGCTGAGTTGAATCGCAGGGGGGCCCAACAACAATAGGTGCGGAAAGCCAACCGACTCTGGCATCGCAATTGGAATTCGATGGTGGGATTCTTACACCAAATATGCGAAAGCCAGATACTAAATATTACTGAGTGGAAGAAAGTAAATAAAACAAGAAATATAGTGCTAAATATCATATTAAGCTCAGAGTGTGAGAAGCTAAGGTGGTTAAGCGAGAGGGATGGGACAAAGTAACTCACTACACAAACGCTATCGAGGTCGACTCTTCGCAATATCAGGAGGCGTATCCTAGCAAACGTATTCATTGTCCTCGGGACCCCAACCCCGCAATCGGGTGACACCAACCCACATCAATTTCGAAGTGAGGGAGCTCATTCCTCTCGGCCAGGTCGTCCCTTGGCCTCCCCTCCTCTTCTTCCATCCACACCTCCAGCGCACAAACAACGCACATCGCGGGAGTCGGTGTGCTGTCATTCGCAACACGTGGTACAACCATCGGAGCTTGGTGCGTGATAAAACTGTGCTGAGTGGTTAACTCGCTAGTCTTGGATCAAAGAGGAAACATTGATAGACTCATTGCTCACACGGTATTCCTACCAGACATGAGCTAAACTGCGAAGGTATCGATTGTCGAACATAACTAGCCTTTTTTGTTATGCCTATCTGAAGTACCAGGTTTCACAACTGTACCAGAGGGTTGAACGGACGGCTGTACTGAAAACTCTGCCCTTCAGTGCATGTGTTGTCTCGCCGGCTCCACAAGTGGCGGAGATTGGCAAACGCGTTCTACTATACAGTTGGCGATCTCATATTCGATCCCTCGGGCCCTAACAAAGCTGCCTAGATGAATATCTAAACGACTTCCAGTTGATACTCATCAAGGATCAACACAGCTGCTGGTCCTTACCAACCTTAGAGAAGGACTGGATTTCGTGTGTGCAAAGCATAATCCAAAACGATTGACAGTCTGTGCTAAGTTGTCCAGTGCTGAGTGGCACGTTTGGGAGCTACCATAGATTAGGGCAATGTCATCGACGTACTCTGAGTTAAGAAGTCGATCACCTGGGAGCCGCTCCTCAACTTGTAAGTCTTGCCCGGTGAACACAGTCTCCAGGACTTCCTCAATGACGAAGTTAAAAAGGAAGTGCATCAGCTGGTAACCTTGTCGCATGCCGCTGGAGACATTGAAGGGCTGCGACAGTTTGCCATAAGCATTCACTCTACCCGAACTACGCGGGTACAGCGGTCTTACGACATTTACCTATTTATCGAACACACCTTTCATGAGCGAACAGTTCCAAAGAGCACATCAATCCACCGAGTCGAAGGCACCTTCGATTTCGATGAAGACGACTACGGCGGGTCGTTAATAAATATGGCTTTATTCTAACAACTGAGGTAATGTGAAGGTATGGTCAATACAGAGTCGATTTCATCGAAACCCGGCTTCCTCCTCGCGAATCTGGCTTTCATGAATGCCAGTCCGTCTATGGATGACGACAGAGGCAAGTAACAGAAGCAATGTGGATCAGGCTGACCTTTGTATGCTTGCCGCATTCCGAACGTGGGCTTCCTTTGAAAATTGGAACTATAATGGCGCAGCTCCAGTCTGTTGGGACAATCTCCTGCTCCCACAGCTTCACTAGTAAATTGCGCACATCTCACACAAAAGCAATTTCCCTGAGTATAAAGAAAGCTGGAGTAAGTATATATGTTCCTGCGGATGTATTCAATTTTAAAAGTCTGATCTCAAGTTCTATCTCTGCGGGTGAGAGCGGATACAAGTGGACGATCAAGCGGACGATCAATGGCCGATAAGGAAGATGGAGACTCTGGCTAATTAAAATGATTTTCAAACTGTGCGGACCAACGCTCCAAGCGTTTTGACAAGCTGTAGATTGGTTGTCCACTCTGGTCACATATGGTCTCTCTAGGTCTCCTGCTGCGCGTGTCCCGTGTCAAACGGAACAACTTACGATGGTTACCAATGGCAGCGGCTGTCTCCATCTCCGATGCACAATGAAACCACCACGCTTCACAGGCTCTCTTCAGGCTAGCGCGTAGTTTCACCCTCAGAGTTTTGCGACTCACATTGTGTTCGCCTCCAACCGGAACACGTTGGTGAAAATCGATAAGTTTCAGAGACTGCGTAGGGACCCAATCTCCCGGTTGGCAATTTGAATTGCCACATGAAAATATGTCTGCTGCTAATAACGGCCGGTGGGTGTGTAACCAATGATCTTCAACCATGGTCAGTGAGTGCTTACTCAGCTCGAATGTCAGCGTGCTTTGGTAAGCATTTAGAACACCTGGCTTCACCAAACAGTAAATACTTATGCGTTCACAGCGTCGTTGCTGACGTTCGCCGCAACGTACCAGCAAATGAGCACCTACAAGTACGTGTTCTGAGTCCACGCTCATGATCCTAGTAGAGCGACAGATTTGGATACAGCCTCTCCAGCGGGGACTAATAGCGATGCGATCGATTCGCGTCAGTGGTTAATCCGGAGGTGGTGGGCGCTATGTCACTATTGCGGTACTGTGTCCGGAGTTAATGCTCAAGAGAAACAGACGGGCATCTTCACGCAACTGTAGCGACCACTCACCGTTATCACCACGGAAGCCTACATCGTCTTAGCCGCATAGTTGCAGCTCATCACTGGTCAGTTTTCCAACTTGGGGGTTCAGATCATCAGCAAGCATCACAGTATCCGTATCTTTTCTGTAACGAATGGGCTCGCTCAGTTAATGGTAGAAGTCATCTTTCACCAACTCATCGCCATAATTTGTGGGCGCGTCTGAAATACCGTTTATCCAAGCTCGAATTCGAATCTTTGAACGAGCCAGCCAACCTAACGGCGCACATCGGCTACTCATTGGGTCCAATGGATCAGGGCAGCTTTAGTCCGAGGGATCCAAACAATCCACAGACCGGCATGACCGGCATTTGTAGCTGCATCGTCTTCTGACAAATGCAATGCGAAAGTGCCACCAGTGTCACAACTTGGGGGATCGGAATGTCAACACTGAACTGGAAGCTTGCAGGCAAGTTTCCGGTAAACAGAAGATATCGATCAATAGGGTCTCTAGTATTCGGGCAAGTGCTGCCTGTTGGCCAAACTGCAACAAAGTGTGTACGTTGAGGCATGCCAATTTGAGTGGTGATCGAGAGCTCCTAATATAAATGGATGAACTGACGTTGTCCATTTGGCTGGACATAGACTTGCCATGCGATTGCGTGTGAGTTGAAGCTAGAATACAAGCTCCCATTGAAGCAAGATGAGGGAAAGCCAAGAATTTGGGGCTTGAAAACATAAGGGATACAGGTGGAGTTTGAACGGAACAATAAAGATGAACAGGGTAAGAGGAAGGATAAGAAGACGGAAGGTCTGAGCAGTAACATCCTCGCCCCTTTCCACCCTACTCGATGCAGTAAATCGAGTGCCATTGGTTATTCTCTGCGACAGCCAGGGTACCAAGAAATTATTTGAACAGAACGTCATTGTAAACGTGAGGTTATAACACATGCTATGAAGTACACCCAATGCGCGACACGTCTGAATTCCTTCATTGGTAGTTAAAACTAAGATACCATTGTTCTTGTGGTCCAGCACCACCTGTGCTTAGGATGCATTTGTACATAACCCTAAGGGAGAACTGTCGGTATTCACTGGGATCCGGTCTTCTTACTTGCCATCTGTCAAAGTGGGCCTACTCTATCGTCCCAGTATTGGACTGAGGAACGGGGGTTTTCCATGACTGCCACCTTGGATAACTTAAACCTCCGCGCTACCTTTTCTTCATGGTGAAATTCCTATCACACAAATGCTTCATCTGGGGGCTACATCGAGCTGAGCATGCACCCAATTCAGTTGTATGAAATGTACCCAGCCTGTTTTAACAGGATTGTAGCATATGCGCTTGCTAATGCTGATGTTGCTAGTCAAACGTCCGATTAAAACCTAGTAGCTCGCGTTAGTTTCTTCTACCCTATTGACCAGAATACTCCCCTGAAGCTGATCTGGCTAACACTCGTCTAACCTGTGTCTCCAACCCGGCAGTAACAATGGCTCTTAGGTGCAACTATAGGTTCTGTTGTCTAACGAGAGTGTACGAATGTTAATGAACGTTAGTGACATAAGTGAGCTCTACCATGGTGATCAGTGAACACGGAAAGATCCAAGATGGTTCATCAATAGGCCAATAACTATTACGCTGTGTTTGTATCTCAGCTAAATTCAAGGGTCACTAACCATGCTCACATAGAGCGATCTTCTATACTGTTGCTGAACATCCTGGTACTTTAATATCCTTTCGAATGCGATGACTGTGTCCGTCCAAAATACCAGTGCAAATAGTGTACCATGGCATCCCTACTCGCTGTCTGTTCAACGGGCTGTTCCAGTCGTTTGACACATGTGGTTTTTCAATTAGCAGACCAATTTCCATCTTCACAGCTCGAGACTAATCTGGGTAGAAAGGAATTCGCGTGCTTCATTCATGTGGAGTATTTTTTTTAAACCCAGTGGTTTACCACTCCAGTTTTCCTGTCCACCTATCTGACAAGTCGACACTACAAACAGTGGTACTGACTTGGCAGCTCCGCTTGTCTGGGTTACACTGCAAGCCAATACGCTTATCAGGCTGAAACTTGCACCGGAACTCACGTACGCTAGGTGTTCTGCAACCGCCCTTTGACAGTCTGGTATGCTGTTTTAGCTTAATGATTGGTAATTGCTGCTTTCACAGTGCCTAAGTGGCTCAATAACCTTACCGATGAGGTGTGAAGTAGTGTTGGGAATGCCGTAAAATTGCTTTATTGTTCATCGTCTTTCTTACTGACCGTGCTACTAACCCAGAAATGGAACTGGTAGCCGGCAAAGATACACAAACATCCAGTGGTTATTGTAACGAAAACTTGGATCCCAGCTGGGCAATTCAAATGCAGACGTTTCCTTACCATTCGTGGAGACATCTTCAGTGCGTAATAGCAAGCAGCTTGTTAACTGTACTGAGCTCCGAACAAATTCACAGACGGATCTGGTGACAATAAAATTGCTCAGCTTGGAGAACCAAACAAGACTTCAACTGCCAACTCGAACTACCTGTTTTCAGACCTATTTCGATCCCAATTCGTGAAATTAGGTAAATGATGAAATCGTTTTTTGTCTGTCCCCAAATATTAGTAATCCCTGCAGTTATTATTGCAAGATTGGTTGGGACGGGATGCTTGTAGGAGTTTTGCCTTTTGCTCTGATAGAACCATCAAGTGTTTTGCTTTAGCCAGTTTTTTATCTCTCAAAAAGCTATAATGCCACTGAATTGCAAACGTCCACGAATAATCGATCGATAGGTGATCGACGGACTTCCCTAAAATGACTAAACATGCTGGGCAGAGGTGTAGGCTAGTGGGGGAGCGGTCCGCCCCGGACAGCATGTGAAAGGGTGCGGCATTTATAATACCGTCGATGGTTCGATATCATATATAAAGGGTAAAATATCCGGAATAGCTAAGGATGGAAGATTTTAATATCTGTGACAGCTCCCAGACGTGGCAAACGGCACTGGACAGATTAGTACTGGCTGTCAGCCGCTTCGGGCTTTTCTTTGCACCATCGAAGTGCAAAACGTTCCTCCAAGATTGGCCCTGACCGCCTCCTTCGCTGACACTTGATGGGGACCAGCTAGAAGTCGTTCGGAACTTCAACTACCTGGGAAGTTGTATCAGCGCCCTTGGGATTGAAGATGAACCGTATAGCAGAAGCTCGAAGCGCTTTTGCTAACCTACGCCACTTATGGCGCCGGCGCTACATCACTCACGCACTGAAGGCTAGAGTGTACAATGCAGCGGTAGGTTCAACCCTACTTTACGGTTGTGAAACCTGGCCCCTTAGATCAGCGGACATAAAGAGGCTACTTACGTTCGAACACCGGTGCCTTCACAATTTACCTCACATCTGGTGGGAACACCGCGTGAGCAACGAGCGTGTTCGACGCCTTGTTTACGGCACTGGAAAGGGAAATGAACCGCTCAGCACCGTCATTTCACGCACCAGGCTCCGATAGCTGGGCCACGTGTTAAGAATACCAGCCCACCGACTCCCGCGACGTGCGTTGTTTGCGCGTCGGGGGTGTGGATGGAAGAAGAGCAGAGGTGGCCAAGCGATGACTTTGTCGAGAGGAATGAAGACCCTCATTTCGAATCTGGCCTCGGTTGGAGCATCACGGCTCCCTGGTTGGGGTCCGAAAGATGATGAACACGTTTGGATGGATACACTTGCTGATATGGCAAGCAGCCGACCTCAGTGGCGTTCGTGCTGTGAGTTTCTTTGTCCTACTCCATCCCTCTTAGCCTCCCCCTCCAACGCCAATCTCAGTATTTAGCATTTTATAATTTTGCATAATAAATTATTATTTTTCTGCTGCATGCTAGCCGGCAGGTAGCATACCGGAACGATGGCCATCCGTTACCGGGGGCTCAGCTGGCTTGCCCCTGTTGCATTTTATTCCCTTTTGCTTTTAGGTATTGCGCAACAGTAGCTGAGGTGTTTCCCACCTCTAGCTACCGTGTATAGTGTGTATGTGTAGTGTGTGTATGTGAAGATTTTGATGTTACGCTGTATGACTAAGAACACCTTTGCGCCATGTGTCATACCTGTGCAAGCGCTCTTCGCAGCAATCCCCTTACTTGTCTCATTTTGGTCGCTTTTATCTCTTTTACCTCAGTGTCTCAAACAATCATCCATTTCATCGAAAACTTGTATGCATTTTACCCCGAGCCGATTCTGTGGCCTTCACGCGCCTGTTCTGCCCCCAATCATGGCGAAAATTTCACTACCGCCCCCGGACGGCAAAAGTATTTGTTACGCCACTGATGTTGGGGATTCTAACTAATATACTGATTTTGGTGACACTCGTAGGCAGTTTAACACTGTAGCTGTTTAGGCCCAAACCTTATCACAGATCGTTATACCTGGTTGTTGCAGCGGCACTATACCGCATGCATCATAGATTCCTGATTCCCGGTTGTCATCACACTATTAGCCATCTGGAATCGATATTCGAGTTGTGCTGAACAGCTCTTTTCCACCGCTCCGCCAAGGTGCATCAGCTCATATCAACCATATGAACCCTCGTAGACACTGTCCACAGAAAAGGGATAGCTTATACTAGTGGTACAATTATGAGCAATAGATAGCAATTCATCGCGTCTAGACTCACTCAGACAGTTGCCGCACGCCCAGAAAAGCACCGTACGGCTGTTTCATCCTCTTGAGTATCGTCAGCAGTGCACATTCCATCTGACCCTTGTAGGGCTCGAACCCGCAACTCCAATGTTGCCAGTCTGTGGTTAAGACCACTGAGCTACGGGAGACGGCAACGACCGTCGTGAATAAGTAACTAGATGTGATATAGCGCCGCTACGAGGGTCAGATGGAATTCGCACTGCTGGTGGTTTCCGAAAGGATGAAACGACTGCACAGTGCTTTTCCGGGCGTATGATGCCTGTCTGAGTGAGTTTAGATGTCAATTCAACTCCCCCTACTACACTTCTGTAATTAAGAGAAAGTTTTCCTTCGATGATTCGTCTCACGTATTTGCAGTCATGAACGCATGTTTAATGTTCTAACTAGCTATCTTTGACAGTCCATTGCGTTGGATGACACCGGAATTCACTTAAACTTAAAGCGCGATAACCTACTGAAGCAACCCTCTTACGTGACAGGATAAAGATTACCAGAACTGTATATTTTCACAGTTTCGGGCGCAGTGACTTAAGGCGTGGCCGTTAGATGCTGCTTAACTGCAAGCGGGCTTCACTTCATCGCGAAGTCAGGTGCTTTAAATCAGCTATTACTTTGAATTTAATGCTCACTGTTATATGTGTGCTCAAGAAGGACACGAGGACCTTAAAATAGCCGAGTGCTGTTTCGCTATCCTACTCAAAATTCATCTAGTCGTCGATCTGAGGTGTTTAGTACAACAGACGAAGCGAACTGCTATCCTCGCAACGTCCTATAGTGGGCGGAGTATTTACTGCGGGTAACTGGACTTCAGTGTTTGGATGTAGTTTGTTCGTGGTGTTTAGGTGAATGCCTACTCGACATATACCTTTTGTGACAAGTCTAAGTTACGCATTTTGTTTCACCATCTTTTTTTCTTACCATTTGTTTAAACGCACTGTTTTCGCTAATACTTTGTTCTAGGACACGCGTGATTTGGATCTTTCTTTTATCGTTTCTCATTCGCCTGTGCAATTCAGTGTCACCTGTGTTGTTGATTGGCCCAGGTGTGATTTTGTAGCCTTGCGTCTACCATCATTTTACCCTATAAAAGAAAGCAGTATCCTCATGCATACAGTTCTGTCCTGGCTCACTACGGTCGTGAGATGTGAGCAGTCAGCGGAGACACAGACCGTGGCAGTTGCAGGTTTCCTAGTCAGTAGATCGAAAGGGGAGCCTGTTTTGAAAAGATTCTAAACAAATATATCTTTTATAGGTAGAAATTCATCACATCTGGACTCACTCAGACAGCCTTCACACGCTCGGAAAAGCATTGTACGCGCGTTTCATCGTTTCGGGAATCGTCAGCAGTGCGCATTCCATCGGACCCTTTCTTGCACTTGTATTTGCTTTAATAAGACAGTGAATCTAGCTATGTGCACTTTAGTGTGATCATTGAGAATAAACTTCTCAGCCTTCGGTGTCCCTGAACTTCAGATTCTTTTGACATCTTACTACTGGCAACGCACTATTACACACTAGATTACAAATACACCCGTCCCCCTCCTTAAAATTCCTCCGTCATACGATCCATCATCTCTTCACTGTATTAATGCTCCAAACAATAACAATGTAATGCTCATCTCTGTCTCACAAATGAAGTGAAACACCTTGTGCGCCATGTTTAACTGATCTCGTATGGGTGTCTAACCGATGTGCATGTCGTCGGCAATGGCCCACTTGCCTATTAGTGGCTGTAGGGTAAAAGCGACTACATGCTTCACCAAACACGCGTTTCATAATTATGCAATCCAGGTGAAATAAACTGGGGCGAACTTTTCCTGAAATTGCTCCTCCACTGTTTGGATGGGCATACTTTGCAGGTTCTGTGTTTGTGTCCGTCTTGATCACTGCGACAACGGGATGTTTTTCACAATCCTCTCACCTATGTGCCCAAATTAGAAACGTCGTGCCAAACCACATGGGACAGACGTTCTTCCTTCTAGTAACGTAATTCCCCGCTTGTATTCGTGCGCGTAAAGGTGTGGCAACATTTTATCCGAGTGGACGAACAACCGAGAGGGAAAGATTACCCTCCTACAGAACAATCTGTCACCCATCACTTTTTGTAAAGGTAGTGGCATCATCAATAACTTCTGTGGAGGAAACACCTCTGCAACCAGAGCGATTACAAGCGTTCTTCTCAGCACTTCCTTCAGACATTTACAGTTAGATGAAAGACAGGCAACATGTTGAATCAGCCAAGGCGTGTTGCCAATTCAATTAGCCCAGGTAAACTCAATCGATACTTCAATCGATTGTGTTAGGTGGTCACACACGCACGCCACAAAGAAATTATGTGCTGCTCTATGGGGCGACAAAAGTGACCATTGATCGCGTCCACTGTCCGATATGAACGGAGTCTCCTTGTGACTAAGGCCTGATGAGAGCTAGCACAAGTGTTCTCTCCTTATCTGCTGATTGCTTCGTCGAGTTTGATTAAATGACTGTTCTCTGTCTGCATAGTTCCGGGGGTAATAGTCTTATTACAATGGCCCCCGGCGGTAAGCAACAAGCGCTATTCGGGCCTGTTGGAGTTGTGCATTGATGCGATGTAGACCAATTTCAATGCGTCTTTCGTTCAACGCTGATGTGTAGTACTAAACATCTGCTCGAGACTGAGGCTGGGAATGCTACTAACCATACAATCTTGTGGTGGACAAGCCAGATTCAAAAGGAAAACTAAGCTAATTAAGACTGCGATAAGGCCAAAGGTACAACACACTGCAATTTAATCGAGATAAGCAACTCCCAATAGAGCTCTTGTTTTCCGCAGACCAGCATTTGAAACCTCCGTCTGGGTTAGATATGTACCTTGATTCAAGCGTCACTTTTCTTATTTTTGATTAGTGATGCACCCTCAGTCCAGTATTGGACGTCTAAGTGAGCTAGTTTATCAAGATGAAATCAGTGGACCTCAGTTGTTGCAACCAAGAGTATGAAGTTAGTTTCCTGGCGTTCGCACTTTATAGGTTGAGTATATCAACCGTTAGGGTTGATCGAATTAACCAGCATAAATAGACTGTCAGCCAACTAGTTACTGTTTTTACTGTGATATAACCATTGTTAGAAATAGGCTTCATATTGCAACACGAGTTTGCCATTGATTCAATCGGATGCTTCAGATGAAGGGAACTTCTCCACCGCGCCTCGCGCTAAGGCCAAGTAGCGAAACAGTGCAAGCTGGTGGCGATTTGTAGCTCAAAAGTTCGAGTTATCAGTGAGTTATAGAAAGTATCTGATGCAGGGGTGTCCAAATTTCGGCCCGCGTTGACATTTCAACTGACCTGTGGCTTCATCATGACATAATCAATTCAGACTTGGATTATTTTCGTACATGTGTAATTGTTGTTAGTATCTTAATGTCAAACTGCATCTGGCCCGACATATTTTTACCTCACAAAATGTGGCCCTCCTTGCAAAAAGTTTGGACCCCCCTGATCTAATGGGTTGCTTGGTCAATACCTCTGTACGATTTGATTAGTCCGCCCATTTAAATAACTATATTGACAGTGACGAGCTCGAGACACACTGATCTGGAATACCAGGAGAAGCTTTGGTGTCAAAGATGGCGTACATTAGAGCCTACAGATTATGTAAACGGAAGAGACTACTGTGAAGTAAATTTGAGCTAGTCAGTTGGAGTACCTTAGGCTCACTCATTTCTTTCCCCATTGCCTCTGTTGGGTAGCATCAGATTGTCTACAACCATGTGAGCAGAATAACATGAGGCACAAGTCAGTTCCTTAGATTAACAAAGGAGCCAAAAGTGAACCGCACTGAACGGATTAGATAGTACATCTAGTCGCCCAATGATAACTTAGGACGGTCGTTCGTTTCCCATGTGTAGGATAACAACCAGTGATCTGAAGACGGGAAATGAAATTACTTACCCCCCCCCTTCTCGGGTGCACTATTGACTCACTGCGTTTTCCAGTTCGGCGTCCACGCAACCCACCCTATGCCTGGCTAGTGTCACGCGACCGAAACCAATGCGGCCTTTGATGCCGCCTCCCGCTGATCCTGTGTATGGAGGAACATTAAGTATGGCGCATGGTAGCGAAGTCCTCCCTCACACACCAGTTAGTTAATTTTGGCCCTAACATGTTCGCTATGTTCGGTACCTGATACCGATAGTTTACATCGAATATTAAAACATGTTCGACGAAGTGTACTCTACTCGGTAGGTTTGCGCTTTTTGTGTCAATTAGTAGTTGTGCGACAGCAAATCACCATTGCAACACACTGCATTACTGCTGCGATTGCAGTCATCGTTGATGTTGATGACCACGGTGGTGCTGACTAAGACAATGTGTCCAGTTCCTCTCCTTCTGCACAATCACATTCCGTGCGGCAAAATCCTTCTGCATTAACCTTTGCGTGGGACAGCTAGTACAACCGGTGGGGGAGCATGGATTCCAGGTTTATTTTGTCACACGCATCAAGATGTACTTGGTTCAGCAGATGCATCATTCTCGAGGGCTGTCTACATTTGAAACGGAAAGGTTATAGTTCAGTCATTCAATTAACCATTCCTTCCAGCGTCGTCTGCGCGCATCCGAACCAACCGGTGGTATCGTAGGAACTCCGCGATTTTGTCAAACGTCACAGTGTAACTATATGCAGTTTCTTTTCTCATTCACCGTTAAATGAAACACTATAGTAAACTCGACATCCAAGCCCTGAATTCCATACAACTTCATTCAGTACAACGGCCTTCCGTATGGCGGTGACATCAGACGCTAGCGCTGTTGAGTCGATGCACTATAGTCCTTGGTATGGCCCAGCCATGCTAGAGCAGGAATGTTTTCCTAGTGACACCCTGTAGCGCCTGTTAGAATAACACAGTATCATCTACGTCAGTATGACGAAAACGTTGTTACGGCTGCCTTTCAGAATTCTGAAGATGAATTTGCAACGGTTCAGCAACGTTTCAACCATTATTTTTCATATGATGGTTGGAACCAGGGGTTAGACAATTAGAACGCAGGACCATACCAAACAACGGGGTACATTTTGGGTAAGCCGCAGCTAGCTTACAAGGAACTAAGGAAATCGTACTGCTCCGTTTCTGATGATAGATACAAGTCGGTTTATCTGCTTCCAAAACAAAACCGTGGCACTCCACTATTTGTGGCCAATTGGGAGAGCCCTGTGTACTCGCTGCTCGTCTAGCTGTGTCCAACAGTTCTGATAATAGAGTTTGCAGTAGTACTTAAGTGGTGGATAATGCTCAAGAAAGAAGGCCGTCGTTTGGTATACTTCGTGCAAATAGAACATTTCGATGACTTCTTGGCACCAATACCGCGCTCCACCATCGTAAGCTTCATCCTTATTGTGACTATTCAAGCAGAGATGGATGGTAATAGAAATTGGCTCTCACAGCCATGATTTTCTGGCGGACGACTTACCGTCATACCACGGAGCTCCTTGCGTAACGCTTTGGCGCAGTTTAGAATTCACTCTTGTGTTCCGAAATACCCGCCGTGTGGTCCTGTCTATTACAGTGAGCAAAATTAACGACTGGAAATCGTGGTCCTGCATTCATTGTCAATAGCACAACACCTATTCCAAAGGGATTGTGAGCATTCAAGCAACTCATAAGTTTATTACATTTCATGATCTGAACCACCCAGCTTCTGGTTGGTGCAGCCATTGCGTATAAGATCCGGAATTTGATCTACAACTACTATCACAAGTTCTTTTAGTTGTTAAGCTGACTTAGAACTACTCCACTTAGACTCCAATCGGTCGGTACCTGATGCTCACATGAGTTGACTGTTCAAAGGTATCACCCGTAACTTACTATGCGTCCCAAGTAACACTGAAGCGTGCTCCAAACACTTAGTTTACCGCGATTCTGCCACGCATTATAGCTGAGGGAACCCAGTAAGACAACTCGCGCTTTGGAAGCTCTTCTGCTTAAAGAGATGAATCTGTGTGAGATGCGAAAACTGGCAGCTCAGGTTGTTCTGGTGGCGGTCGAGCTATGCGCTGAGTTTGACAATGTGGTTACAAATCATCACCAGTTGAGCTGACACCATCAGTACGCTGTTGCGTAGCTCGAGGTAGCGTTGCAAAGCCTCGAGAGAGTGCGCCGCCCATAGTGTGCATGCTTTTTTATGTCACCGCGACTGGTCTTGTAGATTGGCAATCCTATTAGTTGGGACTACGATACTTGTTCTGCTTGTTCGATGAGCAGATGTTTTTTGAAATTGACCTCTCCGTGGTCTTTGCCTCTTCTCTCTTGTGAACAAGTCTGTTGCCCGTTCTGATGATCTAGTGCCCTGTTCCGCCGAATCTAATGGACCGAGCTGGCGATCCCTCGTCAGTAGTGTTGCATATAATGCGTCCAGTTTAATGTGTTACTTGACTGAATTCGTTAGGGAGTGCCATGTTTCCAAAACAAATTCCTTCGCAAGCTTTGTATTCCCACGCACCAGAATCCTAACATTCCTCAGATCCAAGTGGTGGCCTTCTTGAACTTTATGCGCGGAAACTACTGAATATAGACCATGTATTCCTACTGCCTCCTGGTACTCTGTACTACGAGTGCAAAGCTTCCTTCCAATTTGCCTGACGTAGATTTTGCCACAATCGCTGCTTTGTAGTTGATTTCCAATGTTTGTATAGTGGTTTAAGTGGGCATGTCTCGTGAAAGTGGAAATCAGTAGTGTGTAGGCCCAATGGTCAAACATCTGTGAGATAAGGAAATGCCAGTGTCTTGTATGCAACGGTGACCTAGGCTCATCTGTCCTGTGCATCTTCAGAGTGAACTTGATGCAATATTCGTTTTGTTGAACTACTAAGCCAAGTTTTAGCCACATAGGTAGTTCGGTGCCTAAGGTTAATATGACTCAACTGAGCCTTTCCTTTGGGCATGAGTCAAACCAGATGGACCGTTTTTGCGTTGCACATGGGCCATTGAAAACCGTCGACTGCGTTTATAGTCTTTCATCCGACCAAGGAGGAGGCCGGTCTAGCTGGCCGATAGCGGTGGCCATTACGCTAAACACGGCTCGCAGCTCCTCTTTTACTTGAGCTTTGAGCACCTACGAAACGGAATATGATCGATGTTCATGAGCTATTTCACCCTACTGACGCACAGTTACAGGGTAGTCCGATGAACGATAACTTCCCTACTTGTACAAAGTAAAGCAGTGTGATGTCACATGCTTGTTCTGTTTCAGACAATTGGTCGTTTCATTTTCGTTCATCAATCGGAACTGATATTTCTCTCATGACTTGAAGCGGGTTGTTTGTACAACGATCTTCATTGGAAGTCGCTTGACTTGGGACTCCATCCTAATTGTTAATGTAAATTGAGCGACGATTAGACCTGTCTGAACAAGCTTTTCAGGTTCTAAAGTTTTCAGGTTCTAAAGTTAGTGTCAACTACGGCCCATGACGTGGAATAGTTAAATGCTCGTTTTATTTGACGTCCCAGTTGGCTGTGTCACACAAATTAACACGAAATTTTGTCCTTAGACTTAGCACCAATAGGCCATGAACCCTGGGTACCCGGAGTCATTCATCTGGATTGAAGGACCATGTGTCGGGCTGATTCCGTTTCTTTATCAGTGGCACATTATGACCTCGACTGAACCTACCTAACCCGTAATGCTTCTTCCTATCCAGTCCCATCGTCCAACACACACTAGTCGCGCACCCAGTGTATTGTTGTGGATTAAACTCGTTCGAACAGCAGCATGCTAGAACCGTCTGCTGTGTACTACAGCAGATGTGTTTGGCCAACAGATCCCACTTGTCAGTACACTTTCGACAAATAGCATTGCAAACCTCTTACATTGAAAGCACAAAGCTTTGGTGAAATGTTTATGGCTGTTTATCTCCAGCGTGCATCATTAACTCGTAGTTGTTTGCCGCTATATAAAACCAACCACGAGATATCACTAAAAAACGACTGAGCAGTCTTCCGAGAGTTATAGTGGTCACTTAGCATTTCGAGAGTAATAAAACGCTAGTTTGTTCCCCTCAAAAACTTGAATTCATTAATCCCAGGTTATTTCAGTGGCCTACCTTCTTAACACGCCAAACCGATCGATCTTTCCTCTTTCTTCCCGCTCCTCCTACTCCTACGCAGACTGGCTTAACCCCACTTCATGTGGCTTCATTTATCGGTGCAACTGAAGCGGTGTCCTCTTTGCTGCGACACGGAGCGAACGTTGACCAAACTACACTCCGCAATGAAACGCCGTTACATTTGGCAGCGAGAAGTGGTCAGACAGAAACAGCCAAGGTATTGATCAGTCATGGAGCTCACATCGACCCGCAAACCAGAGTGAGTCACACGTTCAGTCCTGATCGTTGGGCTAGTGAGAGAGACTAAATCATTATCTTGGCCGCAGGAAGGGTTTGGAATGAGTCATCCTTTACTGCGTACTTTCTTTTTTGTCGTAAACAAGCTGCCGAACATTGTTCATAAGTTCTAGTACAGTGGTTGGAATCACGAATTAGTTACCTGCTAATCTCAGAACATTAAATATCATCAACCATTTGGAACCGGAATCCGAGTTCGTTTCCCTTAGTTTGAAACTTTAGGTTGATCGGCATGTGGTCCTTGCCCCAGATGTTCCAAACTGGACCGATGTGCAGTTTAACTGACAAGTGTTTGACGAGAGATACTTACTGACTAACTTGTGTGGTAAGCACAGATGCCTGAGAAAGAACGGTGAACACAAAAGTTAATGCACTGTAAGAGGCTTAGGCGAATGCGAACAAAGTGTGAAATCACCAAAGCAACAAAACAGATGAGCAGTACAGCGATTCTGGTACAATCACGTTTGCAAACGTTTATCTTTGTTGCGATAGACGGAACACTGAAACTCATCAATCAAGTTGAGTGAACCTAGTAAAAAGTTTGACCATTATAAACACGATTATAACGTACTGTACGATGACATAACTTGTACGTTGTGAAGTTTTAGGTAGTGCGATAACCCATAAACCTGAACATTAAGACCTCAACTCAGACAAATTCTCACATACAGTGGCCTTGAGCAAAATATTGATCGAGTAAAGACGTAACGAGAGTATTCATTATAGGTTTTATTGAAACCCTCGTTGTGTGGGTGGATTTCGACATACAGTCTCAGGCTAACCTACGGTTAACGTTGAAGTGAACTTCCGTCAGTTCGATCAGTAGGACGTTAGCTGAAGTATATCAACATTCTGCGTTACGTGGTAACGTCATTGGAGAGTGGATAAATACCAGTGGCACAATAGATCCTAGGCAAAAACGAACATTGAAGACACCCTAAGTACGAAACTAATAGCTGGTTAGCGCATAGAGCCGCTAGACCGCATAGACCAATGAGTGAGTAGAGCCTATAGTTCTTCCGGATTGTGTTTTTAGCCACAGATCGACTGATTGAAAAAAGGACAATAGAACAACACCGTGTGATATACTGCATCCTTTTGACGTGGTTATTTGGTCGTAAAGCACAACACCCATTTTCAACCTTGGCATCACTTCCAATGGTTGAATCAGT
This sequence comes from Dicrocoelium dendriticum, assembly GCA_944474145.2. Classification (NCBI taxonomy): domain Eukaryota; kingdom Metazoa; phylum Platyhelminthes; class Trematoda; order Plagiorchiida; family Dicrocoeliidae; genus Dicrocoelium; species Dicrocoelium dendriticum. Next base: position 65,336,982 of record OX104071.1, on the reverse strand, counting down.
TCTGTTCTGCAAACTGCCCTTCTGCCGCATCTGGCAACTCATGGTGTCCTCGGCCAATGCAGCTGAGGAACTCTTTTACTCCCAAGTGCTTGAATGATTGTGTTACTACTGAATAGTCTGGCTGAAATAGTCAGCTATACGTACCATTAATTAGTGCTATGATCAAAAAGATAGTCCTTCATACCGGGTGGGTCGAATTGGCAACTCCACCATTTCTGCGTAAAGCGCATTCCCTTGAACCCCATCATGTTGGTCAGAAGAAATTTTCGGGTATCAGAAACTCGGGAGACACTATGTGCCAAGGCCATGATCACTATTCATTCAACATTCCGCAGCGAGTCATCAAAGTTAGTAGTACAGTCATGATTATCACTATCTGTTTTGGTGCTTATGTACTGCCATTAGCGATGGACACACTTTTTCCACACGTAGGATAGCCACACTCCACTCCACCTGGCGGTTCGAGCTCGACACCAAACCATGGTACAAGTCCTACTAGAAGCCGGCGCGAATCCGAAATTGGCCACACGAGATGGTTTCACTGCATTGCACTTCGCGACCCGAGACAATGCCATGGAACTGGTCAATACGTTGCTACGATACGGTGCAACCAGTGATCAAACTACAAAGGCAAGTACATCTATCAGATATGTGCCATTTTATCATTATTCTCGTTTGAATTGGAATCTAGTGAACCCGGTGTCTCTCAGTTACTTAGTAAAGATCTTTCCTTTCAAATATGTATTTCCAGCAAGCAGATTTGAGGTTACATACATTGACTAAAGGAAAGAAGAACGCACAAATAAGTATGAATCACGCGGGCTCACAATCAGATAGTCTAGTTCAACTGGTTGGGATATGTTTCACATTCAAATGTAAACTAAACCAGCCAATGTGCCGTAGTGATTTTTCTCTTCGCTCTATTTGATCTGAACGTGAAGCCTTGCTTAAATCAAGAACATACGCCAAACCATTGGCTTCACTACAACGGCCGGACCGGCATCGTTTTGTCCCCTCAAAGTAGGTAACATGACTTATCGACTGTGAATTTTCTCTTCAGACATTTGCCTCGGGATTCCTTTACTCATTAGAGGATGCACTAAGCTCATTGGCGGTCATTGGATGCCTCCAGCATGTCCCCGATAACTCATGTATTCTCATCTAAGGTGTGACAGACTAATGGCGGCTTGAGACAGCTGCTCATTGTGTATCCCAGCAACTGGACCCACTGCGTAAGATTATTGTGGCAGAACGACGCGGAGGTGAAGTACAATCTTTACGGACGCGACAACTGGTAACTAACCCATTCCCGCAGGCGCACAGATATGGGTCATGTCTTTCTCCCACGACGCACCACCAGTACTGGAATCCGGTCGCGACGCATCTATGTGCGTACGCAGATTGCGCTACTGAATAACCCATGTTTCACCCCATATCTCCGCTTCTATCCGTCACATTCTAGTCGGCTAAGATTCGTTCGATAGCACTTGATTTGCTCAAGCAGGTTAGTCGCTATCCTTAAGAGTAATCCTGGGAGCGTGTTCAGAGACTTATCTCTCCAGGAAACCAGGCTCTCCATCACTAGGTTCCACGCTGTTCTCAGCGTGGACCCGAGATCGTTTGTCGCTTGTGAACCATTTCCGTCTTGTGCTTTAGCTCGTGAGGTGCTTTGCCTTTTCGAGTTAACATATAGGCAGCCTTCGCTTTTCTTGTCAGCGAGGTGACCAACATTGTTAGTAAGTTGGCGTCGCCTTCGATTGCGTTGTATAAAGCGATAGCCTCAAACTCTTCGATTCAAACCTCCACCTTTCCATCCGCAAATTCGCTGAGCAGGTTAACTTCATTCTGATTGGTCACGGCATCAGTTTTTGCTATCTGTCCACTTCCTTCCCGAACTCCGCACACAGCCTCTCCTTCATAATTGAGAACGGACAGCCGGCTTTCTTGTCTTGCCAGCAAGTCTTGACTTCCGGTCACTATGACTTCACAGTATTAGCGGTGTCCGCCCCCCGGGATATGTCAGCCATTGTGGCTGATAGATGCCGCAGGATGTCTGCAGATACGGCTGCTTACTCATCGACATCCACTCACTCTGTACGCGGCGTAGACAGTAAGTATAAGAAGGCAGACGCGCATTCGAACAGTGAACCATGATGGAAAAGCAGCCGACACAAATCCCTTCGGTCAGCACTTCAAACAGGCATCAGTCTAGAAAAACCGTGTATCCGGTATACGAAATAAGAAAATTAGGTAGTAATTAATTCCGCGATGGGCCATGCGTTGAGCCAAGTACCTTCACAAATAATGCGTATCCAACTTTCTTCGACCGTTGAGTTTAGCAATAATTGTGGTGGAGACACGGATCCAGTAGGCAGTCTCAATATTCCTATTGAGAGCATCTGGTTTTTGTCCATAATTGTCATTCGCGCGTTGCTTCTCTAAATGTTACACCGGACTGAGACGACAGCGAACTACATATATCCCCAGGATATAAACTACGCACATTGTTGGCCCCCTTACCACATTCCGGACAGATTTACTTGAATTAAAAATCTGATAGTCATATAATTTCCTTGATCACTGAACTTGGTGGAAGGTGTAAAAATCTGCAATTATGGTGACATGGGTAAATTCCCGTGGTGCGTGACTTGCATGAGTAACCCACGTGGGCTTGTGTGAGATACACTGGAGACCCACCTGATACCAGTGAACACCACGGATGTGTTTGGAATTTGTGTAACTGCGCTTCAGAACAAACCTACCCGGTCAACCTACCAGAGGTCTGAGAGTGACCGTACTCCGTTTAGGATAGTTGGTATTGGTTTGGGTAGGATGAGGTTCAGTTAATGGGAACAGATTAGTGTTGGTATTGAACAGCCTGACAAGCTAGTGCTCCGGTTATTAGTCCCCTTCTTACTCGCCATTCTGGGGTCAGCAGGTTTGCGCTGGAGTCATGTCAACCTATTACTGTTGTGCGTCTCCATGCACATACACGGGCTTCAAGATGCTGCACTTCGGGGCGGCTGCTAGATCTCTGGTTGGGTGAATGACGCAATCGGTGAGGACGCACGTAGACATTTACGGCCCTGTGCTGACCCTCGGACAACTGCTAAGCAGTCGACGCGCCCTTGATTGATACAAGGACGAAATCCTGGCCAGTTTGTGAGTACGAATCTCAAATCGTTGAAGCACAGTGATTCTGTGTCAGTCACCCTTTCGTCGAGTTGAACGTTAAACAATGGATCCAGGAACACAATCGTGAGTGTCAAATCCTGCTTTGTTAGAGAACTGTCTGAACTCCAAAAGACCGCAACGGGCAATGGAAAATCCGACAGTAAATGTGCAACAGAGTAACGGTACAGGTTGACGAAAATAACTTGTGTGAATGCTATTTAACTCAGCCAGCCTGAATAAACACGAGGTAATTTTTTAGCCGAAATGGCTGACATTGCCAACCTACGCGAACAGTTTGTCGGGTAAATGAACAGCAGGAACTACTTACATTTGCTTTTACAGCAAACCACAATATATGCAGCATTGACCCCCAGACCCTGGGTACATAGACCAGCGCATGCAGTTGCAGTCTTCGCACTGTGGTACTGCGGCACTTTGGAGCAATATCACTTTCCAAAGTAGTGTACACTACTTTTAGCCTGGCACGCGGACCATTTTGGAACAAAGGATCTTTCGCCAAAAGTAGATAAAAGTTAGGGAATTCTCGCATAAAGATAAGCTGAATGACTAGAACTTGATCTCTTGGGCAAACGACACTCGGGTTTTGCTGTTTGTTGAACAACGGTGACCAACAGCTTTGCAAATGGGACGATTACTAGCAAGTATTAGCTAGACACTTTTTTTGGTTACCATAACTTTATGCCAGTAACGTTCTTAGACACAATAATTTATGGGACAAATAATGAGTCGGCTAGAGTGCTGTCTTACACAGCACTAACGGAATCGGAGCCGTTCTACTCAAATACCTGCATATGTTCGCTGCCTAAACAATGCAGTAGGTGAGTCGAGGTTTTACGAGCAGATGCGTGGCAGCGGTTCGGAGCCAATTACATATTTCCAAAGCACCGATCCTAACTATTAGACAGACGCACTCGTCAAAGTCGTATTATATGGAAGTCAGTCAGTCGAGACTGTTGGTCCCACTATTACCTAGCTATACTCTTCATTGGCATATGTATTTGTTCCGAGGCGGTATCTGCGATAGCATTTCTGACAATCTCTATGCTGGTTTTATCCTGTGGGATCGGTTGTTCATCTGAAATGCTGAATAATTGATTATCAAATTGTACTTTTGTTCCCTCGATATCCTGTCACTCCGCCGGGCAAATGAAAACACCCACAACCACAGCCGCTGGTTGGTTAGTTTCTGGTAAAGCATGCAAAACAGAGCCTGTGATGCTACAAAACGAAATTCTTTTGTGGCACGACAGCTTTTTCACACATTCTCTGTGAAAATGATAGTTTTTTTGTCTGCCGCGTCTGATGATAGGGTTGCGTTCAGCCCACGCAACCGTGAAATATATTTTATCTCCTAAATAGTTTGCCACCTGCGTTGCACATATTCAATGCACACATATTTCTGTGTGGCAAATGCGTTCACCAACTAATGTGGGTACTCCATTCCTATGTGTGTGTTATCGGCTTTGGATTTACCTCTGCCTAAGCGAAAATGTCACGCAACCACTCTGACCACGTGGCGTAAGTCATAGCGAGAGACGGTTTTCGGAGTTCACCGTTGCCGTCGTTATGAGGTGACAATATTTCCATTACATAATAGTTGGAATAAGAACAGTATGGTTGGCTATTACTTAATAAGACGAAGGTGAACAAAATCCAAATGGTAACATTTGTCCCTGCAATTTCCTGGCTGATGGAAATGACAGGTTCATTCAGTTGTGAATTCACTCTCAGTTTACCGGGAAGTGACATTTTCCACCTACATCGTTCTACATTGGCGTGCAGTCAGTGAGCAGAAGAGCTTCTTTGAGGGGCTGTTCACTTAAATCAAGCGCTGTGCCTTCATAGTGACCTCCGAAGTCTAGCGATTGTCCTATACAATGGTAGAAACCTGCATCGCATTTGAGGATAGGTGGTGCGATATCCCAGTTAGCTTGTAAGTTGTGCCGATCTGCCACCGTCCACAAGGCTCAGTGACATAAACTGCTGCCAAGTGAGGACAGTCACGGTCCTCTGCAATGGTAGAAACCTGCATAACATTTGAGAATGGGTCGTGCTATATCGCAGTTTGCTAGCAAGTGGTACTGATCTGCTACCGTTCCTCATGGCTCAGGGGCATAAGCGACTGGTTAGTTGGCGTATGCTGCTAGCGGTCAAGGATTCGGAGGACCACCACCACTGAAGGACCCGAATAGGGCGAAACGGCGCCTGATGTTCTTCCGGATTAGTAGTTAAACTATCTGGCTTGTGAGATGCTGGGACTAATCAAAAGCATTTCATTAGAAATCCTCCCACTTATCAACAATTGTATTTTTATCTAACGAGATTTGGGACGCTTCGGTGATTTTGGAATAGTGCAGTCCGAAGCTGGGGCAAGTTGCGGTGCATATCCACTTACCCCGCTAATAACCTGGAACTTACATGTTATCAAGGGGAATACTTTGACCTAGAAATCAAGAGTAACAGACTACCAAACACCAATTTAGATCCACGAAGTGACCAATATTTTTGATACAGTTTACGAGTAAGCTTATAGCCCTCATGATTAACTTTCGCCGCTTGCGTGACAACAGCGACGGCGTGATCCGAAGGCAAGGATCCTTATTGTCAGACTGCGTCGTCCAGATACCCGCGACTTGTGCCCCTTTCCCGTTGCAACTACCACAGTATTGCATGATTGCCCATGATTTTGTTTATCAGGCTGAAAAAAGTTCAGTATCGCCTTGGAGCTCCAATTCTCTGAAGGGTCTCTAGGTCCATGTTTGCCGTTATCCGCTTTTTTTTCAAATCCACACAATGAATTAATGTCTCACAGTGCCCAAATTGACTACACTGCCACCAGACGTCAATAATGCACGTTAGTGCTGAAGAACAGATCATACCAGAGCACTTATCTCTATTCGGGTCATGCTCTACACTCCGCAGCACACTCCTTCACAGCGCTTGCCCTCCTGGCTTCCGTTGTGCAAGCAACTTTGCATCTGTTAGTTCGTCGCGCAGGCTCACGATGAAATGGATCACTGCTGACTGTGGTTGTGCGCTTCGCGCGGTGAGTGTGGTCCTCAAAGTGTCCCACACACCTAACTTGATGGCAACGGTTACTTAGTGGATATTTTTGGCATCTGTTTGTTTAGTTACAAAGATAAACATGCTCCTAACAGTAAATCCGTGTAGAATAACTGCAAGGCTCAGAAACAGCACCGGACTAGAAACCTCAGCATTTAGCAAGAGCGTTAGCTGGTGATAGGTTGCTGTGAAATGGGGAAGAGCACTACTAACTTGGATAGCTAACTAATGGGTCAACAGGTCAGACGCGCCGCTCAGAACGCAGTCGTTGAGCTACGCGTAAGGAGCGATTCCAAAGTGTTCAAAACATCATCTGGACCCAAACCCCATAGTGCCATTTACAAGACATTAATAATCTGCAAAGACAAACCTCAATTGTCTACGCTCTTATGGTGACAAGAAATAGCGCCGGACAGACGTTCAAACACCCAGTGCGCACGAAGTCGTCAACCGCCACCAGCTGTCCGAAGTGCAAGTGAACGAAGGTTGAACGGGCCGGCTTAAACCCGGTCAATCAATGGGTAAACAGGCACTCAAGCTTCTGACCGGGGGATGGAACACAACAGATCTGATCCGGCCTACGAATGTTTACAATTTCTAGCGCAAGCATGATGTACGCCCCTGTAGGTATAAAGGTAGGTAGGAAGGTCACATCACCAGATCGAGGACACTTCCTGGACGAAGAGGCGGGCACAGTGAGATGGTTGGAGGCATCCGGTTCCTGATTTGCCTGTCACTGCAGCCTCCACGGGGACAGCCACAGGACGCCTGCTCCTACAGGGGGACCATGGGTGGCTTGCGCGGCATCACCCATAGCTCCATCCACACACGCTATATCCAATGTAAACCCGAAGGAATAAGACCGGGAGGCATGTGGATGGGAGCTCGATTTTATCAAAGGAGCCGGCCTACACTCCTTCAACCTGCACAGCAGTAGCATTCCTGTCTTTCTAGGTAGGGAATCATGCCTGCCAGACGTACACTAGGCGGTGGCTGGGCCGTATTCCGCTCCAGACTGGATGGAACCAGTCTTTTTGCCTAGCACGGTCACGGGGATCGTGCACCCCCCAGCAATTATTCATTGTGGAGGTGGAGGGTGTTAGACATGTAGGCACCTTGTCAGCATTCACATCAAGCGAAGCCGCATGGGGATATCAAACAACCAACATAGAATGTAAGGGGAAGCAAACCCGCAAAATTGGCACAGAATGTTCAGCAGAATAACAGAATTGAACGAACCAAATGAAGTGCAATAGCTTTTATCCGGATTAAAGAGACCTAGTTTAAGTCTAAGTTGGTTTAGCCCAACTGCGGTGAAGAATAATGAAGAATACAACTTCAACCTCAGCATGAGGCACAGCATGAGGGCCAGAGACATATTGCACAAGGTAAACACCCAAACACACAGGCGTAGAAACACTGAGGGTGAGATAAACACATGCACACACATGTACAGAGAACATGCTGCAAACGTCTGGGGAGCCGTAACGTGCGAAGTGAATGTAAACCAGGAAAGTCTACTATTCCAAAGACTTACCACGACGTCAGTGAGTGAAGCCGTATCATCTATGGATGCGGCTGGTCAGCCCGTTATCGGTGGAAGGCGGCGAATCCAACGTTGTGGCACTCCCCGTGTAAATGTATGGTTCAAATCTACGCGTTGCAGACAAGGGAATACGCGTCTTTGATCACCAGTACCAAATCATCAAGACCGAAATATAGTTTGAGTGCTGGTTGACCTATGCCGTAGGCGGTTAGGGTTCGAGGGTCGAGTTTGGGACTCACTGGATTGGCTGTCACAGTAAACTATTAGCATGGGTCAAGCCACATCGTACTTGCAGATTGCAACCATCTTCCTCGGCGCGAGTGGCGTGCAGATCGTTCGTATGGTTTGGGGAGGACTTATGATGGTAGTTCGTACTATCCTAAGAGGGAAAGAGTCAAGGACACTATGACATATCTCTGGTAACATCGTCTTCGTTCATTAAACTCTCTAGGTCCGCCAGGCAAACGACTACAAAAGCTTACCCGACATCTGAAATTTGTGACGCCATAACTTGAAACCTCTAAACCATACTATTTAGCTAGTCGTGTATCTTTCGTCCCCTTCCAAAGAAAGTTTTACAATCGTTTATGTCTGCTTTTCGTAAGTTTTTCTTTTTTTCTTGTTGATGGTGAATCCATCACCGACGTATTTGAGGATCCAAAGTACACCACTAGTTAGTGCATACCTAAATTTGTAGGTCATATTTCCTCATTGGCTGGAACACAAGATTCCCACCAAAGTCCTATCCAATAACAGTGAGAACGTGGTCGGTAATGCAAAGTGAATTCGTAACGCTCAGATCGGTTCTGTCTCGCAGGATCAAAGGGGATACCACCACTTTGCGACCATTCATCAAACTTTGCCTTACTTTGCGCACAGAAAACCTAATGGTTTGTTTTGCAAACTAAAGGAGAAAAATCATGCTGGTCTGAAACCGGATCGAATATCGTGACAGACTGGGTCAGTAATGTGGTTACTGCCTACCCGCCTTACTGAGGCCTGATTTGCAAATATACCCGTTAACTCAGCGCGATACACATAGACATTATCGCCCTAAGTGGGAGTGTGTTTACACCATCGAGTAAGAGTGCAATTCATATGCGCATATGTTGTTATTCTTCTACCTCTCTTGCTTGCACAGAAGGGATTTACTCCACTTCACTTGGCTTCGAAGCATGGGAACACCGACATTGCTCGGATCCTGCTTACAAAGGCCAACGCAGACCCTAATGCTCCTGGACGCAGCGGATTCACTCCAGTCCATGTGGCAGCCTTCTACAACCAGCTTCCAGTGAGTTCAAGCACCCATTGACACTGAACACAATTCGGTATGCGAAATTACTTTGTCACATTCGCATCAGAGCAGATTCACAAGTGATGGGCACTTTTCATTACAGCTTCTCGAGATACTTTTGCAACATGGGGGAGACGTGAACAAATCAGTGAAAAACGGGTTCACACCCTTGCATCTGGCTGCGAAGCGAAATCACACCGAGTGTGTCCAACTTCTGGCCCAACATGGTGCTGCAGTCGAAGCGGAATCCCGAACTGGGTACACTCCACTGCACCTAGCCGCCCAAGAGGGGCACTTAGAAGTGGTCCGACTATTGATTAACCGCTACAAAGCCTCACCTGGGGTTGCTGCAAAAGTACGTGCTTCAACTAGTCAGTTTAATGATAATGAACTCTAAAAAAGTGACCAAACATTGTTTTTCTTAAAAAGAGACCAGTTACCATTTTGTGTCTCCGGGTAACCGGTTGCTTGGTAACCACTGAAATCCTGATCCCCTGGGCACAAACTGCGTTTTTACAACAGAAATGTTATTCTATTTCCATGGTTACGGTAGCAAAATGATTTGGATTGGCAGGATGAGGTGGTTGTTTCTGAGCACCATTTAACTGACAGCCTTTCATTCTAATCGCACCCAATTACTTATAAAACCGAGTCGGCGTATTCTGGGTCTAATTGGTTTCTTCAAGAAGCACACGTACTGGTGGTTGAATAAAGATTTCTAAGGTTGTTCGCTGCGAGGAAATGCCACCCCAGTTTAGGAGCACACTTGGAAATAAGTGATGTTAACCGTGGTACACTGATACGTCAGTATTTCAAGACTGGGTAAAGGGTGGTATGTTGGTTTCAAGCAAGGACTTCACCGGTTGCATCGCTGAGTGTACGAAAAACGTGTTTCGTTCAAATGAGGGACTTTTAGAATATTGATTAGGTCCAACCGCAAAGAGTGCATATATGACTTGATAGTTTGTGCGTTCAAAGAATTCGTAGTTAGGTTTGGTTTACTTTGTTCACTTATCAATGCACTCAGTCAAACGCTTCAATTCCAATAAAATGAATACTTTCCAGAAACCCCTGCTATTAAGCCCTGCGGCATAAGCAGCTATTACATTCTAACTAGAGCCAAAACTGCCTGACTTCGAGGAGGTCTACTAAGCAAGTTCACCTCCGAGAACAAGTCCGGTGAGTAACCAGTCTCTTGTAAAACAATATGAAGAAAATCATGGGCCCACCAATGACCTCCTGTCTACACATCAGAGCTGATTGGTCTCTGACATTCGGTACTTTTATTGGTTGTTGTGTACTGAGACATCGGATAGGTTCTGATTTCAGGAATAATGTTGTTTTGGATAGTGCTAAGAGTAGCATGACAGAGCTAATTGACGACATTGAGTTTCACGCCGGTTTTTGCAACTTTGTTTGCCATATCTTGTTAATTGGCAGTATCCAAAATAACTCAATGCTTCAGTTTGTTCCAAAACTGTTACTTAAATTTAATGTACATCTGTTTCGAAGTCAGCGTGCCGGTTGCCTAATCTACATCAGGCAACACCAATTATCCGGGCAGATTGTGCATTTTACTACGCCAGATATCTGCATGTGGTAGATGACTTAGACATGTTTAAAAATAAATGTTCTCTGCTTATGCGATGTTATTCATTTATTATGCCAGGATGGATTGACGCCCCTCCACTTGGCCGTACAGGAAGACCGAGTGGCTGTCGCCGAATGTCTTCTTGATGCTGGTGCCCCGTTACAAGCGAGAACGATCAACGCTGGCTTCACACCCATTCACACTGCATCGTACAGCGGGCAGCTGGCAGCATTACGAGTTTTGTTGAGTCGCATTCCAGAGGAGGAAATTCTCCCACTGGTTAACGCTTGCACTCAGCTGGGCTCCACTCCACTACATTTGGCTGCCCAGCAGGGACATCTGAGAGTTGTTCTCAAACTGCTGCAATCTGGTGCCAACCCGAACGCCAGAAATCGAGTAAGTGGCCTTTACTGAGGCAGTTCCGAGGAAATCCAGAGAGCAACAATATTACCATTCACCATAGTTGAGACTACTGTGGCTCTGTATGTTAATTGGTGCGGTCAGTTTATATTCGCATATTCAGATCTACTTTGTGAAGGATTTAAGTTGATATGGAGTGTGGAACTAACCTTTGTGAATTCCTGCATCCAACACCCGCAGAGCTAAACACTTCACCAGATCAGTACTGCAAAGCTTCAGCTAGTTTTTATGAAGCACGGAGGAAATATGTTTGTGCTACGCGAACCGCTGCGCAGCCCCGTTATGTCGTTATCCCGAATTGACTCAAGGCGTTACAAACGTTTGGCGCATCTTTCCGGTTATTCTAACTACACGACTACTCACGCTTACCTATCTGTCAACATGATACCATTTGCGACCACCAACGCCAGTTGTTTACACCACTTGATTGCAAAAATGCTTCACTCACCTAGGAATCAATGTTCTGGACCGATAAGAATGACATTCTAGTGTTCTTCCTGGTCGGCCCTAGGTGTTTAAATGGGGCACTTCAACGTCCTCCAAATACTTACCGAAGTAAGGTGTGAATTCCTTTAGACTCGGCTATGCATTGTTACCCAGCTGTTGTGTATCGCGGTGTGTGGGCATTTGCTCTCAACACCAGACGGACCGTTGACGGATAACCATCTTTCATTACTGATTGGAGCGTCATTTGGAAGCTCTAGTCCGGTGAATGGATTGTGAGGCGCTTTGAAGAGAACCTTCGTCAATTCGATCACTTGAACCGTGTGACAGAGGAAGCAGATATATATTGGGTGTTGCCTGTCTGAAAACACTTCACTCCACTACGCATTTTGACCTTGTTTGATCTCCTCAGCTAGAGATAGCAGGCCTTGAACCCGGGACCATTGGGATGTTAGTTGGGAGGTCTACCCCCTTTAGCCACATAGTCACAAAGGGGGAATGCTTATCGTGAAGATAAATGACTGATTGGAGGGTCATTTTGAAGGACTCGTTCTGTGAACGGATTATAATGCGCACTGAAGTGAATCTTGGCGAATTCAATCACTGGGACCGTAGCTGATGAAGCAGACGGATAATGGGTGTTATCCACCCGCAGACAAAGCAGTGCACACCCCTTCGGGCGGGCAACTTCTAAAATCCTTCCACTTCATTTTTCATTAACTTGGTAAGCACATATTTGCTGTGACACATGATCGTGCAGGAACCAGGGTTAATTTTGCCACTCAGTTAGCCAGAGTAAGCAAACTGAGTTTTGGACCTTACATTTCCCGATAAGACATACAGTTGACAAATAGCAAGTCGTTCCTGCTCGAAAATTAGAGTAAGGAGATGTAATTTGGCAGCTCCTACGAAACAAGTTTGGTCCTTCTTAGGGTAGAACTATGAAACATAATCACGGGTACAAATGCAGAGTGAATTAAACTCACAGGGTAGCTAGATGCTTATGCCAGAAGCAGTAGATGTGCATAACTAGTTAGGCCAATTTATCACAATTTATGCAACCCACTCGTTGCGGTAATAGGTTTCACCACACACTGTGTGGGTCAGAGAATACGAACGTCTATAGGTAAGCAACCGATTGGCGAAAAAAGTAAATCCCTTAAGCTTTCAATGAAGAATATCAGAGGACGCAAGCTGAGATGACTCAGCCACTTTATGCATTCGCCCCAATCACAAGCACACATTTGCCATCACTAGTGAGTAGGGGATCTGAGATGTAATTGTTTTAAGACTCTCGGCAGTAGCTTCAAGTCTGACGGTATTTTAATCATCAAGATAAATTCTATACGGTCTTTTCGCTCGATTGTGACCCGTCAATTGGGCGCACCGCCGGTTCCCCTTTTTATTGGAACCCGATCTATTGGAAAGTGCGTTAAAACAAGCAAAATCTTAGAGGTTATCTTAGATGGATCGATACCGACCGGTGATCAAGTGGTGCATTTTGCGCTGCTTCTCTTTGCAGGGTCGCAGCTGCTCTCGACAGATAACACCGAGTTCCAGTAGCCTGATCATGTGCAGTGGTCCTGCTTCCGCATAGAAACAGTGAATGTTTCCTTGGGCTGACTTGAGGATAAGGGTTCAATAAATGCTTTCTGATTGTTTTTGTGAGGATTCGTCACAGTTAGATACAGCTAGACAACCACAAGACATAAAAGAAAGTGCTAGAGGGCAGTTTTATCACATTAGAACTCGTCAGTAGCGCACCCCCGCCGAATTCTGCCGGATTTGAGCCCATGACCTTTACTCTTGCGAGCCAGCGACTTATGCCTTGGAGCCAGGGTGAAGGCGACGGACCACCATGACCGATATCTAACTGCGATATAGCGCGGCTCATCCTCCAGTATCATGCATATTATGAATGTGCAGAGGACTTGGTTGATCCCCATAGCTACGGCTACCTTCGTTCGATTTCTGGTTGCTAAATGGTTTGTTCCATGGGTCCCCTAAGCTGCCCTCTGCGATCAAAACCTGCTGCTACGCTGGTGCATTGTCGAGGGACCACAAATATTACGGAATAGAATAGCTTTGTATCAACAGATTTCAGTTGTCCACATTTCGAAATCAGTAGCTACAGTTGCTTGGTAATTAGGTAAGTTAGAGTTCATTGTTATGTGATATGGACCACAGTTGAAATTAGTACTACTTGTTCTACTTACAGGTCATGAAACATGATCTCATAAAGCACCGGATTCACAGATTGTTGCGTGAATGGATTGCGACACTTGATATCAGTGCGGATAACGATTCGCATTGAAGTGAAACTTGCTCAATTCGATCACCGGGACCTTGGCTGATAAAGCAGATGAATGTTAGTTGTTACCCGCCCAAAAACACTGCACTCTATGATGCGTTTCGATATTATTTGATGTCATCAGATAGAGATGGCGGACCTCAAGCCCAGGGCCATTGGGATGCTAGTAGAAATCTCTACTTCTTCAGGCACCCAGTCACGATGGGGAATGTTTGTCACAATCGTAAATGACTGATTGGACGATTAGTTTGAAGCACTTGTTGCGTGAATGGATTACGACACGCGAATACAATTACCTAAAGGGTCAGTAAATGAGATCTTTAACGTTTGCAAGCATATCAAATGCAAGTTAAACCTGAACCACATATGCCCAGCACGGAGGAGTTGTAGTATGTGCCGCAGCCACAACAACTCTGTTAGTTTAACAATCCACAGGCCGTGTACTGTATGTTACTGAGTTAAGACTGCTTACTGTGAGCTCATTCATGTCTTATTGGTGGTCGAAATGTGTCCGCTTACAACACCCTGATGCTCGAATCGCTCTCGCACGGATTGGGCCTTGTGCTCTGAAAAACATGCTGAGGCAGAAGTACAATCTAACTTTATCATTAGTTTTTGGTCGCAAGCTATAATGGGGTATCCACAATGCTCAATGGGGTCATGTGTGATAGGTCATCGATGTTTACTAACCGGCCTTATCTTTCTTATGGTTTTGATGACTGGATGTGCAGCCATATGATTATCAAAAGTTTGTTACGAGGTTGCATTACGTACATGAAACGAGATTGTTTGTGATTCGCTCCGTTCAGTTTAGTAACCATTAGCTGAACATCTTCGCATGGTAGATCCAGTTGTCACCATGCGCTTCACCAGAATAGTTGAAATAAATAATGCTAGTGAGCGATATGAACTACAGCGGAAAGACGGAGAAGATTAAGGATAATTGAATTTCGGGGGTATACGCAAGAAACCGAATGCAAAAGCGCCACTACATGTGCGAACACGCTGTCTGCAAGAGTCCCTGACCGCTGAAGCCCTCATCCGCAGAGGTGGAATGTACCAGTCATTCGGTTAATTTTTCCACACCTTTATGCCACGTCATCGACCGGCCACATTAAGACCTTATCGGACCAAGCCCAGCGATAGCACACAGTCAGGAATCTAGTCAACCAATGTACCAAGGACCCTACCTAACCAGAGTAAATGCTTCAAGCTTACAACATGCACCGTTGCCGCACCAAATGGTTTCTTTGTAACCACAGACTACTAGTTCGGCCTTCCCACTGCACTCTAGCAATATTCCGTAAGCACCGACGGTCAAAGAAGCTTATCTTCTTAATATCCTTGGTGTAAACTGTCCACTTTATTGATCCGACGAGTAACACCGACTTTATCGCTGCTTCGCAACGCTTACTCTTGACTAGCAGACAGCTGTTCCACCGGCATCGAAGGGGAGTGAAACTTAGGCAGGTTATGAGGTCTATACTGTCAAGTTTAGTAGCTCTTTCATTGGTGCAGCTACTGCAGCTGTTTTTCTTATACCATCCATAGCACCCGGCCTTCCACTCAGGCCTGGTCACAAGAGAGCTGAAACAACTTCTTTGCAGTTTGTCCACCTCCGTTGAACGCGCTGGAAGGGAGAATATAAGAGAGCTACCGTTGCGGTGAACTTACACAACGACATCGACATCTACGTAAAATACTCATGCACTTACACTTTCCATCCTCCAGTTTTCACTGATTTTCAGCTTTCCACTCCCTGTCTGTCTCTATGACATTTGCAGCAAGGATGTACACCAGCTCAATTGGCTCACAAACAGCACTATTTGAACGTGTTCGAGACGCTTCAGAAAGTCACGACAGATGTCACAGACTGGTCGGCACCCAGCTTGGCCGGTCCCACGGTCAACGGACCAATGGATGAAGGCACAGGCATTATCACTGCAGGCATTACCACTTTCGAAAAAGCGGAACACATGACAGATCATGTGGTTTCGGATAGTGAAGAAGAGGGAGGTGAGTTGCGGCCTCTCCGATAGTAACGACTTCGTTAAGACATGCATGTTTCTTAACGCCGGTCGGAGATAGACTGCATTTAATTAACGTTTCTTGGGCAGATGTAGTGGTCCGAACTTCAATGTGAACGAAAATGCAATCGACCATTGTAAATTTGTGACAGCAACTGACCTTAAAAGAGACCGAAGTTCACCGAGTTTTCCAATATCACCAGAAGCTCTAGGGTTTCACCACTTTAAAAAGATCAGTAAACAGACCTTACTCGACTTAGCTTATGTAGTAATGCGACTGGATTTAATAATATATACAATTTTAATCCGAGGATCCCGGAAGATTGCAGACAGCCGGGACGTTTCAGAGTTACGACGTAGTAAAAATCTCGATGACAATGAAGACGAAGAATGTGTATTTTAATGCTAGCAAAGCCCAACCAGGCACCGACAACAGCCATTGATAAGGCATAGAATAACTTTTACTAATCACTGGCATCAAAATTCTACACTTTATCCAGAATGAACAGGTTGAAATAACGCGTACTTTTTGCCTACGATTTCTTGTGTACCACGAAGGCTCTTTTTCTTATTAACCGCATCTAATGGTTTGAAGAAAGTTGTACTTATTCAACCCTCCACTTCAAAAGAACAACATCCCCATACAGAGAAGTTCCCTTCCCCGAGAACTATAATGACATTAAACTAATACGATAGATCTCAAGAGGCAAAGGACGAGGGGTGTGGACGGAATACACTTCTTTCCTGAGTTATAACATGCCACCATCCCGAATAGCATAATTTGGCTAGTTAACCAAGCGGAAGCAATCCGTCTGTGCGTAGCAACAGGTTCTCGTATCTGTGCATGCGTACTAACGAAGGACGTGTGTGTCATTTAGAAAAAAGGTACGATCATTTCAATGTATGCGCTGACACGTCTCCACGGAGGGGAAACGGTTCAAGTCTACCCTGTTGAGTTATACAACGTGCAGTGGTGCGAAAGAGCCCCATCAGTTCTCGATCATGATAAAGGCGTACCACCCGCTGTTCATCAGAAGATTGTTGAAGTACGCGTTTGGGGTTTAGTTAATTACTGGTTACCGGGATTTTCGCAGTATTGCCTGCATAATTACTCTGATGGGCACAAGAGTTGACACATATTTTACTAGTTAAAATAGAAAAACACTCACTAGCACTGCTACTAACTGACTCAGTCAGCTGTTTGAACTGGTTAAAAGGCCACTTTTCGCATAATGAATTTGTCCTATAAGCTTTATCAACATATACTGTTTCTGGTACTTTTATATCCGTATACAAGAACAGATACCTTTCCTCTCTTGTTGCATGCTACGGTGGCGTTCAAACCAACTCACGGTTACACGGTTGCTAAGCTTAATAACCACAATGCACGCTAACACTAGAGTGTACTCTAGTGTACAGTTTATCGATTTTCCATGTATGCTAGCAGTCAACATTTTCATGGTAAACGTACGTCAAGTCAGTCACGGAGTCAAAGGCAGGGTTGCAGAATACACTTCATTTGGTCACGAGCGATCTGTGAATTAGTCAGCATTCTTCCCATCTACTGAGTCCAGAGCATAAAACCGGTTTTTTGTGCGAAACACTCATATCAACCCTGCGCACCACTGCAAGATATGGTCTACAGAATCGCAGCGATGGCGCTGTTTCTCACTCATATCATACGTAGCCTTGGCATTGCGTTCTGACGCATCACTGGAGCGTAATCGTCGCCTTTCCACTACGATCTCGCCCCCGTCATCGCTAGCGATAAGTAGCAGTTTCTCAATCGCAATATTTTCACACAGTTCAGTTTACTAATTGAGGTTGCATGTCTCCTCCCTCACACTATCACAACTGTCTCAAAAACTGAATGTGCTTTGTGTTGTGCATATGTTGTGCTTGGTTTCGTTGTGACTTATATGTAGTTCATTTGTTTTCATCGTGCTTTTTCGGTTCATCTTTGTCCATCGCCAGAAGAGTTGTTGCCAACTCCTCTATCCGCTCGGCGTCCCAGGCGCTTAGAGTTGTCTTCCACTGAAGATCAAGGTTAGTGAATGTTCCCATGATTGCGATGAGGAACGCGTTTTTCTGTTCTTTTTTCCAAACAGCAGCACCGCAACCCAAAACCCTAAGGCTTGTGTTCTTCGAACTTTTACTAAACTTAGTTGGGCTCTTCAAGGATCCAATCATCAGGAGGTTACTGTTTGGCTACAGGATGTATAGCAATACTTAACTAAATGAGATTAATGTTCTGCGAATAGAAGCTTGATGTGTCCATCTCACCGATAAAACTGGTACTTTATGACACAAACCTGTCCTCGCTGAAGGGTTTGTCCCTTGGCTGAATGGACGCTTGATTCCCAATCCAAACCCAAAGTCGCTGGCCTCCCACAGGACAGAGAGAAACCCGATCGGACGAGCAGAGCAACGGGGATGTATCAGCGAATCACACCGTTCATTATAAAAGTGAAATGGGGAGTTCGTGAATGTTATTTAAAGCGAGCGTGGAAAGCTCTGGCAAGGTCACCTTACAGTAAATCAAGGAACGCCGCCCTCGCGTTAGTTGGACGCTTCTCCCGGTTGGCTGTCTGTTCGCCCCAATCAGGGCGGATAAGGTTGGATCGCCTGCCGCGGCGATGGGGTCTTGGCTTGTTCGCACCGCGTATTCCTTCCTAACACTCACTATCCTTACTTTTTAGCTAGTACAGTCCCCTTAAATAATTTTTGGAATATATGAGAGCAACGTCGCATCCCCATGTGAACTGCTGTTTTCGCTAACCCAGTGGCTGAGCTTCGATCGTTTCTACCTACGTTGATGCCTTAGATGGAGTTGTCTATACGTCGAGACATTGACAGACTACTAAGCGCCTAGTAAGAAATTTGGTGTATAAAGTCTTCTCTGGGTTTTCTACATGAGCAGTCACCATAGTTTTAGCTGTGAGTTTAAAACCATCATGTATAGAGGTCTGATGGAGGTCTACCAATCATAAATCACCAGTGTTTCGCTCAATGATGCAGGCAAGTAGCCAGGATCAGTGTGAATGACCAATCAGTAGAGGATTAGTTCTGGGGGATATCGTCACTGCGAAGCCATCTCGGAGTACTGGAAAATACGACAGGCTATTACCGTTAGAGCAGGGAACACACAGCATCCGGCTAATGAGATTTGAATAGGGTGGCATCGGCAAGTAACACGCGAAGCCAGTCGAAAAGCGCTTCAAGATAGCATTTTGATACTGGTTGTGCCACAGAGTGACGATGCGTTTTGCGGTTGCTAGATAAATGAATATTTTATTCATCGATACCTCGGTACATATTCCACCAAATGTGGACGGATCACTGTATACAGATTTGTTTCAGGATAGCACCATAAGTTTGTTTCTGATTCAATAAGCATTCTTTCACATCCAGTGATTTTTCTGTGCACGAATTCTGACATCAGGCACAAGTCACTGCTTAACAAGTTCTGACTGAATCTTAGATCGTCAGACGCTGAATTTGGATGTAGTACTATGCAACAGAGGAAGAGAGGATAGCATTTAGCGAACTGAAAAGTTTGGTTGGAGCTCAGCACCTATCCTCTCTAGGAAAGGTTGCGTAAATCTTAGGAGTAGGACCCGTTTTCACATTCGCGTTCACCGCTTTGTCTTGCAATTGTTCTAAGCGAGTTATCCAGTATGGAGCTCCTCGTTCTGGAGTCACCAAGCAGCACGGACAAACAAGTGACTTGATAACGCACTACCTCAATACCTAAAGTATGGAGATTTCACTTTACACTCAAGTCTTGTTTATCACATTATGGTCAAGAATGATTTACACCTTGTCCTAACTGACCGGCTGATAAAATTCGTTAAAACGACTGGCAGTGATCGTATGCTCTTGACTAGTACTTCGCTAAAATAAGGAAATAACGGTAGCCCATCGTCAGGTTTTGTAAATGTGCAAAGTGACAAACCGGCGTAACCAAATGTTTGGTGGCTCTTTGTCCAGAAGCAAATATAACAAAACAGATTTTTGCTTTTCAACATTCCAAAGAAGCACGCACTGAAGGCAATCTTCCGGCTGATTGTGCATCCACTCGCAGTATTCGACGTGCGAATGGACTGCGACAATCAATGTCAATGTGAACCTTGATTCAAAATGAAGTGAAGCTGGGTCAATTGGTTCAAGGAGACAGCATCAGAAACAACGCGCATGGTGCGTCGGAAAGATACTAGGTGCAATTCAAATGCGTTAAGGACTATGTTCAATTGGCTTACGGATGCAAATCAAGCTCTTAGGGAACAATCCGATTGCACTATTGATGCAATCAATCGGGAAAAGGTGTACTTATCGGGTTAGGGTCAGTGTCCAGATAAGAACACGTAAGTACGATAACGGCGGTTGGAGGCACTGCCAAGAATGATATACGTCGATCATCTGGCTGCAATTCTCTACTTGTCCTGGACAGCTTCCAAAGTAGTGTTTTCCAGGCATGATCAATTCGGGTTTGCTGCTAGTTTCGTACCTGTCTGAAGTTATGGGTTATTACAATTCAAGTATTTCATCAACCAACGGTAGGCAGCAGATTTTCAGCTACCAGAGTTCTAAGTGAGGGACGATGTGGAACATGTTGATGTTAATGTTTCCAATGAACTTTTTCAGCGAAACCAAACATTTGAGTAATCACAGTGGCTCAAGCACGTCATCTTTTAACCGCCAAATATATTAGGGATCACCATCCACAGGAATAATTTCGGCTTCCAGCTATGTCTGCAACGATCAGCTGCGGTTAGGTGGACGTCATGATATCTAGTTTTTGGAGGCATGTTGGGGTGTTTTCAAACGATGAGCGGACGCATTTATGGGCACCAGGAGTCGACACATGACCTACGTCAATTAGTTTGATGACACGTGGCACAACTGATGAAAAGCCTCACATGTGTCGAAACTGTACTTGGTTTCAAAGAAGTGTGCTTAACACCATCGAACAGGTTTTCGCTAGACCGCTACTACGCCACTTCAGATGGCGATTTCTAATGCACGCATACATTCTTCATGTGAGGTGGCTTGTATAGATTGCCCCACAGTAGCAAGCAAATCAGTCTACGCAGCAGAAATATGGATTTATCCTGACTCTCGTTTGAAACACACTGGAATCCTCCACCTTGGCAGCCCTCTTTCTTCAATCAACCGACAGCATAACCTCATTGATAGCGGGGCAGTTTATAAAGTATGTCCGACAGTTTTCATCTGCGGTCGATATTCGGCGACATTCCTTCACCTAATTTGTTTTAACTCTACGGTGGCTTGAATACTGAGGTAATGACCGTAGATACGTACTTTGTCTTCGCTCAGAATGTCCACCGTGGTGTCTGCAGGTGCTTATGATGACTATGCCTATGAAAACACCAGCCAAGATTGTGTGGACTATTTGGGTGCATGCGGCGTTGGGGATTCAGTATGTCACATTTCCCCAGCTTTCTGAGATTCGTTCCACCAGCAGGACTCCGTGTGTGTAAGCAAATCACAAACTGGTGAAGCATTTGTGCGGTACCACTCTTGGGTGTCATCTGTGGGCTGTCCATTCCGAAGCGCTTGGTCCGATCGATGAATCTTGACACCAGGATTCAGCCATACCTACTACAATGAACTGGATTTGATTGAAAATACTGTCCTCATTGGTACAGATGAGGTTCTTCATCTTGACCGAATTGGTTTTACTGGCACTGTTCCGACCAGCATAGTTTTATGCACCCCTCGTCTGGAAGCAGTTTTCTACACATGGCAATCAAATGTGATAAATTACTAGTGAGCCGGGCTATAGCATATACAAATGTCAATCCTGCAGGTCCGTGGCCGTCACCCATGGCTTAGTGGCACAACCTGCTAACATCCGGGGTTATGGGGTCGGAACCCGGCAACGGTCCGTGGAAGACGCACCACTGACGAAACCCAGAAGGTGGAAACAGCGCTGTCTACTGCGCTACTACGTGCCAAAGCCTGCTGATTGAGACTGGACTCTGATGAATACATCTGAAATGTGCGTCTTCTGTTACGTTGGTATTCTAGGCGCCGATTCATCCTTACGCTGGCAACAAAGCAAGTGTAGGAGAAGGCAAACACACATACATGTCACTCCAAAACCAATTTTCCTGCACCTTGTCCTTCAAAACGGGTTATACACCATTGCGTTATAATGAACAACAAATGTCTCTACCGCAAGGCAAAGTGGAATAGGGGAGTAATGATTCCGAGATGAGGACAGTAATCGTCGACTCTGTGTAGTTTTCACACAGTAGTCTATGTTGTAAGTGGACTATAATGTTCGATCAGTAACAATACATGGGAATTCTAACGTAGCTCTCTGAGTGACATTTTAACGGAGTTCAATCGACCCCAGTCCTTCAGCAGCATACGGAATGCTTTTTGTGTTACAACATATTTCACCTATTTTTGAACCGTGTTGATCTATCAAGTATATTTCTCACGAGGGGTAATTCAACTAATGTCTTTTGAGTAGGCTTCATCGCTTCCTTGTAATCGCCTCAGTTCTCAGAGGTTTACGCTTGAAAAACAGAATGCAATTCGGTTTTTGCAACCCACTGGAAATGCAACACTTCTGAAGTCGTTATCGCCACTGTTGGAGTAGTTAATATGCTAAGTTGGTTTCAATGGATGTTGGTCAGCTACGGCGGTGGTCAGTATGATATTCCACAAGCTGCTGGACCTATTGCTCCCAACGACTTCCAAAAACGCGATAGGAGTCGTTCCTAAACCATCAGATCAGTTCCGTTCCAACGCCATCTGTTAGGAGTTCGGGATAACCTTGTTATCAGTGCACCTTTGGCTAGTCGGTCTTAGTACGATGCAGATAGTGATTGTCTTGTTGTTCATGTTACTGTCGTCACCAATGTTGTATGCCACTGTTATTTCTTTATGTTGTGCTATCGCTCTGATTTCCTTCCTACTTCTATCACTCTGTTTTAATGGAACAAACCCGCCGGTGAAACGACAGCGGATCAGTGGTGTCGAACCTCATCGTACGACTTGATTTGCCAGCAACTCGAATACATGCATACTTATGTTGGTAAGCCCTAGTCAGACTGGTTTCTATTGGTGATATTTTGCAAATTCATTGCAGTTGCATGAGCCCTGCTTGATTATAATAATACCGCTCATAGATGCATACTTAATTCCCTACCTGCCTTGTGACCTTTTCTCGCCCACCTAATCCCCGGCTGTTCCTTCCTGCATGAATTAACCACTGGTCCACCAGGAGATGCTGATGAGACTTCCATTCCTGTCACGCCCATGGTTCCCAGAGATTCTCTTGTCACGAGGTCCAAATCATTGTTTGTTTCGTTCTCACGACACCCGGGTGAGTATAACATTATTTGGAGTCAGTAAAGCGTGATGAGCATTCCACACTCACGAAGGTGATTATTACTCGTGAAAAAATAGTGAACGCTTACAGTAAAGTAATGTTCACATGTTACTTTCACTGGCATCCACACATAGCTGCCATGAACATATGCCCTTCTTTTGATCTCAGGATGTGAAAGTTGCCCGCTGTGGATAGTGCTGAAAACTGTCGTGACATAAAGGTGGTATGATAGTCTGCATACCTTCGTCGCCCACTGCATTTTGTTAGAAGGCACTTTCCGAGAGGTTTCAGTATTAGGTACATCCAAGCATTCAACGTTACGAAGTCAGCCAAATTTAGTTTCAACACCCTTCTCACAGGTCAGGGAGAGCTTGACAGTGTAGCCTGTTGCAGGGACATGTGAACTCCCTCAAAACCAGTTGAGCAGCGCTCATGTCACATTGCATAGACTGTCTGTATGCAACCTAGCCATGATCACTATAATGCTCAATTCGAAGCTAGCTCACTTTACGTGAAGAAGCTTTGGTACCAAAAGCGAAACGTCGTGCACCCGACAAATACATTAATCGATCGTTCATCAAAGTTCCTGAAATGGATTTTCCGATCGGGTCCAAACATATTCCAAGATATCAGAGGCAGATACAGACCTCGTTTTCAAAAACTGGCAAGTGAAATTGTGCGTTTAGCATGTCTCGAAACCAACTGGAAAGATCGTCGGCTTTTTAAAATCAGGTGTCGCAGGAATAACATTATTTTCAAATCCCTCACGTTAAAACTTCTGGCTACTTCTCACATTTTGGCATGGATAGTCCACAGAGCAGGCAGAATTTCTGCGACAAAGTATCTAGTTAACAACTACACGTCTGGGTGAAAACCGCCTCCATGCGAGTTGACTGAGCTTGGGTTTGCACATAGCCGTAACACAGATTATGTGATTGCCTTTTCATGAAGGCTTCCGATGTTAAGGCAACAAGTGGGCGGGCGTCAGAGGAAAGAAAATTCCATAAGTTCGTACAGTTGATGGCTGCAGACACCAAGGCCGACAGTATTACCGACAAGCCCGTATTTAGTAGTGAATATTCCAGGATTGTTACCATGTCAGGTAGAGTATTATGTGTAGGTGAGCGTAGAGTACTAGAAAAGGGTTTGAATTTTAGTAGCAGTAAATCCATGGTAAGGGCAGAAGCAATCTTTCTGAGCACTGAGACTGTTGTGATGAGATTACCCGCTGAAATTGTAGAGGACATTTGCGTGCAGTTAGCAAATATGATTTAATTTCAAAAACCGGGGGAATCAGATCTTGCACCAGCTGAATACTTGGGGTTAAAGACTCTGAAAGAAAATCCTGTTATTATCATTACAAAGGTGTGTAAGGGTAAAGCAACATAGGCAGTGAATAAGGCAAATTAGTTTGAAAAACTGATGGAACATCTGACTACGGTACTTCATAGGAGAACTGTGACCTTGGTAATGAATACCAATGAAAGAGAGGTCGATAGCTAACTAAGGACCATGAAGAACAGCTTTGAAATGAGTAAGTGATACAGAATTTATTAGAGCTTGACTATTCTGCCCAGAAGTTACGGCCCCTCAAAATTACACAGGTCCGATGTTCCCTTGCGACCCATAGCGGATGGCATGTACTCTCTTACACATGAAGTCGCGTGATATCTGGCGAGCTTACTGCAACCCTAACTGGGAGAACGAGTACATACATAAAAATGGTGAGAGATGTGCTCATCGAGTAGGGCAAATTAATGATCAGCTACGTGGTTACCTCTTTGTTCACGAATGCACGTAAAGAGTAGGCGTTAATGAGCAGTGTGAAACGGCCTGATGGTTGACAGCAGCCTAGGGGACGGAACAATGCTTACTGCGGATCAACTGATCGACGAGATATTTATTTCAGTCGGGAGTATACTCTCAAGGAAAGGTCCTGGTCTTGGAATCTATAATATCCCCCCGCGCAATATTGGCTTAATGAAATAATAACTCTGTACGGTTCCAAACATACTCCGAGATATCGAACTCAGGTGACATTGTTGTTATGCGGCAAATGGCATATTCGCGTCAAGTCCCACCTTCATCTACTCTGTCAGCAGTAGCTTGCCGAGCTGACCGTTGCATGCATGAGGAGTGTGTTACGGCAGAATATTCACTCATCCTGGGTGCATAAGGCACTTTCTTAACTAGACTTGACTGCATCCCGTGGTCAATATGGCTCACATTGGCCAAAACGCACGTGGGATTGGTAGTGGCTACAGATGCTTCAACTTATACGGTGGGAATAAGCACACGAAACTTGCTAAATCTCCTAAGGATAAGCGCTACCGGCCTGAAATAGGTATTACCCGGACACACTCCCGACAATGTGACCTGGCCCACCAGTCTATCGAATAGACTGTTCGTAAACCATTGTTCTATTTCTAGTTTCATCTAAGCTCACCCGACATCCACGCACTGTCATGTAGTTTTACAGGTGGTGGGAGTTCTCTCTTATATCACCTCAATGTCTAATGAATCCACGAAATTCGCATACCCTAAAGTTTAGTCACTGAGCGTTCTCGATTACCTCCATTAAGGCCCCGGAAATGATGAGTATATTCCTCGCCTTGCCGGTAATACTTGTTCGCAAACTGATATTTTTGCGGTGTAGCATTTATACTCCTCAGAAATACAAAAGATAACCTACTGAGATGAATCCTACTGAATAACCGCTGGTGCATATCCCAACCTCAACCAACCATTGTTCGAAGGCACTGTCTTCTTCCTGCTTCCTAGTTCCTTCCCTCCACTAATTGTTGTGTTGGATATAGTGACATCACTACCCCGATGATTACAAAGCTTCTGATATCTATCACATGTAGCACCTTTTGTGCTGTCGAAGTTGCCATTAGCAACCGAGCTCATAAGCTGCTGCTGACTTCAAGGAAAGAAAATCAGCCTATCAGAGCCAACTTTCATTGCATGTCCCAGCTCACAGGTAACTGCGGAGACAGTTATATAAGCAGGATCGATAGGACACTGAGTTCCTGAGTGAAGGAGCACGTGCCAAGATGGATTCATTGAGAGACTGCACGTCAAGCAGGCACGAGTCAGACTATATGTTCACACAAGTCACCGGCATCTTCGAGCGGCAGACACTTGTTAAACTTGGGTTATAAGATTGAGGTCAACACGGCGCACAATACCATCTAAAATCCTCCGGTTCACCGAGGCTATTGCGATAAACCAGATTAAACCAGTGCATTGCTTTCAAAGCAATTGTTGGTTATCCTTAAGCTGCGTTGGATGTAATGGTAAAACCTCTGTTTTTCCTCTTGTTTGTCCATTTGCATGTGTGCACCCTCAAATACTTGTACGTATGTCGTTGCCAGTCATCGATATCGGTGCAGACGAGGCGGTACGAAATGCACGCATCTGCCCACTTCGTCTTCTTACCGTATTTAAGCATTTCTTTGATCGATTAACGAATTTTCACTAAATGCTGAGAATACCTAGGAGTGTTACTTAGGTATCAGCAATACCCTGTACGCATTACCGACACTTCGCTGCTGCACAACCGCCACCAGTCGTACGCAAGCTAAGGACACTGAGTGGGTCGCCTAGTCCCTACGCAGGCTCGAACCCCCGCCCTCGGATAACCAGGCAGGCCTGTGATCCTTTAGGCTACGGGCCGATGCAATCGTTCTCTGACTCCAACGATGGTGAAATGTAAGCCCTACAAGATTTCGAACTGCTACACAGATTTGAGCTCTATTAGTTGTTCGGTCAGACTATTCCAAACATGTACCAGTCTTCTTTCGAGGCACAGAGGTGGGAACTAGCCTTATAACCGAAACCACAAGCTTGTACCGGTGTCCGTGTGTGCTACACTGTGTTCGTAATTGAAGCAGCGGCCTCAACATGTCAAACCAGAATACAAACCCGAAGTGTAAACTGGAAGCCACATACATATGTCACGTTCCTAGCTACCATAACACCACACGCTTGTAACTTTATTGGATCGGCAAGTAGATGTAAGGGATCAGGTAAAACATCATTCCGACACAACAAAACGGGTGAAAATAAAAATGTACGTTTCGAGTATGTTAGGAAGGAATATGCTAAGTGAACAACCGAGGCACCCAACGCCGTTACGGAGCCAAGGCGTGGCAGGTGAGCCAAACTCACCCATCCTGATTGGGGCGAACAGATAGCCAACCGGGTGAAGCAGCCAATTAACACGCGGGTTGCATTACTTGATTGCTCGTAAGCTGGCCCTTCTGGAGTTTTCCACGTGAGGTTTACATAACATACAGGAACATTCAAGTTTGCTTTTATAATGAACGGTGTGGTTGCATAATACATCCCTGTTCCTCTGCTCTTCCGATTCGGTCTTCTCTCTCTCCTGTGAGGGGCCCAGCTACCACGTGTTCCGACTGAGAATCAACCGTCAATGCAGGCGAGGGACGAACGGCTCAGCTGGCAACGGGTTGAATCCTAATCAAGATGTTCATGTCAGCTGATGAGCTCAAGGCCATTCTGCTGCAGCAACGATCACAATTCGAGGCATCCCAAATCAGACTGATCGAAAGTTTTACACGCCAAGTGTCCATTCAGACCGGTTCGTATTATACAACCGTCAAGCGTCCGCATTGGTAGATGCCATTTCTAACGACATTACCGATTTTCCGTAGGACTCTCATACTGGCTTCACCTTTGAGTCTCGGTTCAAGCGTTATGAAGATGCGTTCCGCGTTGAACTTGGAGACCATGATGACGATTGGAAAGGAAACTTGGAACTGCAGAGTACTCCCGTTATGTCGATTTCGTTTTGCCCAAGAAAGCTCGAGACTGCAGTTTTGATGAGACTGTCAAATGTTTGAGGAAAATATTTGGAGAGCAGTCATCCACCTTCAACAAGCGATATCAGTGTCTGAAGATCACCAAGATGAACGCTGACGACTACCTTATTTACGCTGACATCGTCAAACGCGAGGGTAAAAGGTTCGACATCAAAAGCACCACGATAGATCAGTTCAAATGTCTGTGACCTACAATCCCCACGGGAGGCAGTGATTAGCACCAGGCTGCTGAGTAAACTTGAACAGGACCCGCAAATGACTCTACAGACCATAAATATTAGATGTCGACGATTGCTGAATCTCAAGCATGACACACTTATGCTGGAGAGGCAACAATCAACCCCAAGTCTTAGTGGATCGAAACCCACTTCAAACAAACCGCTTCCAAGTGATGTGGTGAGTGGTATTTTGTTCTAGTATGCCCATTCCTGGAACATGTTTGCCACAAGTGTCATAAACGGGACCATAAGGAAAAGCACTGCCGATCCAGACTGCTGTTCAAGCGTGTTAGACATACGCGATCGAATTTGGATGTTCCCAAAAGATTCAGCAGCTATAGTACAGTTCAAGCGGCCTACTCTGATGAACTTGTGGCTCGCGGTAAGTGCATCAAAGTTCATCTTCAGCTGGGTACAGCCTCGGACATTACAATTATCTCACACAAAACTTGGCAGTATATTGGTGCTCCGTCAATCAGCCGAACGACACATGTTGCAGTTAATGCGTCAGGAGATCAACTTTATCTAATTGGTCAGCTGCAGTGTGAAATGGTTTTTGGCGCTGTTTGGGCAAACGGTGTCGTGTACGTTACGGGGTTGTCACATTTGAATTTGCTTGGACGACTGGATTCAGAAGCTCCACCTGTTCGACATTCCCCTGAGTCAAGTCTGTTCTACCATCCAGCTAGAATAAACAAGGCCTACTTCGGGAGGTGGCGAACCAAACAACAACTTGATCAAGCAGCTGCGAAGGAAATTCCCGTCTGTGTTTCGCAACGACTTGGGAAGATGCACAAAGACCAAAGCAAGTCTTACTCTCAAAGACGGTGCCAGGCCGGTATTCCGACCCAAAACACCGGTACCATACACTGCGCTTCCGATTGTTGATGCGGAACTTGATACTTTGGAGCGCGCCGATATCATCCAACCTGTGAAGTATTCAGCGGGGACAGCCCGTATTGTTGTCGTCAAGAAGACCACTGGAACCGTTCGTATCTGTGCTGACTACTCTCCGGGATTGACTGCTGCCTTGCAAATGCACCAGTATCGTTTGCCAGTCCCAGGAGATTTATTTGCTAAGCTAGATTTATCAAATGCATATCTTCAAACTGAAGTCGACGATGCTTCAAAGGAGTTGCTGGCAATCAATACGCACCGAGGTCTTTACCAGTTCAACCGTTTGCCGTTTGGTGCCAAATCAGCGTCTACGATTTCTCAACAGATTATAGATACGACGTTAGCTGGCTTATCAGGAGTCGCACCTTACTTGGACGACATAATAATCAAAGGGTCTACCTTTCGAGAGATGATGGAAAGAGTGGAAACAGTTCTCCACCTCGTTAATGACTACGGTTTCCACTTGAAAGCAGAAAAGTGCAATACCGGCATGAAGTGTGTAAAGTATCTTGGCTTCATCATCGACAAGGATGGCTGTCGTCCGGATCTTTCCAACATAAGTGCCATAAAACAGGTGCCTCCCCCTGACAATGCCGCGAAGCTCAGAACATTCCTAGGATTGATCAGCTATTACAGCTCTTTTGTGCCCGAAATGCATCGGCTACGAGGACTGCTCAATGAACTTGGTGAACTGGTAAAGGATCGCAAATTTGTGTGGTCTCCTGAATGTCAAGCGTCATTTGATAATCTCAAGTCTATATTGTGTTCTGACCTATTGCTAACGCATTTCAATCCGGAGCTAGAGATCGTCGCTTGAGACGACGGAATTGGAGCAGTCATATCCCACATTTCCCCAATGGTTCGGAGAAAGCTGTGGTACATACAGCCAGATCACTCACCCCAGCGGAACACAACTATGGGTAGATCGAGAAAGAAGCTTTGACTATAGTGTTTGCAGTCAAGCGATTTTGCAAAATGTTATATCGATGAGAATTCACGCTGTTCACGGACCACAATCCCTTGGTCGCAATCTTTGGATCAAAGAAAGGCATTCCGGTCTGCACAGCTGGTCCTCTTCAACGCTGGACAACGGTTCTACTTGGATACGAGTTCGTCGTTAAATATCAATCTACACACAACATTGACCAGACGGAGGCTTTATCTCGTTTGATTGGTACACAGCAACAAGAACCATAGGATTTGGTAGTTGCTCAAATCTCCATGAAACCCCAAGTACATCAAGTTGTGTCTGACTTTTTCAGTGTCTTACCAGTAACCTTCGAAATGGTGCACGAAGCAACCCGTCATGATTCCAGCCTACAACAATTGATCAATTTCCACCTCAGTGGCTGGCCAAAGTGAGGTACAAAATCGAAGCTTCAGCAATTCCACCAAAGGAAGACACTATCAGTTGTCGGCAATTGTCTGCTGTTCTCAGATCGCGTCGTCATTCATCTCATCTTTCAAGAGGGAGTCCTCCGACAATTTCATACTGGCCACTCAGGAATGAATCGCATGAATTCGCTGGTACGAAGCTATGTGTATTGGCCCTATATGGATTCCCAGATCGAGAATTTAACGAAGAATTGTCCCCGATGTGCCAGTGTCCCTAAACGGCCAAGGAAGATGGAATTGCATTCCTGACCAATGCCAACAGAACCATGGTCCAGTGTACACGTCGACTTTTCGGGTCCAATTGACGGTCATCATTTTCTCATCATTGTGGATGCCCACAGTGAATGGCCAGAGGTGATTCCAATGGTGAAAACTACCGCAGGAGCCATTGGCTCTTCTCCTCGACAGATTTTTTCTCGTTTCGGTGTTCCCCACACGTTGGTTTCGGACAATGGTATGCAGTTCACCTCCTCTGAATTCGTTGACTTCTGTCGCAGAAACGTGATCGTTCATGTAAGGTCTCCACCATTCCACTTACTATCAAACGGGCAAGCAGAACGCTTTGTGGATACACTCAAAAAGTGTTGCTAAAACTGAAAGGAAAAGGTACCTTAGCGGAGATACCTGACACATTTTTCCTGACGTATCGCACAACAAATCCGCAGACACCGAACGTACTATACCCGGCTGAAACTCCGTTTCAAAGGAAAATCCGTGTGCCGCATGGTGCCCTCAGACCTAAGTAGGAACAAATACTGACCCGCAACTTTCAGATGGAACATCAATTCAACATCCGCCACGGTGCTCTAAAGCGAGCTTTCCATGTTGACCAACAAGTTCTGGCAAGAGATTATTACATCCACTATACCAAATGGACTGTGGGCCGTGTGCTCTACAAACGTGGTAACGTGATCTACAGTCTCCAGGTGGGGACGGCGATTTGGGTGCGACATGTCAATCAGCTACTAGAGGCAGGGACTGGCAAACAATTGCAACAACAAGTACCAGCAGCGCAGTTAACTCTGTACACACGGGCCGAAACAGGTAAAGCGAAAGCTCTCCAACATGCGCCAACGCATCAACCACATGACTGGTTCCGAAACCTGGCAGCACAGAGGCCGAAAGGGCGACGCAAATCCGTGTCACCCAGCAAGTCAACCCCAAGCTAAAATCGTGCAACACAACTCGAAGCGGGGAAGTGTTAGGAAGGCACACGCTAGGAGAACAACCGAGGCACCCATCGCCGTTACGGAGCCAAGACATGGCAGGCGAGCCAAACTCACACGCCCTGATTGGGGCGAACAGATAGCCAACCGGGTGAAGCGGCAAATTAGCACGCGGGTGCCATTATTTGATTGGTCGTAAGCTGACCCTTCTGGAGTTTTCCACGGGAGCTTTACATAACATACACGAACTTTCGGTATTGCTTTTATAATGAACGGTGTGGTTGCATAATATATCCCTGTTCTTCTGCTCGTCCGATTCGGTCTTCTCTCTCTCCTGTGGGGGCCCAGCGATCTCGAGTTCCGATTGAGAATCAACTGTCAATACAGGCGAAGACGAACACATCAGAGCACGAAGGAGTAAAATACAAGGTTGTTGATTGGCCAATGTGTAGTGAGTGAAATCGGCCATGTAAGTACTTGGAAGAAAATTATTTATGCGGGTGTCAGTAGTTCGATAGTGTATGATGGGATAAAAGCATAACTTTATAGGACTCACAGCACTGATATGCAGAAGAAAAGTAAACTTAATGTTGTTCCAACTTGGAACGCGGGGTGTCAACAGTTATGTCACTGCACTTTATCAAACTGTTGTGCAGCGTTTAAGATGAAAGTCTGATAGTCTTTCGAACGTCTTGATGTCTGGTGCGTTTACCATGTGTGTTTGTAGTGCATTCCAGTGAGAACAGATTCTAAGTGAGAAAATTAGTTTCTACACTTCAAATGGGAGTGTTACGTGATTAGTTTCAGGTGGTTGCCTCGGCATTGTTTGTAAGGGGCTAGGGTCAACAGTGATGTACACTAATGCTTGCCTTCACTTAGTATCCGGTATGTGAGAATGAGATCTCCGCAATATGCATATTGACAATAAACTCAATTAGAAATCCTTTGGATTGGCAACAGCTCCTAGAAAAAAAAGGTAGAGGCATCAGCAGTACGCCTGTACGCGCATTACCGACGCTTCGCTACCACGCAATCACCACAGGTCGCAGGTGAACTAAGGATACTGTGACGGTCGCCCTGCTACTGATTGGGCCAACAATGTGTGCCTTTTCTGAAGGAGTTCACGGAAGATGACTGCCAATTGAAACCACTGGTGGCGATTACATGAAGTCATAAAATGGGTTAATAAACTGCTCGGTAGTGGAATACTCATAAATTTTGGAGTAGTGCACACCGTCTGCAAACCAGGTGAAAGGTTCCAAATGCGTGCATGGACCGAACTAGATACTAGATACTTCCTTATTTAAACTAGCCGTAGTTTTACTATTCACAGTTAACGAGGAGGCATTTGGGTCAGCCGGCAAGTTAGGTACACCATTAAAAGAATATAGCAAACCAACGGCTTTGAGAGCCTAAAGAGCAAGGTGTTTTGATGATGACCGTTTCGATAGACCTTCTAACCCATTTTGAATCATCGAAGAAGCCTCAGCGTTACCTTACGCCATGGAACTATATCATCGGCATAGTTTTATCGGTCAAATCTAGTTACAGGGAGAATTTCAACATAATGAGAGATTACAACCCTGAGATCGTCGCTTCTTACGGAAGACTCCAGTACGTTGACATCATAGGGAACGCCTTGTATTCTAAGTGGGTGAAGGGAGTGCAACTACCAAAAAAATGACGCAGTGTCGCAGTGTCAAAAGACAAATTGAGCGACGTTGACTTCTCTGGCCTTGCGAAAGTATTTGAGTAGTGGATGATGGAGTGGTGATGATTTGTAATTATATCTAATGTAGACGCTACGGAGTGCATAGCGCACGAACATGGCACTTCCTGTGAAGAACTGAGGTCTATACGCGAACTAATAGACATCCACAGAAGGAGTGGCCACAAGACTCCGCTCCTGCGTAGGCTAATTCACAGCAACGCTTGTTTCTGTGTTTGTTCTGGACATTCAAATTAAAACTTACTGCCGCAGAGCGGAGCCAACTCGCCGTCGTTTCGGGTCATCGCCTGGAAGTCACCGGAATCGATCTTTCGCTTAATTTATCTGGGTAATTTCTCAATGCTGGTATTTTGCTAATGAAAAGAGCTAGTGTACGGATCGATAAGTCTCTGTGCCTACTCAACGCCCCTATCCAACATGAAAACGGTGGATCAGGCATATTTGTAAATGGTGGAGTTCCCAACGTTACTGTCCGCCTAGTGTTAGTAGATGGATCAGTTTCGGCAGACGGACGCTGAGGGTGTTAAAACGCCTGCCCTAGTTTGCGCACTGGCATTAGCGTAGGATTGCGTCTACCTTAGGCTGCGTCGGTCGGTTATTCTTCCCTAAAATTCTACGCGATTGACTGCTTCCTGTTGACCTTAGAAGCTATACACCGCGTGTCCTACGCATGAAAATGATAACACAGATAATTTGTTCTCGTTTTCCGGTTCATAAATAACACTCGTGAATCGCATACATTAATGGTTTACATTGATGGAGAGGTGTTCTTTTCACTCCGTTGCGGTAGGGTACGTGTCGTTGTAAGGCTGGAGGAACGAACATAAATATTCTACTTTCACGTGATAAGCATGTAACTTTAAAACTCTGCATTACATTTGAAGTGGGCTGCTTCTGTTTTTCACTCACTCATTAATTGGTGCAGCAATAATTTGCAATTTATCCTGTGTTGATGGACCTAGGGCATGCTTCCAGATTCTAATGAGTAGGTCACATTGAAGTTCCCTGATCAACATGCATGCAGCTGAGGTTGACATCTAACTGTGCTTCGCATAGACGAAATAACCATCGGATTGCCATCTTTTCTCGCCTCCTTTCAGCCGATGACATGGCTCGCTCCGGCATTCAGGACGGCCCATGTGACGATCAATCAAAGCTGGATGCCAGTGATCGAGTATGTTGGTTGGCGTTTCTCTGTGACCTCTTCCATCCCACATAATTAAAATCACTGGGTTAACATAAGCACTGCACACTTGTCCCTATTGCTGATAAAACCTAACCAATGAAGTCCTTCAACTTGATTGGTTGAATGAACCGCGCATTTCGTGAGCGTCACTGGCCTTGTTTATTGATTGCACTGCTTATATGCAACTCACCCAACCTGTCGGCAAGCACTATAAACATCGTTGGTGAGTGAAATCTGATGCGGATAATAACGCTCTATCATGTGCCTGGTTACCACACCGTGATGTTGCGTGGGAAATAGTGAATACTTGTTGTAGGCTAGTTTGCTTCATTTGCCGTGACTGGTGCGTCACAATGAGATGACCATATTTAACTTGGGCGCTCCCAAATATGAGGACATGCACCTCACATTTAGCTAACTTTTTGGTTTCGATTTCCCCCGGGTTTCCCCCGCTGTGTCACATCGCTTGTGTTGATCCACCTTGCCTAATAAAAGGTTTCTATCAATAGGGAAGCCCTGCCTAACACCTACACAAGTACTTTCTCCTAAAATCTTTCTGAGCCCATAAGTATGCTCTTTGCGAAGCCGAATTGCAACAATCGATTACGCAGGTGCCAAGATTGGCGTATTATGATACGACATTGAGACAACCGGAAACTATTCAGCCGGTAAGATATTGTCTGGTGGGAAAAATCTCCTTTACTCTTTGCAATGGGATTTTAGACAGTCAGCGTCACACCTGGATAGCCTTAGTGACTCAGCTGGTAAAGCTCTCACTTTGAGAGGCCAATAGCAACTTCTACGTAGTACGTAGGGAACCAGACAGGTGGTACCATCTGCGATGTTTGCGAGACCGCTTGAATGTACCAAGTGAGGGACACCTTTAGTCTGTACGTGGGTAAGACCTGGCGAAATGTCCTTGGTGTGTGCGTGTGTTTGCGGCGACGCGCTACGGTCACTGCAACCGGATATACCCGGTAGCACCACTCGGCGTTCAATGTGTGTCAAAGTTGGATGCGGTCGGTGCCGTCTCATCATCTAATTTCGTCCACTGTAATGCCGGAACGTAGAAGGCCAGCGAGCCTGGTGTCGATTAGCCTGCGATACTCATTCAAGCGGACCGTACGTGTGACATGACTGGCCACATGTGACCTTGATAAATCGATAAGCAAGTGCGCACGAGAGTGAATGTCACCTGGCCCGCATGGCTACAATGGGCCGGACAAAATCTCATGCTGCTCGAGTGAGGACGGTTTTGTGCTCGAGGAAGAGGCTCCATACCCGCCACAGCCAGTCTACTGTTCCCCCTCGAGCGCGGCTGGCCAGTGCGCTCATATCAGGCCCTGCTTTAGTCTACACCGTTTGGGTCCGTTTCCGTTGATGTGTACCGGTCGGAATACCATCGGTGCAGTAGTAGAGCCTTTACCTGTCCGGACAACACGAGACCAATACACATCGCATCCGCTGGCGCTTTGCCGGTAAAGAGCTTAGGTGCATGTTTCTGTACTTCCAAAATACCTTGTCAAAACAATTTCCTGCCGATATATTCGTGATACCTGCGTGGACTGCAACTATGTACTACTCAGAAAGATCACCACAACATGCTCGAAGTGTGCTCGGACAGTCTATTCGTTTTTCCTATTAATCAACAAATATGGGTGTATTATCTATTCTACGGGAAGTTCAATCGCATCTCCACTCTCGCGGAACAAGTTTGATTCGAGTTGAACCATGGGACAGACGACCGAATGGTATGCGAACTGATTAGTACAAATACATTGTATTTGTCGTATTACTCCTGACCAATGGCCGCACGTTTATGCTCAAACTTCCACTGACACTATGGGCTGTCGTAATCCCTCATACCTCAAAACCAGGTGCGCGTAACTGGCCTGATTCGCCATGTGTCCGAATCCGTCTATTCAACGCTCGACCCCAACGCTTCTTGCTTCATGACTGTTGACAGGATACGTGTTACCGCGCAATTTGAATGTGCAAGTCTACAACGCGCTAATGTTCGGGAGTGTGCCTGCTTCCACGATCTTTGACCAAAACGATGGTTGCGCAATTCGGATAACTAACCTATAATATGTGCTACCTGGATAAGGTTCTTATGCTAGTTATGATTGTCTACTCGGCGTTTGTGGAGATGATAAAATCTTTGTGGGATGTGTTTCGGTGTTGATCCTCCCAACAGTGCGCAACATCGAAACACTTCCATTTCGGTCGTTGTGATCGGAATGACCGAGATCTATTACAGACTGAACTGAGGTCACAGTAGAGATTGCGTACCGCAATCCAACCACTCCAAATCCAACTTTGAAAACCTTTGGTGTTACACTCCTTACTATAGTTGTGCTGAAAGCCGTTCACCTACTCCTCCACCTTCTTTCGCTTACTTCATCACCAACCGCAGGAGCAGCAACGCATAGTGCCTGAGCAAGCGGGTGTGGTACAGGCCAAGTCAAAAGCCTCCCCCGTTGGACTGTCCGAATGGGATATGGAGGTGGATAGTTTGCAGTTATTGCGAAAGCCGATCAAAGCCGGGTATGTGTCATTGGTAAACACTAGTGATTTTACATTGATGGGAAGATCAACCTGTGTACATGATGACTTTCTGTTGCTTCCAGGTTCTTAATCTCTTTTCTGGTTGACGCTCGTGGCTGTTTGGTAAGAGCACAAAGAAGAGCCGATCTGAGGTTTTTCATCCCTCCGAATGCCTCTCCCGCCCCGACGCGCGTGATCTGTCGAGTGCTTCGACCGGAATTCGTTTCCAATCACCCACCGATGAACGATGGCGACTGTTTGGCGGCACGGTAAGTGTTCTTAGGTGAACCCCCTGTCTGTGTTAGCCTCGTAACGGGATTCCAGACCCATTGATAGGGTAACTATGGATGTGGCCAACGACTTTGCCATCCAAGCGACTACGATCGTACGCATGTACTATCGGTTGTAATGGGTATTTCTCGTATCCGTTTTTCATCGGTGTTGGGCGCCTTTTTCATCTTCATAGAACATACCCTCCGTAATCAGCACAGCCCATGTGCGAATGAGCGTTGTATACATGTGCTCGGTCACCTGTAGAATTTTTCATTGTTAGCTTATCTAAGTGACTTTTCTCCGCTTTTCCACAACAGATGGAATGACGCGATAACTAGTCTGGATTCCATTCTTGTTTTGTCTGTTCTGGTTGATTGCAATAAGATGATAATCTACAGTGTTTTTTCCTGACAGCATAATCGAACTGAGTCCGTTCCAAATGCAATTCTGCTCACCAATACTGATCGAGGTACCACACATTGCTTCGCTGCGTGGCAGGGAAAGAGAGATTGTCGTGTTACGCAGTGAGACCGGTACCACTTGGAAAGAGCATACACTGGAAGCCAATGACACTGCTGTTCAGAATGCCTTGGGTGATGCGTTCGGTGAGTAATCAACACTAGTGTTCCCTGCAGCACTTCGGCAATGCGGGTGATGTATTGCATGTTATACGAATATGTATAACCATAACGTATTTCAGATATACAGTACATCGTATTGATGTGGCTACGTGTTATCTGTTCCAGAACCGATGGAACCTCAGAGTGCACAAAAAGAACGCCTTATTCATCGTATACTCACCTACGATTTTCCACAATATTTCGCGGTTCTGTCACGATTTCGTCAAGACATCGCACTTATCGGGTCCGACGGGGGAACCATTACATCCACAGTTGCTCAACAAGTACAGGCGGTTTTTCCGCCGGGAGCTTTGCAAAAGCGGATCAAAGTTGGACTGCAGGTAAGCTGGATTCATGCTTATCCGCTTATCCGCTCGTTAGACGGAGAGTGTGAGTAGGAAATGTCACATCCGTTTGCCATTTTGAGCAATATTTTTATATTTCCGAAGTTATTGCGAAGAAATGCATGACGCACACAACCCGGTGACCTCAGCATTTCTTTTTAGTACGTCAGTTTTGTGGTATTTTTGCACTTCTCCTTCGATAGTATCGCACAATTTCTTTGCTTAATTCCCGTTGATTCATGCAGAGATCTGAACGAATCCGTACTGTTCTTATCCACTTGATATTTCGTGCTCTCTATAGACATATCGGCCTTCATATTTCAGTGAGATTCCTATAGCCTCGTCTGTAAGCTTAAATTCTGTCCCTATTTTGTGTTATGCAATCGCCATTACTTTACGAGCGGCTTCATTGGCCACAAACAAATGCCTTTCCCATAACAATCCCCCTCAGTCGGACCTGCTATACGAGAAATCTACCTTATAGTTTTACGACTGCAAGATGAAAGTGATTGGTCATCTATCGAACCGTATTCTGATGACATCTACACTCCACTTTTCCTAGGTACAACCCATACCCCAAGAACTAACTACTCGATTAGCCGGAGAGTACGTGTCAGCATCGTATGTGGTCAGCATAGAACCACGCAGACGGAAGTTCCACAAGCCGATCACATTGACTATGCCATTACCCAAACCACCATCCAAACCCCAGACCGGAACAGATGGGTCCACTTCGAACGTCCGACTACTGTGCAGCCTCTCAGGAGGGACGAACCCACCTGTCTGGGAGGATATCACGGGCTCAACGCCCATGACACGAAACAAGAATTGTGTGTCATTTACAACTACAGTTTCTGCTAGGTAAGTCTCTTCAGCCTACCTCTTGATCCAAGCCAAAAAAGAGCTCCACGATCATCTATGCACTAATGACTCACTTCCCTCTCCGACAGGTTTTGGTTACTCGATTGTCCAACCCCAACATCGGCAGTGGAATCTGCCACGCGAGTGTACCGAGAGAGCATCGTCCCACCTCTCATAGGCCGCTTTGTAGTGTTCGCCAGACAGTCAATGAACCTCGAATCGGCCTCTCATCTAACCAATGGTGAGGTTAGCGAGGAACCACTCATACCCCGCCGTCCTGGCGCTGAGTTGACCCAGTTTCGTTGCCTGTGCTTGACCGACGATACGGAGGAGAAAACACTGGAGTGCTTAGAACGGTTCAGCCTGGTTGCAGCTGGAACCCCAACTGAGGTGCGCTATCAGCCCTTTTCTCATCCAAACCCTATTACAGTTATTTCTTCTCGCTCAGCTTTCACCGATACAGCCGTCACAATTGAATGTGATTCATTATGGATTTTATGCTAAATTCAAATGAATGGAGCTCCTACACCCGATGCCAGAATTAGGAGCGGAGCATACCAGCACAATGCACTTACCAGACTCTGAACAAATTCTTTTCGTGTGAAAATCAAACTTCTCGCGTGTTATTACTAACAGTGTCGTTCCGCAGTTAACACTTGGTGGTATGGGCACAAGTCAAGCGTTGAAACACCATCATGTGTTCATCTATGTGAACGATGTCTTTATCTCGTAGGACAGCGATTCGTAAACAGTATCAGTGTTCCCGTGGCCAGAAATACACCAAACGGGAAAATCTTGCAAGCTAATGGATCCCCAATAACATCAATCAATAAAAATAGAGACGATAAACTGTTGGCGACGGCGAGCGTGCGTTGGTCGGTTGCAGTTGTCAATTTCTTCTTACTTTCTTCATCCTCACCTGACGGGTCACATTGGTGAACCGTTAAATTGCCCCCGATTTCCTGTCCACAGATGCGGCCCCACAGTCTGTCACGTGAAGTCTGGCTTTCTGCTCTTGGTTGTCGTGTTGACAGTAGCAATGGTAGTAGTGGTTAGCGGTATCTGTTCACAAATTTGTTTGTCAGTGTAGCTTAAAACACCTAAAAGCCATCTTTGCCAACGGTTGTGCCTTAGATGATTCGCGTTGCACCGTCCACACACCCCGTTTCTAACATAAATACGGTGTGGGCATACGGATGGGAGGCGCAAATGATCGGAAATTGACCTTCTTTACTTCTACGCATATATAACTGATACACATTTAGGTGAAGCATGCGTACCAGAAGTACATAGGGCTGTGGCTATTCTGTACCTCGTTCCATGGCGGGATCGCTCTTTGAACCTAACGCTATCGCACGTCAGGTCTCTTTCAATATCCATTAGCAGTCTCCTAGATCTGATTGTCGATATCGCAGCCGCGGACGCATCGCTCGCTACAAGGCCGTCAATCTCGAGCAGACACATGCTCACTGCTCCAAGCGTAGCTCGCCTGCAGCAATTGCGCGTCGCAAATGTCACATCAGCCCCAGTATCGGCAAATGTTATGTTGGTTTCCATACTCACTGTTTCCGTCCCACACCAAAGTTGTTCACTAAGTCAACCAACTAGACGCCGAGAACAGGGATCCCAGCGGTTGGCTACTTGACTGTTTAAGCACAAGTCATGTCTACTTTGAAACATTTTCCCCACCGCTTTCCTCACTCAGTTTTGTCATGCTTCTATGGTGTACAACCTGTCGGGTTCCATTCTCTGTCCATCTTTTAGGTTCTGGAAAACCGACCCTACTGGATCGAACTGAGCGGTAATCTGACTGCTGTGACGAAGGCCGACACACAACCTCGGTTGGTCGTTCGACCATTTCAAGAGAACAGAGTAACCTTCCCTGTTCGTCTGCGTGAACCAAAGCCAGACGAATCTGAC
This sequence comes from Dicrocoelium dendriticum, assembly GCA_944474145.2. Lineage (NCBI taxonomy): Eukaryota > Metazoa > Platyhelminthes > Trematoda > Plagiorchiida > Dicrocoeliidae > Dicrocoelium > Dicrocoelium dendriticum. The sequence continues at coordinate 65,295,722 of OX104071.1, read as the reverse complement.
ACAGTTCATGGGCGTATCGCTTTTATGCGCGATCCGCGCCACTTGAGACAGGCCGCGGATGAACTGCAGCTCGAGCAAAGACCAGTCTGTGTGCTGGATCTGCGATTACCGCGTCCGGGAGAGACGGCTGTCATGACAACAGCAGGTGAGCGTCTGTGCATCCTACCTTAAGTGTAAGGATCTCGTACGAATTTCGAAGCTAGCTGGCACTTGTCCGTAGCAGTGCTTGCGAAAGTACACTTTTCGAACAAATAGGATTGATCCGTTCCCTTCTCGACTCTTCTTAACCTCATTTTGAATTCCCTTTTATTGATGCCATCAATCATGTGCTTTTCTACGAATTGGTTTGTGCTCAGTTCCAATTATTTCTTGTAACCTATAAAAAACATGCTGAATTTTGCTAGGCTGGCAGCTCAAGTATATGCACACATACATTTTAATACTAATATGTTTTGCTAATCATTCACAAAATAGCACACGATAGATGCTTGCGCCAATTGAATTTATAACTACAGTCAAGCCTGTCTAAGGGGCCGACAAAATGTGGTCCGTTTGGACAGGTGGTCGCCATAGACAGGTTCATGCATAGGAATATTACTCATAACAGAAAACCTTGAGGATGTCTGGCTGGTCGCCATAAACAGGTGATCGCCTTGAACAGATAGCCGCCATAACACGTTGGAGGGTATGATAATTTACTCACATTTTTCACATTCCTGGCGAAACGTGCTCAAGGAGTCAGCAACATTTGTAACGGGCCGATCGCAATTCGATTAAAAATTCTGGCGAATAATAGAGCTATTACAGATATTCCGCGAGAAAATTCTCTACTCGGGCCAAGGTTGTACAAGGAAATAAAGGACAATAAAGGTGATTCAAATGCGGTTTATAGCTTTACTGCATGCGAATGTGGACATTTCTTCACTAATTCCCAACCAATCGCATCCGAGTCACTTCCTTGATGCCAGATAATCGACCACAAAGGAGGTCAAATTATCGTTCAATCCTAATGGAAAGAAACTTGTCAGTGTATTAACCCTCAGCGGGGAGATAAAAAAGGGAGTCAGCGGCTAACTGTAAAAAGTTAACCGGAGGTAGATTTTATGTAGTACTGGAAATCAAACATAGAGATGATTTTCGAAATGGACTAGTGATAATCGAGCACAGGAAACGATAAAAAATTACATAAAATAATGCGAAATGGGCTTGCTACGTTTAAACATGATGCGAAGTTATTTGATTACAAAGGACGTTATGGGTCAAACTTTCGTGCAGTTTCATTCTATATTACTAAGCTTAAGTCGAATAATAAAACCTCCTGGGAATGTCCTTGTAACATGTAAACTGAATTTAAAAAGTTAGTGTTTCTGTCACAGTGGTGGAGTATTGAGAGTGAAACGTACCTAAGAATTGCAACTTAGGATGATAAAGGGAGAGAGAGGAAACCACGAGATTTGAGAAAGCCATGGAGCACATGACTTTTAAGGAACGATGTGATGAATATCATATCTAGCTATCACCATCACCTGAGCATTTAGATTTCGTGTGCCATAAGCAATGACGCTGTCAGAGTAAACTCTGTAAATGAAAGAGTTTTGAATTGTGAAGGAAGCGGTCACCAGAGGAGAGTGCAACATAGTCTCTAAGGTAAGGGCTGTGTGTGATGTAGGTGAATATATTGAGGTAAAGGAAGACAAAAGAATCCATTGTGGCCACTGCCTTGTGTACAACTGGGTCTCATATGCCACAGCTAATTGGCACTATCAGGGTATCACTCCTAAGCCAGAGTTTCGAGATATGCGATGGGAACTACATAGGGAAATTAGGTCAACATCAGTGAGGCTATGGTTAGAAGTTTGTAGAGAAGGAGCACGGAGTAGATGAAATGAGGAGAAAGCAACCCCATTGTAACTGATGCCGTGCGAGCACATGAGCATCATATATGGCACAAATAGTTTCTATGTAGGCAAAGTTATAAACGTCGGCGTCCAGCATCACCCGGACGAAGCAGTTTCGGTTTCGGTTTCTTGCCTTCTGTATTTGCTTTTCATTATAGCATTATATCGCTTGCCTTCTATTTCTTTTGGAACATTTTCACTTTCTGACATATATCTATGGTTTCCTGTTTCTTCATATATGATCTAGTCCCTACTTTTACTTGTAAATTGAGGATCTAGTGTCAGGAGTTCCTTAATCATGTTAAATTCGCTTAGCGTTTTGTGTATCTCATACAACTAGGCAGCCTGTTCCATCTTATACCGAACATTATAAAAGTTCTATCTAGTTGTGGTTCTAATTTTAGGTACTGCCACTGTCTATTCCAGACCGCGTAGTTCATATCTGGTTTCTAGTCGAATTTACAAAGTCTGGTGTTCACTATGTACGTTTTGCCACACAACTTTATGTAAAGCTCATGTCTAAGTGTAACCTGCGCAACTACAAAGGTTCAGACTTTGGCTCACCGCATCTTTCCTTTTAAAAACCTATTGCGGAGTAGCCGTGCGCACGTTGAACCTTTTCTAATTAATATTTACACAAATTGCTAAAAAGTAGAGATCAGCAGTATTCCAACAAGGGCCTTATATTGCTTTTATTAGCCCAAAGTCCCGTATCTTTCAGCATAAATATATCCCATGGCTCGTATTACTTTAGTTACTGAAGTCTTGGGAACAAGGGTTCGTCAATTCTAAATCTCTGGCATATCAGATAGCTTTTACTGCGGGATGCGGGGGGCGTTGGTTCGCCTCTACTGACCTAAAACTATGCAAATCGATCTTTTTGTCTGGAGGCATATGACTTTTTTGCTAGTATAGATTAGCATTCTTAACATGTGTACGTCCGATCAACCAGCGACGTCGAATATGGAAATATGGACAGAAATGGTTATAATTAGCTAATTACGAACAATGTGACTTACTGACCTAATTGATACGAGAGTACATTTAACAAGTGCTACTAATGCTCGTGCACTGTTTGCTAGAGGGGTTTTATCTTCCTGTGGGACCCCGAGCGATGTGACATTCCGGATGCTCAATTATCCAATCGCCTGGCTATGAAGGTTGAAATCCCTGATTTGAAGACGTAAGGGTTGTCTCACTTTCCATAGGAGTCCTATACGATTCTGTTCAAGTTCTCTGTATTCTCATCCTTTCAAATGTGGTCATCTGCGCAACATATATGTAGTAGAGCCAACCCGGTGCATTGATGTTGTTAAGTCCCTCGGACTACCGCTGACATACTACAACACACGTACAACCACCAGCATATTCGAAGCATCAGGAAGAAGCACTGGACCAGATACTAGATTTAACTAATTTTATTTATACTAACCTATGTTCCTTAATAATGCGAGATACAAGATGCGTCCAACTATGACATGGGCTGCACATCAGCGTTGGTGAAAAGAGGGTCAATTACACTTACCAAAACTATGAAAAGAGTTGTTCACTTACGCTAGCTACAGTGTACATAAAAACATCTGCCACAGTAGGCAGCAATGCACACGGTTACGTAACTGTTTACGGTTGTGATTTTTTAAAATTTTATTGACTGTCAGTGCGTTTATTTCAGAAGATATTAGTACCACAATAAAATAGCCACCCGCAAATTGAACATTTTCAACTCAACTTCCTTTCGATCTCGAGTTTAGTTAGGCTTGAGTAGTACCATTCCGTTTTTGGGTTGATGCGTTCAGGTGTGCGAGAAGTAGCTCAACGTTTGGGAGGACCTAAAAGGACTTGGCCGCTATAAAACGCTCAATGTGCTCAGCAACATACCTGCAAGATAACAACTTACGGGGATAAATGAGATCGGTGAACAATTACTCATAGTTTCACTCATAGAGATGGTAAGATAACTACCATCTATGTGAAACTGTGTGATGGGCTTTGCTAGCAAAACGTTCTGGCGCTCTGTACAAGCTAAAAGATTCCTCCTTTAAAAGTACGGATACACATGGTGTTCATTTGTATGGATTTCTGGTGCTTAATATTGTTTCGTATTTTGGTATGAAAGACTAGCCGCCACGGCGTCGGTGGTCGTGCGTTGTATGTGCGTGTGTGCGAGAACGAATAGGAATATGGCCAGAACGAACATGTTAGTTGTTTCCGTAGACGATTCGAAACACAAAAGAAACAGATAAGTAAGAGGATCGAGATGGAAGGGTGGTTCACTATTATGCGACTCGCACACAAAAAATACGTTGAACTGAAGGAGGCCAAACACCACGCGGTGTATGCGATTTGGAATTCGTAGTGAGCATTACTGGCTGCAGAAGCATAGAGAGAAGACGCTGTATCAAGCTGGACTAGCAAGTCTTATGTGGCCAAGCAGTTCTACTAGTCGTGTGACTTGTCTCCCAGGTGCTGATATTGGTCCTTTATTGTTAAAAAGTCATTGGAGAAAACGTGATAGCGTTCTCTATTCTCATGTGTTAACTACCAATAGCACTACCATAAACTGTCGGCCTTGACGCATGACATTGTCGTGCACCCAGATATGTTGTCGGCCCAATTTAGCTATTCAACTGAGAGGAGCCGAGGTTGGTTAGTGTCGGTCAAATCGGCGCAACTAAAGCTCAAAGAAGTCAGTGTTCACTGCAGTTGAAATGCGTGTCGTATATTACTAGTACAAAGTGGTTGAATTACCAGGTAATATTCGTTCTTTTGTTAAGGTTTTCGTCAAGACTTTCATCCCAATAGTTCACTAACTACATAGCCGAGTCTAGTCCGGAAAAGCACCAGACGCGTTTCGCCTTAGTGGGGCTCGTCAGTGGTGCGCATTCCCTCGGTCTCCTACTGAGTATCGATCCCGTGAGCGCTAGAGGCAGATGCCAACTAGCCAACAGCTTAAGCCACTGAGCAATGGGGGACGTTGCCTGGGCTACATAATTTGCAAGCTAACTGGGATATAGGACCACCTATCTTCCACTGTCACTAACAGTGGTTAGCCTGCGAGCTGATGACTTTCCCTCACTAGACGCTATATCCATAGCAGGTTTGAAACTAGGAGAGGCTATTTATTTTATATATTACTCTTAAGTAGCAGGATTTTAGTTGTACTTTTTGCAAGGTATTCCTCCCGATAGTTCACAAGCACAGCCTAGTCCGGAAAAGCACCAGACGCGTTTCGCCCTATTGGGGCTCGTCACTGGTGCGCATTCCCTCGGTCTCCTACTGAGTATCGATCCCGTGAGCGCTAGAGGCAAATGCCAACTAGACAGCAGCTTAAGCCACTGAGCAATGGGGGACGTTGGGTGAGCTACATAATTTGCAAGCTAACTGGGATATAGGACCACCTATCTTCCACTGTCACTAACAGTGGTTAGCCTGCGAGCTGATGACTTCCTCTCGCTAGACGCTATATCCATAGCAGTTTTGAAACTAAGAGAGGCGAATAATATAAGATATTCGTTCTGTTAGTAACTTCCTCGATCCGTTATTCATAATATTTTCGCTCCGCTTCTGCTTTACTACTGACACTTGTACGGTCTCTGTGTATGTGTGTGTGTTTTCGTTTGTTATCTCAGCTTTCTGCATTACCCATTATTCTTTTGGGTTTTTACCATCCGTTTCATCTCTGCCTTTCCACTTACTTAGTGAACCGCTTGTATTCTACTTTGGCCTGATACAATCTGCTTCATACATTCCCTTGACCATCTTCATGCCCCTTTTTGACCATGACATCAAAACTAAGCGATCGGCCGGTGACCGAAGGACTGAGACAACTTCTTTGTGTAATCCAGAAGTCACCGGTTCGAGTCTGCGTAGGTCAGAGCGATCTCACAGTATCCTTAGCCGGTGCACTACTGGTGCTGCTCGCGTGAGAACGAAGCATCGGTATGCAAATGCCATTTTCCTTTGTTCTCTTTCTATGACTAAACAGTTCGCTTATTTTCGGCATTGGAACGCACAGTGTTAAAACTTCTCTGGCCTCGCAGTATGAGCTGACCGCCTCTATATCACTCGCGGGAGTGTTTACCGTAATTGAATTAGATTGAATTGAAAATGTGTTTTGCTCGAGGTACCTAGAAACCGTGCCCACAAAGGGACGGATATTTTTACATGCACAATATGCCCACGCATGCTGGGATTTCAATGGTTACGGTTTATGCTAGGATGCAATAAGGACGTTTTAAGTGAATATCTACATTTGGGACTTTCACTTTCCCTTTCTACCAGTTCAGGGGCATTCTCAGTCAATTGGTTCCGATGCAGATCAGGTGGACTATGATGATTGTGGGTTCATGAGTGGGGGAATACTTGAAAGCGTACGAATCCATTAGTGTCATTATCCAAGTATGAAGACGTGTATGAAGATTAACATAAAAGACTAGAGCAGTACTAGGCAACTTATCAGTGAGTAGCAAAAGCTCTATACTTAAAGCACTTGTACTCGAGTGAGAAAAAATGCGAAATGTAGATTTAATACATCAATGTGGTTCTTTAAGAATATTTAAAGATTCAACTGCGTTCCCCGAGTAATATGAAGGAGTGTGAAGGGTGAGGTGTTTGAACCTACCTAAATATCGATGTCACATTAAACTGATCGAGCAAGATGTGTTGCGTGTTACGGAACTCCTGAGAGGCAAGGTGGGCTCAGTGGTTTTCCCTTCAGCCTTCACTTGCAAGTAAAGGTTTATGGTTTAAATGGCCGTGTGACGGAAAGTGTGATGTTGACATGAGAGAGGTAAATCGTTTCGGTTGGCTTTTTCTTTCAGAAAGCACTTGAGGGTGCGAATTGCAAGATTGGCATGGACGAGCGAAAGTCAAACATGTTATCAAATGACTGTGAGGTAGGATGTATACGGTTTGTGTTCCCTTCTAGCCTTCACCTGCAGGTGGAGCTGTTAGATTAACTTTACCGAGTACATAAATAATAATGACAATATGAGGAGAAGAAGCAGTGTTTCAGTTGGCTTCGCTTGTCAGGCCCCACTCGAAACTGCGAACTGTCAGGTTGGTATGGGCGAGCAGCATTTCGAATGCGTACGGAATATGTGGGATGTAAGAGATACATGGCTAATTTTATTTTTCCATTGTGCGTGTAACTTCAAACCTATCACTTCCGAGTGAAACAGAAAGTTTACTGGGTTGGGGTGAAGCTGCATCTTCTGTGCATATATTGTTGAAACCAACTGCTATTAACACATCTGTAAGTACTTGAAAACTGAGTGTATTCATTATATTCTGTATGGTGATAAAAGCCCCCAACCGTTTTAAATTTGGTTCGGATTCCACTTGCCCACAGATGTCAACATCATCATTATACACGTTAGCTAGAGGTGGAAAACACCTCAGCCAGTGTGCCACAATGCATAAAATAAGAAAATAATATTCAACAGATGTATGACAGCTAAGCTACCAGCAGCGGATGAGCATCGTTCCGGAAAGCTACCAACCGGTTTCTATGCAGAAAAAAATTTCTTATGCAAAATTATATTATGCTAAGAAATGAGATCGTGCTTGGAGGGGGAGGGACAAAGAAACTCACAATCCGAACGCCATTGAGGTCGGTTACCAGCCATGTCAACAAGTGTATCTATCCAAACGTGCTCATTGTTCTTCGGTCCCCAAGCAGGGAGCCGAGAGGCTCCAACCGGGTTCAACTTCGAAGTGAGGGCCTTTATTCCTCTCGACCAAGTCATCGCTTGGCCACCTCTCCTCTTTTTCCATCCACACCCCGGCGCACAACCAACGCACGTCGCGGAAGCCGGTGGGCTGGTATGCGTAACACGTCGTGGAACCATCGGAGCCTGGTGCGCGAAATAACGGTGCTGGGCGGTTCATTTCCATTTTCTGTGCCGTAAACAAGGCGTCGAACACGCTCGTTGCTCACGCGATGTTCTCATATACGTAATGGCAATTTGTTCCAAAAATGAGTACATGAAGCGATAGGAGCGCTTCTTGAGCTTCCTTCAGTTTTCTCAGGTTCGATGGTGTTTGTATGATTTCCTGTGTTGTACTTCTGGCTAAGTGACGGCTGCAGTGCATTTCTTCCGGGACAGACCGAATTATGTGTTAATTTATGTGAATAGCTATCCGTTGTAGACAACAATGTGCGAGTGTTGTTCCCCGGGCTGGGTATTCTGACTGAATACGCTTCATCACCAGTTAGGTTGCATTATCAATGCTACTGATCACACCACTAGTTCATCATACATAAGTCTACCTAGATTATATCGGTAGTAGGGAGAAACGGTTGCTACCATCTGCGAGGAATTGCACGATCTCGAAAGATACATGGAATAGTTCATTGATGATCACTGACCTCAGAACACTTTCTTGTGCGGTATCACGGGATGAGTACACCCGATTAAACACTCTGTTCGTCTCCATGGACTGAACGGAAACCACAGTGATGGAAAAGAACCCCACAATAAGCAGTGAAAATGATAATGTACTTGCTTAAGCCTCTGACTATGCCTCATTGATGGGGGCGTGGCTTAAGTCACTACCCCGCAGGAGGATGTTTGTAGGTTCGAACCCTGTCGAATTCGAGCCAACGGCGCGGAATCCGTTAGTCCGGTGACCAATTCAACACCAACAAATCCTTTCTCCTCTTTACTCTTTCGTTCTGCACCACATATTCAATCCCAACTACGTTGTTGTAGAATAACATGCATGAAGTGTAAAAATGGTTGTATGATTTAACACCGAACGAGAACACATGCTCGTTCTTTTTGATTCAACATCCACGCTCGTAGATTCCGAAGTCCTTGGGCGTTCTGAACTGGATCTCAAGGCGCTGGCCAACCAACTGGGCTCAGACTGGGAGAAGTTGGCCAAAGCGCTATGTTTTACTGATAACGAAATTCAACAAATTTCGAGGGAATCTAGTGCCTACTCAACAACTCATCCAACTACCGAGGAGCAGAAGGGCGAGCTCATGCTGTCCATGTGGCAGCAGAGGGTCTCCGAATCCGCGGGACCAAAACAAGCCGCTCTCGGTGAGTACGCCCCGCTCTTTTTAAACATGTTTTTGTGATTTGTCCCTATGTATGCGCATGAAATATAGTTTTTATAACTTTCTGATCGAATCCGACATATATTTCACTAATAGTTGTAAGGAATGTTCCGCTAGAAGTAGTCAGCAGTGAAGTGCTTCGATTATACTTGTTCCTTGCTTTACTTCACACTGAAATCCAATCTAATGTGATGTTTTACATTTTTCATAACAAATCGATACCTAAGTATACCCATCCTGGTGGCGACCATTCGGTTGAAATCATTCAGAGTTGGACGTAGTCAAAGATCGAGACAGCTGTTTTGAACCCCTGTGTGCAAGTAATATGTTCTAAGTGATCACGCTGCGTTGTTACTATTGCGTTATGCACCCAAGTTATCAGTTTCGATTCCATCGTCCAACAGCTGTCTCCTTTTAACCAAGAACGCTCCCAACCACAGGCTGATCTGACTTTTTCTCAGATTCTTAAGGTACAACGTAGGGTATCGGTTTTGGATGCACGCCTGATCATCAACTTTCCAGTGGTAATCAGCAAAATCACCCTGTTGTCTCTAAAAATATTCCCTAAAGCAACCATGCCTCATAAATGGCTTTTCTAGAAGCGCTTCAAAGTCTAAGTGATGGCACTGGCCTAGATTCGGTTGCAACTAATCAAGACTCACATTGCACTCAGTGAGGTACTTATCTGATATTTTTCCATGCATGTACATTCCAAAATATTGCTCTGTTTTTGCAGTTGAAGTTGTCACACTTACTTAAGGAATTGTATTTCTGTGGATGTTTGTGAGTAGTGTAGAGTTCGAAGAAAGTAGAAGCCACGATTAAAATTCACGCACAATAATATGCCTCGACGGGGAGTCGAACCCCGGTCCACGAATTTCCGGTCCGTTGCTCTACCACCTGAGCTACCGAGGGCTCAGGTGGTAGAGCAACGGACCGGAAATTCGTGGACCGGGGTTCGACTCCCCGTCGAGGCATATTATTGTGCGTGAATTTTAATCGTGGCTTCTACTTTCTTCGAATTGTATTTCTGTTGCTTCAAAGCGTGCCCTTGGTCGAAATGATTACGCGTGTGGGCTGTAAGCCGGAGGTTACAGGTACGAAACAGCGTAGGTGCGGCGACGTCGCGGTATGCTTAGCTCACGCGCCACCAGTGGTGGTTGTAGCAGCGAAACGTCTGCAGAGTGTGCCGACGTACTGTTGATACCTTTTCTTTCCTATGAATTGTTTAGAAACATACTGTGAAGCTGTGGGTTTATGAAACTTCCATTTTCACACTGTCTACAGGCAACCAGTTAGCAACTGCCTTACATTCCATCAAGCGAGCCGATGTAATACACCCTAGTATGACCGACATTCGGCCTGTGGTCACAGAAGATGAGCTGGCGGCTGCTACCGTTGCATTGAGCAAGAAACCATCGCCACCACGAGTCGAAGTTACGCCTGATGTGCAGTCTTCCTTGACTATCCCCAGTGCCGTAGATGTTTCGCAACCAAGTGTGGGCGAAGTGGAGCATGGTACGTCAATGGATTATCATGGCTTTCCTGTGTTCATTCCTCCTCCAAACTTAGTCCAACCCCGGAATTTTAAAGAAACTTCTCTTATTGCGTTCCTATTTTGACCAAAGTTACCACTTATCTCTAGTTATCAAGCGGAGATCATCCATAATTCACACGAAGTAGTGCGGTTAGGTGTCTGAGCGCAGTTCCAACATACCCCTTCGGATTGCACGATACGGTTCATCTTCCGAGTCATAAAAGATTTGCAAATTTAATCAGTGTATGTACTTGGCAAATACCTTCCTACGAAGTGAGTAATATAAGGAACTTATTTTTACCGTAAACACAACGTTTCCTTTGTATGTTGTGATCGATGCTCGATTTGTCTACCATCCATTTAGATGAACATCACATCGATGAGTATAACTAATAACTTTAGAATAAAGGAGGAAAATCAGGTAAAAGATATCCGTCTAGGCATAATTTAGCAGTAATATGACCGCCTTATAGAAAGGAATGATAGGTATGACAATGATAGGTATTAAACCGCTGTTTTCTAGACCGAACCTCTGGCCCACAAGCCCGTTCCGAACTGGTATGTCGATGCATTCAGCCCAAGGGTCGCTTTCGTCTGCTTATGTGAAATTTCTATGTGGATGTTCAGTTACTAAGTGAAGCTACTCCGTCTTAACCTCATCGTCCCTGTGTCCACACTGAATCGAACGCTTGTTATTGTCTTGCAGAGCGCGAAACGGAGCCAACTCCAGGTATTGCAGAGGTAGATGTTGCATCTACCCAGGAAGATGTTTCGGATATTTCGACCTCCGTTTCTGCTGCCGTTAGTGCTCCAACAACCGCTTCTTCGCTGACTGAAGCAGTAGGTAAGTAACTGCTATTGTGCACTACCTTCCGGATGTTGTTGAAAGTTGCCGCACCTAGTAACCAAGGCTGTGGTTGGTTCGTCAACCATTATATAACCAAAGAACACTGGCTTTTGATTTCGTCCAAGCTGCATTCGTTTCTGGTGTACCGTCTTCTTTCGTCCTTTAGTCTCTACTACCAAGGCAGCTGACATGGTGGACAATTAAATGAATGAGTAAATGAATGGTATATTTGTTGACTTTGCAAGAAAACTAGCTTACGCAGGGTCAGATCCAAAGTATTACAGGTGTTGTATGCTCTCGTATAAGACTAAATGTGTTCACCTGCAGAGGTTATGAGGTAGGAGGCAGGGATCTCGAAAGGATGAAAGTGCCGATATGTCCTGGATTTATTCAGGATATTATAACGTTTTCTTTCTTAAGCACAACCGATTCTTCTGGAAGTTGCAAGTGCACGTATTTTGTTCATTGCGTTCGGAGCTAACGTCCGTGGTACATTTTGTGGAAGAAATGAACAAAGTTAACCGAAATGTAGGTAAAGCTCAGTAACAAGGTATAAGATTAGTTCGGTATTCTTTTGGAATTTCGGGGACCAGCGCCGGCGTGGCTGGACATTCATCTCTTACCAAGGACGTGCATTTTACCTGTAGAAATACCATACGTTGCTACTTAACCTGAAGAAAAGAATAATATTGGACACAGAGATAGGTACGAAGATGGCAAGTATAGGGGAGGAAATGAACCTGTGAACAGGGGTTTGCGCATATGCTAATTCTTACTAATGCAGTTGATCAGTAAGCATTAGGAGGTGGGGACGATTGAGATGAGGATCTGTTTTAGTTCTCATTTCCGGAATTCTTTGGAGAAGTAAAAACTTCGCTATAGCTATGGTATTTTCAACTTATATCGAGGCCGAAAAAAGCTTGTAATTACCAGAAGTAAGAAGAGTGGATATAAGAGCTCACTTTGTTTCATCTCTTTGGCTCCAATGTGGACGCGAGAGCCCTGAGATGGGTATGGCCGAATAACCAAGGAAGATGAAACAAGGAGAAAAATTTACAGCTCGGATGTACTACGGTGCAGTTCATTTTCCATTGTGATATTACCGCGTAATAGGGAGTTAACCTTTTGAATGATATCTTTCTGCACATAACATTAGGTCGACTTGTAGGATTATGGTCCACTCAGAGGTAATTACTGTTTACAGCATACTAAAGCTGCGTGTGCCTTTCATCCGAAGCGGCCTTTTAATAGGCGGGTAGCGCCGAAAATGTCCTCTCTTTGGATCTGGCTCCAGTGGTCGGACTAAGCTAGTTCCACCTCGGTGTGATCTATGGTTCAATATGAGATTACATGTCGCGCACAAGACGAGAACTCCGGGACCTAGCTATGAATTCCCCCGTCGATTTCATAGGCGCCGTTCGCGGATCCCGGCGTTACATTGGTTAGGTGCTTATCCGAAAAACCCAAAGCCCCATATTCCGAATCCCCTTTCCAACCGCATACTTGAAGTGACAAACCAAGGACAAAGGATGACGGATAATACTGAAGTGGCCTTCAATTGTCACGTGTTTTCCCCGATGTCTGGTGACTGTCAGACAAGCTCTAGTCGATGCAACGTGATGTTGCTGTTCCCTTTGCCGTTCGACTGCTGCATACCGTCATTCAAGCGATATCAGCCGTAATCGGCTTTTCTCTCAGGGGCACGTTCACAATAATATGGTCCTCGCATGTAAAACTTTGGAGTTTTCGATGTCATCTTCTCTACCCGCTGCCGGTAGCATTTCTCCGATCAATTTAACTCGATTTTACCAGATTTCTGTCACTCACCTTGACGCGTCTAAACATACTATTTGTGCCATTCATTCGGATAGCGGAACCTCTTTCGTCCACTTCTGTGCCAAGTGAGGTAGGTGAGGAACTTTCGACTCAGATCGCAACACTTGCTCCCCAGGATTGGAAGCAAGCTCTTCTGGATTACCTTGCAAATTCAGGCGCACAGCCGATTCCTCTCGTCCTTCCAGCTGTTACTCAGCCCGATATTCCTGACGACCGAATTGAAGCAATTACTCAAGTTGCCAGACTGGATGTTAGCGTATCCCAGAAGGTCCCCGTCCCGCATGCAGACCAGATGGAAAGATTGGTTATCGCGAATGAATTATCACATGTTATGGAAGAGGAGCCTCTCGATTTGCCCTCAGGTAAGTTAACGTCGGAGTCAGCAATTCCATTTTTCACTAGACGGCATATTGCAGACGTTACGAAAGCTTGTGTTTTCATTGTCCTATCTTTACAGAGAGCGTTGAAGATGAGGTGAGCATTCAGGAAGAATCCATTGAACCTGTCATTGTGGACCGCAGGGGACCATTTATTCCCGCAGAAATTGAATCTACGCAAATTCTGCCCGCAATGTCTTTGGCAGACACTGAAACCGGAGTTCCACAAATTATTCAAGAGCGACTCGAGGAGAGCGGCGAGGGCGTTGTTAAAACCGATGATACGCTCATCATCGCAACACCTGCTGGTAAGTATTTCGGCGTTTTGTGACCAAGCTACAGACTATCCACCGTCTAGTGATCAATTCAATTCTCACCGGATCACCGGCTGTAACTTTCACTGGTCCTACGTTGAATGACGCGTAGCCAATGATCCCAAGATAAGAACAAATTTGGATCACAATATTTACGGTACTATTAAAATATATGGAGTTAAGTAAATTGGGCAAACCTCAATATTTTAGTGTCTCAGTAGATCACCGTCAACAACTGTTATAGTGGAGTTAAGAAAACTCCACCACTCCTCGTTGTTATGTGAGTTTGCCCCACTCACCCCTATTCATCCCGCCTTCGTTTACGGTTCTCCGCATACTTTTTCTGTTGCTTCACATTTGTGATTAGCTTGAATTGACACTGAATCGTATGCTTATTGGCTTTTCCCTTACTCTGTGCATTTCACTCGTTCGTTAGATACCGTATCGATCCTTCGCTCCTGGAATGACAAGCCTTAATGGAATGCATGTCAGTTTTTCTGCATAGCCTTTGTATATACCCTGATTTGAATTATACCGTTGATTTGAATTCACGGAAGCTTGGTGGCCGGTTTGGTGTGCTGTAGGTAACATAGTCTTTCTACCCGGATTGTCGTGCATGTTCTTACTACCGTGAGCTAGCGGAAAGCAGTCCTTGGAGCTCCGACACAATATTGTAGGCGACGGCGTTTTGAACAAACGCGTCAATCTCATTTGAACAGACGCCACCCCTCCTCCAGCAGAGAAATTACATTTTGAACAGTCTCAGCGGCAGTTACTTGAGATGTTCTCAGAATATCTGAACATCCAATTGGATTAAGAAACGGAATCTAATCCGTCTCAACCACGGACTGGCAACAGTTGAGTTGCGGGTTAGAACTATACCACGGTCCGATGGAATGAATATTGCTGACGATCTCCGAAAGGATGAAACGCGAGTCAAGTGCTTTTACGGGAGTGTGATGGCTGTATGCTTAAGAAAATAATGAATCCAAACTTTCGACTGCCATCCGCAAGCTAACAACGTGTTGGTTACCACTTTTGAAACGGCTTCCGACTGTCTGGAAGAAACGAAGTCATCCTGCACCAGCACACCAAGGTCACGTTCCTGAGGGCTTGTCTGTAGGCCGTAGGCCTCAATTTTATGGTGATAGGCGTGTCAATGGCGGATGTGGACAATGTGTCACTTGACCACATTGAATGGCAATGAAATCTTCACCGGTCAATGCCAGGTCCAATCTAACTCGCACATGGAGGAGCTTGTGGTCGTCCACTCTCTTGATCGCCGGCCAACTTTTCACGTCATCCGTGAAAAGTAAAATTGTTGAGGTGATAGCTTTCGCATGATCGTCGCACTCCACTCGATTACGGTCGGGCAGAGATGTTCCGACTCCAACCTATAATTGCTGTTCGCGAAGAAAGTTACCAACCCATCCCAATACTGCATCGCTGACGCTTTCCAGGTAGCCCATGATTACGTCATCGGTGATCGCTTCCATGACTTTGACAAGCGCAGGGAGAAGTGTTATCGGCCGGTAATTGGTAGGATCAGACGGACTTCTCTGAAAGAATCCGGTAAGTGGTTGAGCTAGGTGAATGGCTGCTACCTACAGTGCTTCAGGATGAAGGTAATCCACTCAAGGAAAGCTGTGTGTACGCAAGGATAGTAGCTTTTTCAGAACCATTTTTGCTTTGAATTTGATGCTGGATAACACTGATGGTGTGGTGACTGAAGCAAGTATAAGGTTTGAGTCCAGTACCCCCTGGAAAGTAGGCCAGTACTGGGCCCGTGAGGCGTTGGCCGCCTTTTTTGTTGTCTGTGTATACCCAACAATCGTGCTGAGTGGTGGGATTCTATGCTGCAACTTTCGAAGTGCATTCACGTATCTGTAAAGAAGCTTGTGGTTCGAACGAAATCGTTTCACTAGCTGCTGTTGGTGTGATAACTTACCTTCACGAACCAACTGTACCTATTAATTGCTCAGAACGACGTACGCTGTCTCATTTTCCGCGTCAGGATTGTTTTGGTGAAGGCGCCATGTGTTTCCCCAAGGCCATAAATCTTCATGTTTGGCTTCTCATGAATAATGCTGGTTTCCTGGGATGGGGGAGGATTTTTGCTCTGATGCTTTGGTGACTAGTGACGTGGTTTTCACAAATTTATCGCAGACTATCTCTGGGGTGCACTCCGTCAAAATTGTCTCACTAGGATTTTAAACGAATGCGGACAGAACCTGATAATGAGTAATACATTGCATTTTTCGGCTCTGCATCGGGGTATCTGTCGTGCCAAACGAAATCACACCGTACAGTTCTGTGATCGTAGCCTATTTTGTGTGTGTATAAAATTCTAGTTGGACATTCATGACGGAGTGCACCCCAGAGATAGTCTGCGATAAATTTGTGAAAACCACGTCACTAGTCACCAAAGCATCAGAGCAAAAATCCTCCCCCATCCCAGGAAACCAGCATTATTCATGAGAAGCCAAACATGAAGATTTATGGCCTTGGGGAAACACATGGCGCCTTCACCAAAACAATCCTGACGCGGAAAATGAGACAGCGTACGTCGTTCTGAGCAATTAATAGGTACAGTTGGTTCGTGAAGGTAAGTTATCACACCAACAGCAGCTAGTGAAACGATTTCGTTCGAACCACAAGCTTCTTTACAGATACGTGAATGCACTTCGAAAGTTGCAGCATAGAATCCCACCACTCAGCACGATTGTTGGGTATACACACACAACAAAAAAGGCGGCCAACGCCTCACGGGCCCAGTACTGGCCTACTTTCTAAGGGGTACTAGCCTCAAACATTATACTTGCTTCTGTCACCACACCATCAGTGTTATCCAGCATCAAATTCACAGCAAAAATGGTTCTGAAATAGCTACTATCCTTGCGTACACACAGCTTTCCTTGAGTGGATTACCTTCATCCTGAAGCACTGTAGGTAGCAGCCATTCACCTAGCTCAACCACTTACCGGATTCTTTCAGAGAAGTCCGTCTGATCCTACCAATTACCGGCCGATAACACTTCTCCCTGCGCTTGCCAAAGTCATGGAAGCGATCATCGATGACGTAATCATGGGCTACCTGGAAAGCGTCAGCGATGCAGTATTGGGATGGGTTGGTAACTTTCTTCGCGAACAGCAATTATAGGTTGGAGTCGGAACATCTCTGCCCGACCGTAATCGAGTGGAGTGCGACGATCTTGCGAAAGCTATCACCTCAAAAATTTTACTTTTCACGGATGACGTGAAAAGTTGGCCGGCGATCAAGAGAGTGGACGACCACAAGATCCTCCATGTGCGACCTAGATTGGACCTGGCATTGACCGGTGAAGATTTCACTGCCATTCAATGTGGTCAAGTGACACATTGTCCACATCCGCCATTGACACGCCTATCACTATAAAATTGAGGCCTACGGCCTACAGACAAGCCCTCAGGAACGTGACCTTGGTGTGCTGGTGCAGGATGACTTCGTTTCTTCCAGACAGTCGGAAGCCGTTTCACGTTGTTAGCTTCCGGATGGCATTCGAAAGTTTAGATTCATTCATCTTCTCTAGGGTGTTCCACGCCTGTGTGCATTTCCACATGGAGTACGCAATCCATTCTTGACATGCTTGGCTAAATCGTGAGCTTGCAGCGCTCGAAACTCACCATGGTCGAGCAGCAAAATTTGTCAAGAGATTGTGCAACCTTTCGTACTAGCAGCCACCAAAAACAATCGGAGTGTTCAGTACACGCTGCAGATGGCTACGTGGAGACTACATATTAGTCTACCGAATACGGAACGACTTCACTTACGCATGTCGCCACCTGCTGCAACGCATCCCGAACACCAACTTCACAGGCAATAGCCTGAAACTGAGTCAACAACACAATCGGCTTTTCATTAAGGCTGGACGAACTTTGGTTAATATTGACCCAGTGCTTCAGCTATAAGTGCTTTCAGTTTGTCCAATGTACGCGGCCTTGTTTTGTACACTCGCCGCTTCAGATAGCCCCATAGAAAGTTCCATGGGGTTCAATTCTGGTGAGCGAGCAGGCCACTCCATTGGTCCACCGCGTCCAATCCAATGGTGACCAAATCTGTCGGTGAGGTAAGCACGCACCGTTTTAGCAGAATGTGCGGCTGCACCATCCTGCTGCCACCAAATGGTACTGTATGCGCCTTCGGCCTCCAACTGGGGAAGCACAAAAGTCTGCAGCATTTCCAAGTACAACAATGCTAGGAACAGATAAGTCTTTAGTACTTCAAGACAACAACCTACCGGTCACATTCCCAGAAAAAGTATTTGCTGGATATTTTCTGGCTTGTTAATCCTTCCCAAACCATCAGTTTCACACTATGGTGCGTACGTGATGCGGTAAATTTTCATGGGTTGCCGTTAGCCTAAGATTAATATTCCATTATTCCATGTAGATGAAACAGTGCTTCATTTGTAAAGATGACAGAGCAAATATCCCCGTGACCCAGAAATCAGCAACGAAATTCATGCCGCTTTTCCGAATCGCAGGGTTTCAAAACCTGCACTTTAAGTGCACGGGATCTTCGTAATTTTCGTTCCTGTATTATCCCGAGTACCCCACATCGGGTCTTGTCACAGTGCTGTGGGATCCAACGAATAGTGAGATCAGTTTTTGGTACTTCACTGACTACTGTACAAACTGCACAGTCGTCCGTGGTGATGCGAGGCGGTCCGGTTCTCTTCATGTCACACACACACACAGTTTGGTCTAACTTCTTCACTAGTTTAAGCACGTACCAGGCGGTGATGGGACGCATTCCTGCTTTCATTGCATCGTATCTTCCTGAAGTCGAGGCAGCGTTTAAACCGCATTCACCGAACAGCCGAATAAGCAGCGCGTGCTGCGTAACAGTCACGTTACGTGATCCCGACTGCATTTTCTGCTCGTGCTCCGTTACCTGTGACGGTGATTCAATGCCATTGACACGACTTGCAATACCTGCCCTCGTCCTCATCTACTTTAAAACGCCCGGTTCGCTGAGCTGCCATCACGTGCGCACATTCACGCCACAGTTTTGGCTGCGCGCTTTAACTTGCCTACGCCGACTTCGCTGCATAGCCATCGAGACCCACAGATAACCATCGATCGCTTCAACGCCTACGGTTAGCCATGACCTTCGGCACTCAGCACGAAGTTAGCTGACGGCTAACGACCACCGGAAACACCTTGTGGCTGTCTGTACTCGTCTCGCTCGGTGACCAAAACTGGTTCATATGGCCTGTCTGTGCGTGTTTACCAGATCACGCCTGCACTCAGCTGAACCCTGCACTAAATCACTCGTCTGCCTAGAATTCCGTACGTCCTCACCACTAAGGTGAGAGAGAAATTCATGTATCTGCTTGCGCAGTAGGCAATTTGCGAAATTCGTTGAACATTGGATGGTTATTGGATGGTGGGGGCAACAACCGTAAATGACCGGTGTTCACCATGAAGGTGGTCAACGGCCTTCTGCCGCTAGACTAACTATAGTTGTAACGAATTTCTACCCATACCACAGAACTCCCCCTACTACTCTTCTGAGATCAAATATCACTATTGAATGACCGAAGATGTAAACCAGGCGTGAACCTCTGGTCAAGGTTATGGGCATATGGAGGATTGAACAGTTGCTTAGGCTAGCACATGGAGGGTTAAGCTAGTGTGATAAGATTATCTGGAATTTTTGAAAAGTTTTTGCTGCACGAACGGTTCGCGCAACCACGATAAAAATTCATTTGAATGAACCGAAATGTACAGTTCAAGTGACAACTAAGAGTAGGTTTCAGGGGAATTTTTCAATCAATGCATGACTCCGCAACACTGGCCTTTCAGTGTGTTTCGGTGAACCATTCCGTACGTTTCGAATGTGCATTTTTGGCAAACAGATTTACAGACATATGCGGAGAGCAACCAAACAAAAGTGCATTGATAAGCGGGGACCACGTTCGGCACGCAGCTAGATTATACTTTTCACCTGGTCAGGACGTCGTCCTCATCCAAACACTTGGTGCACTTTTGTGGTGTGGCCGTTTGATTTGCTACGGGGACGGGCATCATGAAATTGATCAGCTAGCAAGATGCTTTCATTTTCTAGATCCACATTGGACAGGAGAATGCCATGAAAATATAATTGGTCGGGCTAGAATCGAACTGTTTTTCATCGTATTGGCTCTCCTCGTGCTCTTAAGCACCGTAATCGAAACCGTCTAGGCGGGTGCCGCTTGTTTCCTGAAAACGTATTTTCCTGTGCATTGGAGTCATCCGGCACCGTGGAATACGACACTCATAAAAGTGTCTATTTTTCATACGTTGTAACACGATCTGGTTCGATAGAGGTGAAAAATGAAAACCTCCCAGTGCACGGTGCGGGCAGTGCTATTTTCAGTCACCAGGTTCGTCTGTCGGCTACGTGTCTCACATCCGTGGGGAGGCATCGCATCGCATCGATCGCCTGTGTGACCACGGCGTTCGACCACTTGCCTCCACTTGCTGGGTGCGCCCTTCGCTCACCCGTGGGGCGGAGGTTGTATGTTACTATAGTCACTGAATGCGGTACGAGAAGCAGATGGCAATTGGTTGTTACCCGCTTGTAAACACTGCACAACCACGACGCGTTTCGATGTAATTTCATTTCATCAGGCGGAGATAGCAGTCCTCGAACCCGGGACCATTGGAATAGTAGCAGAAACCCCTGCCCCTTTGGCTACCGGGTCACGGTGGGGGGCAAGGCTTGGCACAACGGTGACTGACAAATTGGAGGGTCAAATTTAGATTACACATTGTGTGATTGGATTGCGACGCGCAATCTCAATGTGGACCGCGATTCCCATTGAAATGAGCCTTGGTCAATGCGTTCACTAGGACCCTAGCTGAAGCAGGTGGAAATTGAGTGTTGCCCGCCCGAAAACACTGCACAACCACGACGCGTTTCGATGTCATTTTATCTCATCAGATGGAGATAGCAGGTCTCGAACCCGCGGTACGAGAATGTGTTACCTTCTCTTCACACGTGCGCATACATTCGTAGGTAAGCACTCCTCGAAACCACCTAGCCACAATTCATATAGTAAATATGAAACAAGAATTCTACTGGGTGAAAAAGTTAACGGCATGCTTAGGTTGTGGAGATGACTCGGTCATTTCGTGTGATCTCATCAATCACAAACATGCGGTTAACGATGCCCCAAAAGTCAGCTGAAATCGGTTCACTTTACCACTGTAGGTTCAAAGTCAGTTAGATATAATTTTGCTCTCAAAGCGCTTGATGTTTTCGATTGATAGAAACGGCTTCCGCTGACCTGAAGACATGGGAACGCTTCTGATTGCGCGTAAGGACGGATGCGTGTGCTGTACTACGGAGGATTCTTCAGTACAGAATGCAACCAACCTCTGCTGTCATTGTCTAGACTTCGATATTCCCTCCTTTTCTATACTGAAGTAACGATCTTTGATCAACTTGGTCTAAGTTCCTCCTTAATTCATGTACTGTGCACTAAACTTGAAAGCTGTGACGCCCCCAGCTTCTTAGTTATATTTGAGCCCACGCCTTAGTTAATCATTATGTTCGTCGGGTAACTTGTCTAAACTGCCTGCTAAGTCTACGGTTGCGTCGTTTTACTTTCTATCGTTAGCTTGTCCAGGCAATCAGCTGTATTTATATATTCTCGATGACACTAGTTGCGAAGTACGTACTCTAGTTTATTTAGACACCAAGTGTCTGGGTGGTTGAAATAACGTGTTACTGTGGAGAAGAAAAAATCAACACTGTCCTATTTCACCGCGTAAGGTGTAACATGGAAGGAATTGGACTTGTATGCCATTCACTGGTAACAGTGGCACTTTAGTGCACTTTTTCTGGATTCGTTACTTTAGGAGTTAGTTTTCTGTTTTCCCGAGTCATCTCTTGTAGAGTCCCAGTCCGTAAGGTTCTCAGCTGCACATAGTACCGGGGTTGATTGCGTCTTAGCACACTTACTAGATGACCCACCTCTTCTATGTACCATACTGCAAACTGAACTGAATGTTCGACAACTTTTTCCACGGATAGCACTCGGTTTAAAATTCGAAAATCACTCTGTAATCTTAATCGAGAGCGTGTTAGCACAGGTTTGGTCCCCTTTTCTTGTTTTTTACAAACAAACTGGCGAGGTTATCGCCTCAGATTTTATATTCTTCGCTGATGACATTGGGCTGTGGTGGGTGATCATGAGTTCGGACGACCACGGGATACCATAACACGACCTTGATGAGTCTTCAGATTAGTAGGTCCACTGCGTCATGTGTTTGACGTGGGCAAATGCAGAGTTTATTCAAATGCACCCCAGATAAACCTACCTTTTGGGGGAAAACATACATTGCGGATTATTTTTCTGTGTTACACGACCCCAGTGCTCTCGTACAGAACGAACTCCGCTGTTCGGCATGATTCGAACCGATATGAGAAAGGGATAGTCAACACAACTTTTCGCTTCTCCGTTCTTCCCCCGCTGCTTGATCTTTACGTGCATCCTCTCTTTGAGTATGTTATCCAAGGCTTTCAACAATGGTACACTGAAGCCTGAATGCGATAGGGAGCACGCAACTTTCATACTAGGACAGGCTGAAGGTGTTTGCGGTGTTTATTGGCGGTTACTGATAACCAGTGGTAGTCTTATACAAAGTTGCGCTGAGTGACTTCAAGAGCCGCCAAAGTGAAGCAGTTTAGATGTTACAGCCGTGTTGGATTGTGATCGGAATTGTTTGTTCTACCTGACCTACCAACACTGAAACGTCTCCCAAACTCATTTATCTCTGTCCCCAGAACCCGATCAATAATATGTCCAATCTGTCTAACACAACACAGGGGATGACGCATATCCGCCCTAGCCTTGAGCCACCTTTTTCATTCAGCGGCATCCTTTAGAAGTTCGATTTACTGGCCATATCTTCTAGGCACCTAGAGAGCTTCCAGGGGTTGGTGGTCGGAGATCTGCGTCCGCTTCCACAGTCCTAGCCCCGAACACCCTTTGACTGGTTACAGGGATTTTGTGATCCCATTGATATTCAAATATTGCCTTGAATGTAACCTTTTTCTGACCGGTCAATGAGACACTTATACAACAGCTACCACAGCAGATGTCATTCCGCGAGAGAAATAGACTATCCTCACTTCAGCATCTGTTTCTTGGCTATGTTGCCACATATGTTTCACATCAGCTGTTCGGTGTTTGGACATCAGTGATGAAGGGGTATCAGTACAGGACTGCTGATTTTGCCACCCGTTGACTGGCTGTTCATCTCTTAAATACTTTACTTAGATGCCAAACTCATTACATTAGCTTGACAGTTACGGTGATCGGGTTACACGTCGCAAGCAATTCTTCCTCAACCTCAGCTGCCCGCCTCTGCAGAAAACGGTGACACAGCCTAGTTTCCCTATCTGATCATAGTAAGGCGATCCGTTCCCGTGTCAAATATAAGCGAAATGTGCTCAACAACGGTCAATTAGTGCCAGTTACAATGATTTCCACTCAAGTTACTATAGTGCTTCAGTAGTATACGCATCGCACTTTTCGCTTAATACTGTAGATTCTTTTCTTCCACAATGTCTGGAGCCAATACGGTTGATGAGAGCGGAGCATGATATACGATGCTCTCTAGAGGTTGAATCCTAAAAGTGAAAGCACCGGTTGGTGTGAAAAGGTGAATGCTTATCAACAGCTTTATACATTACTTATGAATGGAAGGATTTTGGTGAGTATTTTTGTTCGTCGCAATCAGCCGACAATTCAGATATGTCGACCAGCTATCCGGAAAAGCACCAGACGGCCGTTTCGCCCTATTGGAGCTCATCAGTGGGCGCATCAGATACCGTCCTCCATGGCGCAGTTACATAAGCTGCGGACTAGTTGGCAAGAGCCACTAGCAGTCATGGGTTCGATCCTCCGCAGAGGACCAAAGGATGCGCACCACTGATGAGCCCCAATTGGGCGAAACGGCCGTCTGGTGCTTTTCCGGATAGCTGGTCGACATATCCGAATTGTCGGCTGATTGCGACGAACAAAAATAGCTTTATACATTTTCCATGAAACCGGGGTGCAGTTTATCAATAGTCGTGTATGTGCATTTGGTACGTCACGTGGTGGCATTTCTCTTCCCTTCAGCTTCCACTCCAATCTCTATGATAAAATACTATGAACCTGGAAACAATTTTTGTCCGCTTGTTTCTCTTGCCTCTTAGATCTCGTTCTTAGCAAGCCTCCACCAGAAGAAACGATCCAGCAAATACCCCCGTCAGTTCTGCAGAGACAGGTGTCGTTATCGGAATCCCTCACGCTTTCCACCGTATCTGATCAGCTTGAAGACAGTCTGGTCGAAAGAATAGAACCCCAAGTCCATTTGGGAACCGTTGGACAGCTAGAAAGCGTAACGCCCGCAGTCAAAGAAAGTCCTCTTACATTTGCAAGAGAGATATCTGAGGAGTACAGGGATGAAGGTCCCTCAACACCAGGTACGTTAATGTTATTCACTATGTTTCCGGAAATTTTTTGAGTATACATATGCGCTGAATTTTTCTAAATATCTTGGTATCCGTTACACTGTGACCGCAGCTCATGTCATACTATTGGACCGAGAATACTTTATCGCTCATGATGCCTTCACATTATCGCTTCATGCATCCGCATTAGTTTCTCAACGACAAATATCTTATCCTCTGGCAAGTCGCCAAGATGTGCGATAAAGTTTCTTGCTAGTTCCGCATTTGAAACATCATCAAACGGTTCACCATAACTGGTGTACAAGTTATTTCATCTCTACTTTGACATAGTCAAGTCAAGTTAACCAAAGCTTTATGCACCCAGATGGATGCATTTTCAACATTTTACACTATCTACCACAAATGTGATATAAACATCATCAGTAAAGATGATAATTTTACAATTTTACACACAGTATGGGTAAAAACGCACAGATGTCACTTAAGTAAACAGTACCGAATCTTTGAGCAACAACCGCACATTGATCGAACAAATTATGAGATTCTTCTTCCATTTGACGAGACCACCATTTGTTAAAACGTTTCTTGATAGCTCGTTTCAACTGGATAAAAGTAGCAAACCGCGAATTTTGCTCGGTATCTCGGATACCTTTTCCGAGAATCGGTGGAGTTGAGCGACCTCATTGACCTTGAAATTGTCCAGCCAAAGCATTCGCCAAAAGGTTCAAGTAAAATTGATACGAGAAGAGTAGTAGGGGAGTTGAATGGTATAGGTAGAAATTCGTCACATCTAGACTCACTCAGACAGCCGCCACACGCCCGGAAAAGCACTGTACGCGCGTTTCATGCTTTCGGGAATCATCAGCAGTGCGCATTCCATCGGACCCTTGGTAGGGCTCGAACCCGCAACTCGACTGTTGCCAGTCCGTGGTTGAGACCAGTCTTCTCTAATCATACGCAGACAAAACTGCTTATAATGCCATAAGTTAATTGGCGGCTTAAGTTTGGTAAGCTCGTCCCTTGGTGAGGGGGCTACCCTGTCTTCTGCACGGCAGTAACGTGTAAGTCAGTGGATAGTGAGCGGCGCTATATCACATCTAGTAACTTATTCACGATGGTCGTTGCCGTCCCCCGTAGCTCAGTGGTCTCAACCACGGACTGGCAACAGTCGAGTTGCGGGTTCGAGCCCTACCAGGCGTCCGATGAAATGCGCACTGCTGATGATTCCCGAAAGGATAAAACGCGCGCACAGTGTTTTTCCGGGCGTGTGGCGGCTGTCTGAGCGAGTCTAGATGTGACGAATTTCTACCTAAAATTGATACGTTTGCAGTAGATAGCGTAAAAAACGATGTTTTGGGGGAGAGCGGCGACGGCCAAATTAAACGCCCCGCTTTTAAAAGCGGTAACACATAAATTCCCATCGAGGGGAGATATGGTTCAGTCAAACTGGTTCAGTCATGTGATAAACATTAAAGTCAAACCTTTGTACTAAAGATTTGTTTGCTAGACCAGATGTAGTTTTTTCCCAGTGATGCTTTCGCCATTAGTTTCTTTCAACATTACGAAGGAAGTTGACGTCAATCACTTCAACAAGATTTCGGATCAGATTGTGATCCGGAAGCATTGCATGTTGTTCAAGTGATGTATCCGGTAGGGTGAAAGACACTACGGATTGGCGGAGTAAAAAAGCAAACAAGCAATGCATCCAAGCGCGTGACCGGTTATCCTGTCCACCTAGCCGCGAAAACCGGTGTATCACGTGTAGATCAGCGGCATCGACGTTTTCCTCCAATGGGATTTTCTTCACACTGGTTTTCTGTCTGATCGAGGATATCAACATGTTAAAGGAGTCTGCATCATTTAGGGTGTGTAAGTTGGCAATTCTGAACTAACGTGGCCAATAATACTAATACTACTACTGCCACTAATAGTAATAGTAAGTATAGCTGGATTGTCACTGTGTGTTTCTCTGTAACTCGTATTTGCTCACCAAGAAGCACTCTCCTTCCTGGTCCACTTTCCGTCCCCGTAGTTCTGGTACCTCAGGCAAGTGTGCACGAGGAATCTGTCGAACCTTCGATGGTTGATCAGCATCCTGTCGCCTCAACTGTTCATCAAGAACAGGTTATACTGGAGCCAACATCGGGGATAGATGAGCATGTTGAGCATGAAAGACTTGATGAAGCCGAAACTGTGCCAACTGGGATCACGCCGTTTTACAGTAAGCTACTGTCATTAGCATGCTTTTTCTATTGCTTTTGAGCACCAACAGTGTTATTTGCAGTTCATAAATCGAAACCCTAAGGGGGAGTGGATTGCGTTTATGTGGAAAACTTGCGAGCACATTACGGAAACGAAGCCCCCAACAACTCGTGTTACTTTAAGTGGATTCATCCTAGCCGCGCTCATTCAGACAGCCGCTGTATACTCGTTGGACGTCTGTCTCGTCCTACAAGCAACGCGCATTTTTAACTAACCTCACAGGATTCAAGCCGACGATCAGCTTCCTATTGGTGACTGAACCCAGTTTGACGGTGGTAAGACGCCATAACTGGAATGTGGCGTCACACACCCCCAGTTGCCATGCGAAGAACAGGATCAATCGGTAGAAGTATGACCCTTTGTCAAGTCACTTACATTATAGGCTAGCGTAACTGCTAATTGTTTGGAAATAGGTGGAAGATATTGTATCGTTTTGGAGATCTGTAGCGGACCGTGTTACCCGCCCTCGAAACTGCTGTCTAGTACTTTTCCAGAGGGGCAGTAACTGTCTGGGTGGACTTGCGACTAATCTCCCAAATTATCGCAGTCCCTTCTTTTACTGCTCTCTAAATATCATTAATTAATCTGGCTATTTTTCCATCTCACTGCAACGTGACATCTCAGCAAGAGATTTCACGTCTCTGAGATTCACCCCTGTCTTGTAGCCATCCGAGAGTCAAAGCGAGGCCTCTAAATGGTCACTTTTCATTTTCGCCTCCACCATCTCTCTACATTCATTGAACGGTGCGCCATGTTCATGCATTCTGCTCGGCCCGATCCATTTCTGCTTTGTGTACCTCCACTTCCTGTTTGACCTGGTCTGGCCACGCCAATTCCCCCCTGTCCGACTGGCTCGCGCGAGTTTGGTCTATTCGCGTGGGCGGCACCTGATTCGCTTTCTCTTTACTAGCTACAGAGCGCCACTGTGGACCAGCTGGCGTCCCATCCTGTGCCTATGGTGCGGAATCGTTAACCGGCACGCCCGTTTGCACCCGGATCTTTGAGCCAATCCACTTTGTTTTTGACCATGACAAATATGTGTTATCTTCACACCTGGCTGAGCTAATTCTGCTTCGTCTCTCTGGTCAACTCGCGTCGGCGATGACTGATTCGCCTCCTGTCTGCTTGCGCGGCCCAAGTACCAGCTACCACAACAAACTCTGTCCTCTGCACGTTAGGAACGCGTATGATGTTGGAAGATAAGTCGCTCCACATCACAGTTTCTTGGTCACAACGTCTGCCACCCATTCCACGTGCGCCTGTAGCCTTAATCGTTGGCTCAAAAGTAGAGGATCATGCTTTCTGGCTGCTCATCCAGCGAATGAAACGTTTCTTAATAACGAAGGGAAGATAAGACCGTCTGGTGTCTCTTCGGATGTGCGGTTGCTGTCTGACTAAGCGTGGTTGAGACGAATGTTGTTCGACAACCTTGGTTCGTGGTCTACTCCGGTTTCATTCGTGCGCTTTGGTTAGGCATTGGTCTTCCGTAGTCCCGTCGTTACATCAAGTGGAATACGTCAACCGATTAGATGAACTCGCTGCTCGTATTACCTCCGTTTTTGTGCTACCGATCAACGGGTCGCAGCGACCTAGATAATTGCAGCTCACCTCAATACAGAAGTTACATGTTGTGGATCGCGAGAAAACCGCTACTCGGTAGCTTGTTCGTTGAGTGTGGTATGAAGTTGTAACTCGAGATCGCACCGAAAGCAGTCAGTTGTCTGGAACTATGATTTATCGAGAATTTGTCAAACTCGCAGCCACACATTGGAACGATGGAACACTGGTTTACGACTGGTAGAAAAACCTAAGGTTAACATGTCCCGTAGGTTGGTAATGAAAAGAACTGCAATTTCGAATCCTATACATGTTGGCCAAATAAAATATGTATCACTGTAGCGATAGAGCAATGACATAAAGAATAGAGTTATGGGAATGAGATGGTACCGTGCAAAACAGTAATAAGTTTTATGGTTAATGCGTATTTTAAGTCGCAATCGGATTGCTCACCCGTCTACAAGGATTTGTTGTGGACTGTACCTAAAAAGCTTCTTGATCTGAATATATCCCAGAATGTTCGTCCACGTAGCAAGGTGTATGTAGCTCAGTGCGATATCTAAGCGCCTTTTGAAATTGTCTAATGCGGGACAGGGACAGCTGAGTTTGGAAGGGCTTCCCAGGGTTGGTAGACCCAGAGGGAGAAGTAACTTCCTCGACAATATGGACGACTGTATTGTTAGCAGTTTCAAGCTATTGCTGATGTTGATGTTGATGTTCGGTCTGAGTTTCAGGTGGCGGTTTACGTGTCTAGGATCTTCAATTTTCAGTATGCTAATATAAGTTCTCCGCGTAGCGTCTACTGAACGCTCCGAGTTTCATCAACTCTTCCTGCTGCGCAAGATGACGCAAGCTCTTGACATCTTTTGTCGCTGGACGTTGGGGGTCTCGAGCGATGCGAGGTTATGCTTTAGGTAAGGATCTCAAGCCTGGATAGCGTATTAGACTTGGGGACGCAGGTAGGCATTGAGAATCAGAGATAGGATGGATGAATCCAAAGTCCCCAGTGCATGTGGTTACCTCGTTTTGAAACGGACGCAGACTGTTTGGAACAACCGAGGTCGTCCTGTACGAGCATATCAGGGTCACATTCCTGAGATATGGTCTGTAGTTCGTGCGCCTCAAAAATCCTGTAGATGGAAATGTGTCGGTGGTGGGCGTGAAAAGCTCGGCCATTTGTCCACATTGAATGACAGCGCATTCCTCACCGACCAATTCCAAGCCCCATTGAGATCGCAATGGAGGAGCTTGTGGTCGTGCAATCCCTTCAGCACCCTCCAAAACTTAATGTCGTCCAGAAAGAGTAGATATTTAAGGTGATAACTCTCGTTGGGTCGTTACTTATAGATTTAAGAACAGGTGAGGCCTAGCTATCGAACCATGCGGTGTGCTACGCATCTAGCAAAGCGCTAGCAGGCCGTTTCTTTCCAATGGAATTTGTGAACGCGTCATTCTTGTAGCGTAATCATTAAATTAACTAACAAGTGCACTCCTCTATTTCATTTTATGAATCATTGCTCACATAACTAGAGGGTTTTAGACTTCGTGATAAAATCCTCCATTTTCGGTTTGCCTGTCTGTGAGCCGTGGCATATAGCACATCCGTGTCCTGTGCACAGCGATAGTCTACTTATGGTAAACTCAAACTATATTGATAATTCGGTGGAACGTGGTAACCGATAGGTTAAGCGCTTGAGCTTAGTGGTATCTTCCTTCGGGTTTGACTAATACTGTGACTGCGAATGTCCGCAAAGAACACACAGCTACTGAGTAGCAATAGGTGCTTTGAACTGCATACATCACGACTTGGCTCACCTATGTCGCACTAACGAACGAATAAGGCAGGTGGGTAGGGGGACGCGAGGGTTTCAATGTAACACCAAAATCATGCTAAAGTACGAGGTTCACTAATTATGTATGAAGTCATACGCACATGTGGGCACTTCTATCGTAATGGAGCAGTGGTTGAGACCCAGGCGAGTGTCTTTGAGGTCACCAAAATCAATACGTAAGCCTAAACTGTAGCCTATCCCATATTCAGACGATAATGATGAGATGTGACACGTGTCAGACCTTCACTAAGACCCAGTAGTCGCGTACACCTAAAACGCACGGTCTGTTGAGTACGTAACCGCAATGGTAGGAAGGGTGCGTGTGAGCGTAGCATGGTATACTCGACCCCATACGCCTTCGTGGGCGAGCGGGGCCGGACATCTATGCTTACGTGTGCTTTGGTTTGTATTGGTACCGTACCACCATACTGCTGTGCAAAAAATCAAACAAAAATTAACCAAAACAAAGTAATTCCCTCTAACTAAGCATGTAATACCTTGCATCACTTAATAACCAACAATTTTATGTTATCGGATAGAACTGCTATCTGCGTTATGGTTAAATAAGAGTACAGTCAAATTTGTCTAATGCGACCATTCAAGTGACGAACAAAAGTGGTCCCCTTGGACAGGTGGTCGCCATAGACAGGTACAAGCGTAGGGACATTACTCAAAGGAAAAACGTGGGGGATGTTTTTGGGCTGGGCGCCGTAGACCGGTGGTCGCCATAGCAGCTTAGACTGTTTAACTAAAAGAGGTATGACTATAGTTTGCGGCATCCGTTTCCAGGAATTGTATGTCAATGCGGCCTCAATGGGGACAGCCAAAGGATACCTGCGCCAACATAGGAACCATGGGTGGCTTGCGCTGCACCACCCACCCCATATGCAGTGTAAACCCAAAGGAATAAGACCTGGAAGCAGGTGGATGGGAGCCACGTTTCATCAACGGAGCCGGCCCACACTCCTTCACAGGCAAGCACAAGAACGCCGTAATTGGGGAAACAAACGTAAACAAGGCGGTGGCTGGACCGTGGTCCGCTCTACACTCAGTGCATTGAATCACTCTTCGAGCCTAGCGCGACCACAAGGACCGTGCACCCCGTCACCTCCAGCAACGACCAACTGTCCCCTGGAGCCAGTAAGAACGAGGTA
Source organism: Dicrocoelium dendriticum (assembly GCA_944474145.2). NCBI lineage: Eukaryota > Metazoa > Platyhelminthes > Trematoda > Plagiorchiida > Dicrocoeliidae > Dicrocoelium > Dicrocoelium dendriticum. The sequence goes on along the minus strand of OX104071.1, from coordinate 65,264,551 downwards.
GTGGGTAATGGACAGGTAGGCACCTTATCAATATGCACATCAAGCGCAGCCACACATGGGGTATCAACCAACAGCCAATCATTCGAAATGCCGATATCGAAAAAGTAAACGCATATGACGACATAAATACTTGCTAAATGAGCATATGAAAGAAATTGGTTGTAAGTGAATCCGCAATAAATACAAAATTTCCGAAACATTTAAAAAATACCACGCAATAAAATTACCTAAGTTTACCACAATTTGCGTGAGCGACGTGTGCAAGTTAGGAAAAGATTATCAAGTACGCAGAACAAACCAAATAAAGTGGAATGAATTGTATCCACATTAAAAAGACCTGGTTTATGTGTAAGTTGGTTTAGCCCAACTGCGGTGAAGTACAGTCATGAATGCAACGACAGCTTCAGCATGGGGCACACATGGTTGGCGGCATCCGGCTTTGGATTTGCCTGTCACAGTGACCAGCCACAGGACTCCTGCGCCTACAGAGGGACCATGGGTGGCTTGCGCTGCACCACCCACAGCTCCAACCACACACCCAATATCCAGTGTAAACTCGACGGAATAAGACTGGGAGGTATGTGGGTGGGAGCCACGTTTCATCAACGGAGCCGGCCCACACTCCTTCACAGGCAAACACAAGCACGCTGTATTTGGGGAATCAAGCGCATACAAGGCGGTGGCTGGACCGTAGTCCGCTCCACACTGAGTGCATGGAACCACTCTCCGAGCGTAGCACGTCCACGAGGACCGTGCACCCCGTCCCCTCCAGCAACGATCAGCGGTCTCCTGGAGCCAGTATGGATGAGGTAATGGGTAATAGACAGGTAGGCGCCTTGTCAATATGCGCATCAAGCGCAGCCACAGCGGGGATATCAAGCAATAGCCAATCACTTGAAACGATGATATTAAGTGAAATAAATCGAATAATGCATACAAATAATGTGACATAACTCTCCAATAAATGAGCATATGAAATAAATTGATTACGAACAAATCCGCGATAAGTTCAAGATGTCAGAAAATATATTTTACGAAATGCAAAGATGTTATCGAAGTTAACCAAAGAGTTTAAGGGACATGTGCAAGTTTATAAATAGTTCAGTTAGGTCTAATTATGTGATAAAAGCATTAGGATAATATAGCAAAGCCACCATCTGAACTAAAGAGACTCAGCATGCAAGCACGCGGTTAGTAAATCAAACACAGGGTAACTACAAACCGTGCGCCTGTTCTGCCTACGTTCTCAGCAAGACTCGTCGTCGTTTCGGTGTTTGCCCCGAGTGGCCTCGCTCATGGCTCACTAGGCCTGCCTGACTCAGGCACTCGCGACCGCATGTGCTACAGCACTATGCGCTCGATGTCGATGGAGTACAACCCATCGGCGCCTGTCGCTTCCGCAATTGCCGCTTTTTCTCTGCATGCACGAGGGCTTTCTCTTGCACCTCGACAACAGCCTTCTTGATCAGATCGTGCCATGCACGCGGATAAAACCCTTTCGATTCCCATGATCTGCAGCCAAGATTAGAACGTGAGATGCTCACTTTGATCATGTCCTGGAAACGAAGCTTCGGTTTCCCCACATACCGTTTACCTACACGCACACACACACACCTATATATATATATATATATATATATATATATATATATATATATATATATATATATATATATATATATATATATATATATACATATATATATATATACATAATTTAATATCATCGTTTCAAGTGATTGGCTATTGCTTGCTATCCCCGCTGTGGCTGCGCTTGATACGCATAGTGACAGGCCGCCTACCTATTACCCGTTACCTCATCCATACTGGCTCCCGGAGACCGCTGATCGTTGCTGGAGGACACGGGGTGCACAGTCCTCGTGGACGTGCTACTCTCGAAGAGTTATTCCATGCACTCAGTGTAGAGCGAACTACGGTCCAGCCACCGCCTTGTGTGCGCTTGATTCCCAAATAGAGTGTGCTTATGTTTGCCTGTGAAGGAGTGTGGGCCGCCTCCGTTGATGAAACGTGGTTCCCATCCGCATGCCTCCCGGTCTTATTCCGTCGAGTTTACACTGGATATGGGGTGTGTGGTTGGAGCTGTGGGTGGTGCAGCGCAATCCACCCATGGTCCCTCTGTAGGGGCAGGAGTCCTGTGGCTGGTCACTGTGACAGGCAAATGCAAAGCCGGATACCGCCGTCCAATTAAAAGACTAGCTTGTTACCTTTACGCTGTGGACCGGCTTTGAATGAGGTGATGGGTAATAGACAGCTTGGCGTCTGTAATATTTCTTCGTTCGGGGTGATAGGTTCTTCCGTATTCTTCACAATATTTAGGCCGAAGTAGACCGGAAGACCTGCAATGGAAAGCAGAAAGAGCGTAGACGGCTGTGTAACCACCTAATGAGAAGAAATCTGGTCGAGCAACGTACCAAGCGTCTGCTGGCAAACAGGCACCGGAAAGTGGTCGAATAACTACGAGCAACCGAGCGCAGGAGCACGCGCCTGCAGTCAAGGTCACGACAACAGGACGGGCGCCGAGGTTACGGGGGAGGTTCAACAACATGACACACGGTGTTACATTGTTGCCCTTTTAACAAGCGCTGTCTTTACCGCCCGTGTTCCGCCTGTGCGGTTTTAGGCTATTAAAGTGTATTACGGTCGACGAACTTGGTACCCCTGGTCTCATAATTCTATAGGTCAAGTCGGACAGCACGTCCTCTACCACATACGGGCCTTCCCAGTTCCGGTGGAACTTCGTGGGCATGATCCATGGAGTCTGCACTGCTTTAAGCCCCTCTGCATTGCCCGGCTTGAAGGGGCTACCGAAGGCTTTGCGATCGAAATATGCTTTCTGATGACGTTGGAAGTTTTGAAGATGTGCTTAACTCTGGGTCGGTAGACTGCAACTGAATCCATTCTTCAGGTTCGGAGGTATCGAGGATGACAGCAGCTACGCAAGCGGCTGTGCAAGAGGGACATGGCCCATGGTCTCGGACTGATCTGCGAGACAGAGCGCCAGCATTAGCATGTTTCGGGCCTGGATGATGTTGGCATTCAAATTCGTACTCTTGCAGTTGCTCCTGCCAACGGGCAATTTGACCTTCGGGATCCCGAAAGTTTTGGAGCCAAATTAATGATTGATGGTCAGTGCGTACGATGAATTTGCGGCCAAGGAGATAGTGTCTAAATTGTCTGATGAAGAAGACTAGTGCAAACACTTTTTCGGGTCGTGCAATATTCCCCTTCGCGTTGCGATAAGCATCGACTGGCGTATGCGATAACTGGCTCGGAGCCGTCGGTTGTACGTTGTGATAGAACTGCTCCAACGCCTGTGTCGATGGCATCAGTATCCAGAATGAATGGGCCCGCGGTTGGGCGCGTGTCAGGAAATTTGAGCACTGGTGCCTCGCACGGTGCGATTCTATGTTTCTCGAAAGCAGTTGGCTGGGCCTATTCCCAGACAAATTTTTGCTCCGACTTTAAACGTTACGTCAAAGAAGCGGCAATGGTCGCACATCCGCGCACAAAACGTCCGTAGTAGGATGTAAGACCGAGGAAGCTGCGGAGTTCAACGGCATTCGTGGGGGCTGGCCATGAGCTGACGCGTTCGACTTTATTTGGGTCGCAACGTACCCCTTCTTCCGAGACGGTGTGTCCCAGATAGGCCACTTGCTTCCTAATGAACTGGCATTTGGCGGGTTTCAGTTTTAACCCAAGCTGCACAAGACGATCCAAGACGAGCTTCAGACTTTCGTTGTGTTCTGTTCTGCCATGGACAATAATGTCGTCCAAATAGATTAGGCAGTGGGGTGTTATGAGCTCGGATAACGCGGTGTACATCAGACGCTGAAAGGTGGCTGGTGCGTTAGTTAGCCCGAAAGGTTTTGTCTGGAATTCGTATAGGCCAGATGGTATGATAAAAGCAGACTTACACCGGTCATCCGGATGCAGTTCGACCTGCCAGTAATCTGAGGCTAGATCGATGGTAGTGAACCAGCGGGATCCGGAAAGAGCATCAGTGGTGTCATCCAACTTCGGCAGAGGGAATTAATCCTTCCGCGTAACCGCATTTAGTTTCCGATAATCTTCACAAAGGCGAAGATCGTCGTTTTTCTTTTTGACCAAAACAATAGGAGACGCCCATGGTGACTTGAACGGTCGAATAATATCGTGCTTGAGCATGTCGTCTATGAGGCGTTTCAATTTCTCCTGGAATATGAGCGGTATACACCGCGGTTGTTACCGGATAGGTGGCGTGTGGCCTGTCTCGTTGCGGTGCTGTATGAAATTGCACCGTCCGAATTCATCGTTGGACCACGAAAACGCGTGTCGGTACTTGGTTATGATCCCTTTTATCGCATCAGTAATGTAGCTTGGCAGTTCCGCTGGAAGATGACGAAACAAACTTTGTAAGGAAATCTCGTCGGATTTGCGTGATAGCACTTGACAGTCGGTAGGTGCGAATAATAATGATAATAATGTGTCAGCTGTACGCCGTAACGGCGCTTCGCTGCCGTGCGACCACCACCAGTCGCATGCGGGCTGAGTATACCGTGAGGAGGCCCACCCCTACGCGGATTCAAACTCGCGCCGCAAGATTACGTGACAAGCTGGTTACTTCTAGGCTACTGGCCGACCGCTAGACTACGGGGTGACTGGTAGGTGCGAGGAATCGCTTGTTCCCCAAGTACTAAGATCTTTGCCAAATCAATCCTAGCGTCCCGTGGAGCAAGAAAGTCAATGCCTAATATCACGTTCCACAGGAATTTATTCATAACAAAAAACCATTGGCTAATGGAGAGGCTACCTAGCTGTACATCAACAGTAATCCAACCCACAGGTTTAAATGTGGAGGTGTTAGCAACCACCAAATTGAATGGTAGCGTTCCGCGATACCAGACGCTTATGCACTCAGGAGCAAGTGGCCCCGGTATCTACTAACATCTCAACTTCACTATCTCACACACACCCAATTACGGTAGGAGTAGCCCCCGCATTGGATCGAAAAAATGACAGGCACGGATAGTGAATACATCATGGACTTACCGGTTCGATTATGGCCGCAGGCGTTTGCTGCCGCTTCGAACCTTCTACAATAGGGGCAGTTTGCCGTGACTGGGTAGTTGGCCGAGCGGTCGAACGCCGGTTGACTCCTAGCGTGGGTCTTTTCTCGTCTGGCCGGTGGTCGGATTCTGGATGTCTGTTCTGCTGGAGGAGTGCAACTCGGGAGCATACTCCCGTTTCTACTGGCAGTCCAGAGCCAATACTTTGCGAATTTGCTGCCGAAGCGCCGCCATGCGCACTGCTTCTTCCAACCCGGCTGGCGGTCTCTCCAGAAATCCACACCGGACATCAGGGTCTGTCGTCCTTTGCAGGGCTTGTGTGGGGACCTTCTGCTCACGACCTGCTTGGCTGTCGTTGGGATATGCGGCTACTGCGAGTTTGCGCAACGCCGCCACGAATATGGAAAATCGTTTCTCAACCTACTATATTCGTTAGTGAAACAGCCGTCCATACTCCCACTCATGCAGCGGGGACAGTAGGGCTACCTTAAGTCAGGTGAAAGTATTTTCATCGACCACAGCAACACTATCTTCAGAGGCGATAGTGCTATACGCCTCGAAGCCCATGAGACTGAGCAGTGCTGGTGCATTTTCGTGGTTGGAAACCGGCTCAAGTAACAGCGCGCTTGTCGCTCCCAGTAGTCATAATCGACTCCAGGACCGGAGATGAGGTAACACCTAAGTCAACTTGTTGGAACACCTTAGGTATTGCGTTCCCGCCAAGCATGTAGTGCGTCGTCGGGCCATTTGATCCTACACGCATTACTGAACACTTCGTATAGTTTATTGGCATTTGCCACAGAACGGACCAATCAAGCAGTCTGTCGAGAGCTTGTTGCAAAGCCTGGGAGCCACCAGAGTCGCTCACCGTGCACCAGAACTTCAAGTCATCCGGAACATGAGGGTAGGCACCCCCAGCACTTCCGGCAGTTCGTTAACGTACACAGCAAACAGCAGCGGACCAAGGACTGATCCCTGTGGGACGCCGCTCAGAACAGCTTGTCGGAAGGAAAGACTAGTGCTTACTCGAACATACATTTCTCTTTCTTCAAGAAATGCTGATAGCCATTGAAGTACGTGTCCGGAGACGTCGCAGGAACGCATCCTAGGGGAAAGACGAGAATGTGGTACGGAGTCAAACGTTTTGCAGGAGTCAATGAACAGTACGGTCACCGATTGACCCTGGTCGACAGACTCCGCCCAGCTCTCTTGATCAACCAGTAGATTGGTCAGACAGGAATATCCTTTGCGAAAACCATGTTGAAATGGGCTGAGAATGTCAAACGCCCTGAAATGGTTTTCGAGGGAATCCCTCACCAGCTTTTCTAGCAACTTAACCAGCACGCTGGTTAAACTAACGGGTCCGTAAGCTACAGGAAGGTGTCTATCACTCTTTTTCACGAGGAGACAGACAACAGCTTCTTTCCATTCAGTAAGTAACCCCCAGATAGCAAGACACTTCGAACAAGCGCGTTACCGGTTCACAAACTTCATTTTCCAGTTCATATAGCAACTTCGGGTGAATGGCATCGATACCAGCGGCTTTGGTAGGATTTAGCTCTAGCAGCAGTGAAAGCACTTTGGCCTCTGATACGGTAATATCAGTTAATAAAAAATTAGTCGGGATTTTCTCCTCTAAATCGATAGTTGGTAAAGGTGTCTCTAGGCTAAACGTCCCCGCATACTGTTCTCCGAGAAGACAGGCCTTGTCGTTATCAGTGTGCGCAACAACCCTACTGGGTCCGTGCAACGCCAGGATCGATGAATTAACAAGCCTTCGTCTTCTGACATAGACGAAAACCGCTTCGGGTTGGTCGAAGCCGTGTTTGCTAATTCCATTACATAACGAAGTCGAGCGTCCCTTTAATGCTGCTTACATGCGCACCGTGCTGTTCGGTAACACCGTAAGGCGCCGTCTCGTTGAGTTTCAATGTAATTCCGCCAACATGTGGACCGTATGTTGAACAGTTGACGCGCAGTTGATTCAGACCAGGGTGGTCTGGCGTTTTCTGTCTTCACAACATGGCGCACGGCGTTACACATGTTGTCAACGTGCACATCACGTCCAGCCACACCGGGAATATCAAACAATCAACCACTTGCAATGATAATAACAACTAATATATATCGAATAAAGCATTCGGATTTGCTACATGTTTTTGCTAACTTAGCATTCTTAATAAATTGGCTGTCAAATTGGCTATCAAAATGTTATAAAGTATTCAAGTTCAAGTTCAATTGGGACCGGAACGATAGGATAATCCCGTGAATGTTTCTTCTTTTGCGTATCGTTGGATCGGGAATTGATAGGCCTGCCCGAGATGTTGAAAACGCTAATAAGAAGACCTCATCACACCCTGTCAAACCAATTGCTGCCCACATTTTCCTGCTCAGCAGTCCCTGCCAGGCCGGCTTATGTGAAGCATGACAGTAAAAGGTAAGCTAAGAAATCGAGGGAAGGAATGTCAGAAGGTTGAAGATACAAGTCAGTAAGGGGAAGGGAAAGGTTTGGTACTGCCATCCAAGAGCATCTAACTGACGCTCGAAACCCTCAACCGTAGACGCCCTAACGAGTGCTCCGGAAGCGAGTTCCAACGTTCCAGCGAGTTTCCGTCCTTACCCGGTCAGAACGGGTGATCTCGGAGACTAGGCAGCTTGGTGAGACTAAATAGCCAAGACAAGTCTGGATAGATCTTACCCGTTAGGATACGGTAAGTGAGGATCAAGTCTCTTTTAATTCTCCGGCACCGCATTGAGTACATACCCAAGCTAAGCAAACATTCGGAATACGTTTGCCCCCGTAATCCCTGTACTAACTTTGTACCCACTCGCAAGACCCTCTCCAGTTCCATTTTATCCCTTACAAGACATGGTGGATATGCCTAGATACAGTACTCTAAGTGGGATCGCACAAAAGCTGAGAACTGCTTCACGAAGGTATCAGATGTTAGGACACCGAAGGAACGGCGAATAAACCACCTCATACGGAACCCTCTACAAGCAGCTTTCCTCCAGAGCGAAACACAGAGGTGTGGACGATCAACCTGCTGAGTGACAACAGGGATTCACTTCCACCAACTACATAGCGCGTGGGGGACTATCAGCTCCAATGCGGAGGATAGAATATTTCGCCTGATTTATAGGCATCAACCATAAGGTTGACCAATCCCAGAGCCTATCCAAGGCACTCTGAATTGCCTCAGAGCCCCCATGGATATTCACAACACTCCAGAGCTTGAGGTCATCAGCAAACAATAGCGACGGTACTTCAAGCTCCTGGGTAGGTCATTGACATAAATTGCGAAAGACAACGTTCCTAAAGAACCGAGCCCTGTGGAACGTCACTAAGAACATCTTGTCCAAGCGAAAGTCTACGTCCCACTCGTATATACTGTTCTCTACCCTCTAGGAAAGCAAACCTATTTAAAGGCGCCTCCAGATATCCCATACGATCTCAGTTTTAATGAGAGTCGTTGATATGGGACAGTATCAAAGGCTTTCGAGAAGTCCACTAAAAGCATGTCGATAGCGTGACCGTTGTCTACTGCCTCAGCCCAGCTTTCACGAGCTACAAGTAAATTTGTAGGACACGAAAATCCCTTACAGAATCCGTGCTGTGCAGCATTGAGAAGCTTAAACTTATTCAGGTGATTCTCCACCGAATCCCTGAGCAGTTTTCAAATAACTTAACTACTATGCTTGTCAAGCTGACAGGCCGGTAGTTCGCGGGCAGAGCTCTGTACTCGCTCTGCAAAATAGGACAGATGATTGCCTCCTTCCAATCCGAAGGTAAGGCACAGCTGTTGAGCGATATTGTAAACATGCATGTGAGAGAACCACTTAGCTCAGCGGCCAATTCATGCATCAGCTTCGGATGAATTGAATCAGATCCAGAAGCTTTGGAAGCATTTAGCCCTTGCAATAGCCCGAAGACTTGTGTCTCCATCATGCTGATTTCGGTTAGGAAACTAACTAACTAACTAATTAACTGACTAACTAACTAACTAAGTGACGTAGCACAATTGTGGACATGGATCTAAGGTCTATCTGGTGAGGCGTGACCAGTAGGTATTTAGTAGTCGGGGAGCTAGCGGCGTGCGCGAGCACGAAGATTCAGGGGGCAAGGATGTTGGTTGGTCAGTTTCAAGTTGAACCCACCTTGGCACATATTCCTTTTATATGCAAATTAAAGACTCTGTTTTGCCTCAGCAGTTATACACGAATTAATACATACAGTGTGACTTGTCCCCGATTGAAGGCACCGGCAAGTTACGAGTTCGGTTAATGACCACAACTTGAGCAGCACTGTAGCCGAGATTAAGCGTGTAGTGATCTTTAACACAGAAAAATTCTCATTGATAGTTAACTCGATAGAGGTCTTTTTCTTGCTGCCTTATGCACCAAAGCCTTCGGGCCTCTCTGTTGGTTGTGTTTCCCTGTAAATCTGCGAGGATAACCATTCGCCATGAGTGTTGTTGTAATTAACTCTAGCTCGTCGGCAAATCCGTCTAGCACGACTAAAGTTTTCGCAAGTGTCTGCTTGTACCGCACTGATGTGAAGCTGGTGTAGTGCAGGTCTTGGCCGGACCATGTTGTTTTCTGTGGACGGACCACTGATTGAGTCCGTCATCCCTGCGATTGATGAGGATGTCTAAGAATGGCAGACGATTCTTCTGTTTCACTTCGCACGTGACCTGCAATTCGGCGTGTTCGGTGTTATGCTGTTCTACCTGCTGCCCAGTCCGCTGATCCGACGAACAAATGGCCAATATGCATTCCACATAACGCTTATAGTATGGCACGTTGGCTATTTGTGTAGTTGTGCCTCTCTATCCTCGGCAGGAAGGAATCGGCGAGTACAGGGCCTATCGAGGTCCACATTACCATCCCCTCCAATATGACGGTATGGCGTGTACTGAAACTACAAGCCAACATTTTTGGTACCCAAAAATAAGAATTCCTCTATAAATTCGACTGACATTGATAACGAATAACGATGTTGCTAGGCTAGTTCACATGTATAATCAGCTGTGTGGTGTGGCGAGACGTTGGTGAACAAAGATTCCACATCCAAAGAAAACATAACCTTATCGGAGGACAGGTTGATGTTATCCACTTCATCGATAGGTTGAAAGGAATCCTTAAGATTCTAGGGACTTAACAATTGTCGCAGCGACGAAAGGATCTTCACTAGCCAGCGAGCATATTTATGCTGCGGTGCCATTCTTGATCGACAGAATTGGCCTAGGTGGTACTTCGCTCTTGTGCGTTTTCGGTGACCCATACAGCTGCGGAGTAGGGCTGCCACTCTACTTCAAACAAGTATAGATGTCCATATCAATCACGCAGTAAAGAAGACGCGTTTCAAGGTGTTGAACTATGCAGGCTTCAACCTTGGTTACGTTACGCACCTTCTTAACTCTTTCAAATTTCTGATGCCGTTGAGTGTGATACTCATAAATTACTTTCCACATCCTTGAAAGTAGAAACGCCTTTTCATATAGAAGACGTTAAGGCAATAATTTCTTTATCTGACATTCAGCCGGTAGACTGGTGAACGTTACCGTCCCCATCAGTTGTGGGTTTACCCAGTGTACTAACTCGGGACTTTATCACCAGCAGACTATCATAGTGTAAATTAAAACCAACAATGCAGAGAAAATATGACTAAAATGTTATCCTGGGAAATCCTGGAGACAATTTTACAGCATTCTAACAAATTTTCCGCCGTCATTTTCCTTACACTTTCAAAATCATGGGATTTGAGCGGTAGAACGGGGGGCAATATCCTAAAGGTGTGATGCCGCACAACTATACCATTTCCCGGCCAAGTTGTCCTCTTGGGCAACAGAAATAATCTGAGGGGGTATTCAACAAGAGTCTACTCAATTAATTTGTTCCGTGCGTACGCCAGTCACTTGTGCAGGTGTGTAGGTGTGCGTGCATAGCCCGTCGCCTTCAGCCAATTGGACCTCAGACTCACTAAGTCATACGGGTGCAGGTGGGACGCTTCAGCTCCTACGCACGGAACAAATTAATTGAGTAGTCATGTTGAATGCCCCTCAGATTGTTTCTGTTGCCCAAGAGGACAACTTGGCCGGGAAATGGTGTAGAGTGGTAGTCAACCTACTGGGTGTTGGGCTAACACATGACAGTTTTGGCGTCCGATCAACAACATTGTGGACCGTCGGATGAACATTTAAGAGGCCAGTGATCAGTGATGTGTCAGTGATGTTTCGCTCTACACCATTTATCGGTCGTTGTCGTTTTAGGCAACAATTAATCTGAGGGGGCATCCAACATGAGTCTACTCAATTAATTTGAGCCGTGCGTACGCCACTACTTGTGCGGGTGTGTAGGTGTGCGTGTATAGCCCGTCGCCTTCAGCCAACTGGACCCCAAACGCACTAAGTCATAGGGGTGCAGGTGGGACGCTTCAGATCCTACCAGGGATAGTGTCGATGGCCAATGCACCAGGTTGGCCTTTGTTTCTCAAATTAATTGGGTAGACTTATGTTGGATGCCCCCTCAGACTAATTCTGTTGCCCAAGACGACAACTTGGCAGAAAAATGGTGTAGATCAGTGAGGCGTGAATGAGTGCGCATGGAGTTGGTTGTAACGTTCACCGGTCCGATGTTGAATTACGCGTAGCCAATGATCCCAAAAACATAACAAAGTTGGATCGCAACAACTACGGTACCATTAAATTACATGCAGTTAAGTAAATCTTGCATACCTCAGGATCCCGGTCTATTACCATCAGCAACAAACTGCAATTACACAACAGGAAGGAAAGCGCTGTTCACGACAGACAGCCAGAGGACGTGAGCACATCATAGACGTGTGAAAGTATTAGCAAGGGCACTGGTCAAGCATTGACGGCCCAGTCACAGAGTGTGGGGTTTACAGGAACCACACATACAAGTAAACAATGTCTCAAATTTGACGACCTAAGCAGAGAAAGCGGTAACTATGTTCCGATGCCTTGGAGATAGCGACATCATGCGTAGTGCATGGGGCGTTTGTCACGGATGAAACAAATTCAAGTAAGGTCAACTTTCGTTACTGAGGAGATGAAGTTGAACCACAGGGCAAGAGTGTGAGGGTAGGGAGAATTGGACAGTTACCAAGATAAGTACACCTGAGGGGTATGAGAGTGATCACATTAACCTGGTCTTTTGAGGACATCGTTCGGTGCACGAGCACCCACGCCTAGAAGTCAGTTGAATAATATGAAAGTACAATTCAATCGAACCGATAGCAAGTTCCAGATAAATTTTCCAATCATTCAAGATCCCGCTACATCGGTATTTGATTCTAATACGTTTTTGTTCTGAAATTAGGCAATACAGCCTCAGTGGGGGAATTTTCGAGATGTACTTATATTTGTGGATTGAATACGGCAGAATAGGCACGAGGATTTAGGAATTCATTTGTTGCAGAGTAGAGAATGTTAGTACGTTACCTCTTGCGAGATCATTATGTACTTCGCAATACATTAGAACATAAATGAGAACAACAACTAACGCAACACAGCAAGCCAGAGCCAGAGCCAGAAGCATAGAAACGACAGCAAATCATGAAACGATACGGACCTTTTTGAAAGAATAACTAAAGGTGTTTTCTTTGGATATGCTATGTGGTCGTCTCGCCTTCTTAAAGGTCTCCGTCAGTATTGCGCGAAATCCCCCTGAACTTTGTCAGGAAGCGCAACTTGTCACTATGCCGCTTCGTGGAGTATTTTTCAAGCAAGATGTTGCTTTCTGTGTCAGTCACCGACTCGTGGGCCCAACGGTCGTCTGCAGCGTGCCACACTATGTCACTGATTCCCAAACAGAACATATTAACTGCCTATGCCGGTGACGTAACTAGGTAAAGCGGAGCATACAATCAATCCAACTCTCAAGGTGTCAGCATCCAACAGGAATAGAAGTCATACTCATTCAATCCGCGACCTATTTTGTGCAACCAGTTGCCACAGGCGACTACACCAAAACATACAGTAATGATAATGCAGCATTGGGCTATTTTTCATTGCACCAAGCCAATGCTGAAAGCGATGGGATTGTTGAGGTGTCTGTATTTTTCTAATCACATCTATGAGACCACAAGTATAACAGCCACATAGAACACAGTTGAGTGTACTCACCATCTTGGAAAATACTTGGAACCGATCGAGAACTCATAATTTCAGAAAGGTTTGAAAACACCCGGTTGGTATAGTTTGTGGGCAACGGTTCCTTTTTGACACCAAAGCTTCCTCAGGCCGAGTGAACCAGTCGAGGATTGGTATAACACTTAATGTGAACTGGGATGATACTCGCGACGAATGGGATGTAGGCAGAAGGTCAATCGCGTTACAGGTCAACGCATCCCCCCAGGGCAGAGGATGAATATCACATCCTCCCCGCACCCATCGTTAACAGGACTTGTGACGCGGACCACTTAGGACCGTTCCATACACTATTTGGAGGAATGAGTTGACCTTTAACGCGATTGACCTTCTGCCTACATCCCATTCGTCGCGATTATCATCCCAGTTGCCTATAACTACTATAACAATCCTCGACTGGTTCACTTGGCCTGACGAAGCTTTTGTGTCAAAAGCGAAACGTTGCTCACTATACGCATAAGAATCAATCCTGAGTGTGTTCGGATGTATTGCCATAGACTGTAACTGACTGCTTACGTGCAAAAGATGCGTTAGGTGTTTCAGTAATCAATTTTTAACACAGCAAAACCATAGTGCGCATTTACACGAAGATTGGTGACTTGTTTGAACTAACCTCGTTTTGCGCTTCCGATCTCTCGTTTGGCGAGTAAATCAGTCTGATAGCTATTATGCCAATCAGTCTCTGTACTGAATATCGATTAGGACGGCGTCATCGTTGGCTTCGGTGCCTCCGGGACCACTCAGTATCTCACCACATATCATCATACAATCAGTGCCTTCACTCTTTTTCAGCAGCCCCGGAGGAGACGCAAGTCACCCCATTGTTCTACCCCTGGCCAATAACACCTTCAGAGGAGCCAAAAGAGCATCGTCACGCGACTGTAGCTACTGGCGCTTCCGATGAGGGTCTCGTAGAGTATGAACTTGAGGCCACTCTGCAAGTACATCCGGCGTTGGAGGTCGCAACAGATGATACTTCACTCTTCCCCATCACTACCGCCGGGCATGATGTTATTCAAACCAGCCCGGAGGAGACCTGTTCCTTCGAAGAAGTTGAAGAACTTCTACCTGACGGGAGTATTCTCCGAAGCAAGGTGGCCACTACCGAGACAGCGATTGCCATTTCCTCTCGTGATTGGCAAGAAGGAGTGGATGCAGCCTTGGATTCCGGAGCCTATGAAGTGCAAGAACCCGAAGAACGGACTGAGGTAGGTAGTAGGAACGATTTGCAAATCATGCATCTTTCACTTGCAAGTCCGAAAACCTACACATGTCCACTTAACCACTGAGCCTATTATCAAGTCAGTGTCACGAAACGTGATCACATTACCGAATGATATTTTTATCCTCAGCTTTTCCATCCACCTGTAAACTAAGAAGTTTTTCGACCACTCCTCCAATCTGTTTGCTGGTGGATTCTCAAGTGTGCTATTTGTAATGTACTGTTGTAACATAGTACTGATGAGTAGCTTCGAATTAAGTCATTTTTGTTTACTGGCTGAAATGGCCAAACTAAGGCCTTCACAGTTCGGATACGGGGATCACGGTTGTATTCTCGCGTCGTTCATCTAGAATGATGGACGAAATGGGACTAGTGTTACATCCTGCTTTACTATTTCCTTGTGGTGGTTGTAAAGGTGGAGGAAATCGAAGAAGTTCTCCCTGATGGCACCGTGATCACGCGACAAGTCACAACGAGGTACATCACGGATCGGGTGGTGGAGCATGCGGCTTCTGATGAAGTCATTTCTGAGAGAAGTCAGGAGGAGGAGAGACAACTTCAAACGGCCGAAGAGGATCATCAAGAAAGACTGTTGAAAGGAGCGGAGCCAGATCTGGGTAAGTCCTCCTTTCAACTTGTAGCTTGTGAGTAGCACGAAATGTTGGAATAGTTAGTGGTGGTTGTGTTTCTTACTATCACCTAAAACAGCATGATAAACCCTGGTAGATGTGCAGAAAAGCTTAAATTACTTCTGTGTAGAGTTAAATGGTCCATTAGTTACAGACTCCGAACGCATGCGAAATTCGCTGATCGATATTACTATTGGCTCTACTTTTGTCCCTGTTGGTAATTCAACTACGGTAAACTACAGCACTCGAATGTTCTATTTTTTCTTTGTTTTCATTACGAATTAATGAGGCACATACAAGAGAAAGTAATCATGGTGCTGTCTCGATCAAAATGTGCGGCATAACCGTGCGGGAATGATTATGGACCAATCTGTTCTGTCACTGTAAATTAAGTTATGCGCTTCAGCATAATGGACTGACGTGAGACACGTCTGTACTATTTTCAATGATATTGTGCGGCGTGTCACCGTATAGACCTCGACTGGACGGTCCGTTTATTGATTAGGATGACTGGCATTTCAGTACCAGACACATCATTTTCCATGTTTGTCATTCATTAATTGTATAGGTGTATGTCAAGTGTAGGGCAACTATTATGAATGGCGTGTTACCTACGTGCTCGTTAACTGTAACGAAGGGATTATGGATGACTCCGGTCACACTATGAAGGGAGCTATGTAAAACCGATGCACATGCACACATTAAGACAGAGGCAAGAACATTATTTAGTTCAAAATGTGCAAATTATCCGAAAGGTATTCAAGCACACCAACGTTTTTGATAAGGCTTCTAGCATTGTGCTCAAACTTGGATAAAACTAAACTGTGTAGAGACCCCATAGTTTACGAAAACCCCACCGACGGTCGTGACTGACCTTAGCACTCTGCGGAATTGGCACGTGACCTCCGTGGATCAGAAACATCAAAGGTTTTCCGACAGACCATTTTTAAGTTCAAATGATGACTTAAACCTCTCCCAGCATGTCTATGGATCAGCTTTAATCAATAGCCAAGCATGGGTCTTTAGATGTGACTATTCTCTGTGTATGCAGAGTGATAGTTTCTTGCGCGGAGCACTCATCTCGAGTTCGAACTCAGATAAAGTGCCCACTTGTCATTTGGCCAACATGTACGTTGCACTTCATTGGAACCTACTAAAGGGTTCGAATATGTCGGGTCGCGGAGGTTAGCATCTTCCTGCATCACATTCGGGCCCATTCGCATCAAATCGAAGTCAACATGCAAATCAAAACATCCGTGCGGTTGATTTCTTTTGTTTTACCTCAAGCACGGAAGCACAGGCTAGAGCAAGTTGTACACAAATGCGTCAGCATGCGATGACGAGTCTTTAATGAAATGTTCGTCATATTCTCAGTGTTGTCAATACATGAAGCAGTTGTTTCAGATATAGAAAATAGAACAACTTGGTGTTCAGTAATAAAGGTAAATCAGTAGGACTCTAAATACCTCAGTCCAGATGACTTTATACTGAAACTGAAGGAGGTCGTAATTGAAGTTATCACGCGTTCAGACGGATGTTACGTCCCTTGCGGCCTCATAAGCAGTACTCATTCTATATGCTCTGTGAGCAATACTGAATGGACACTTAAAATAGTGAGTTAGAATATATAACTTTGTGTTGCTCCATCAATATATTATCGGGCACGCACGTTGGATAACGTCTATTAGTAACGCATACTGTCAGCGCAGTTCCGATGTGTGACGTTCTATTCAGGTATGGCGCGCTCGCGAAATCTGTGATCTGCAAATTGGGTGTCTGGGAATTTCTTTAATTCTGACACTGATCTCGCTTCGACCTTTGTTTCGGGCACTGTTCCAATGTTTCGTTACTCGACACTCGAAGTGCATAGTGGGTGAGTTATCCTCTCAGCTCCTGCACCACACGATTCAACCGGTACCTGCGAGTGCTGTTCGATGTGTGCTTTTACGGAAGCGGTCTCAGTATAGTGAAGTTACTTAAATGTAGTATCCTATGCGTCGTTATGAGGTCCACACGAAGCCGACGGTCTTCGAACGATATGTCCCGTAGTCTGGGAGTGAACCTGGTAGCCACATGCTGAACACATACCAGTTTTCGCACCGCACAACGGGTGAGCAGTACCGGATCATTGGTTTTCTGATAGGAGAGAAAAGACGACTAGCTATCTCTTCACATCTAGTGCAAACCTGCGGTGGAGCGCCCAACGCATGCGTAGTCCGTTTCCATATGGCCTGTTCGTGTTGTTCACGGAATTCGAATCGCGCAGCATGAGAGTACGCTTAGTTCCTTCACGGAAAGTGTGGGATATAGCGGACGGCCGGCCAAAATGTAGACATACTCCCGTCACCACCCTTTCCCAGGGTCAAAACTAACCACTTGACTGGTTTGGCTGACAGTCTGACACCTGCAGATCATATGGACAGGCGGTTGAGGTCATGCTGAAGTACATTACAGTAGTTGGGAACACACTAATAATCCTCCAAATCCTCAGGTCGTCCGCAAATAAAGCACGTGGTGACCGAAGAAGCTTAGGCATTTTGTTGGTGTGGTTCAGGAGCAAAATAGGCCTCAGTACTGTGCCTTGGGGTACCCTAATCGTGGATGGATAGTGTCATTCAGTTGCTCAGCCACCTGTACTCTCCACTTTCGCTCAAAAAGAAGTCGCTGCTCCACTGGTGCACTGCGCCATCAACACCGCACGCTCTCAGCTTGTGTAGGAAGACCACATGGTCCACTTTGTTGAACGCTTCACCGAAATCAATCTAGAGCATGTCGAAACACTTTTCCTGGTCTAGCGCTTGCAAACAATCGTACAGCGTCGGAAACAAGTGCCTGATTCATGAGCAGTTTTTCATGAAACCGGGCTGTGCCTGCGTCAGAAGGACTTTCGCTTCCAGCAGCTGCAGCAGATCTTTCTTCACCATCTTTTAGAGTAAGTTGAACGAAATGGAGATCAGAAAAATTGGCCGGTAATTGTTCACCTTTCCTGGGTTTCGGCCCTTCGCAATTGACTTCACTACTGAGAATTTACAGTCGCACGGTAATACGCTTTCGGACAGCGACTTGTTGAACAGATTAATCACGGAAGGCGAGATAAGGGCCGATGGAGACTTGAGAATTAGCGAGTGGAGCCCACTAAGATCGACAAACTTCATGCCGCCAAGACTTGCGGGTAGCTTGGGAACATCTTCCACATCGCAATCCAAGCCTTCGAGTTCGGTTGGGCTGCACGCTTCGAACTCGTTACGGACGTACGGCCATTTGGAGATACGGAGGACGGGTGCGCCGCCAATGCGGACGCATGCTCACTGCTCGGACTTGGGCTGTCCGTCACACCCTTCTAACGTCGCTTTGCATGTGAAAGACCCCGGGTGAGTTTCGTGCAGCTCTCGTAGAACATCTGGACGCAATTGGGGTGGTATGATTGTTCTGGATCTCCAGAGTAGACATTCATCTTCAAGACTATGCTGGGAGCGTCGAGTAAAGTATGATAGCAGTTACGGCTCACATATATCAGGCCATTCCTGGGATACTAAACGCTTGACTCTGGCAAGTAGTATGTATTGTTCGGTTTAATGACGGATATCTGCACTTGGCACCGGATTTCCCACTAAATGATGAAGCAAATTAACCAGTTCAGCAGGTTTACGCAATCTGGTAACTGACTTAACGGTAAGCGGCTCAGTGCGTCAGCGACTCCATTCGCTTTCCCAGAAACAGCTGAGATTTTGTCGTTTTAGTAAGAAAGCAGTAAGGCACAACGTTGCATACCAGGGGACGCCGTCTGATTGATTCCCTTTTTCACACCGATCAAAGTTAATAAGGGTTTGTGGTTTGTAAACATTTCAAACCTTCCTCCCCAAAGATATTGGTGAAATTTCTTGACCACAAAGATAACTGCTACGACTTCCTTGTCTAACTAGGCATAATTCCTCACCGCTAGTGCCGAGCTCCTGGATGCGAAAGCTATGGATGGTTCGACCACATCATCCATTTTGTGAGATAGCACGGCTCCCAGTCCTGTGGGTGATGTGTCGCACCGGAGAATAATCGGCCTCTTTGGGTCAAAGTGAGCCAGCGAACTGGCCTTACTTATAGCCAGCTTGACTGCAACCTAAGCATTTTATTGTTGTGGTGACCACAGCCATCGGGTATTCTTACGCAGCAATGTATACCAGGGTGCCAGGGTAGTTGCTAGGTTGGGCAAAAAACGACTGTAATGAGTCACCATCCCGCGAAATAATTGCAATTCGGGAATGTTACGCGGTGTCGGCGAATCTAGAAGGAGTTGACTTTTCTCCCGTAATAGATGTAACGCATAGCTATCTAAACGAAACCCCAGGTACTCAACGCTATCGGAGAAAAAGACACTTGGATTTTTCGAGCTTAAGTCCGCTCTCTTTGAGGCGCTCCAACACAGTAGTGAGTGCCGTCAGATGCTCGTAATCCGTACTGCCGGTAACCAAGGTATCGTTCAGGTAAGTACACACTCTAGGTACACCTTTCACTAAATTGTCTACAATCCTCTGAAAAATCGCCGGCGCAGAGTGTATTCCGAACGGTAATCGGTTATCGTGAAACAACCCCAAGTGTGTATTGCAAGTCGTAACTTACTTAGTAGATTCATATAGCTCCACTTGAGAATAAGCGTGGTTCAGATTAAGTTTGGAGAACTTTTTCCACCCAACGGGGTTACATAGAGGTGATCTATTCGTGGGATAGGGTAATGTTCCGTAGTCGTCGCTTGAATAGCCGTCAGTTTGTAGTCACCACAAATGCGAATCGAGCCATCTGGTTTTTGTACCGGAACGATCGCTGCAGCCTAGGATGAGTGGCGTACAGGGGAGAGTATTCCGTCTTTTCGAAGACCATCCAGCTCCGACTCTAACTTCCGGCGGATCGCAACAGGTAAGATTAGTGCTTTGAAAAACTTCGGTTGTGTACCTGGCATGAGGTTGAAACGAGCTTGGAAATCGCGTAATTTTCCGGGCAGATTTGCAGTAAAAACATTAGCAAAAGCTTTCAAAAATGTGCGCAAATCGAGTATGCGGTCCACCTTTTTGACATTTCGAAGTATTTCCGACATGTGTTTCAACCAATTCCTCCCAAGCAGGTTCGGGCCGTCGGTGTTAACCACGATTAAGGGAAGAGCCAACGTATCGCTGCCATGATTTACCCTGACATAACACACACCCAATACATCGAGCGCTTCTCCCGTGTAAGAACGTAAGGTAGACTGAGTCGGTGTCAGAATCAGAGCAGGCAATGTTCACTTGTTGATCAAGGTGACTGATGCCCCGGTGTCCATTTCCAAGCGCACTGGCTGGCCCTCTACGTCCAATCACACAGTGTATGCGGGTATCCCCATGATATGATATGTGGTAGTGTGTGATATCAACTACGATATGAACTCAGTTTCCACAGAACGAACAGCATTTTGTGCAGGGCAGGGTACCGATCGCTGGTAAACCGTCGAACGGCAAACGCGTACAAAATGTCCAACTTTGCCTCATTTATGGCAGGTAGATTGCTTGTGTATACAGCCAGAAGCGTTTTCATGACTTTCACCGCATCGGTAGGAAGTGAAAGAACCTTTAACGGTTAGTTGAGCACGCGACTTAACAGCGTGAACTGCGTCGGGAAGAGAATCGTTCCGATAGTGAACCAATTGTCGCAACAAGTTCTCGCGTTGTCTGAGCAGCGCACATGCTGCCTCTCAATTAAGTGTGTTCTTGTCTTCCAAAAGTAGACGTTCCCTGGCTTTATCGTCCCGAATACCAAGCAACAGACACTGGATGTCCATTGTCTCTTCAAACTTCGTGGGTGGAATTCCATTATAACGGCAGTCTGGAAGTGATTGTTGTATACTGCTGATGAATTCATTAACACCTTCTTTCTTTCCCTGTTGTAACTGGGAAAAACTCAGGCGTGCCATGAAGACATGCTGCCGCAGCCCCCAAAGGCAATCAAGTGCATTAAGACTGTCGAACAGATATGTTTTCGTACAAAGGCAATGCATCAAAATGCCTTTGCCCTTCTGCACCAGGATGTCTCAGGAGTTTGACAGATTGGGCTTCGGTAAGATTAATGTGAGGAATTGTTACTGGGAGTAGTTCAGGGTTATCGCAGAAGCTTCTCTTCCAGCGAATCCAAAGCGGTAAAATTGGCTTACATAATGCATCCTTCCAAAACGGTTCAGGTGGAGTGACCTGGCTCATGTAAAAGGTATGCAAAATTGATCTCCGTCGCCAATGTTACAACTCTGTGCGTACTGAACCATGACACATAGTAGAACACAATATTCGGCCTGTAGCGCACGAAAGTACAACACGTCAGTTTCAGCAATACACAGAATGTATTGTCGCCACAAAGACAGCGCTTCACATAAGTTCAGACAATCTAATCAATGGTTAGCTGGTGTTAATGGACACACCCTGACTCTGGTGGATCCAACCCATATGAACAGTTTACTCGAGGCCTGGCAGCGTTGGACTGACCCACTGCGCAGATGCCACAATCTGCCGGCTGCAGGCACGGTTTTACTTAGGGAACCAGAACCCGCGGCCCTACTGTTTTGTGTGGGCGCCTTAGACCACATGAGTTTGCGCATCACAGCTCACTCTACGATGGCTTGCGCGTCACCACTGCCTGGCGGACATGGCAACGCCCATAGGCGCCGGGAGACATTAAAGTATTGTTAGTCTGACGGCAGAAGGCCGATTACCGCGTTCATTTACCTACCGTGGTTCGTTTATGGTGAAGGCCGGTCATTTACGGTTGCTGTCCTCACCATCCAATAGCCATCCAATGTTTAACGAATTTCGCAAGTTGGCTACTGCATGTGCAGATACATGGATTTCTCTCTCACCATAGTGGTGAGTACGTTTGTAATTTTCGGCAGACGAGTGATTTAGTGTAGGGCACAGCTGAGTGCAGGCGTAACCTGGTAAAGACGCACCGACATGAGGCTGTTTTGTTAATCGAGCGAGATGAGTACAGACAGCCACAAGGGGTTTCCGGCGTTCGTTAGCTCTCAGTTAACTTTGCGATGGGTGCTAAAGGTCATGGCTAACCGTAGGCGTTGGAGCTATCGCTGGTTGCCTGTGTATCTTGCTGGCTACGCAGCAAAGTCGGTGTGGGCATGATAAAACGCGCAACCAAAACTGTGGCGTGAATGTGCGCACGTGATGGCATCCCAGCGAACCGGGTGTTGGATTATCTGAGGACAAGGTTAGGCATCGCAAGTCATGTCAGTGTCATTAAATCACTGTCACAGGTAATGGAGCACGAGCAGAAAATGCAGTCGGGATCACGTAACGTGACTGTTGCTCAGCGCGCGCTGTTTATTCGGCTGTTCGGTGAATGCGGTTTAAACGCTGCCTCGACTTCAGGAAAATACAATGCGAAGAACGCAGGAATGCGTCCCGTCCCCGCCCAGTACGTGCTTAAACAGGTGAAGCAGTTCGATCCAACTGCGTGTATGTGACATGAAGAGAACCGGACCGCCTCGCATCACCACGGCGACTGTTAGTTTGCACGGTAGTCAGTGAAGTAACAAAAAGTCCCGATTTCAGCATTTGTTGGATCGCACAGCACTGTGACACGACCCGATATGCGGTACACCGGATATTACTGGAACGAAAATTACGAAGATTCTGTGCACTTCAAGTGCAGGTTTTGAACCCGTGAGATCCGGAGAAGCGGCATGAATTTTGCCGCTGGTTTCTGGATCACGGGGATATTCGCTCTGTCATCTTTACAGATGAGGCACTGTTTCACCTGCATGGAATAATGGAACATTACTGTTGGGCTACCAGCAACTCACGAAAATTTACCGCATCACGTATGCACGTGAGTGTGAAACTAATGGTTTGGGCTGGATTAACAAGCCAGAAAATCTTGGGCCCATATTTTTTCTGGGAATGTGGCCGGTTGGTTGTTGTTTTGAAGTACCAAAGCCTTATCTTTTCCTAGCATTGTTGTACTTGGAAATGCTGCGGACATTTATGCTTCCGCAGTTGGAGGCCGACGGCGCATACAGTACCATTTGGTGGCAGCAGGTTGGTGCACCTGCACATTCCGCTAAGACGGTGCGTGCTTACCTCACCGACAGATTTGGTCACCATTGGATCGGGCGCGGTGGACCAATGGAGTGGCCTGCTCGCTCACCAGATTTGAACCTCATGGACTTTTTTCTATGGGGCTATCTGAAGCGGCGAGTGTACAAAACAAGGCCGCGTACATTGGACAAACTGAAAGCACTTATAGCTGAAGCACTGGGTCAATATTAACCAAAGTTCGTCCAGCCTTAATGAAAAGCCGATTGTGTTGTTGACTCAGTTTCAGGCTATTGCCTGTGAAGTTGGTGTTCGGGATGCGTTGCAGCAGGTGGCGACATGCGTAAGTGAAGTCGTTCCGTATTCGGTAGACTAATATGTAGTCTCCACGTAGCCATCTGCAGCGTGTACTGAACACTCCGATTGTTTTTGGTGGCTGCTAGTACGAAAGGTTGCACAATCTCTTGACACCTTTTGCTGTTCGACCATGGTGAGTTTCGAGTGCTGCAAGCTCACGATTTAGCCAAGCATGTCAAGCCTGGATTGCGTACTCTACGTGGGAATGCACATAGGCGTGGAGCCCCCTAGAGAAGATGAATGAATCTAAACTTTCGAATGCCATCCGCAAGCTAACAATGTGCTGGTTACCACTTTTGAAACGGATTCCGACTGTCTGGAATAACCGAAGTCGTCCTGCACCAGCACTCCGAAGTCACGTTTCTGGGGGCTTGTCTGCAGATCGTTTGCCCCAATTTTGTAGAGATAGGCGTGTCCATGGCGGATGTGAACAACGTGTCACTTGACCACATTGAATGGCAGTGAATTCCTCACTGGTCAATGCCAGGTCCAAGCTAGGTCGTACATGGAGGATCTTGTGGTCCGTTACTCTCTTGCTCGCCGGTTAACTTTTCACGTCATCCGTGAAAAGTAAAATTTTCGAGGTTATGACTTTCGGAAGATTGTCCCTGCTCGACCGTAATCGAATGGAGTGCGACGATCTTGAGATAGCCACCACCTCTAATATTTTACTTTTGTATGGTGGGGACAACAACTGTAAATGACCGGCGTTCACCATAAACGAGCCACGTTAGGTAAATGAACGCGGTCGTCGGCGTTCTGCCGTCCTACTAACTGTACAAGCCAGCTGGAATCGATCAACCCCAACACAACCACCTCGTATAGCTGCACACCCAGAAACATTCCCGAACGTAACATTTCACTGAATTGGCATCAAAATGTACTCTTTTTTGTGGAGAGTGTGGGTCGATAAACGTCACGGTCACTCGGGTTTGTATCTCGTGCCAATCATCAAGCTCCGCGTCTCTCTATTAAGCCATTGAGTGGGGTGCTTTTAAAATTTTCGCTAGCTCCGTGACCCTCTGGCTGTAGTTGATACATGTACGCTACAGCTTGCGAGAGACGCGTGGAAATAATTCTTTATTTAACATCTGTAGCAGTCTGGAGATTCCCCGGTTTGCCTGTGTAAAATTCCAACTAAAATTATTTCATTGTACACTTAGGCAACCGATGTGGTTTGTTGAACTGATTGCTGAATTCGAATGCTTGACTTGCTCATCGCCATTTTTGCTTGACGCTCGTTTCGGTTGCAACGCACGACGGACCTGTGTGCTGGGCATGCTCCGTTCCTCTAGCTAGAGCGTCCACGGTGTCGTTCCTTTATAGCTAAATAACGGAATCTTTTACTGCACCATTAAAAGTTTCCCTGCAACTCGATCTGTCTTCTCGAATCGTTCTGCTGGCTCCCGGTACAGGCTACCCTCTAAATTGGTGACCCCGACGTGACTCACACACGCAACCTTCTGGTCTGGAGTCAGAAGGTTGCGTGTTCGAGGTAATGGGTACTAGACAGGTAGGCACCTTGTCAACATGCACATCAAGCGCAGTCACAGCGGGGATATCAAGCAACAGCAATCACTTGAAACAACATTAACAAAAGATTATATCTGTTAATGCATACGGTTATGCAGATATATCTCCGCTAAATTAGCATATGAAGTAAGTTGGTTGTCAAGGAAGAAACGACAAGTACAAAATATCCACAAGTTACTCGAACTATGTTACAAATGCAATAACGTTAACAAAGATAATCGCATTTAGCATGACAACTATAGGTACAACATAGGTTAGCTATTACTTAAAGCCATTTCAAATAAACCGACGCATTTATTGTTTGTGGCTGTTTTTCGTACGGTTTGCTCGATAAATTGTGATGACAGCCTTTTTTCTGTCTTTGCTTTGCTCCATTTGCCCCCTCCCCCAACCCCACCTTGGTTGTTTCGTGATGCGGTGCTGCTATATATCGCAAAATTGATGCCAATGTGTTCCAATTTAAATCACTAAATAATGCAAAAACCCTTTCACATGTCATTTATTGGATGTACGTTGGCAGACCTTGCAAAGGAAGAAAAAGAGAAAGAGGGGATCAGAACACCTACCGAAGAGGAAATACCGAAAGGCATATCCGTGAAACAAATGCTGGAGCTTATAAATGTGCCACGTTCCATTGAGGAGATCGGCGAAATAAATGAGGATGCTGAATTAAATGTGCGGAAAAACATTCAAAGATTAATAAACAGAGAACAAGAACTAACAACACACGTTCCTAAAATTGCACGCATGGCAAAAGACACAGAAATATACCACGAACAAATAAAAAAAGCAAAAATAGAGGAATTCACAACAGCACAACAACAAGAGCCCACCAAGCAAGAGTTAGCAATAGTGGAATCAACATCCGTAGAACTAGAAGAGATAGACGGAGGAGCTGAAAGAAAAACAGACAATGAAGACAGCTACGACAACCTGCTAGAAGAATTCTCAGAAAAGGACAAAGAGATACCAATAAAAAGGCACGCTAAAGAAAAAAGAGCAGAAAAAGAAAAGAGGCACCAGGATGTCGACAAAGAGACAGATGAAAGGCCGGCATCACACGCGGAAAAAGTGACGCAGACACAAATGGAGGCTGAGCCGGCAGTATTGCCATTGGGTGTATGGAAGTCGGAGGAAGAGGTTGAGGCTGGTGCGGTGACGGTGCCGGTGGCAGAGGCAGAGGCAGAGCGTGTTGCAGCGGGAGAGGTCGAGGTAGCAGGAGAGGTAGAGGTAGAGGTAGAGGCGGAGACGGAGGCGGCGTTGGAGGCGGAAGTTACTGGTGTGATTGCAGTGAGTCCGGTTGCGGCGGAGGCTGTTGGCGAGCGAGTTGTTGAGGCTGATCGGGAGGCGGAGTCTGTGGCCGGGGCAGAGTTTGGTGTTGAGGTGGAGGTTGATGTTGAGGCGGAGGTCGAGGTAGGGGCTGTGCCTGAAGGTGCAGTTGAGGTGGAAGGTGAGGTGGATCGTGCGATTGAGTTGGAAGCAGTTGGAGAGGTGGAGGTAGAGTTAGAGGAGGGTAGAGAGTTGTGGACAGCAGTGGATGCGGAGCGGGGTCCGGAGGTAGCGGAAGCGCGAGAGGTAGCGTCGGAGGTGGAAGTGGAGGTTGAGGCGGAGGCGGAAGCGGAAGCGAAGTTGGAGGTAGAGGCAGAGGCAGAGGCAGAGTTGGAGTTAGAGGCTGAGTCGGAGACGCAGGTTGGTGCTGGTGTTGAGGTGGAGGCTGCGGTAGCTTCGGAGTGGGAGGCGGATGTTGTGGCTGAAGCAGTGGCTGAATCAGCGCTCGGTGCGGAGACATTGACCGAAGTGGAAGGAATGCGCGCATCCGAGATTGCGGAGGCGGAGATAGAGGCGCGAGTTGACCTGTCTGTGGAGTCCGAGCCTACTGTGGAAGCAGTAGAGGAGGCTGAGACGGTTGGAGAGATTGTGTCGGAGCGTGATTTGGCGTCGGAGATGGAGCAGGAGGTAGGAGGCGCTGCAGAGTCTGAGGCGGTGTCAGAGTTGGAGGTTGTGGCGAAGGGTGAATTGTCGTTTGGATTGGAAGCGGAAAGGGAAGAGGGGGCGGAGGCACCGCGACGTGACTCTCGAGGTGGCTTAGTGTTTGTGGCGGATGAGTTGCAATTCGAGCGTGTTCGCGCTGATGTTGAGGCCGAAGTGATGTTGGAGCCGGGTGTAGAGCTTGAGACCGAGGTCATGTCGGCTTCACGCGTGGAGAGCGTGCTGGAGGCGGAGGCGGAGGCGGAGGCGGAGACTGAGGCTGAGCCGGCAGTATTGCCATTGGGTGTATGGAAGTCGGAGGAAGAGGTTGAGGCTGGTGCGGTGACGGTGCCGGTGGCAGAGGCAGAGGCAGAGCGTGTTGCAGCGGGAGAGGTCGAGGTAGCAGGAGAGGTAGAGGTAGAGGTAGGTGCGGAGACGGAGGCGGCGTTGGAGGCGGAAGTTACTGGTGTGATTGCAGTGAGTCCGGTTGCGGCGGAGGCTGTTGGCGAGCGAGTTGTTGAGGCTGATCGGGAGGCGGAGTCTGTGGCCGGGGCAGAGTTTGGTGTTGAGGTGGAGGTTGATGTTGAGGCGGAGGTCGAGGTAGGGGCTGTGCCTGAAGGTGCAGTTGAGGTGGAAGGTGAGGTGGATCGTGCGATTGAGTTGGAAGCAGTTGGAGAGGTGGAGGTAGAGTTAGAGGAGGGTAGAGAGTTGTGGACAGCAGTGGATGCGGAGCGGGGTCCGGAGGTAGCGGAAGCGCGAGAGGTAGCGTCGGAGGTGGAAGTGGAGGTTGAGGCGGAGGCGGAGGCGGAAGCGGAAGCGAAGTTGGAGGTAGAGGCAGAGGCAGAGGCAGAGTTGGAGTTAGAGGCTGAGTCGGAGACGCAGGTTGGTGCTGGTGTTGAGGTGGAGGCTGCGGTAGCTTCGGAGTGGGAGGCGGATGTTGTGGCTGAAGCAGTGGCTGAATCAGCGCTCGGTGCGGAGACATTGACCGAAGTGGAAGGAATGCGCGCATCCGAGATTGCGGAGGCGGAGATAGAGGCGCGAGTTGACCTGTCTGTGGAGTCCGAGCCTACTGTGGAAGCAGTAGAGGAGGCTGAGACGGTTGGAGAGATTGTGTCGGAGCGTGATTTGGCGTCGGAGATGGAGCAGGAGGTAGGAGGCGCTGCAGAGTCTGAGGCGGTGTCAGAGTTGGAGGTTGTGGCGAAGGGTGAATTGTCGTTTGGATTGGAAGCGGAAAGGGAAGAGGGGGCGGAGGCACCGCGACGTGACTCTCGAGGTGGCTTAGTGTTTGTGGCGGATGAGTTGCAATTCGAGCGTGTTCGCGCTGATGTTGAGGCCGAAGTGATGTTGGAGCCGGGTGTAGAGCTTGAGACCGAGGTCATGTCGGCTTCACGCGTGGAGAGCGTGCTGGAGGCGGAGGCGGAGGCGGAGGCGGAGACTGAGGCTGAGCCGGCAGTATTGCCATTGGGTGTATGGAAGTCGGAGGAAGAGGTTGAGGCTGGTGCGGTGACGGTGCCGGTGGCAGAGGCAGAGGCAGAGCGTGTTGCAGCGGGAGAGGTCGAGGTAGCAGGAGAGGTAGAGGTAGAGGTAGGTGCGGAGACGGAGGCGGCGTTGGAGGCGGAGGTTACTGGTGTGATTGCAGTGAGTCCGGTTGCGGCGGAGGCTGTTGGCGAGCGAGTTGTTGAGGCTGATCGGGAGGCGGAGTCTGTGGCCGGGGCAGAGTTTGGTGTTGAGGTGGAGGTTGATGTTGAGGCGGAGGTCGAGGTAGGGGCTGTGCCTGAAGGTGCAGTTGAGGTGGAAGGTGAGGTGGATCGTGCGATTGAGTTGGAAGCAGTTGGAGAGGTGGAGGTAGAGTTAGAGGAGGGTAGAGAGTTGTGGACAGCAGTGGATGCGGAGCGGGGTCCGGAGGTAGCGGAAGCGCGAGAGGTAGCGTCGGAGGTGGAAGTGGAGGTTGAGGCGGAGGCGGAGGCGGAAGCGGAAGCGAAGTTGGAGGTAGAGGCAGAGGCAGAGGCAGAGTTGGAGTTAGAGGCTGAGTCGGAGACGCAGGTTGGTGCTGGTGTTGAGATGGAGGCTGCGGTAGCTTCGGAGTGGGAGGCGGATGTTGTGGCTGAAGCAGTGGCTGAATCAGCGCTCGGTGCGGAGACATTGACCGAAGTGGAAGGAATGCGCGCATCCGAGATTGCGGAGGCGGAGATAGAGGCGCGAGTTGACCTGTCTGTGGAGTCCGAGCCTACTGTGGAAGCAGTAGAGGAGGCTGAGACGGTTGGAGAGATTGTGTCGGAGCGTGATTTGGCGTCGGAGATGGAGCAGGAGGTAGGAGGCGCTGCAGAGTCTGAGGCGGTGTCAGAGTTGGAGGTTGTGGCGAAGGGTGAATTGTCGTTTGGATTGGAAGCGGAAAGGGAAGAGGGGGCGGAGGCACCGCGACGTGACTCTCGAGGTGGCTTAGTGTTTGTGGCGGATGAGTTGCAATTCGAGCGTGTTCGCGCTGATGTTGAGGCCGAAGTGATGTTGGAGCCGGGTGTAGAGCTTGAGACCGAGGTCATGTCGGCTTCACGCGTGGAGAGCGTGCTGGAGGCGGAGGCGGAGGCGGAGACTGAGGCTGAGCCGGCAGTATTGCCATTGGGTGTATGGAAGTCGGAGGAAGAGGTTGAGGCTGGTGCGGTGACGGTGCCGGTGGCAGAGGCAGAGGCAGAGCGTGTTGCAGCGGGAGAGGTCGAGGTAGCAGGAGAGGTAGAGGTAGAGGTAGAGGCGGAGACGGAGGCGGCGTTGGAGGCGGAAGTTACTGGTGTGATTGCAGTGAGTCCGGTTGCGGCGGAGGCTGTTGGCGAGCGAGTTGTTGAGGCTGATCGGGAGGCGGAGTCTGTGGCCGGGGCAGAGTTTGGTGTTGAGGTGGAGGTTGATGTTGAGGCGGAGGTCGAGGTAGGGGCTGTGCCTGAAGGTGCAGTTGAGGTGGAAGGTGAGGTGGATCGTGCGATTGAGTTGGAAGCAGTTGGAGAGGTGGAGGTAGAGTTAGAGGAGGGTAGAGAGTTGTGGACAGCAGTGGATGCGGAGCGGGGTCCGGAGGTAGCGGAAGCGCGAGAGGTAGCGTCGGAGGTGGAAGTGGAGGTTGAGGCGGAGGCGGAGGCGGAAGCGGAAGCGAAGTTGGAGGTAGAGGCAGAGGCAGAGGCAGAGTTGGAGTTAGAGGCTGAGTCGGAGACGCAGGTTGGTGCTGGTGTTGAGATGGAGGCTGCGGTAGCTTCGGAGTGGGAGGCGGATGTTGTGGCTGAAGCAGTGGCTGAATCAGCGCTCGGTGCGGAGACATTGACCGAAGTGGAAGGAATGCGCGCATCCGAGATTGCGGAGGCGGAGATAGAGGCGCGAGTTGACCTGTCTGTGGAGTCCGAGCCTACTGTGGAAGCAGTAGAGGAGGCTGAGACGGTTGGAGAGATTGTGTCGGAGCGTGATTTGGCGTCGGAGATGGAGCAGGAGGTAGGAGGCGCTGCAGAGTCTGAGGCGGTGTCAGAGTTGGAGGTTGTGGCGAAGGGTGAATTGTCGTTTGGATTGGAAGCGGAAAGGGAAGAGGGGGCGGAGGCACCGCGACGTGACTCTCGAGGTGGCTTAGTGTTTGTGGCGGATGAGTTGCAATTCGAGCGTGTTCGCGCTGATGTTGAGGCCGAAGTGATGTTGGAGCCGGGTGTAGAGCTTGAGACCGAGGTCATGTCGGCTTCACGCGTGGAGAGCGTGCTGGAGGCGGAGGCGGAGGCGGAGACTGAGGCTGAGCCGGCAGTATTGCCATTGGGTGTATGGAAGTCGGAGGCAGAGGTTGAGGCTGGTGCGGTGACGGTGCCGGTGGCAGAGGCAGAGGCAGAGCGTGTTGCAGCGGGAGAGGTCGAGGTAGCAGGAGAGGTAGAGGTAGAGGTAGGTGCGGAGACGGAGGCGGCGTTGGAGGCGGAGGTTACTGGTGTGATTGCAGTGAGTCCGGTTGCGGCGGAGGCTGTTGGCGAGCGAGTTGTTGAGGCTGATCGGGAGGCGGAGTCTGTGGCCGGGGCAGAGTTTGGTGTTGAGGTGGAGGTTGATGTTGAGGCGGAGGTCGAGGTAGGGGCTGTGCCTGAAGGTGCAGTTGAGGTGGAAGGTGAGGTGGATCGTGCGATTGAGTTGGAAGCAGTTGGAGAGGTGGAGGTAGAGTTAGAGGAGGGTAGAGAGTTGTGGACAGCAGTGGATGCGGAGCGGGGTCCGGAGGTAGCGGAAGCGCGAGAGGTAGCGTCGGAGGTGGAAGTGGAGGTTGAGGCGGAGGCGGAGGCGGAAGCGGAAGCGAAGTTGGAGGTAGAGGCAGAGGCAGAGGCAGAGTTGGAGTTAGAGGCTGAGTCGGAGACGCAGGTTGGTGCTGGTGTTGAGATGGAGGCTGCGGTAGCTTCGGAGTGGGAGGCGGATGTTGTGGCTGAAGCAGTGGCTGAATCAGCGCTCGGTGCGGAGACATTGACCGAAGTGGAAGGAATGCGCGCATCCGAGATTGCGGAGGCGGAGATAGAGGCGCGAGTTGACCTGTCTGTGGAGTCCGAGCCTACTGTGGAAGCAGTAGAGGAGGCTGAGACGGTTGGAGAGATTGTGTCGGAGCGTGATTTGGCGTCGGAGATGGAGCAGGCGGTAGGCGGCGCTGCAGAGTCTGAGACGGTGTCAGAGTTGGAGGTTGTGGCGAAGGGTGAATTGTCGTTTGGATTGGAAGCGGAAAGGGAAGAGGGGGCGGAGGCACCGCGACGTGACTCTCGAGGTGGCTTAGTGTTTGTGGCGGATGAGTTGCAATTCGAGCGTGTTCGCGCTGATGTTGAGGCCGAAGTGATGTTGGAGCCGGGTGTAGAGCTTGAGACCGAGGTCATGTCGGCTTCACGCGTGGAGAGCGTGATGGAGGCGGAGGCGGAGGCGGAGACTGAGGCTGAGCCGGCAGTATTGCCATTGGGTGTATGGAAGTCGGAGGAAGAGGTTGAGGCTGGTGCGGTGACGGTGCCGGTGGCAGAGGCAGAGGCAGAGCGTGTTGCAGCGGGAGAGGTCGAGGTAGCAGGAGAGGTAGAGGTAGAGGTAGGTGCGGAGACGGAGGCGGCGTTGGAGGCGGAAGTTACTGGTGTGATTGCAGTGAGTCCGGTTGCGGCGGAGGCTGTTGGCGAGCGAGTTGTTGAGGCTGATCGGGAGGCGGAGTCTGTGGCCGGGGCAGAGTTTGGTGTTGAGGTGGAGGTTGATGTTGAGGCGGAGGTCGAGGTAGGGGCTGTGCCTGAAGGTGCAGTTGAGGTGGAAGGTGAGGTGGATCGTGCGATTGAGTTGGAAGCAGTTGGAGAGGTGGAGGTAGAGTTAGAGGAGGGTAGAGAGTTGTGGACAGCAGTGGATGCGGAGCGGGGTCCGGAGGTAGCGGAAGCGCGAGAGGTAGCGTCGGAGGTGGAAGTGGAGGTTGAGGCGGAGGCGGAGGCGGAGGCGGAGGCGGAAGCGGAAGCGAAGTTGGAGGTAGAGGCAGAGGCAGAGGCAGAGTTGGAGTTAGAGGCTGAGTCGGAGACGCAGGTTGGTGCTGGTGTTGAGGTGGAGGCTGCGGTAGCTTCGGAGTGGGAGGCGGATGTTGTGGCTGAAGCAGTGGCTGAATCAGCGCTCGGTGCGGAGACATTGACCGAAGTGGAAGGAATGCGCGCATCCGAGATTGCGGAGGCGGAGATAGAGGCGCGAGTTGACCTGTCTGTGGAGTCCGAGCCTACTGTCGTTGCAGTGGAGGAGGCGGAAGCTTTTGGAGAGACTGTGGCGGTTGGTTATCTGGCTGCTCGTTGTATGGATGTTTTGCCCTGTTTGGCGTATTCTGCTTCTTCTTTTTCTGATTCGGTTTTGTGGGAAGATGTTTCTGATTCTGAGGTTTCGGCTTTGGATGAACTTTACGAATCTACGGCTCGGGTTAACCTTAGTGATGCGCTGGATTCTGTTTTGGAGTTACCCTGCGTGCCCTCCCGATTCCCGGATTGCTCTCCTGTGGTTTCTATTTGCTCTAATTCTTCAGGAACACTGCTCTCTTCTAAGGTTGTTTTTGAGCCTGCTGTTTTATCTGAGTGCTCCTCCTTTTCTGCGACTCCTGCTGTTGTATGTTCTTCCTTCGGTGATCCTTCCTATGACTTTACCTCTACTTCTGGTCGTGTTGGTTCCCTGGAGGCTCAGCCATGTTTTACGAATTTAGGTCTTTCGGGTCGTTCGTGTGTTAACTTTGAAGATGTTCGTATGTGCCCCACTTGGGTGGAGCCGCAGGCTTTTAGAGAGGAGCGACATTTACTGGGAATGCGACTTGCTCGAACGTCGGACGCGCCTTTGAATTTACCAATCTCCGAGGGAGTTTCCCTGGAATACGAAGATATGGCTGTTGAAGTCACCTCCGCTGACTGTGTAGCTTTACCTGCAATGCATGCAAGCCTTTCGCAAGAAATTAGATTCCATGCTTGTGATACTCAATTGATGTTTTGTGGTAGCCGGTCTGTGAGATCTGATACGGATCTTACGTGCTTGCACTTAGGTCTAACAGGATACAAGCGCCCGCAAAGTGAACCCATCACAGAAATCCCAGCTGAAGCCGACGCTGTTCCCGCTTGCCGTCATTTGTCTATTGAGCAAACGGCTATCCCTTCATTTGTGGAAGTAGTTCATTTTAGCTCTGATAGAAGCCCTGTTCAGCTGGAATTCGAAGAAATAGCTTACATCGAATCTTCTCGGCTGAAACCTGTAGAGGACAAGGTGCCGATGTGTCTAGGTATCTCTGATGTTTCTTTGCCACCGGAAGTTGAGTTTGAGTTTCCCATAAAAGAAACGAGTGAAGTCACGGGACTTTCTTGTCTTTCTTCAGAGGCCAAGCATGATTTGCAAAATTCTGAGGAACAATGTTTACCAGTCACAGAGAGGTTTGCTAGAGGTTCACCTCCAGTTATCACCTCAGAATCGGTTCTTTCTGGCTTACCTGAAAGTTCATTCTCAAGAATGCAGTCTCATTACTTGGGTAAACCAGATGAAGTGGTTTCAGCTACATCTAGTGTTTCCCCAACAGAAGTTTCACGGGACTTGCCTCCACAATCTAATTGTGAAGCAGACCATGAAGGTGACTTTTGCTCCCCATTCTCCTGCACTGAGCACTCACCGGGAATTACTGCAGATTTGGAAAACAAAGATGATGATTTCAAGCAACTGGCGACAGCTGCCGGAGCCAACTTAGCTGTCGAGTTCACGGACAATGATGATGAGTTCGAATTTCCTGATGATGACGACGACGACGACAGTGATCTATGTGAACCTACTAGCTGTTCTGGAGTGGAAAAGTCCTCGCTACCTGGCAAAGGCACGTCTCACGCTCTACGAATCCGAATGGAAGGAGGTAGTTCCACCAACCAGATGGTTAGCTCTGCACTGGACCGATCAGAGAAAGTGCTAAGTCGACTTCAGACTTATGGATTTCGTAACTTGGATTCTGAGATGCTTCAGATGAAATCGAGGCTGACCCAAAGTCGGTCAAACTTAACACAAGAGTTACAGTCAAGCCCACAAATAGTGTATGAACCAGGCAAAGAGATTACAATACCGGGATTTGGGGATATCTTGATGATCGAGCCATGTCAGAGTACCAGCTTCAGGGAGACTGCATCAAGTGATATCGAAGATGATAGCGATGTTGACGAGGTGATTGATTTTGATAACGACAGTCTTGACGAAGGTAGCTCGCAGTTGTACCACATCGGAGAGCAAACCAACGTCCATCCGCAAGAAATGGAGACCACAAGGAGTGGATTGTCACCTATTTTGGAAGTGCCCGCTGCAGAACAGAACACTTCCAGTGATTCTTCTCCAGACAGTAACCACAGTTTACAGTTACTAAATCTTGACAACGAGGATGAATGTGATGCTCACGTTGGGAGATGGAAGAGGATAGCCTCAGTCCACGATATTGATAATGAATCAGGGGGAAATTTCGCATTGACCACTGTGAATAAGCAGAGTCCAACTAGCGCCTTTGAAACGAATGTATTAAAACTTTCTTGGTCAAATATTTCACGTTATTCAGATATGGCTTTGAAAGAAGCAGGAACAATGAGTCATGACACATCGGCAACTGATAACTCACCTAACGGTCACGAGTTCGTTTGCGTTACTTTTTCTAAGCCTTGCTCAGATGGAAACGACAGAGCAGA
This sequence comes from Dicrocoelium dendriticum, assembly GCA_944474145.2. Classification (NCBI taxonomy): domain Eukaryota; kingdom Metazoa; phylum Platyhelminthes; class Trematoda; order Plagiorchiida; family Dicrocoeliidae; genus Dicrocoelium; species Dicrocoelium dendriticum. Next base: position 65,229,380 of record OX104071.1, on the reverse strand, counting down.
CCTCAGACAATCTCGGGAGACATCCACCATTCGTGAATCGGCCACAACCTTGGCCTCCATTGACAGCGACTTCAATGTAAGTGACCACCGAGGAAGTCTCACCGATATTCAAAACACGAGCATTTCTGCTATAATTCCCACTAAGGAGCCGGCTCGAGGTGTGGCTCTCACACCGAATCTGCTGACTTCATTGCAGGCGTTGCCTAATTCGCCATCAGATGAAGCTGAAGCTCCGAGTAAACACCTTGCTGGTGCTGTCTCGTTACCTGGTTTAATGATGGCTGAACACAGCTCGAAGCTACTGTCGGACTCCGCGCTGAAGAGGACAGGTTCTCAAGGGTATCAGCCGGAGCTGGTGAACAGGCCGCTCGAACAACCGGATAGATTGAGTGGAGTTCCCACAAGTCCCTGTAAGAGAGTTAAGTGCGAAAATGAGGAGGTTGGGCATATTCCATCAGATAGCACAACCAGTAGTTCCTTATCAGAATTCGAACGGCTTGAGAAGGCACTAGGCAGCGGAGCAACATCGCTTAACAGTATGCCTGGTGGAAGCTCCAACGAGCTGAGTTCACACACCTCATCCCTGTCTGAATTCCTCAGAAACGAAAAAGATTGCGCTAGTTCAGCCGAAAGTATTCCCCCATCATCTGATCCAAAGGCACGATACACTAACGGGTTTGTTACGGAGTCCGAGGCGAATGGAATCTCGGCTAGCCCGTTGAGTGGTCAGACCGGCGTTTCCATAAGAGCCGGCCACATTTCAACCATTTTCGAAGACTCAGTGGCCGAACAGTTCACTAGCTCACTCACCCAAAGTACCGATTCGGCGACTGCACTGGCGACAACCGAGTCGCTTGCAGCACCACGTGGACTTCCGCTGCCAACAGACGACACAGACTCCGAGCTCTCTATCATAGACTTGCAGATTGTCGCCACGGAAACAGCGAATGACACCGAGACCAATGTGGAGCTGGCGGAAACCGACTCACTCGTTCACTCCACCATGTATGATTCTTTACTTTCTTCTGCGTTTGCGGCTGATTTAGCCGCGTGCTCCACAGTGCTTTCACACGAATGGGCCACCAGTTACTTCCACGAAGCCCAAGAAGTATTGAGGTCTCACCAGGAGCGCGAATGTGATTCGCTTAATTCCAGCGGCCACGCTCATTTTGGTGGAGTCTCCGATTCCTTGTACACAACCTCATCTTCCATCAGTTCGAGCAACATCCTACATAGCGACCAGGATTCTCCAGAAGGGTTTGAAGAAGGTTTTGTGGAGTTCACCCCCCACCATTTGGAAGATCTACAACGTCAATACCTTGAAGCTGCCGCACATGTGTCAAAAGAAGCAGGACTGGATACTGGGAGCGATGTCCCCATGGGATCACTGCATGTTACCCCCGGCTCTGTCGAACGATACTTGCATGTACGAGAAACGTTCCCGCATGCGTTGTCTCGGACAAATATGGCGGATTCACTAGATGGTGAGATCACGAGCGAGGTAATTAGTGATGAAGGCATTGATACATTTTCTCTGAAAACTGATTCTGCTTGTGAATGGAGGGTTTTGGATTTCATAAATCCCCGGTGTCGAAGCCCCGCAAAGGCCGAAAGTAGAGACCCTGATACTAGTGTTGGATTCACGAACCCACTCGATACATCCGAATTAACCAAGAAGGAAGTTGGCTCCTTACCTGAGGATCCGAACACCCTGCTCCACAGCCGCAGTACTTCGGACATTGTAGTAGATATTGGTTTAGCTTCGGGACTCGGAGCAAACTTGGAGTACACTGTCTTGGGAACCACAGAAGATGAGGAGGGGCTTCATGAAAGCACATTTGAATTCGTCACATCAGAAAGCGAGAAAGGCGTGTCCGTTCGGTTACACGAATCACTGACTGAAAGCAAGAACTTAAAGTCATCACTTGGCAGTGTTCGCGAACACTATACCATGACACCGAGCGTCGATTCGCAAATTCTACCCACATCTGTTAATCGCGGCTCGACGAACATACATGAATCAAATAAATAGAACAGGGTCGTCACCGCACTATGCTTCATCCATTCCGAATGTGACCGGTCAAATTCATCCATCTCATCATTATCAATTCATGTCAACCATCCTAGATTCACTAGCTCCATGTCATGCATTCCAAAGGGAACTCTTTTTGGATAAGCCTCCCGCCTTGGAAACCTATTTTTGCACATACGAAAAACATACATCCTGATGAACTTGTGTTCCCCTTACTGTTCCGTGATGAACGAGTCGCGGCCCAGTCTCCCTAACCATTGACCCACGAACTCTTCAATGTGACGGTGTATAGACCATCAGCTTCGAAACGATCTCCAGATCTGGCTCTGGCTCATAGTAATTCACCTAAATCAACACAATGTTTATCGTGATGGATCTCCTCCATTCCCCTAGCCGAAGAAATACAGTTAACCGGACGCTTGCCCATCATCATCGCTCAGGTACCAGCATTCCGCCGCACTGTGTTGTTGCCTTGCTACTTGTAACCGATTATTAATCCTTTTCTCCCTCTTCCACATAATCGATGGCGTCATTTTGGCATTAACCAGCCGCACCGCTTGATTGTTGTGGGTGTTACACACTTGGAGCATGCTTTGTCCCCTGCTGCGCGCGTGTGTGTATATGCGTTTAGATACTTCCCTGGTGGCCGTTTGACCAATGGACCCGCTTCTGGTGTTGTTCGCTTCTGTCGTTATCAGCTTCCATCATCCATCGCACGCTTGGTTTTTTCTGGTTTATTTAAACAGTGCGCTGGCATGAGCATGGTGTCTGATTGTGATGCAACACAGACGGCACCGATTTGAGTGCATGTTGCTCATCGCTGCTCGCTGTCGCCCTCTAACATGCCGCACCACCTCATCTCAAACTGATCGCTCTAGACTCCATTGCTGTTGTCATTTCTCCTCTTATCTATCGGTATACAACTCGCACATCCTCCAAACTTACCCATTTGTTGTGTGATTAACCCCACATCTTAGTCATAGTTCTGAGCACCTTGAACTATATCTCTCTTTGTTTTTTTCTCTCTCACAAGGACCGACTTTGTGACTGCACGATTGGAAAGACCGCTTGATCTGCGAAACCAATCCCTGATGGAGTCGAAGGCATCGTTAACTATGTTTGAATCAGACTCTGTCTCTCTTCCGTGGTTGTATGAGGGAGTTGCGGGAACGGGTGCGAGGTGGCGTGTCTGACATCCTCGCTGTGTGCCTTTCGACCTGATTTCACAAACAACATTATTTTCGATTTCTGCAGTTCTTACTGTCCGTTTATCAGTGTACACTTAAAAGGCTCTTGGGCAACGCCATGTCTTCACACCGGCGAGCAGAAGGCACTTGACCGGATTGTGCTGACACACACTCAATCCATGAAGTAAGGGTACATTATGACCCCCCCCCACCATGTGACGAGCGAAAAGGAAACTTCAAGTCAAATAAGATGTAAATGAAACTATTTCACAGATTTCACCTTATTCTAGTCGTGTTACTGGCCCCGGAATTCGAGGGACCACCGCGTACTTGGGCCACCCACACAAACTGCACTCATCTGATCTACGTGCTACATGACGCCGTAGTGATTGCATTTTTGGCCGCTGAACACTCACTAACTTTTCTCATGGGCACATACCTCGGTGCCTCGAAGTGTGTCAACGTGTGATAACTTCACAGAGTCCATTTTTTAGTTTTCACTATCTTGATAGCCTTGATCCTCAATCGGGAGACACAAATCGGATGCGCCATAGTTACTTTCAGAATATGACATAGTTTGATTTTGAATTTCATCCATTTTATGTCTGTTTCTTTTCGGCTTTCAGTCATGTAACCTATGGAACCTTATTTTTGTTCCTCATTTGATCTCATTTGCAGCCAACCACGCCACTACTTTTTCTCTCTACTTCCCAACCCACCGTTTGCATCTTGCTTCAGAAAACAAGATCCCTCCTGCATCCCTCTTCGATTTCGAATAGAGATCGGATGGATGTCTGGTTTGACTGGTTTCGCAACATTCCTCTGTACCGAGTGCATTGAGACACAACCGCTGCTGTCTTCGGTAACTAGCGATGGGCATGTTAGCTTACTGATAAGTAGGGTGTATGGTGACACGGTTGATATCGCAGCATTTGCGGATGTTATGAAGACTTACTCAGATGCTAGTCGTTAGCAATGACACGTAAGGGGCGACTCAAGTATGAGAATACGGAGAACAGTAAGAGAGGCTGGACCCAACGTGTATTGACAAGAGTGACAAGGCATAGACATTGAACAATGATTTGTCTCCCGTTAAAATCTAAGTGCTTGACAATGTCCGTAAAATGGTCGGGATAAATACTACGAAATCAAAAGGGATGTGAGTCATCTGTTTAAGTGTCTACCGAGTTTGCATGCGTAGCTAAATAACAATTGTGTAGAATAAAAACTAAATGTAAGCATACAGGACAACATGGGGCGCAGTTATATTTGACGTAAAGTATGAACAAATGTAACCTCTGTCACTAATGTACCGCCTCCTTTGATCCACTTGACCAATAAATCCGGTAGAAGCTGAAGTAACCAAGTGCTAGGCCTAAGAGCAACGTCTGCTCGTTTTTTTGAAAATATCCTTCCGTATACGGACGGATATAACTGAGTTTGGGTGTTCCAGGTTTGGTAAACCCAAAGAGAATATTAATACTGTCGACACTCTAGACGCTTATAATCTTCATACAGTTGCTGTTGTGGCTAAGTTTCAGCAAATGGCGGCTTACGTGGTTGGGGTCAGTCAATATTTGGTATACTAATCTAATAATGTATATTTCTCGTTTTATCGAGATACCGTGCCCCCAATGGAACAAATCGTATGTACATGTGCAACATGCTCACGCATGTACGGTTGTCAATGTTTAGGGGTTATACAGGGATACAATAATAACGTTTGGGAAGACGTTTCGGGGTTTTCTCTTTCGTTTCCTATCAGAACACGAACAATCTCAGTTAGTTTTTCCGGTACACATCAGGGATACCATGGAGGCGGCGGGCTCATGAAAAAAGAAGGAACATGAAAGAGGATAAAGCAATGGCAGTCTTCAACCAAAATCATATGTGTAGCACATGGTAGTACATAATATTATATAATAATACAAATAGACGGCCAGCTATCTGTACTTGGTGCACTTTTCTTCATATGCGAAGGAGGAAAGGTAGGATTAATGTATCAATGTAGTTGCTTGACTTTTCAGTGCTACAGCTTTCTTGACCGAGTAATTAGAGGTAGTTAGTACATAGGGGTAAGGTAAGGCAGAGTGAAATGCCTGCACGTTCCTAGACTTGGATATCGAATTGACCTGATCAAGCAATATGTAATGGGTGTTACAGAGTTATTGTGAGACTAAGTGGGCTCAGTTGCTATCCTTTCAACCTTCACTTGTAGACGGAGATTTATAGCTTACTCAGCCATGCATCCTAAGAGTTGATGTTGAGGTGGGAGAACTGGATGCATTGATACATCAAGGAATAAACGTTAGTTCTTTGCAATGGTAGACACGCCCATCAAGGCATGGTCAACATATTACAGTCATGTACAAGATAGGGAACACAGGATGATTAGGAAATCATGCAGCTAGTTAACCGAGTTTTGACCTAGGTATAAGAAGGAAAAGAAAGACACTGTAATAAAATCAAGAACGTAGTCTAAGTTATACATTAATGGTTGATGTCGATGAGACGATAAGAATGTGTACTTGAAGTATCCTGGAACAAGAGTCCAACATCTTCAAGGTACAGAGGGAGAGATCGTGAAAAATATCAAGCGAAGTATTACAATCGTCCATGGGACTGTCTCCTGGGCGACCTACTTTCATGCGCAGTAGTCCCACGAGAGGTTTCACCCGCACATCCATACCCCATCTCGTCATGAGTCGGTGTGGCTTAGAAGCAGACTAGCCACCAACGGTTTTTGTTATCATTTAGGCTATTATTTTTCGTAAGCTGGCCACTCAACCAGTCAGCCAATTCGTCGTCATTCATTGTTCGCATTTTTGCACATGACGACCGAATTCATCAAAATTTAGTGGCATATGCCGCTGGGTGGGGATTCAGTAGTTCAGAGTGCAATTTTTTCACCACCCTTGGACGTCTGACTTTTTGGGTAAACATTTTGCTTGGAAGCTTCATTCCGTCACTTCAGCAGAGCAGCACGGTGGTGACCAACAATGAAGAAGGAAAAACGAAACCAAAAGAAGCATATAGTGAAGATAAACACACAAGTGTCTATATAGGAAGGAAATAACTGAACGAATAGCCTGTCTCATGATAGTGCCGGATGTCATCACATTTTTAGAGGGTCGCCTGTACCGGGAGCCAGCAGAGCGATTCGAGAAGACAGGTCGAGTTGCAGGGAAACTTTTATTGGTACAGTAGAAGATTCCCTGTTATCTAGCTATAAAGGAACGACACCGTGGACGCTCTAGCTAGGGGTAAGGAGCATGCACTGCACACAGGGCAGTCGCGAGTTGCAACCGAAACGAGCGCTAAGCAAAAGTGGCGATGAGCAAGTCAAGCATTCGAACTCAGCAGTCAGTTCAACGGACCACACCGGTGGCCTCGGTGTACAAGTAAAGAATTTTAGTTAGAATTTTACCCAGGCAAACCGGGGAATCTCCAGACTGCTACACATTATTTGGTGTGACAGGATTTAACAGAAGCTAGCAACAACCGGTCTCAAATTACTAATGGGTTATTTTCGTCTTTCAAAATGTCTTGAGGATGCGAATTGTCAAGTTTGCATAGCAGAAATAATAGTAAAACCATGCGAAGTAGGTTAGAGATAAGTGATACACAAGTATCTTTTCACCTGCAATTAGGGCTTCACGGTTGACATTTTCGTGTAGCACAAAAAATGTGTTGGGATGAGTTGAACTTGCAACATTAATCAGATATTGTTTGGTCCAGATACAATCAACACATCTGTAGGCACTTGAAAACCGGATGTCTTCAATATATTCGGCATAGTGAGAAACGCCTCCAAATTCACTTTAAATGTGGCTAGGTTTTCACTTGTCTGTATTGTTAATGCCAGCTTGTTCCATAACTGAGCATACCTTACCAGGCAAAAGTTGAAACGGATTTTTAGTTTCCCCTTTTGTGTGGGCAAAGTGTGACCCCTATTTCTTGTGGGATAATTAGAGAAATTTGGGAAGGTAAAGTCCATTCCAGTTATCTATACCCGGCAATGTATACTATTGTAACCAAGTACCAGATCGTTCCTCAGTCGGTATAGCCACAGTGGGTTTAACTGAGGACGGCGATAACAGCATTCATAGCTCATATAAGTGAATCGTTCAATGAGTACTTTCGTGAATGACCCTTGGATACATTCTAGTGCTGTCCGAGGTGTCCTACGCAAAGGGCCTGTGGATGATAGTGCAGTACTTTAGCATAGGTCTTACAATGAGATTAGAAATTTCTAGTCGCGTTACGGGAAGGAGGATAAAGGATTTAGTGATGTAGGCTTTTACTTGCCTTTACTATCTGGTACGAGACATGCTCGGAAAAGTTGAGGGAGATGGAGTATATTACCCTAAGGTCTCTAACATAGAGGAGCTTGGAATGGAAACATTATAGTGTTGCTCATCCCAACACTGGCACCCCAAGACCGCGGTTTCGTCCTGGTTGGGACTCATCAGTTGGAGATAGCCTGAGTTGGAATGGAACTCAGAGCCTAGTGGCTCATGGTTGACGCCATAAGCACTATGCCACTGAGATCCGCGAGCAACGCTTAGTCCAGCGGAAACGAATGCAAAGTTGGACTGGGAGTATCCGCTGGTGGTTGGGTTGCCACAAGCAACCTCTATTGAGACATCGGTTCACTTGAGGTGGACCTCGGTCATTGGAATGTTTCTACCTGCAAGGGCGATGGAGCCTACAAGTATACAGCATGCATACCGAAGCAGTTGCGATTTTTCTGCAGAATATGTCATAGACTAAGTCCTACTTCACAACTTCAGTGCAGCTAAATTCTCATGTATATCCCTAAGGTCCGGTTCGAGATTATTGGGTGGGACTGAATAAACGAGTTTAATGTCATCCGCAAACAAATATGCTTGTCCGTGTTTTATGGAATCACGTGGTGTTTATATAGATTAGGAGGTCAAGTCGTCCGAGGGCGACACCACTTGTGACTTCTTTTGAAGAGCATGGGTGTTGGCCGATTTTAACATTTTGTGTCCAGTCTTCCAAGTATGATTTGAATCAGAAACGGATTGCCGATTCCGGAATAGTGCAGGGCGGATAGCAACAGCTTGTGTGGCACACGATTGAAGGACTTTTGCATGTCTAGTAGGATGACGATAACTGCCATGCCACTGTCAACGACGGATGATACATGATCAAAGAATTGTAGTTCCCACGTTACACTGCATCGCTTCGTAAGAAAGCCATGTTGCACAATGCTTATCAGGTCTAGTCATTTGGGAATCGAACACGACCATTCGTAACGATTCGCTCCAGAGCCTTAGAGGCGGTCTCAGTGTGATTAATAGGGCAATAATTTGGCATTGCAGTGCGTGGGCCACCTTTGTGCTTTGGTACTGTTATCCAGCTTTTCCACTGTGGAGGGAAGCATCCACTTTTAATTTATGGTAGACGTTTAGCATCAATAAAGGCATGTTTTACCTCCAGATTTGATAGTAGCTGGGGGATACCATCCGGTCCTCGATGCATCAATGGGTTTGTAGAAAGTATACTCTTCTGAACATCACTCAGGTTTACGGGAATGTTCGAAAGGGTTATATTTGTCTTCCGTTTTAGGAGAGGAGAGGCTATCTTGGTAGTATTATTGAAGAACGTTGCGTAATAAGAGTTCAATACTTCACATATTGGACTTACCGCCTCCGTTGTTGTGCTATCTTCTAGTATAAGGTTCCGCATTTCGTGGTAATGTTACGGTGTCCTCTTTTTAAGAAGCTTTGCTAATGTTTGTGCCTTTTGTGGATTTTTTAGCACTTTGTTCTCGGGGATTTTTGCTTGCTGTGATGGATCTTCCTGCTTCAGTAGAGTCCAATATACTTGTATTAACGTGGCAGATTCATTATTTTTACGATATTCTGACATAAGTTCCTTCAATTCAGTAGTAGTACTCTTGCTATATGATTTGTATTGATCAGCACTGTTATTGGTATTTATCCCCAGTCTGGGGGCTAGTAGATCTGTGCAGATAGTAAGATTGTAAATAAATTCATCTGTGGCCATGGTTGGCTCATGTGTTATGAAGACGTCTTCCAATTCAGGGTACTGGTAAGGTGGTCGAAAGGGACCCAGTTTATAAGGGGGATGTGACGAACACGCTTAAAAGTCACTCACTTTTTGTTTGTTATTTTGACATTCATGCTACAGAGCAAAGTATTTTGTTCGCAGCACGTTTGTGCGTTGCCAATAGTTACAGAAGCTGACGGGATGCCGTCCATGATGCAAATTAGCTAATATGTTGGCTATCCTCGTGGGTTTATTCAAATGTTGAGTCCAACCATTGATTTGAATGCTATGGATTATTCCCACTAGACTCCTGGACGCTGTTGTTGGCGGAGCTGTCCGGTTAATATGTGACAAGTTGAAACCTCTACACGTAAACTTAACTTTATAGGAAGTGTTGGAAGCAGTTTTAACTGCTTCAACTATCTCTTCAATTTAGTGGCTTGTAGCTACACGCGATCTATAAATACAACTGAGTAAAAGTTTGTTGCAGGGTATTATCAACCGTAACGAGTCTTCTAGTTCATTGGGCGCCTATTGATCGATGGAGACAACTGTGCTATCGTTCTGGATGTATATAGCACAGCTGCCTTCGAATTTACTCAGACGGTTATTTCGAAACAGGCTATAACAAAAACATTAAGATGATGATCACTTATGTTTGAGTTGTACCTTGTTTCAGTGATGAAACCAAAATGATGAGTTTTAAGAAAGACGAAGACTTTAAGCAGATGCGATTTAGGTAAGAGAGAGCGCATGTTTAGAACCACAATATTGATGGAATATATCAAATTAGGTGATGCAGGGAGGACTAAATTGAGCTGCTTGCCAGCATTGTTGCGGATGGCGTGCCGTAAATAGGTATTCGTCGTTTGAAGAACTCTAGGTTGTATTGGTTCCGACGATGCATGTGTACTAATAGGATAATCATCGGCTGATTCATCAGGCCTACCGGCAGGAATCTCAGCGGCGGTCGGTACTGTTTGGGACTACGGTGTACTAAAAGAGTATTTTGAGGCAGCTTCATGGGAGGGAATGGCGGTGGGGCATAGGCTAGTAGCTGTGAAAGTAGCTGAGTAATGTTATTCTGTTGAATAGGCAATGTCATGGACGTTTCAATACTTCTGTTGCTGCTGACTGCGATATCATGTAGGTCAGTGTGCTGCCAAATCTTATTTGGAAAGAGCTGTGGGATGGGGGTATGGACAGTCGCTTTTCCAACACTGATCATACCACTAGTTTTAGTGTCCCTACTTGAGCCATCGAATCGTTTGCTTCTCCTTAACCGTACCAATTTACAGGCATGTTAACGCATCGTACCCAGATTTTGGTGTTCCAGATTTTCCAAATCGCTTGTTGTGCGAAATACCAGTGTCCCATACAGTACGGGACAACAGAACGAAAATCTTCAGTAAGTCTGTTGAAAATAAAAAGAAAACGCACCACAAAAATCCCATCATGAAGTGGCCAAGTCACATGCGAAAGCATAGTATGAAAAAAAAGAAGCGCTGTCCAAAAATAAGATCCGAAAAACCACAAAATTCAATAAATTCACAACACACCATAGCACATGCGTCAAAACCTTAAACTAAACAATTTCAAAGGCAATTTAGCGCACCGTACCCAGACTTTGGTGTTCCAGATTTTCCAAATCGCCTGTTGTGCATTCAAGTTCGCGAACCTAAGAACATGGTTTGGACTTCGTTGACACTCTCATTGGTCATGAGACGTTAGCTAGGGGACATCGGTTGGAAGTCCCGGGCATAAGCGACAGACAGTCAATGAAATTAGTCAAACACCACCTTCTGTGCTGCCCTGATGCCCCTCTGAAGGAAACCTCGATGATTTCCCTCCAAACTGAAACCGTCCAATGAGCAAGTTGTGATGATTGTCTAAGGAGGAGATCCTAGCTACCATATGATCTGAAGCTTACGCCGTAACCAGTGCGGACGGACATGCAAACCACCACATGAAGCGGTCTATACTGATTGATGCTAGCCGCAACCTTGTAGTGGTTTACTTCAGCGGCCTAACCATCGTTACGATGGTGGCGTAGACAGGCATTTTTCTAACTGGTATTCCGCAGTCCCTTAGGTATGAGTGAGTCAGCCAGGTCTGCATTTGTGTTTGGTCACGCATGCGCCGTGGCTAGGACACTACACACCCTAAGCTGAATGGACAATGGCTGCTAGGTGGTTGGACACGTTTGTGCGATTGTTAATGCGACGACCATGGGGGCATTGTTCCCATAAAAGTAGGTAGACCAACCTGAAGCATAACAACGAATGTTCTACGGATGCTTACTTCTATCACATTTGATGACTAAACACGGAGCTTGTTCCAGCTAGGAGGATTCCAAGTTTGGCGATGAGACGACATTATTGAGTGTTCGTTTGTCTCCATACCCAAGGGCAACTTTAACAAGCAGTTATCCCTCCAACGTCAACAGGAATGACGTTCTCTAAAAGTCATAGGAAGGATGCAGAAACGATGTAATCAAAGGATAATAAGCCTTTGCTTCCATATGGTCGCCCAAATGTGGCTCTCCAAAATGCACCATTAAAAGCACAGAAAATGCAGATGCAACCTCCACATTAATTCCATGGACTGGAATGCTATCCTTATGGAATCGGCATTACTCAACAAAGCAAAAGCTTCATGGGTGGCGCCTGGGATACTATTCGGTAATCAATACGCGTAAGGGACGTGTCAAATATTAGGCAATATAGAAGATGGAGGCGACTGAACCCGACGTATATTGTGCAAACTGCACAATTAAAAAGACGAATAAACGGGAGCGAGAAACGCTGCAGCAAGGTGCTCACCAAAACAATTTGTTTCAACCGAGTACCATCTGTACAACAAGTAGACGTTTTGAAGGTTAAAACAACGGTAAACTCCAATGCTGCTAAATATTGAAAAGACGTGCTTCCGGTACACTACAATGGCCACCCCTAGAAGGCTGAAGGATGGAAGCCTTCGATAGAGCGGTTAGTGGGAGAAAACGGGAGGTGAGGATGGATGCGAGTTGTTGCATGGGCTTGAGCAAGGGCTTCCAACATGGGGTGCGTAGCAGAGTTCGTTGGGTCCAGGTTTTGTGATTAATTATTTATCATGATCGTGTGGACCAGAGTGCATCATCGGTGGACCATCGTGGCTGGTTTGTCGGATTGCCCCAAAACTGGCTAGTCCAGGAAAAAGGCCGACAGGACATTCGCTTCGCTGTAGACCTGACGGTGCGCTTAGGAAGTTTCGCTCCCCCCACTGTCCTCGTCCTACCATGAAATCCAGGCGTTCTCGTCCCATGAAGAAATCCGAGTGTTCTCTTCGGCAACGCTTGCCAGGCGTCTGGGGACGAACCCGTTCGTGTCTGTCTGCGGCCGAGGGCGACTGACTGTTCTTTGGGTCAGAAAGAGGGTCTTAGGTCGGCTGGCGACTCACCTGGGGGTTGCGTTGGGCCGGTTGGCAGGTCAATCGAGGGTTGCGTTGGCAGTTTCGGCGGTTGAGTTACTGGAAGGTAGACCTCAGAGAGAGTATACAAGGGTCGGGGAAAGTGGCTTGATGCCGGAAAGGGATCATGGCATGCGTGAAAAAAAGAAATGCGCTTTTTACGTTTTCTACATGTTTTGGTATCTTTTTGTCCATTTTGCTAAACGTTTATAGATGAGAAGCAAGACTACCACTAAAGACGAAAAAGACGTGCTAATGGAAACAGCAAACATTTGCCAATTCTGAAAAGCGGACCGGACGTTTGAACTGTCTACCGCGTCGGTCGGTTGCCTAGGGTTGAGGCGAGGTAGATTGAGTGTCAAAAGGAACGGAGCATTTAGGGATATCCAGTGCTCGGATAGACACCGCCGGTGCGGGTGCTTGTGTGATAGCATCAAGATGGGTTGCAAGTGGTTCGTCAAAGAAAGCCACTTTGAGGCAGTCAACGGACACCGTTGTTCCTTGATCATTCTAGTCTCAAGTGAAATGTTTTGGCATCCGTTGCAGGACACTGAAAGAGCCAGTGTAGGGAGGCTGGAGAGGGCGTTGCACTGCGTCGGTGCGGAGGAAGACGTGAGTGCAGGTAGAGAGTCCGCTGTGCATTTGCACATCTCTTGTCTGCTCACGGAGTGGAGTCGGGCGTAGGAAACGCATGCATTGAGCTAGGGAGGACGCGAAGTTTGGCGGAGGCATATCCGACTATGCGAAAGGTGAAACGATTTCTCCTGACAACTTTAGCCTTTTGCCGCAAACCATCTCTGCTTATGCACATTGCAAGTCGACTTTGATGCTGCTTCGAGTGCCTAAGAGTACGAAGGAAACGTTTTCGCTCGAACTAGGGTTGGAGGAGGCGCAGAGAGAGGCTTTAAGCTGTCTATGGAAGCGTTCAACTAACCCGTTGGCTGCTGAGTGATACGCTGTGGTATGAAAGCGGCGGCAGCCTAAGAGTTGCAAAACGTATCGAATTTTGAAGATTCGGAGGGCGTTCCTCGGTCAGTTGTAATGGTAGATGGGCATCCGTAGTGCGGGACTCACCGATCTAAGAAGGCCTACATAACAGACTGGACTGTGCAGTCTGCTGTGGGAATGGCTTCTGGACATCTGATGAAGCGGTCGACACATGTAAGAATGTATACGAATCCGAGTGAAGGAGGCAAGGGACCTACCAGGTTTACGTGTACGTGAGCGAACCGATAGTCCTGGATGGGTAATGTACCAAGAGGACTGCGGATGTGACGATGAATTTTGAAGCGCTGGCATTGAAGGCCGACGCGAGCCCAGATACGAACATCTTTGTTTACGCGTGGCCAAACGAAACATTCGGTGATCAGTTTCAAAGATGCGTGGATACCGGGATGTGATAGTGAGTGCAGTCCGTCAAAGACTGTGCATCTGAAGGAGACGGGCACGAGGGATCTAGGACACACTGTAAAGGTGTCACAGAGAATGGTTCCTTCCGTGGTTTGGAGAGGAACATTTTGCACATGCAGCGAAGTGGACTGCACACTGCGTTGTATGTCTTCATCTTGAGCCTGAGCCGATGCCATGGCTGTAAGGTCGACGGTAGCCAAAGACTGGAGAGTGAAGTTGACGGGTGAGAGAGCGTCGGCGATGGGATTTTCTACACCTGAGCCATGACGTATGTCAGCAGTGAACTGCGTGACGAAGTCTAGGTGTCTTGTTCCCGTGGTAAATATTTGTCGCAAGTAGAATTGATGGCGAAGATGAGGGGTTTGTGGTCAGTGTAGACCGTGAAAGCGCGGCCTTCGAGTGTGTGCAGGAAGTGACGGATGCCTAAGAAATGGCGAGCAGTTCTTTGCCAAATGTGAAGTAGCGGAATTCTGCTGACTGCAGGCATTTGATGAAGTACCCAAGGGGTTGCTATTGTTTGCCAACGTGGTGTTGGAGAACGGCTCCTACCGGGACCTCTGGGGCATCAGTCTTAATAGAAAGCGGTGCAGTCGATTCGGAATGAGCGAGGATGGCTATGTTGGAGATAGCATACTTGATCTCGGCGAAGGCTGTCTGTACTGTGTCAGGGAATGCGAACTTACGTTCATTCTTTCTCATTAGGTCGGTCAGAGGCTGAATGGGCTGAGCGCAGCGCGGAATGAAGCGTCGATAGTAGTTGACCAAACACAAGATCGACGGCGGTGCTTGAACGTAATCGGAGCTGAGAAGTCCTTGATTGCTTGTATCTTATCAGGAAGGACTTCGATATCAGACGATGAAACAAGGTGGCCTAGGAATTATACCGTTGATTTGCCGAGTTCCCACTTAGTCGGGTTGACTGTGACACAATGTTGGGTCACTCGCTAAAAGGTAGTTCGAGGATGCTCGAGTTGCCCTTGTTCCGATGAACTGGCTACTACAATGTAATCGAGGTAGGAATAAGCGTAGTCTAGGCCACGATTGACATCGTGGATGAAGCTTTGGAAGGTTTGTTCGGCGTTGCACAGTCCAAATGGCATTCTTAAAAATGCAAACAAGCCGAAAAGAGTGATAACAGCTGTTCTAGGAATGTCATTTTCTTCTACAGGTATCTAGTAATAGGCGCGAACCAGATTGGTCTTGCTGAAGATCGTCTTACCTGTGAGGCAGACTGTGAGGTCCTGCATGTGTTGGATAGGATACCTATCTGGGACGGGTAGCCGATTGAGTGCGCGGTAATCACCGCAAGGGCACCAGTCACCAGATTTCTTGGGGACCATCTGCAGGGGTGAAATCCAAGGGTTGTCAGAAGGGCGGATTATTCCTAGTTCGAGTATATGCTCACACTCCGCTCTAGCTACCTTTAGTTTGTCAGACGACAGTCGACGTGGACGGCATGAGACGGGTGGGTCATTCGTCCGTATGTGGTGCGTGCCTTGGGATGCCACGGGCAAATCTGCTTTCATTGGCTGAACGAGCTTGGAATACTGGGAAAATCGGTCTGCGTAGTCTAGCGAGGTTTGAGGATGAAGTGTTCGTTCTCGCCTGAATGGAAGCTTGATTCCCAATCAAAACCCGAAGTCGCTGCCCCCCCCCCACACACGACAGAGAGAAAGACCGGATCGGACGAGCAGAGCAACAGGGATCTATTAGCGAATCACACCGTTCACTGTAAAGGTGAAATGAAAAGTTTGTGGATGGCATTTAAAACTCACGTGGAAAGCTCTGGCAAGGTCAACTTACAGCAGATCAAGGAACGCTGCCCTCGCGGTAATTGGCTGCTTCTCGCGGTTGGCTCTCTGTTCGCCCCAATCAGTGCCGGTGAGTTTGGATCGCCTGCCGCGGCGATGGGGTCCTGCTTTGTTCGACTCGCGTCTGCCTTCCTAACACTTCCTCTCTTTGTGTTGTGTTGTACGATTTCAGCTTGGGGTTGACTTGCATGGGTGACACGAATTTGCGTCACCGCTTCGGCCTCTGTGCTGCTAGGTTTCTGGGCGAATGTTGTGGTTGCTGTGTTGGGGCATGTTGAAGAGTCTTTGCTTCACCCGCGTCGGCCATTATGTCCAGTGGTAACTGCGCTGCTGGTACTTGTTGTTGCAGTTGTTCGCCAGTCCCTGCCTCTAGCAGCTGATTGACATGTCTTACCCAAATTGCCGTCCCAACCTGGATACCGTAGATCACCTTACCGCGTTAGTATAGCACACGGCCCATAGCCCATTTAGGATAATGCATGCGAAAATCTCTCGCCAGAACTTGTTGACCAACATTAAAGGCTCGCTTCCGCGCACCGTGTCGGATGTTGAATTCACCTTCCATCTGATAGTTGCGGGACAGTAAGTGATCCTTCCTGGGTCTGAGGGCATCATGCGGCACACCGAGTTTCCTTTAAAACAAAGTTTCAGCCGGAGATAGTGCGTTCAGTGTCTGCGGATTTGGAGTTGTGCGATACTTGAGAAGAAATGTGTCGAGAATCTCCTCCAAGGTACCTTCCTCTTTCATTTTTACCAAAGCTCTTTTGAGTGTATCCACAAAGCGTTCTGCATGCCCATTTGATTGTAAGTGGAAAGGTGGAGACATTACATGAACGATCACGTTTCTACGACAGAAGACAACAAATTCAGATGAGGGGAATTGTGTATCATTGTCCGAAACCAACGTATGGGGAACACCGAAACGAGAAACTACCTGTCGGATGCAAAGACAGTGGCTGCTGCGGTGGTTCTCACCATTGGAATCACTTCTGGCCATTTACTGTGGGCATTGACAACGATGAGAAAATGATGACCGTCAATTTGACCCGCAAAGTCGACTTGTACCGTTGACCATGGTTCCGTTGGTATTGGCCAGGATTGTGAATCTGTCTTCCTTGGCTGTTTAGAGACATTGTCACATCGGGGCCAATTCTTTGGTTACTAATCGATCTGGGAATCCATATAAGGCCAATACACATAGCTTCGTACCAGCGATTTCATGCGATTCATTACTGGGTTGCCAGTATGAAATTGTCAGAGGACTCTCTCTTGAAGGATGAGAGGAATGACGACGCGGTCTGAGAACAGCAGACAATTGCTGACGGCTGATAATGCTTCCTTTCGTTGGTGGAATTGCTGAAGTTCCGGCGTTGTAACTCTCTTAGGTCAACCATTGACGTGGAAATTCATCACTTGTTGTAGGGTAGAATCATGCCGGATCGCTTCCTGCACCATTTCGAACGTTACTGGTAAGGCACCGAAAGGTCAGACACAACTTGATGTACTTGGGGTTTCACGGAGATTTGAGCAACTACCAAATCCTCTGGTTCTTGATGATGTGTACCACTTAAATGAGATAACGCATCCGCTTGACCAATGTTGTGTGTCGATTGATATTTGACGACGAAATCGTATCCAAGTAGAACCGTTGCCCAGCGTTGAAGACGACTGGCCGTGCAGACTGGAATGTCTTTCTTTGATCCAAAGATTGCGACCAAGGGATTGTGGTCCGTGAGTAGCGTGAATTTTCGTCCATATAGCATTTTGTGAAATCGCTTGACTGCAAACACTATAGCCAAAGCTTCTTTCTCGATCTACCCATAGTTGCGTTCCCCTGGGGTGAGTGATCTGGCTGCATGTGCCACAGGTTTCTCCGAACCATTGGGGAAAATGTGGGATATGACTGCTCTAATTCCGTAGTCTGGCGCGACAGCAGCAACCACGATCTCCAGCTCCGGATTGAAATGGTTTATCAATATGTCAGAACACAATATAGACTTCACATTATCAAATGGGGCTTGACATTCAAGAGACCACACAAACTTGCGTTCCTTTACCAGAAGGTCATTGAGCGGTCCTCGTATCTGATTCATTTCGGGTACAAAAGCGCTGTAATAGCTGGTCAACCCCAAGAATGATTTGAGCTTCGCGACATTATCAGGGGGAGGCACCTATTTTATGGCACTTATGTTAGAAGGATCCGGACGACGGCCATCCTTGTCGATGATGAAGCCAAGATACTGTACACATTTCATGCCGGTATTGCACTTATCTGCATTCAAGTGGAAACCGTAGTCATTAACGAGGTGGAGAACTGCTTCCAGTGTTTCCGTCAGATCTCAAAAGGTAGACCCTTTGATTATTATGTCGTCCAAGTAAGCTGCGACTTCTGATAACCCAGCTAACATCGTATCCATAATTTGTTGAAAAATCGTGGGCGCTGATTTGGCACCAAACGGCAAACGGTTGAACTGGTAAAGACGTCGGTGCATATTGATTGCCAGCAACTCCTTTGAACCATCGTCGACTTCAGTTTGCAGATATGCATTTGATAAATCTAGCTTAGCAAATAAATCTCCTGGGACTGGCAAACGATGCTGGTGCATTTTCAAGGCAGCAGTCAATCCCGTAGAGTAGTCAGCACAGATGCGAACGGTTCCTTTGGTCTTCTTGACGACAACAATAAGTGCTGTCCCCGCTGAATATTTCACAGGTTGGATGATGTCGGCCTGCTCCAAAGAATCAAGTTCCGCATCAACAATCGGAAGCGCAGCGTATGGTACCAGTGTTTTGGGTCGGAATAGCGGTCTGGCACCGTCTTTGAGAGTAAGGCTTACTTTGGTCTTTGTGCATCTTCCTAAGTCGTTGCGAAACACAGACGGGAATTTCCTTCGCAGCTGTTCGATCGGGTTGTTGTTTGGTTCGTCACCTTCCGAAGAGAGCTTCGTATATCCTAGCTGGATGGTAGTGCAGACTTGACTCATATTGGAATGTCGAACTGGTAGAGCTTCTGAATCCAGTCGAGTCCAAGCAGATTCAAATGTGGCGGCCCCGTAATGTACACGACACCGTTTTCCCAAGCTGCGCCAAAAAGCATTTCACACTGCAGCTGACCAATGAGATTAAGTTAACCTCCTGAGGCGTTAACTGCAACATGTGTCATTCGGCTGATTGACGGAGCGCCAATATACTGCCAAGTTTTGCTGGAAATAATTGTGATGTCCCAGGCTGTATCCAGCTGAAGATGAACTTGTTCCTCGTTCAGGTAAACTCCGATGTACTTTCTGCGAGCCACATGTTCCTCAGAGTAGGCCCCTTGAACTGTACTATAGCAGCTGAATCTTTTGGGAACATTTGAATTCCGTCGCATTAGCACGCTTGAACTGGAGTCTGGATCAGCAGTGCGTTTCCTTATGGCCCCGTTTATGAAACTTGTGGCAAACATGTTGCAGGAATGGACACACTCAAACAAAATGCCACTCACCACATCTCCAACAGGCAGTCGGGGCTTGGGATTCTCTCTGGGCTTCTCATGTCCGCTTCCACTTTGAAGCGGTTTCTTTTAGGTAATTTCTAATACACTAAGACTTGGGGTTGATTGTTGCTTCTCCAGCATAAGCGTGTGGTGCTTGAGGTTCAGCAATCGTTGGCATTCAATAATTATGGTCCATTAAGTCATTCGTTGGCCTTGTTCAAGTTTACTCAGCAGTCTGGTGCGAATCTCTGCATCCCTTGGGGAAGGTAGGCCATAGAAAAGTTCGGGCATTTGAACTGATCTGCCGTGATGATTTTGATGTCAAAATTTTCGCACTCGCGATTGACGATGCCAGCGTAAGTGACGTAGTCATCAGCCTCCATCTTGGTGATCTTCAGGCATTGATATCGCTTTTTGAAGATGAATGACTGCTCACCAAATATTTGGCCCAAGCATGTGACAGCATCATCAAAATTGCAGTCGAGCTTTCTTAGTCAAAATAAGGTTGACATACCTGGAGTGCTCTGCTGTTCCAAGTGTTCTTAACAGCAATCGGACTTCCCAATCGTCATCATGGTCTCCAAATCCAACGCGGAACGCTTCTTTATAACGCTTGAACCAACCTCAGAGCAGGCATTGATAAATTAGTCCAGCGCGTGACCTTTCTTACCTAAGCTGAGTGCGTGTCGTCTATCCTATGGCGCGCGTGATAGGCCAACCGCGCATGCACACGTTGCTAATTGCGCCACAGCTCATGCGCTGTGTAATACGAGTTGCCACAATGGATCAGTACGGGACCATCGTACCCATTGCCAGGTTGTCGAACGATAGCACGCAAGGAAACTGCTGGTGAACCAGTACTATCGATCGCTTCAGTTGGTAGTTTACCTGTTCGTCAGCAATCTTAACCGAGTACACTTCTCGTGTGCTTTGGATCGTGTCCGCTGCGTATCATGCGGTGCACGTTGTGGTCGAGTCTGCGGCCACACCAAAGGGAAGAGTAACAACTGTGTCGCTGTGCGCGCATGCGGTGGTATGGGCGCTTGCGGTCATGTCGATTGGACGGTTTAACTTCAGAGAACGCGTCGGCTTTCCTTCTGGCGCGCATTGGTGCGGCACGAAAAATTCTGGTGGTTTTAAACAAGCTCATATTTTGGAGCGATTGTCATCTTCTTTCAAACCACTTGCAGACTGGTAGCAGGCTTGCGGGTTCGCTGTAGGATTGGCTCGATTGGCCGGTCATCTCTCTGTTGACCGCAATCGGTGTACCAGCACACTTATACTGTGTCGAGGGTGACCAGCAAATCGGAGACATGATACATGATTGGTCATGCTGCCAATCTGGCGTAAGCAGGTTTCACTTCCACGCGAGCGGTATAACATCTAAGCGAGTGGTAATAAGAAGCAGATTAGTTGTTTGTGTTGAGACTGAAACGCTTGTAGGCTGTTGGAAGAGAAGCGTTGAAGGCTTATGGGTGGACTGTACGGTTGCCTTTCTAGCTCGCTTACCCACCTGGCCACACGTATGGTGCAATCGTGCCACTGCGAGCAATCTGGAGAATCGATACGTGTGCGATTTCGTTTAGAAAATGTATGGAATTGTTAAGGCAGTAGTATGTAACCAGAGAAAACACATTACTTCGTACGAAGTAGGTAAAGCTAGGACTTGTTCGCAAATGGCAGTTTTAAAGCCTTTACACCTACAAAGTTCCCATGCTGTGTTGTTTCAGTGGGCCGGATACTCATGTGACTAGTGTAACAGCCTACTGCTGATGTAGTCAGCGCGTGAGATACTAAGAGCAAGTACGCTGCATAGGTGAGAGCAGCGTTGGATCTGTACCAATTGTTCCAACTAGGAGGATTCCTAGTGTGGTGGTGATACGACATTAGTGAGTGTATGTTCCTCTCCACACCTATGGGCCACTTCGGTAATCAGTTACCGCTTCAGTGCCCATGGATCTGCCGTTATTTAAAGTTCGTAAGCTGCATGTCAACCATGCGTTTCGACATGATATTTGCGCTCCATTTCTATGTGATTGATAAGCTTGAAATACCGGGTTACCGTACGGCTCTGATATGACCTATCAACAAGTATTGCGTACTCACTGTAAGCTCAAGGTTTGGAGCAAATTTCCTCCTCCAACTATGCTTCCGGAACTATCTACTTTCCAGTGGCAAAAGGAACAATGAAGCATGATTTCTAACGGTTAAGAAGCAGCTGCTTGACAAATCCCGTAGGGGGTTTAGCGTGAATAAAATTTAGGTCAATGGATAATGTATTCGTCCTTTCTGGCGATTACAGTTTTAACTGCACTGCACATGTAAAGTGCGTTTGGAATCAGATTGTACGCACAGAAAGCAATAAGAGAAGTGGATATTGATCACGTAATAGTCCAGAAAATAATAAGAAAGCTAGCAAGAACAACGCTTAGTTTGGGCAACTATCTTGGGTCCACAGGATACAGAAATCCCCTTTCGATGGTAGTAGCGTTTATGTAATTTCCTGCAAGGGGTTTGGAGTGACTCATTCGCGAGTAGGTTTTTGGCACTATCCACTGTCTGTTGTGCATTAGTGTCAGCATCTGGTGGTCATCTTGTAAATGTGACAATATCGTCAAAGCGTTTTTTGAAAAGGGTTATGGTGGGTGCATTAATTACGTGTTCCGGGAGGACGTTCCAAGGCTGTGCCACTCGTAGGGAGAAATAGTTTCGCCGACATTCCAGGCGTCTGCACTGTGTGACGAACTTAAACTGGTGACCTCTTAGCGGGGTATTTTGTCTGAGTATTAGAAGGGAATGGCATGAGTGGTCGGGTTTCTCAGGATCAAGTACGTCATTATGAGATCGCCCCTTAGATGCCGATAACGTCCACTGTATATTTTGAGTGTCTTCAGCCTGAGTGGATAGGGGAGGCTTGTCAAACCTATGACGCTCTTCGTTGCCCTACGTTGTGCAATATCGAACGCAGTGAGATGGTGCTTGAGCCAGGGTTGCCAGGCTTGAATATCATATTCCGCGTGCGGCCTCACGTACGCACTGAGCATTTTTGGAAAGACTGAAGGGTCAAACTTCCCGATGGCTCTGCAAAGAAGGCCGACGTACTGGTTTGCTTTCTTAGCTGCCTTTTCAGTCTGCCTCAAACAACCGAGGTCATCTTGAACTCTCACGCCGAGATCGCACTCGTGAGAAGCCCGCTGTAGAATTTGTGATCCTAGACGGTACTTGTACACACTCTTGTGCCGTATGCTGAGAACTTTGCACTTAGTGACATTGAAATGCAGCATGTTCTCGATGGACCATTTGTACGCTTTGCCCAGGTTCTCCTGTAACACTATGTGATCCTCCACTGCAGCTACAGTACGCCATACCTTTAGGTCGTCAGTAAATAGCGAACATTTAGAAGATAGCACGCTCGCGATCATTTATGAAAACCAGGAACATGCGGGGTCCAAGCACCGAGCCCTGAGGTACGCCGCACTGAACTTCAATGGATTCCGACAGGTTGCTTCTAACCCTCACATTCAGGTGACGTTGCACGAGAAAGTCTCCTATCCAGCCCAGAACAGGATCGCCGATTCCATATTTCTGGAGTTTGTGGAGGAGAATGCGATGGTCTATACTGTCGAATGCCTTTGAGAAATCCAAGTAGGCCGCGTCGACTCCTACACCAGCGTCCACAGATTCCGTCCAGCGTTCACGAGCAATCAACAGATTAGTGGTACAGGAGCGATTTTGCCGAAATCCGTGCTGCTCTGAAAAGAGAGTTTTGTTGTTCTCCAGGTACGCCATCAAAGCCTCAGCTACAGTGAACTCCATAACCTTGGAGATCACAGGAAGTAGTGTTATCGGGCGATAATTTGTTGGTTCAGCACGACTGCCACTTTTGTAGATTTGCGTGATGATTCCGTGCTTCTACATCCTGGGGACGTGCATCTCGTTCAGACATCCTTGAAAAAAAATTGCTAGTGGTTCTGCCAAACTCATGGCAGCAACTTTCAACGCCTTCAGGCGAATGCCGTACACACCCGGGGAGCTGAACTCGCGCAGAGACATTAGCCTCTTCAGTACAGCTGCGGAGGTGAACGATATGTGATTAAGCCCTGATGGTGGCGTTATCTGCTTAGGCAGGATGTATGATGATTGCACGCTTTAGAAGGTACGGCCGAATTGTTGTCCAACAATGTTGGCCGCCTCTTGTGCTGTTTGGGCTAACCCGCAAGCTGTGTGCAGAGCAGGAATACCGCGCTTAACACGGCGCAAATTGTTTACGTGTCTGTATAGCGGTTTGGGATTGGAGTAAAACTTTTTCACCAGACCTTGTTGGTTCTTCAGTTTATCCTCCCTGACGAGTTTGACACAGTGATTTCTTGGTATTGTGTAGACATCCAAGGTATGGTCATTCGGGGAGGCTATGTAGGTGTGCCATGCGAAGTCCCTTAATGTCATGCATTCACCTGTCCTGCTCCTTACGAAAGACTTCAACCTTTTAGGCCGGCAGAGTTTGGTTTCAAGTGTCCTTGTCACAAGCTTGGTAAATATGTTGACGAATTCTCCGCAGGCCACCTCAGGGGTTAATTCAACTAAGAACGACCAGCTTGTTGCATGAATGAGGTCGGACAGGTTGTCATAGTTGGTTACATCATGATATTCCTCGGCATGCACTTGAAGATAATTCGCCTAACACATGTAATGAAACACTAGAGGCGCATGATTACTGCGGCCCATTGCATGATCACTGCAGCCCAGTTGCCAAGTCGATAACAACGTGTGCCACGGCGGGCACACATGACTTCTTCTAAGACTGCTTGAAACATTAGTCCATATCACGATGAGTGGGCGTAGTTGCTTTTGTAAATGATTACAAACATGCTGTAGGAACGCTCGTGGGTGAGACGACAGAGTTTGCCTATTCCAAGTATTCACATGAATTACCAGAGTAAAATGCGTGCGCCGCAATTAATTGTCGGCCATTGTCTTTTTCCTTCCAGGAAAATGTGACATTTCTAAATCCGGTAATCATTGTAGTCTTTTTAGATGTCTCCTTTTTGAGCAATGCTGGCACCTTTAGGATAGCCTTCCAGTCCATGGAAGTAATATGGAGGTTGCATCTGCATTTTCTGGGCTTTTAATAATGCCATTTGGAGAGTCACTTTTCGGCGATTATATGGAAGTAAAGGCTTATTATCCTTTGATTACATCATTTCTGCATCCTTCCTATGACTTTTAGAGAACGTCATTCCTGTTGACATTGGAGGGATAACTGCTTGTTAAAGTTGCCCTTGGGTATGGAGACAAACGAACACTCAATAATGTCGTCTCATCGCCAAACTTGGAATCCTCCTAGCTGGAACAAGCTCCGTGTTTAGTCATCAACTGTGATAGAAGTAAGCATCCGTAGAACATTCGTTGTTATGCTTCAGGTTGGTCTACCTACTTTTATGGGAACAATGCCCCCATGGTCGTCGCATTAACAATCGCACAAACGTGTCCAACCACCTAGCAGCCATTGTCCATTCAGCTTAGGGTGTGTAGTGTCCTAGCCACGGCGCATGCGTGACCAACCACAAATGCAGACCTGGCTGACTCACTCATACCTAAGGGACTGCGGAATACCAGTTAGAAAAATGCCTGTCTACGCCACCATCGTAACGATGGTTAGGCCGCTGAAGTAAACCACCACAAGGTTGCGGCTAGCATCAATCAGTATGGACCGCTTCATGTGGTGGTTTGCATTTCCGTCCGTACTGGTTACGGCGTAAGCTTCAGATCATATGGTAGCTAGGATCTCCTCCTTAGACAATCATCACAACTTGCTCATTGGACGGTTTCAGTTTGGAGGGAAATCATCGAGGTTTCCTTCAGAGGGGCATCAGGGCAGCACAGAAGGTGGTGTTTGACTAATTTCATTGACTGTCTGTCGCTTATGCCCGGGACTTCCAACCGATGTCCCCTAGCTAACGTCTCATGACCAATGAGAGTGTCAACGAAGTCCAAACAATGTTCTTAGGTTCGCGAACTTGAATGCACAACAGGCGATTTGGAAAATCTGGAACACCAAAGTCTGGGTACGGTGCGCTAAATTGCCTTTGAAATTGTTTAGTTTAAGGTTTTGACGCATGTGCTATGGTGTGTTGTGAATTTATTGAATTTTGTGGATTTTTGGATCTTGTTTTTGGACAGCGCTTCTTTTTTCCATACTGTGCTTTCGCATGTGACTTGGCCACTTCATGATGTGATTTTTGTGGTGCGTTTTCTTTTTATTTTCAACAGACTTACTGAAGATTTTCGTTCTGTTGTCCCGTACTGTATGGGACACTGGTATTTCACACGTAGCAAATTTTATGCCACCTTACTTGTAGACAGAGCACTCGAGATGGAGTTGATTGTTGTCTTATCTTTATATGACTTGTATTCCAGGGTTTTCTAATGTTGTTCCCTAATTTCCTAGGTGCACTAATGTTTATCTGCATGGATATGACTTTCAATGCGACGAGAATTATTAGGGGATACTATTGGTGTTTTAGCAACGTCCACGTTACTGACAATTTGACGACGAGTTCATCTTTGTCACCGCTGGTGGTCTTTCCATAACAACGAGGCGCCTCTCTAGTGGTGTTTGCTCATGCCTGACCATAACGTTTTTGATCTCAGTGTTTACGGTAATGAGCCGTTTGGATCTCAAAAGTTTGTGGCAGCTGGTTCATTTTGGAAGTTCAGAAGTATCGAACATGACTACATGTTCCCCTTTTTTATGAAGTCTTAGACAAACACAGCCAAATCGTTCCATGCTTCATGCTGTGAGGATAGTATTTCTAACTTTTTCGTTACTAGTCTATCAGGTATTTTGAATATAATTACATTTTTCGTTCTACGCACGTGCTCATGGGTCTCAGAGGTGATAAGAAAGAACCAGGCGTGCATAGCCTATCCGGGTTGACGTTTTTTAAACCTTTGCTTAACCCTGAAAATACTAGAATTTTGTCCCATTTAGTGCTAAATTCATTAAGTCTGCTTCTGAACAAAGTGATTTCATCCAGTGAGAAGCTAGAAGCATTGCCAGTGTGTTTGGCTGTTACTTCCTGTTTTTTTTCTTTTTCCTAATCGAGTGGCGTTCCGTTTTACTCAGCTAGCCGTCATTTGCGGTGGGTGCTCAGATAATCGGTGTGGGGTCTGGGGATTACGACGGGGGATTAAGTGCCAAAGGAGGACTAGGTGCGTTTAATAGTTCGCTGCAGAAGGCAACCAAAGCTGACCGGTTTTCAGTAGTGCTTACCGCCAAGCCACAGTAGTTGTTGCGCGTTGATTGACACACCGACAAGCGGATGTCAAAACACGTTGCTAACTCGGTTCCTGTTACGTTGATCTCGCCCGTGGATCATTTTACTGCTTCTGCACGTCAAGGTCACCGTCGGCGATGTCTTTAGTTTCGCGCCGGTGAAGGTAGTGCGCAATGCAATGCAACGCCGGTGGAATTTCGGTGGACCACTGGTTGACAAAGCCTGCAGTAGTAGATGAGATGAATACGCTTGTAGCTGTGGGCAGTTGTGCATTTGTTAGCAAACACTCAGACTGGACTTCCAAAGCAGGTCAGAATTTGCGATGAAGAATGCAAGGCCAACGAATTTGAAGGCTTACCTTTGGCGTGGGGGAAACGCTAAACTTGAAGTAAGAGGGGAATTAGTATTCCTTGAGACGTATGTTCCAGATATCAGCAATTTTGGGACGAGCTCCCCGAGCCTGTTAGAATGGGTGTGTGAACCTTGGACTGTGGCAAACTTTGGAGATCGAGCAGCAGAAAACTTTCGAGAGCGATAAATGTCCGACTGGCACGCAAGGTCACGGTAGCGTTCTCTGTAAAGTCCAAGCAACATCAGCCATCGCTGGTAAGAGAAACTGCGTTGTGGTGTCTAATGCCTGTAGGACTAGTAAATACTAGTCTGGGACAGTGTGCGTAATCGAGCACGGAGATCAGAAGTCAACTGCAATCGGGCACAGAGGACTATATTTCACGGGCTACAAAAAGACGTGGACGGATGAAGCGAGACAGGAGCAAGCATCGGCACAGTAACACACAGAGTAGAAGCGTGGGAATAGAGAGAGACGGAATGTGAGCAGCCGTGAAACAAGTGCAAATATTTCACAATATGTCAGCGATGAAATTGTTCGTAAGAGATAGGAGTTATTTTTTGGGGCGCTACAGAACTGCACCTTTGAAGGCCGAAAAGAAGAAGTCTTCATTGTCGAAAATGATGGATGAATACAGGTTCGTAGGGCCAAATCGTGCCGAATCAAACTAAGTGCGAGTTCTTGTCAAATGGGATTGGTCGTGAAATCGGAGTCCGCTGTGCCTTTTGTCATATATTATTTATTGATTGCATGGTTGGGTGCATTTCGGCGAGCAGTTGGAGCGGGCTTGTGGAGCTTTAAAAAGAATGACTAGCCCAGCAAAAACGCCAGCAGGAAATCAACCTCCGCTGCTGCCAAACGGTGCGCTTAGGAGTGGCGTCTCCTCCGCCGCACCCTTTACTGTGCCATATCGATCCTCAACCCACGAAGAAACGTTCTGCGATCGTGTCTGAATCCTCGCTGACTGGGTCGATCCTCGAAAACCTTGCTCGTGAGGGCTATGTTAATCGAAGGGAAGGTTGGAGCATGTAGGGACGAAAAAGAAAAATGCACGCAAAACAATCCATAAGTAAAGAACGAATGGCTTGCGTGCCAAAATGTTTAGAATTTCTTGTTCTTCGGATATTCCTTAAAGGTTTTTCGTATGTCTTTGGCTTTTTCATATGATTAATTGACAAAATAAAAAGGGCAACTAGATACAAAGACATCAAACCCAAACGTTTCAGCAGAACTTTCCGGAAATTTTCTCTGCATATTTTCTAGAGCATACTACGAACGTGCGAATTTATAGCATTATAAAATGAGGGAAGTTGGAAGTACAAATTGACCAAACTGAACACGCACTACAGTCAAGATATCTTTTATTCCCGGTCAGCTACCACGGCAAAGCCAGGGTCACAAATACGTCTTCCTACACGCATAGAGTTGGGCCAAGTTGTTTGATGGCTACGGCCTCAGCATATTGCAAATTTAGTGGTTTCACTGAGGTGTAGATAACACGGAAAGCACGAACGGTGTCTGCACAATGGTTGTCAGTCAGCAGGTGGCGGGCGATTGATGACGCTGGCTGTTTGTATAGAACTTTATTTTACTTTATCGGCTGTGCATTCTGAGTCGCAGACGTGGTCATCTACGAAACGTGTTGTCGGCCTTATATCTCTACTGGCAACCAGAATAAGGACCTTGGAGAAACAATTAGCTGAACAAGATGAAAAACTCATTCATTCATTCATTCTTTATACACTTTGACTAGGTGTAAAATACCTCATCTGCTGTGCCACAATACATAAATGAAAAAAGAAAATAAATACAGGTTGCATGCCATCTGAGCTACCAGCATCGGATAGGCATCATTCCGGTAAGCTACCAGCCGGCTACTATGCAAAAAGAAAAATTATTATGTTTTACGCTACGAAAGGAGATGGTAGATGGAGGGGAGACTAAAAGGGATGAGTAGCCACAAAGAAACTCACAGCAGGAAGGCCACTGAGGTCGGTTCCTAGCCATATCAACAAGTGTATCCAGCCAAACGTGTTCACCGTCTTTTGGACCCCAATCAGGAAGCTGTGAAGCTCCAACCGAGTCTAGATCCGAAGTGAAGACCTTTCCTCTCGACCAAGTCATCGATTGGCCACCTCTCCTCTTCTTCCATTCACACCCCCAGCGAGCAAATAACACACGTCGCGGGAGTCGGTGGGCTGGCATGCTTAACACGTGACCCAGCCATCGGAGCCCGGTGAATGAAATAACGGTGCTGAGCGGTTCACTTCCTTTTCCTGTGCCATAAACAAGGCGTCTAACAAGCTCGTTGCTTACTCGATGTTCCCACCAGATGTGTGCTAAATTGCGAAGGCACCGATGGTCGAACGTAACTAGCCTCTTCATGTCCGCTAATCTAAGGGGCCAGGGTTCACAAATTTACAGTATGGTGGAACGTGCCAGTGTATTGTACACTTCAACCTTCAGGGCGAGGGTGATTTCGCACCGGCGCCATACGTGACCAAGGTTAAAAAAGCGCCTCGAGCTTTTGCTATACGGTTCGTGATTTCGTCTTCCATCCCACTGGCGCTGATACAAGTTTCCAGGTAGTTGAATTTGTGTACGAGTTCTAGCTGATCCCCACCAAGGGTCAGCGAAGGAGGCGGGTCCAGGCGAATCTTGGAGGAACGCTTTGCATTTCGATGGTGCAAAGCAAAGCCCGAAGCGGCTGACAGCCAGTGTTAATCTGTCCAGTGCGGCTTGGCACGTCTGGGAGTTGTCACAGATTATGGCAATATCGTCAGCATACTCTAATCAAGAATTCCTTCTGGGAGGAAATCCGCACCTTCTAAGTCGTGTGATGTGAACGCGCTTTCCATGACTTCATCAATAGCGAAGTTGATAATGGAAGGTGACAGCGGGCATCCTTGTCTCACTTCGCTAGAGATATTAAAGGGCGACGACAGTTTGCCATATGCCCTCATTTTGCCTGAGCTACGCGTGGATAATGCTCGGATAATAGTTACATATTTCTCGGGTACACCTTTCCTGAGTAGACAGTTCCACAGTGCACGTCTATCCACCGAATCGAATGCACTTTTGATATCGAGGAACACGACAACGGTGGGCCGCCAATAAATGTGAAGTTACTCCAACAACTGAAGCAAAGTGAAGATTTGATCAATGCAGCAACGACCTCGACGAAACCCGGCTTGCTCTTCACGAATCTGACTTTCACGAGTGCCAGTCAGTCTGTGAAGGATGACAGAGGCAAGCAATTAGGAAGCGATTGAAATCATACTGATGCTTCGATGGTTGCGACATTCCAATCGTAAGCCTCTCTTGAAAATTGAGACTATGACGGAGCGGCTCCAGTCGCTTAGGACAGTTTCCTGCTCTCACAGTTTCACTAGTAGCGAGTATAAATCATCCACACGAGCAGGTCAACCGAATTTGAAGAGGGCTGGAGGAAGATCATCCGGTCCCACGGCTATATTTAACTTCAACAGTGTGATGCCAAGTTCGACTTATGAGCGAGTGGGTAGATCCAAAGGGAGAGCCCAGAGAGTGGGACGATCAGTGGCCAGGCGAGGAATGTAACAATTCCGACCGATTAAACTGCCATTCAAAGTGCTCAGTTTAACGCTCCAAACTTTTTGACAGATTGTGGATAGGCTGTCCACTCTCGTCACGTATAGTTTCACTAACTCCAGGTCTCCTACTGCTCGCTTCCGGTATCAGATGGAATAATGCAATGGTTACCAATGGCAGTGGTCATTTCCATCTCTGATGAACGATGAGACCAGCAGGATTCGTGGTCTCTCTTCAGGCTAGCACGGAGTTTTGCCCCAAGCTCTTTGCGAGTTTCATTGTGTTCGCTTCCAGCCAGAATATGCCGACGAGCACCGATAATTTCCAGATACTGCGAAGTGACCCAATGTCCATGTTGGAGGTTAGACTTACCACATAAAGATATTCCTGCTGCTAGTAAGCTTTGATGAATATCAGACCAGTGAGCTTAATTTCATCTAGTGAGCGCTTACTCAACTCGCATGACAGCGTATTTTGATGGACATTCAAACAGGTGGTTTCGCCAGTTGGCTGGTGTTAGTGCGCTCACAACGTCGTCTTATGCGTCCGCCAAAACGCATCCGCATGTCAGCACATACAAGTGCATGGCCGGTGTCCACACATGGGCTCCAAATCGAACGACAGTGCTGGGCTCATCATCTACAACATTGCTAAATTGTCTCAATGTGATCGAGTTGCGTCCATAGCCGATTCGAGGCTGGTGGGCGCCAAGTCAGCCTCCGGCGAGTGCTGTGTCGGAAATTAGTGCTCACAAGATATAAACAAGCATCTTCACATAATTGAAGTAACTGCTCACCGTTCTCAATACAAAATGAGAGATCAAAGGACAGATGAATTCGTGAGTGTGTTGTGCTCTCACTTACAGGCTGGCACCAAACTGGAGGCCACATCGGAAGAGGTGGAGGAACTCCTCAAGGTCTGGGACAGGTTGAAGGTCGAAACCGATAACGTGGAGGTGGCGATAGACGGACGGAAAGTGCCTTTTGTTCCACCAAATCAGCGAGAACGTGTGGTGCGTATAACTCATGATGGCGCCCATATGGGATTCGAGTGGGTCTTTGAATTGCTGCGGAGGCGAGTGTTTTGGCCAACCATGAGGAAGGACGTCGCGGCATACCTTCGGGGGTGCCCAAACTGCCAAACGTGAGTCGGGAGATGGAGTCCCCGAGACCGCCGATGCGATCGATGGAGGTTGGTGAGCCACTTCAGTGTTGGGGATTGAACGTCTTTGGGCCCTTACCAGTGAGTCGCACAGGAAACAGACACCTTCTAGTGATGATTGACCACTTCACTCGATGGGTGGAAGCCATAACAATCAAGGACCAAACAGGCGAGACAGTGTCGCAAGTATTCGAATTCAATGTGCCTACAAGATATGGGATCCCACAGTGTATCATCACGGACCGAGGGCCCTGCTTCGAGTCAAAAGCGTTTAAGGCAGTGTTGGACAAGTGGGGCATCCAGAGACGGCGAACTTCACCGTACCACCCACAAACCAACGGCATGACCGAGCGGTTCAACCGGACATTGAAGACGTGGATAAACTGCACCAAGTTGGCATGGGAAGATGCTTTGCATCAGGTTCTGATCGCGTATCGGACCAGCATGCAATCAACCACCAATGTCTCGCCATTCGAATTACTGTTCGGCAGAGAACCATGGATTGCGCTCGATACTTGCCTACCGAACCAGGGTGAGCGGAAACATCCAGCTGGGCATCAAGAGCGACTGCGTGGGAAAGCTAGAAGCGAAACCAAAGCTCGACAAGCGCGGAATAAGCGAAATTACGACGCCAGGCATGAGGCTCACAAGTGGAGGCCATTCAGGATTGGAGAACGAGTCAAGTTACGAAACAACGATCGGCAGGATCATGACGGGCCGGTCACAAGCAAGTTCGGAGAACGCTGGAAAGGCCCCTACACCATTATCGACCAGAAAACGGGCAACTTCCTAGTCGACTGCGGAGGAATGAAACGTTGGGTGAATGTTGCTCTCCTGCGACCATGGTATGAGAGGAAGGAAGGTCCTGGAGGAGAGGCGGGTGTAGAGGGGCCGCTCCCAAGAATGCCTCGGGGGAGCTCTCGGAGCTAGCTGAGAGCGGATCGAGAAGGACGGCTAGCGATGAGCCTGGGCCCGGAACTACGGAGCGGGAATATGTGGACAGCGCAATAAATCAGACATATACGCCGCTAGCGCAGCCCACAGGACCGAGGCCGAGCCGATTGACACAACCCAGAACAAGCAAGTCGAGAGCTCTTGAACGACTCCTGGCCGCTCCACATCGGGTACAGAGAAGGGGGGATCGAGGCGAAAACAGGAAGGCGGGTCTTCCAAGTCAGAGCTTCCGAGGCGAAAGGACTGGCTCGTCTCTAACATCCGTACCTGTGTCGCGTTGTGGGACGGAAATCTAGTCGATATTCGATGGCGCGCGTGAGACCCTAGGTGTGCCCATTTTCGGTGTGCAATAAACGCCTACCCCCCGCCTGTCGTGTTGTTTGTCGCTACAGTATTTGTTAAACATTTGGGGGGGGAGATTGAAAGTTCAACCCGACCGAAGGCTCTGTGAAGCAGGCCGATGTGTTGATGGCTGGTTTTCGTCGCGTTCTCCGCTTATTTTGAACACCTGAGATCTTCCAGTACCTGTACACGCAGGTCACGCTCCTGAGACGCATTCTACGAGGTGTGGGCTCCAACCTTTAAGCGCTCACCGGCTGGTGACGCGGATGTATCACCTTGCACTTAGCTATGTTTAACTGAAGCAGCTTCCTTACTGACCATTCATAAATGCAATCTAGGTCATGTTGGAGCAAATCGTGATCTGGCTTGTTACTAATCGCCCGCCATATCTTGACGTCGTCAACGAAAAGCAGGAAATTTGAGGAGATAACTCTTGCCAGGTCGTTGATAAAACCAGAAACAACACGGTCCCAGCACGGAGCATTGTGAGACATCACATTCTACCTCAATCGGGTTAGAGACTGGTGCCCTAACGCGTAATTGTAGCTACCGTTGATGAAGAAAGCTGCCAGTTCAACCAAGCACTGGATCTCCGATTCCACAGCTCTGTAGCCGGTGAAGTAGGATGCGGTGATCCAGGCGGTCGAAAACTTTAGAGAAATCCAATTAGATGGCGTCAACTCTGACCGCATCATCAACCACTTCTTTTCAAATAGCTCGTGCAATCAGTAGGTTGGTGGTGCATGACCGCCGTTGTCGGAAGCCATGCTGCTCCGGTGCCAAGGTGCGTTTTTCCAGGTAGTCCATCAAAGCCTTAGCGATGACTGCTTCCATCATCTTCGCGAGCAAAGGGAGAAGAGTCACTAAGCGATAGTTTACAGGATCTTGACGGTTATTGCCTTTAAAAATTTGGGTGATGATGCCACGCTTCAACAAAGTGGGTACTTGTTGTTCATCAAAGCACTTTTGGAAAACCTGTGACAATGGTTTAGTTAGCTTAGTGCCCGCAGCCTTCACTTCTTTCGGGCGGATGTTGTAGGCTCCCCGAGAGTTATGACCGCACAATGACACTAACTTTCTTAGCGCAAATGATGGGTTGAATATTACATTCGTAAACAATGGAGTCGGTAATGTGAATGACATTACAGGACAGGTAAAGGCTGCGATTTCGAAAATTTGGGCGGATTGTAGCCGCAGGACATTAGCTGCTTTTTCGGCACGTCGTACTCTACCGGCTGTCATGAAAAGTGGAGGGATGCAATGCTTCACTTTACGGACATTGTTGACATGACTATATAGCAGCTGGTTGGTTGCCAGAAAATATTTGGCTAAGCCTTGTTGATAAGTTACTTTGGTCTAACGGACAAGTGCAGTGCAGTGGTTGCGATGGGTCAGGAAATTGCCCCAAGTCTCTGTCGGGGTTCACTTTGTAGTCACGCTATGCTACATCCCTTATCGACAAGCATTTTCGAATTCGGCTCCTTAGAATTGAAGGCAGTTTTGCGGGACGAAGGGGCTTGGTCTCTGATGCTTTGTTGACGATGTCACTGAGTCTATCAACGAACTCTGTCCAAACGTTGTCATAGGGACTGTCGTTTGGGAATTCCAAGGCAGATGCGTCGGCCAGTGTCTTCAAGACGTGTTAGCGTGTGAGTATGTGAGTTAGTTCCGAGTATTCAGACGGATACTCTGCATAACACACATAGTTCAACGTAATCCCTAGATGATCACTGAGACCTAAGGGACTATCCATCAACAGGTTTTCAACCAGGTGCTCTTGAATCGTGAGCACAAGGTCTAATATGGACGGTTTGTTTGCTGTCCTGAATATAGTGGGCATGGGGATATGATTGTACAAGGGAATATTAGCAATCAGTTCATGCAAGTCTGCTTCGAACTGCCCACTGGGTGATGCCGAAACCATTAGATCGTGTAGATTGAAGTCCCCGGAGATGACAGTGTGGCTGTACCTAGTGCGTGTTACTCTGTTCAGCTCACGTATTAAGCCTGAATCCATTTCCCGAGTGGACATTGGGGGTCGATAAACGACAGTTACGTGACATGCATTTTTGTATCTTAGTCGGAGACGGCAACAGAGCGAGTCGATAACATGAGTTTCCAAATTATCAACTATTGCACATTGCAGATTGCTGCGTTAGTAGAGTAGAACCCCACCACCTCTGCTGAGGCAAATGGAAAAGTATTCATTACTGAGACTACCTGTAGACTGTAGTACTGATTCTACTTCAGTGATGGAGTTCAGCACAACACGCAGATGTCTTGTATCTCCGAAATGCTTAGAGTTGAGCTGTCGCGTAACACACACTACGTGTACTGGTTTCAGTACAACTCCCATTAAGCCGCTATTAATATCCAACTGATTGTAGTTATCCAACTGCCTGCCTCTTATTTATGTCGACTTTGATTCTGGGATATTAGAGCACAGTACGCTCGGCAAAGGTAGTTGTTCCATTACACCTTTCAGCATGTGCCGGTAATGATTGAATACTCGGAGATGTACCACAGCAAACCGGTGGTGCTTGCGTTAGAAAAGCTCCGCTCCGCTCCTCAGTTTCCGATCCAGTTGGGTGTGATGTTAATTTTAAATGACGGATCTTCTTGAAAGCAACCGTAACCCAAATTTCGCTAGTACCGGCTTGATCTTTTTCTACCCACTCCGTCAGGAGATTCGACGTAACCTTACATGTAGTTACTCCGATCGAACTGGGAACCGCGTTAGTCATATGTGAGTTACGTGTGGTATTGGAACAACAGTCCATGTTCTGGCCACTTATTGTCGTGTTGTTTCCGGTGTTACTAGGCATTCTTCTCGGAATAGGAGCAGCAGTTACGGGTGAGGCTTGGGTTGCACAGTCCGCTATACTTACCCCAACCGTAGTGATTTCGGTGGTCACCATTTCCTCAAACTTGGCTAGTAGCTGGTCGTACTTCTGAGATAATAGGAGCACGCTTTTTACCAGTGGGATTGATGTGCATTCCAAGCAGAACCATAGAGCATCTGATTTGTTTAATAACTTGGCCCGACTAGGTTGAACTCGGAGGCAACTCGCATGGAAGAACTGGCAACAACTACGGAACAAAATGCCCCCCTTAACACGTATGGAACATGATCGACATAGACTGTGGCACACTGTGCATCGTGTTGTTGGGGAAATGTTACGAACCATTGGTATTATTCACCCTCTAAGGTAAAAAGTTGTTCTGTTACTGACGTTGTCGGTAAGGTCACAGTGTTCACACTGCAGTTGTGCACTAACAGACTGTCCTTTCTGGCGTGCCAGTCGAATGTGTCAGCGTGAACGTGGGGCAAATTACACGAATGTGTGATTGAGATTGTTTATGGTTAAGCCTATGGATCGCGCCGGCTGAATTTGCCTTGAGACCTGTAGCTGCTCCAAGCAATGTTGGATTTGAAAGTGTAACTGTTTGTTCGAAAGCCGTTGAAATGTTCTATCGAGTGAGACCAAACAATGTCTCTGATGGTTGAACTTACGCAACTTTTGGCACTTGGAAATCAGCGAAGCACTGTTCGAAATTTAGTAAGTAGAGTAAATATAGTACCTACTGGAGTGTACTCGATAAAATTGTATCACAAGGTAGAGTTCACGCATGGTATCTTCAATATAGCCATCCTCGCTCATTCCGAATCGACTGCACCGCTTTCTATTACGACTGATGCCTCAGACATCGCGATAAGAGCCGTCCTCTAACAACACGTTGGTGGGCAGAGGCAACACCTTGGGTACTTCATCAAATGCCTGCAGTCAGCAGAATCCCGCTACAGCACGTTTGGCAGAGAACTGCTCGCCATTTCCCTAGGCATTCCTCACTTCCTGCACACACTCGAAGGCCGCGGTTTCATGGCCTACACTGACCACACGCCCCTCATCGCCTTCAACTCTGCTTGCGACAAATATTCACCACGGGAAACAAGACACCTAGACTTTGTCAGGCAGTTCACTGCTGACATACGTCATGTCTCAGGTGTAGACAATCCCATCGCCGACGCCGTCTCACGCGTCAACCTCACTCTCCAGTATTTGCCTACCGTCGACCTTGCCTCCATGGCATCGGCTCAGGCTCAAGACGAAGACATACAACGCACTGTGTATTCCACTTTCTTGTATATTCCAAAGGTTCCTTTCCAAACCACGGAAGGAACCATTCTCTGTGACACTTCCACAGGTTGTCCTAGAACTTTTGTGCCCGTCTCCTTCAGACGCATAGTCTTTGACGGACTGCACTCACTAGCACATCCCGGTATCCGCGCATCTTTGAAACTGGTCACCGAATGTTTCGTTAAGACACCCCTAAACAAAGATGTTCGTACTTGGGCTTGCGCATTCATTCAACATCAGCGCTCCAAAATACGTCGTCACAACCGCAATCCTCTTGGCACATTTCCCACCCCGGACTGTCGTTTCGCTGACGTACACTCAGACCTGGTAAGTCACTTTTCTCCTTCATGCGAATTCGTATACATACATGTGCCGACCGCTTCATCAGATGGCCAGAAGCCATTCCCGCAGTAGACTGCACAGTCGAGACTGTTATCTAGGCCTCCTTAGAACGGTGGGTCTCGCACTACGGATGCCCATCCGCCATTAAAACTGACCGAGAAACGCAATCGAATTTTACACAATTCGGTACGCTCTGCAACTTTTAGACTGTCGCCATATTCATACCACAGTGTATGACCCAGTAGCCAACGGGTTAGTTGAACACTTCCATAGACAGCTTAAAGCCTCTCTCTGCGCCTCCTCCGACCCTAGCACGAGCGAAAACGTTTCCTTCATATTCTTAGTCATTCGCAGCAGCATCAAAGCCGACTTGCAATGTGCATCAACAGAGCTGGGTTGCGGCACAATGCTAAAGTTGCCAGGAGAAATCGTTTCGCCTTCTGCATGGTTGGGTATGCCTCCGCCTAACTTTGCGTCCTCCCTAGCTCATTTCATGCGTTCCGTACGCCCGACTCAGCCTCCTGAGCAGACAAGAGATGTGCAAATGCACAGCGGACTCTCTACTTGCACTCACGTCTTCCTACGCACCGACGCAGTGCGGTGCCCTCTCCAACCTCCTTACACTGCCTCTTTCAGTATCTTGCAACGGACTCCAAAACATTTCACTTGAGACTAGATTGGTCAAGGAACAACGGTGTCCATCGATCGCCTCAAAGTGGCTTTCTTTGACGAACCACTTGCAACCCATTCTGATGTTATCACACAAGCACGCGCACCTGCGGTGACTTCCCGAGCACTGGATATCCCGAAACCCTCCTTTCCTTTGGACCCTCAACCTACCCCGCCTCAACCCCAAGCAAACGATCGGCGCGGTAGACATTTCAAACGTCCGGTCCGTTTTTCGGAGTTGGTAAATGTTTGCTATTTCCATTAGCATGTCTTTTGCGTCTTTAGTGGTAATCGTGCTTCTCATCCATAAACGTTTTGCAAAATGCATAAAAATATATCAAAACATAAAGAAAACGTAAAATGCGTATTTGTTTTTTCATGCATGACATGATCCCTTCCCGTCGTCAAGACATTTCCCCCGACCCTTGTACACGCTCTCTAAGATCTGCCTTCCAGGAACTCAACCGCAAGAACTGTGAAGGCAACCCACGAGTGACTGCCAACCGGCTTAACGCAACCCCCGGGTTACTGGCCAACCGACTCAACGCAATTCCCGGGTAACTCGCCAGCCGACCCAAGGCCTCCTTCTTTACCCAAGGAACAGTCAGTTGCACACGACCGCGGACGGCCGCCAACAGGTTGGTCCCCAGGGGCCTGGCTGAGCGTTGCCGTCGAATATGCCGGACTTCTTCGTGGGACGAGGACGCCTGGATTTCATGGTGGGACGAGGAACGTGGACTGGGGTGCACTGGGGGAAGTGACAACTTCCAAACACAACCCCGGGTCTACAGCGGAGGGAATGTCCTGTCGGCCAGTTTTCTGGACTAGCCAGTTTATTTGCAGTCCGACCAACCAGTCCCGACGGCCCACCGATGATGTAGTCTGGTCCACACAATCATGATAAACAATGAATAACAAAAGGCTGGACCCAACGAACTCGGCTACACACCCGATCTTGGAAGCTTTTGTTCAAGCCCATGCAACAACTCGCACCCATCCTCACTTCTCTTTTTCCCCACTAACAGTTCTGTCGAAGGTTTCCATCCTTCAGCCTTCTAGGGGGAGGCCACTGTAGTGTACCGAATGCACGTCTTCTCAGTATTTTGCAACATTGGATTGTACCGCTGTTTTAATCTTCAAAGCGTCCACTTGTTTTATTGACGACACGTCCCTTGACACAAATTGTTTTGGGGAGCACCTTGCTGCACCGTTTCTCGCTCCGGTTCATTCGCTTTTTAATTTTGCAGCTTGCGAAATACACCTCGGTTTCAGCCGCCTCCAACTTCTATACTGTCCTCTATTTGACGCGTCTCTTAGGTCTGCTTGATTACCAACTAGTATCCTAGGCGCCACCCAACAAGCTTTTAAAAGCACGACGAATAACTAGAGACGCAAAAGTATGAGACAAAATGCAGCTGAGCCACAGTGAAAACCACGAGTGCACAAGTGAACGACTTGCAACCTCGGTCGCTCAAGGTCACAACAAGTTGCGGAGTAAAAGAAACGTATTCATCTTAGGACGGATATTAAGCATTATCAGTCATTAAAAGTCCTGGCGCTGTACAGTATTCCCCACAGTATTTACCATTGTAATCACATTAGTTCTAGGGTCTTCCGCAGCAAATCCCTCGTCGTGAGATTCGCCAGTGCTATGGGGATTAGAGTATAGGGGGATGGCTGGAGGATACAACGAGAATTCTGTGGTAATTTGAAGCGAACAAGTTGATAAGTTTAGGGTGTTGTTGCTGAAGGGGCTTGCAAAAGTCATTGTGGTAGTAAGAGGCGTAAGAGTATGGAGAGGAGATAAGTAAGTGGAATTTGTTTCCGCAAAGCTATGTAGAGTCCTGCCAAGAGAACATCCTTGGCACATCGCCTGAACAATGTGGAAGTGTGGCTTGCCACTCGGTGTGGGACCATTATTACCCACGACTGTCACAGGGAAAAGAGGAATCTCTTTTCCAGTATGAAGGCCCCTGTTTGAGCTAAAACGCTTAGGGTGGATGCCATGCTTGCCGCTGCGGTGTATTCATAATGTCAATGGACCGTAATGCACCTTCACTGGAGTTAGCGACAGTCCCACTCGATGTTTTGGAATTGTATCTGCTTCAATCGCGATGTAGGGATTGATACCAATCCCTTCTACTTTGTCAGAACGTGGTGCATTGAGTCAATTGACACTGCTTCCTGTGTATCTAAGCAGTAAGGGAATTTATATGGTTTTTATGAAGATCCATCATATCTAGACAAAACAGATGTCGTGTGTAGGCGTGAACATCTCAACTTCCGCCAACGTTAGCATCGTTTGTGCGGAGATTGGCCTTGCCAAAATTAGCTGCGCTTTTAAATGGGGAGATTCAAACGCTGTTGAATGACCTTCTTGGCAGTTCAGGAATTGCACAAGGGCGATGACACCACTTCGGCTCAGGCGAGATATGAGTTGTACTAATGCATTGAAGTTCACGTTGCTAGCGTGACCTGAACTCTACTAAATTTCAGAACAGATCTCACCTTATTTTGGTTTTTGAAAAATGCATCTACGAGACTTTCGCTACGAAAGTTGAACAGAGTCGAGCAAGGAAAACGTAAAAGCCTTTTCCTCAGTCTTCTACGGCTAATATCGGTCTTAGCAATGTTGCGCGCCCTCGAAACATATACGTAATGTCCTCGATTGAGATATTGTCAGCGATGTTGAGTGCGATGGCATTTTTTCTTCTTCTGCTTTTTCAGGTAGCCTCAGAGGCGACTGTATTTAAGAAGTTTAATGCTCCAACCTTTTGCTTTGACTCTGAATTAGCCGGAGTCTGAATTATGTAGGAAATGGACATAAAGATATTTCCCAATGAGTCAACCATCATTAGTTTCTCATTTTGTTTGGCTAACTGTTTCTGCAACGTCTTTATTCTGACTGCCAGTAGAGATATAAGGCCGACAACATGTTCCGCAGATAACCGCGTCTGCGACTCAGAATGCACAGCCGGTGAAATCAAATGAAGTTCCATACAAACAGCCAGCGTCATCAATCGCCCGCCACCTGCTGGTTGGCAACCATTGTGCATACACCGTATTTGCTTTCCGTGTTATCTATACCACATTGAAACACCTAGATTTGCAATATGCTGAGGCCGTAGCCATCAAACAACTTGTCTCAACTCTGTGTGTAGGAAGACGAATTTTTTACCCTGGCTCTGTCATGGTAGCTGGCCGGGAACAGATGTGATGGTGACTGTATGTGTGTGTGTGTGTTCAATTTGGTCAGTTGGTATTTTCAACTTCCCTCATTTCATGATGCTATAAATTCGCACGTCTGTAGTGTGCTCTAGAAAATATGCAGAGAAAATGTCGGGAATTAAATTGTGCCGCACTCTTGTGTTAACATTTCTGCCATAAGTTTCTCTGGGAATTAATTGTTGCCAAGCCTATACGTCATCTGCTCGGAACCCCGGAAGTGGTCCGATGGAAGGCGCAACACTGATGAAAACCAGAAAGGCGAAGCAGCGCTGTCTGGTGATTTTCCAAACTTGCCAACACTTGTTGATTGCAAGTGGATATTGATAAACAATCGCTGAAAACTTGAACGTATTCGAGCTGTACGTTCTCGGCGAAATGATCTGGCTCGCCAATCTCCCGTCACGGCGATTAGTCGTGGTTGGGGTTAGGTTAACTTCGGAGGTTGATGTTGGGACAGTTGATGCTCGTAGACCGGGATCGTAGTCTGGATCGACTACACTAAGCTGCTGAAAGTTGTTGCGGTTAGTTGTAAATTCGCATGAAGCATTACTGGACAATGAGGGTGGGGTGCTTTCCTTCATAAAGGCTGGTATTAGGTGGTGGATGGTGACAACTTCGAGTCGGCCGCCGTGGTCGATGGTGGATGTCTTGTTAGTAGGGCGACTACAGCGGCTGTGTAACACCATAACGCGAAGCAGCATTAGTGAGCAAGTAGACAATTTTTGTTTGTCGATTTTATTGAACAATAAACGGACAACAAAAGATAAAACGTCGTGTGCAAAGAAACAAAAAGACTGGCAAATGCACACATTTCGTAGTGTCTCATCAGTGCCTTTAACAATAACTCGCAATCATATTTATTCAGTAATGGTGAGAGCAACGATACATGCAAACGAACCAACAGGCCAACACACAGTAAGCAAGACAGGGTTATCACCCCTATCCCCAGGGCCGTCTAATGCTGACCGATAATTTTTTCTTAACACATACTAGCGGCTTAATCTGGTTAATGGCAACTGCCTTTGCGAAACGGTAGAGGCGAGAATTCGTATGCTGTAATAGGATTGTGAACGCCGCAGTGCTCTCGACTCGGTGACCTGTGGTCAATAAGCGTCGTGCGATCGAACAGGCTAGTGGCTTACTCAGACATGCAGCTTGACTCTTGAAAACCGCTACCCCCGAGGGTTCATCGAGAAACATAATGAAGTGCGACCAAGATACCTAGTGCACAAGGTACCCAAGAAGCCTGCCTCTTCGGTCGGCCGACACTTATTGACCACGGGTCATCGAGTCGAGGTCACTTCGGCGTTCACAACCCTATTACAGCACACCAATTCACGTCTCCTCCGTTTCGCAGAGGCGATTGCAATGAACCGGATTAAGCCGCTGTTATATGTTCAGAAACAATTATCGGTCAGCATTAGACTGCCCTGGGGATAGAGGTGATAACCCTGTCTCCCTTATCGTGTGCTGGCCTGTTCGTTTGTTTGCATCTATGTTGCTGATGTTACATTCTTGATGCTTCTTCACTGCAGTTGGACTAAACCAACTTACACTTAAGCTAGGTCTTTTTAAGCTGGATAAATTTCATTTCACTTTATTTGGTTTGTTCTGCTACTTGAATGTTTGGCGCATCCGGTTTCGGATTTGCCTGTCACTGTGGCAAGCCACAGGACGCCTGTGCCTACAGAGGGACCACGGGTGGCTTGCGCTGCACCACCCACAGCTCCAATCACATACACCATATCCAGTGTAAACCCGAAGGAATAAGACCGGGAGGCATGTGGATGGGAGCCCCGTTTCATCAACGGAGCCGGCCCACACTCCTTCACAGGCAAACACAAGCACGCTGTATTTGGTGAATCAAGCGCACCCAAGGCGGTGGTTGGACCGTAGTCCGCTCCACACTGAGTGCGTGGAACCACTCTTCGAGCGTAGCACGACCACGAGGATCGTGCACCTCGTCCCCTCCACAAACGACCAACTGTCTCCTGGAGCAAGTATGGATGAGTTAGTGGGTAATAGACAGGTAGGCGCCTTGTCAACATGCAAATCAAGCGCAGCCACATTGGGGATATCAAGCAACAGCCAATCACTTGAGAGAGAGATACAAAGCAAATAACTCGATTAATGCGTAAGGATACGGTGACATTAAACTTAAATTAATGAGCATATGAAATAAGTTGTTTACAAGCCAATCCTAGATAAGTTCATGAGGCCAGAAAGTGTACTTTACGGAAATGCCAAGAACACAAAAATGTTATGGAAATCGAATAACACTGGCTTAAGCGAGGTGCGCAAGTTAATGGAATAGAGTACAGTTGGACATTTATTTGAGAAAGAAATGCATTAGGGCAAAATAGAAACCCACCACCTGAAATAAAGAGACTTAGCATGCA
The DNA here is from genome assembly GCA_944474145.2 of Dicrocoelium dendriticum. Taxonomy (NCBI): domain Eukaryota; kingdom Metazoa; phylum Platyhelminthes; class Trematoda; order Plagiorchiida; family Dicrocoeliidae; genus Dicrocoelium; species Dicrocoelium dendriticum. The sequence goes on along the minus strand of OX104071.1, from coordinate 65,185,549 downwards.
AGCACGCGGTTAGTAAATCGAATGCAGAGTACCTACAAACGCTGCACCGGTTCTGCCTACGTTCTCTGCAGGACCCGTCGTCGCTTCTGTAGTGGTCCCGAGTGGCCTCTCTCATGGCTCACTAGGCCTGCCTGACTCAGGCACTCACGACCGCATATGCTACGGCACCATGCATTCAATGTCAATGGAGTACAATGCATCGGTGCTTGCCGCTTCCGCACTTGCCGCTTCTTCTCTGCATGCATGAGGTCTTTCTCCCGCACTTCGGCAACTGCCTTCGTGATTAGATCGCGCGATGCACGCCGAGCAACCGCCTTCGATTCCCATGATCTGCAATCAAGATTAGAACGTGAGAGACTCACTTTGATCATGTCCTGGTAACGTAAATTTGGTTTCCCAGCATGCCGCTTCCCAATACTCAGCGGACTGTATAAAAGTTGTTTCGGTATCCGCGTCGAATACATACGGCTCACATGACCAAGCCACCTCAGGTGTCTCAGTAAGAGTATGCAGTCCACTGCATACATGCCACTTTGTCGCAATACTTCTGTGTCTGCAACTCTGTCGCCCCAAGTGATGCGCAAAATTCTTCGCAGACACTGCTGATGGAACCGCTCGAGATATCGCACATCCCGACGGTACATCGTCCACGTTTCACTGCCGTATAGACGAACGCACAGCACCATGGATTTGCAAACCATCAGCTTCGTGCCAGTGGTAAGCTGATGGTTGTTCCACACTCGGTACTCTAGCTTTCAGAATGTCGCTGTTACCTTCGACACGCGAATACGCAACTCAATGTGTAGCTGCTGATCCGTCGACATCACACTCCCAATATAGCTGAAACGGGTGGTGGTTTCCAATACTTCGGCACCAATGCTGATTCGCGGCAATATTGAAGATTGCGCCTCCGGTGAAGACTGCAAGAGACAGACAATTTTGCTTGTGTTGATGGTGAGCCCGAATTTGGCCGCTGTCGAAGCCAGAGCACTAGTCATATAATGCAACTCATCCGCGCTGTGTGCAAACAACGCACAGTCGTCAGCAAACAGCAACATACGGATAGTTGTCTCACAGACTAGAGTTCTCGCACCGAAACGACGGATGTTCAACAACCCACCATCAATGCAGTGCTCCACACGAACACCGTAAACACAAGCCGCATCAAAAGCACAAGACAACATTGCATGAAGATATTTATTAAGCAGGACAGGAGCTAACACATAGTCTTGCTTCACAACAGAGACAACTGCAAAGTCATCCGAGGTCTCTCCACTTAGCTGCACCCTCGCTCGCATACCACTGGGCAGACATTCAATTAAACTTACAAACTTACGCGGGCAACCAAACTTACCCAACACCAGCCACAGTGCCTCGCGGTTCACCGTATCAAATGCGTTGGTGAAATCAACAAAAAGCGAGTACAATGGCTGGTGTCGTTCTCTGCACTTCTCTTGCAACTGACGAGCCGCAAACACCAAATCTATAGTGCTGCGACCCGAACGGAATCTGCACTGCTCTTCCGCCACGTTAGGGTCCACAACCCGACTGACGAGGCGGTTGAGCAGGATTCGGGCAATCACTTTGCCCACAGAACTCAGCAAGTTGATGCCACGATAATTCGTGCAACATTGTTTGCTCCATCTACCCTTGTACAGTGATAGCACTAGGGCATCCTTCAGCTCAGGAGGCATCTCCTCCTCAATCCATACGCGTTGCACCAAGTGGTGCAGTGCAGTCAACAACGCGGGTCCACCGTGTTTCAATACTTCCGGCGGGATCCCGTCGGTGCGGGCACATTTGTCCTTTCGCAGCTGAGCAAGTGCTCTCTGCGTCTCATCCAGTGTCGGCGTGTCCGCCAGACTCGTCTTCACATCGTACCACTTGAGACCGTTCAATATAGGCCAGTCGATCTCTGAACGGTTGTTCAAGAGACAGTCGAAGTGTTTTCGCCAGATATGCATTATGTCTGCAGTCTGTGTGCAGGTAGCGCCTGAACTACCATCGATCAGTGTCCTCAGCGGCTCCAATCTCGGTCCATACACCGCCTTCAAGGAATGAAAAAATTCCTTGTGTTGACAGCGTTCGGCGTAGCATTCCATCTGCTTCGTCTTCTCCGTCCACCATGCATTTTTAATTCGACGCAGCTCTCAGGTCAGTCGCCGTCGAATTTTGCGAAACTGACTACTCTTCACCAAGTCACTGGGGTCTGCTACATGTGCAGCAAATGTTGCACTCTTCTTCCACACCAATGGGCCAATCGTAACATTGTTCTAATCAAACCAATCAAGCCGCTTACAGTTTGCGTGCCCGATGGTCTCCTCGGCAGCAGCTGTCACCTGGTCGCGAATGTGGTGCCACAGGTCGTCCACTGTGGCTATTCATCCCACGTAACACAGGCGTGCAGCCATCGCCTTCTCCAGCTCAGTACGTCTTCGCCAAAGTACCGAGGGAGAGGATGTTAAATTTACGCCGATTCACGGCGGGAGTGCAATACATAGATTTACGAAGATATATGTACAGTTTGGTCCGCACCAATTTGTGATCAGTGCCACACTCAGCTCCACGCACTATACGTGTCATGCGCACTTCACGCATATCACGCTGACGTACGATGACATAGTCGAGCAGGTGAGCGTGACCACTCCGTGGGTGCGTCCAAGTTGCTATGTCACTCGCACTCAGTGCAAACCGAGTGTTCGTGATCGTCAGGCCGTGCGTGGCACACAGTGAGAGCAGCCTGTCACCGTTCGCATTCGCTGAACCAATGCCATGCGCACCGATAACATCTGTCCACGCTGATGCATCACGCCGAACGCGCGCGTTGAAATCACCCAGCAGAAATAGTCGGTCGCTCCTCAGCACAGACCGTATCACGGAGGATAGTGCAGTGTAAAATTGATCATGCGTGTCATCAGTATAACACATGGTCGGACCTTATGAGCTTATAAAGGTGGCAAACTTACCTCTTCCGAGTCGTAGGCGAACAGTCATCAGTCGCGCGCTGATGCCCGTTGGTTCACCCACCAGCTGGCCATTCAGGCGATCGGATATTGCAAATCCGACCCCATGTTCACGTGGTGCTGAGGCGGCGTTGCCCACCCAGTAGAATGTGTAGCCAGCACCTGCTTCATGCAACTTACCTTGCTCAGCGAGCCGAGTTTCACTGAGCGCCGCAATATCGATGTGGTAGCGCGCCAGTTCCATCACGACGAGTGCAGTGCGTTGCTCCGGGCGCTCGCTGGAGTTCCGGTCCAGTAGTGTGCTCACGTTCCAGCACCCGATGCTGAGTGCTTTGCTCGCAGGCATACGATTGCATTGGTGGGCAATCGCACGCGAGGTGGTCGTTGTGCTTCGGAGGTTTGCTTGAGGGACTCCACCCGGAGTCTTTGGCTCAATAGCCTGACCCACAAAGCAGTGGGGAGCCGATCCAGCTCCGGAATGTGATTGCAGAGAGATAGGGATCTGCTTGAAGGCCTTCACACGCAGCCTTGGAGGTACTGGAACGATCCACATATGTTTTGTAACCGTAATAGGATACACCTGCGACCACGTCCAGACGCAGGTGGGTTTTGGCGGGCTTGCACCAATTTGACCAGGGGCTGACTGGTTTGAGGCGGGCAGTAGCAAACCCTTGAACACCCGGTGGTGTCCTCCCACCGTCAGAGACAATGCGTGGCGCTCGTGCTCTACGCCAATCGAGCTGTGAGCTTATAACCCGTAAACCTGTTGTCTCCCATGTCTAGGTTTTAGGCTCCTAGGCTCCGAAGAGGATGGACTAGGATACTGGCAGGGCGCCCACACCTGACAGGAGAACGACTCGGGTCCTCAGCCAAAGCCTTCGATTAAATGTACGCCCGAAAGGCAGCCGGTCTAGCACATGGTCAGTTCACTGACTCATGCGGATTGGTGTCCTGGATCTTAGCAGGGAGAAGGGGGTAACCCAACTCCCACCCAGCGGTCGCTACGAGGAGGCGTCCAGGGCATGAGCCAATGGCGCAACACTGGCTGCAGTGGGTAGATCATCTGTCAGGAGCTAGCCACCACCAGCCTCAGCGCACCATAGGCTCTCCCGCCTGCCTACCTGAATAATCTTCTATTAACTGACCACGTTGCTTACGCTGATTGCGCTTAGCTTCGATAAATTCGTTGCGTTTGTAGCATTTTTAAGAAACTTGTGGACATTTTTTACTTATCGCGGATTCGTGGCTAACCAACATACTTCATATGCTAATTTAGCGAAGAGTTATGCCACCGTATCTGTATGCATTATTGGAGTTATTTTATTTCAGCTTGTCGTTTCAAGTGATTGGCTGTTGCTTGATAAACCCGGTGTGGCTGCGCTTGATGTGCATATTGATAAGGTACCTACCTGTTTGTTACCCACTACCTCTTTCATACTGGCTCGTTGGAGTGTACGGGGCACGCGCTCCTTGTGGCCGTGCTACGCTCGAAGAGCGGTTCCACGCACTCAGTGTGGAGCGGACTACGGTCCAATCACCGCCTTGGGTGCGCTTGATTCACCAAATACAGCGTGCTTGTGTTTGCCTGTGAAGGAGTGTGGGCCGGCTCCGTTGATGAAACGGGGCTCCCATCCACATGCCTCCCGGTCTTATTCCTTCGGGTTTACACTGGATATGGTGTATGTGATTGGAGCTGTGGGTGGTGCAGCGCAAGCCACCCGTGGTCCCTCTGTAGGCACAGGCGTCCTGTGGCTTGCCACAGTGACAGGCAAATCCGAAACCGGATGCCGTCAACCATATGTTTGGTCGCATGCTTTCCGAATAAATATGATTACGAGTTATTGTTAAAGGCACTGATGAGATAATACGAACGCATGCATTTGCCAGTCTTCGTCTTCATACTGCGCTTTTGAAATTACTACACAAATAACTGTTTTTGAGCACATAAGTCTGGGTTCTGTTGGCGGATAGCAATTGCCTCAGCTGCTGCTAGTAAGTGACATTTTACCGCACGTGAAAGACGTCCAGGTACACGGTAAATAGGTTGGAAAGATTGGCGGGTGTCGATTTGGGGATTAGAATCAACCAAGTGTGCCAACACGGCGCTCATCACCGTTTCAAATTTCTAAAAAGACGAATTCCCGCTGAAACAGTCAAGCTACTTTGCCGCATTGCCAACCTGCGATGTAAGATTGCTTTCAAGCGTGTGGAAATATCCTTCCTCTCCGAATCACTGGGTCGTTATGAGCTGCGGTTCGTCCAGCCCTAATGAAAAACCGACCGTGTTGTTGACTCAGTTTCAGTCTATTGCCTCTGTAGCTGGTGTTCGGGATGAGTTACAGTAGCAAACGACATGCATAAGTGGGGTCGTTCCGTGGAGCGATTTCACTGCCAACCTAGGGCACGGAAACCCTTCATGGTGCGAAACCCTTCCTCTCATCCTTCTTGGCCTAAGAAACACGATAAATCTTGCTTTCCATGCAACACGAGCGCAGCTAGTCTATGGTTGCATACTGCTTTTGTTAGTACAGCTGGCATCAGCAGCACCGTCTACTTCCTCCTTCGACTACGGAAGTTACGCAAAATAAATCATGCGATTACGAGTTTAACCGATACACGAACGCCTGTGTGCGACAAACCATGCAACGTTTCGGACACGGTCTGTCGAAACACTCGTGGCACGCCTGGGCGCGGTGTGCACATATATATGTCGCAAAATATCGTTCCGTGTGAAGATGTCAGCGAAACTTATCGTATGTCCACTGAGGGGACTTGGGTAGTAAATCTATCTCAGGACCACTGAGTTGTATTGCTGCCATGACTGCCAAGTCGATAGCTGTACCAATGCCAGCGTCAGTGGAGATCCCTTCAGTTCGAAAATGTGCGTCTGCGACGGCGTGGTGCACACCTGAGAAATGTCATGAATTCGGTCATATACTGAGCGATATAGTCTGGGTGGTGCGACTCTCCAGGAGAGTACTGGACGGCTGTTGAGCCAAGCACATTATTCAGTGGTTTGTGGCTGGTAAAGACGGCAAATCTGCGGCCATATGCAACAAGTCGGAATTGACGTAAGGCCAATTAGATTGCTAATATTTCCCTACCGAACGTGCCATAGCGAAACACAGCTTGCAAGCGTTTAGAGCAAGGATGTCCAAAGTCCGACTTGTGGGCCAAATGCGGCCCACGTTAACATTTCAATTGGCAAGCGGCTTAATCATGAAATAATAAATTCAAGTATGGATTCGTTCCATAAGGAGTACAGTATACAGATCACAAAATAATTAAGGACCTTACGAGTACAAGATTCAGTGGCGTCAGATTCTGACAAATATCACGATATGGTACTGTTTATTTTTAACCAAAGAGTAATAGTCAATCTCGTGCTTTTATTAATGGGGTTTTAACTAAGTCAGAAGTAAAATATATCACGCGAACCTCAGTTTCACCCTTTACATTAAACACTTGCAATAAAAATATAAAACGTGCCATTTTTGGTTATTATCTTAATGTTGGGCCGTATCGCTCGACATATATTTACTTCACCATATGTGGCCCTGCTTGCGAAATGTCTGGACACTTCTAGTTTAGAAGAAAACACCAACAGTTGCTAAGCATCACCTACATGTTGCTGCAAGACAGCGCCAACCACCACGTCGGAAGCGTCGGTAATGAGTGTCACATGCATCTTATCGATTGCTGACTACGCGCTCACTCTGACTAATCCTTTCCACACATGCACGCACGCACACATTCACCAACACCTATGTTCATTTCTCGTAACTTGTAAGTGGTCACATCTTGACTTACCTGTTCCCGTCCGCTTGCTGTTTTTTTGCTGGGTAAGGACCGATATGTGTACCACTAGGAGCGAGGCGACATTTGGTGACAGAGGTGAACATGTCCATGGTAAATGCTCCAACGGCCTTCTGGTCTTGTTCTACCGACAAACCTTTACCAAGGTTACTGGGAGAAACTAAGAGCATTCAACAGACGGCATCACCCAGAATGCAACGATGGGCTTTAACCTTGAGTGCTTACAGTTACAAGATTGTTTACATTACGGGTGTCTTCAACCACACAGCCAATGCACTGAGGCACCTGCCAATAACTGAAACTACACAGAAACATGACCTTCCGTTTGAACTGGTTAATTTAATGCAACATCTAGACACAGCACCGATACAAAGTGCAACAATCCGTCAGTGGACACACCGAGACCGAATACTGTCAATGGTGAAACGATTTTTGACCGTGGGTTGGCCATCTGAAGGAACAGCTGATTTACAGACGTTTTATGATTGGCAAGAAGGAACTGTACCTATTCGATGTCTGTTTTTTGGGGCTCTCGACTGGTACTTCCTGTGAAGGCACGTTCACAGATCCTCAAAGAACTACACGATGCTCATGCAGGCGTGTCAAGAATGAAAGCCTTAGCAAGAGGGTACTGTTAGTGGCCCATGCTTAACTCAAACGTAGCAAACTTATTAAAGAATTACGACGTTTATCAGTCTCTTCAAGATAACAAACCACCCAATCCAGTGCACCCTTGGTGTTGGCCCGACAAGCTATGGCAGCGGATTCACGTTGACTACTTCGGACCGATCATTGGGACAATGTTCCTTTAACTTATCGATGCACATTCTAAGTGGATCGATCTACACCTACTTGCTCAAGCGACACCGGAAGCCACCATTAGCAAAATGCACTCTTCATTTGTTACATTCGGAATTCCAGAAACTTTATGCACAGACAACGGTTCAGCTTTTATTAGCGCTGAATTCAATAAATTCAACACCAATAAAGGAATCCAGCACACTAAATCTGCCCCGTATCACGCAGCATCAAATGGGCTAGCAAAACGTACCATCGATTAAATGTATATTCTCCGCTGTACACGAGAAACACCATCGAAGGCCTGATCAACTTGTACAACTACCAATGGTCTGACTGTGAGGGTAATAGTTGCGTTCATGACTAAATTGTTGTGCTGTCTAATGGTGCCACCAGTGCATCGGGGCAGACGGAATACTAAGAGCATTGTCACTTCAAGTCAAGTCAAGCATTCGTTTTTATGCACCCATGAAGGGTGACTTTTCACTTGTAGCATATACGCGATCGGAACGGTAAAGCGAACTACACTGTAAACTTATAATGTGCTCCCGGCAGTATGCTTCCCTTTAGCAGTGAAAGCAGCCTAGTAAAAGCTTACAGTTTTGTTGGAAGTCAGTCATGAGGCAATAACAGCTTTTGTGGCGATAGCAATACGGCGCCCATTGACCGGTCATCACATAAGGCTAGGCTGTTTTTTTCTCACTTGCGGTAACACAGCGACCCAATAATCACTTCGCCGGAAACCCTTTCGCCGACTTTTCACCTGCGTGAAGGCCGACTACCGATCGATCGAAGCATAACATATTCAGTGCGGCAATGTGGTGTCCGGTTCACGTCCAGTTCTCACGGCTGAACGGCGTGCGTTCCCGTGCGGTCGAAGTATGACGTAATCATTGCGGCTATGGTGGCTGGCTAATGTTCACTTCTTCCAGCCGAATGGCTTGATGTGCTCTGCGATCGTAAGCACACATGTGGCATGTGTGTCCAATCTCACTCCTGCCGGCAAAGCAATTTGCACCATTGGACAGTTAGCAATTCAGCGTATCGATTGTACGTCAGCACCTGAGTGCAATCGCTCCTAACTCCGGACCACATTTCCAAAACGCCCTGTACTTGGTCACATTTTGAGCAAACCGTTCCAGTCCGAGCGCTGTCTTCTTTCTGGGTAAGGACCGAGATCCGAACGTGACACTAAGCGACAGTGGAGCTGTCGGGTTGTGATGCGCTATAGTGGCTGTGTTGGCGATCACATTTCTCAAAGCATCATTAAATGCAGTGCGTACTGCATTAGGAAATAAGCTATTCATAACTTTCCCTTAGGAGGTCCCTGAGAGGCTGCATAAGTGAACCGTAACTAGGTATGAAGCTGCGCTAAAAGCTGACCAACCCATCGAAACGCCTTACCTGTTTGAAGGAAAATGGCTCGCGGTAATTAATCATGGCACTAATCAAATCTTGCAGTAGCACGACACCTACAGGAGAGGTATGAGAGGCAAGGAAACTAATGGAATTAAAACCAAACGAGCAAGTTCCTACGTTGATTGTTACCGCCTGTTGAGATAAACAGTTAAGCGGTGTTTGCACGTGGCGTAAGTGCTTCTCAAGTGAGTAGCTCGCCCTTAGGATTCCACCTACGTTTGTGTAGAAGAAATCTAAGACACGAAAAACTTGGTTGCTGAAACGTAGAAAAGTTTGTGCAGCGTTCTTAAGACCGTATGGCATGCGCATAAATTCAGACAAACCATATGGTGTTATCACAGCAGTTTTAGCGATGTCCACATCCGTTAACAGAACTTGGTTGCATGCGTGTAACAAGTCGATTTTACTAAAAGATTTCTTATCTAATGGTCTGGCGGTAAGATCCAGGAGGTGTGGGATCGGAGAGCGATCTGGATTGGTAACCGTATTTAAGGACGCCAGTTCCCTATGGTCTCCTTCAGAACCATGTAGTGAGATGATGCCCATGGACTGTTGGATGATCAGATGATACCCAGCCAAGAATGCGGTGGAATTCGCCTCGTGCAACAGGTAGATTGTCTGGAAGAGTCGTCTCGGTCGGAAACTTGTTTGTGGGCCGCACGTGAATATGAGATTAGAGACAACTGTCGGGGCTGGTGGCAGCTCCGCATACGGTTGTGCCAGATGCGGGTACTCGGTGAGCACGCTGGCAAAGATGGTGCGCCGGAGATCCGGTAAACGGGACTGATTGTCGCACGTTCTGAAAGAAGGATTTCAACCAGTAGTTTAGTACGGTTGTCTAAAGCGCTCCAACGACCAGCAACAACAAGCAATCCAAAATAATAAAGGGTGTAGCTACTGTGATACAGACGTTGAGCGCGTCAAGGTCATGCTACACTACCTAGACTGTGGAGCTGCATTGTGCGAGCTAGTGCGTGAGTGTCCATCTCCCGACTAACCAACGATGCTTATTGATTGGTTCAAAAGCGAGTGCTTAGCTAAAACAC